>CM057232.1:93111340-94311340 GCA_029891385.1 Erythroxylum novogranatense | reverse complement strand
TTTTCTCAATTTAATAATACTAACCTGAACTTTAAAATAACGTCAAAATATCCAAACCTTCAATTTGCGGTAAAAATAACCCAACATTAAATTTTCAGTTAGTGTCGCTGACATGGCTCACTATGTTAGATTTTTCTACTGACTATGTGACTACCACGTGTTAACATTTTTCCACCAAAATATTTATTATTTTATTAAATTATATCACTTTCTTCTTCGCAGAAACCACTTTCTTCAATCGCTCTTTCACATCAACAATAAAAACATTCGCTGCCTTTTCTATTTCCACAGCTTCTTCTACACCATATCCATCAGCTCTATGTGGCTAGTCCTGGAAACCCTTCATCTCTTTTGAAGATTTTTCCTTCTTTTCCTTCTTTTTTTACACTGTTGCTCTCACATGTGGCATTTTCCTTCTTTTCCAACTCTCCATTATTATCTTCATTCTTTTGTTGTGCAGTTCCTGCATATCAAATCTCCACTTTAGAAAATGATAACTAATAATGGTAATTAGTGGAATCTTGTATAATTTTTGTACAAACCACAACTTTAAGGAAGTAATTGCAACAAAAGAAATATAGACTAAAGGAATCTAACTTCATTAGTAAAGTAGTATAATCCCACTTTTTCTTGATTCTTCTTGTAAGCTAGAGCAAACATAGTATAATAAAAATAGTCGTCCACTACATTCTTAAATCCAACTAAATCTACATTACAAGTTTGTTGGAAATGCAATCATAAGGAAACTCCAAATACAAAGAAGTTAAAATAAAAACACAAACTATGCTTATAATTACTAAAGAGATTTATAAAATGGAACAAAGCTTGACAAACGAAGTGAAATGAAATACCACATATCTTCCATAATTTTGACAACTAAGAAACTATTTTTAATTATGAAGCAAAAACTACAAGCTCTTGTAATGCATAAACTAGTGAGCAACATGTTAAATGAAACTAGTCCATTGAAATCACGATTGCTAACCAACCTAATTCTTACATTCATTGGTCTGAGCCCAAGAGGTTGTCCCTCTTCCTATATTTCAAGGTTTTGATTTTCACACCATGCCAGTTGAATCACATAGTTACAAAATGAGAATGAACTATAGAAACCATTGAACTACAACTAATAAAAATGAACAAAAAGGTATCAAGAGAGTTAACATTTGAGTTGTGAGCCTATATGCTTGTCGCACAACTGAAACCCTACAAAGGGAAGTCTGACAAGGCCACCTCAAATAGGGAATTAAACATTATTCATTAAAGAAAAAGAACTGATTAAACATGAGATAACAAAAAAGAGAGAGAAGAGAAATGAAGATGCAGGTAGTAGGTTTTGTTAAATGCTTGACAAAAAAATAATAAATAATTAGTTAGAAAAATGTTAACATGTGACAGCCACGTAGAAAATATGAAAATATGATGTGGCAAGCCACATCAGTCATATTGACTAAAAACTTATCTTTATGATAATTTTGCAATAAATTAAAAGTTTGGATAATTTAACACTACTTTTTAAAGTTCAGGTTCATATTACAAAATTGAGATAAGTTTTATATTTTTTATAATTTACCCTAAATTTTACAATTAATATTTCCACAAACAGTTGTGGCATGTCACCTCTTAATTAGTGATGGTGGCCTAAAATTGATGACAAAGATGAAATTAATTTTTTCTATGAAATTATAGATGAAACTCCTAAGTAATCATAAGCAAGCATAATAATAGGTAGGTAGAGCTTGGGTGAAGCCCAGACCCTGCCCGTGGCAATTCGACCTGACCCCGATCCTAACTCGATCTAGCCTAAATTTTATTTTATAAATTAAAAATGCAAGCTTGGGTAACCCGAGCCCAAGGCCGACCTCGGGCCTAATTTTTTTAAAAAACTAGACCTAAGGTTTGATCAACTAGGACTTATCCCGTTGACTTGGGACTGAGCCAGACTTGGGCCTAGTTGTCATCCCTAATCATAAACCATAAACTCTAAATTATCGTTATCGACATAATTAACAAGATGATTTGGAAAATTTTACTAAAATGAATATTGAAATAAAACTATGGAGTATTGTTAATCATTCTTTGGACACAATTTATAATATTAATACTTGTTTGAAGAAGCAATTTTCTAGTTCAATAAAAATTTATAACCCAAATTTAAGTCTCAATATATTTGTGTAAACATTTTTCCATATCAAATTGTTAATACAAATGTGACAATTATCTAATTCTCAAACAATAAAAAACTAACAACTATCTAATTCTCAAACAAGAAGGAACCTATATTAGTAGAGAGAGAAATTTTCCAATAAAAATATAGCAATTATTTGAACCTATATCGGTAGAGAGCGAAATTATCTACTAAAAATGTAGCAACTATCTATTCAATTTTCAAACATGAAACAAGTTAAACAACATATTTGGAACCCATCTTGCTTTCTCTCTATCGATATGGGTTTCATGTTACACTCAATTAATCACTAATTATTCACTAGATTTATAGTCCATATGCTGTGAGTGAGGACTGAGGAGTGAGAGGGACAAGCTAGAGGACTGTGGAGAGCTACAATGACGAGCTAGAGACTGGAGAGCACTTGACGATAAGTGACGAGTTGGAGAGTGCCTCCCAGTGAGAGAGGAGTGAGAATTGAGAGGCACAGAGGGAGGAGGGCAATGAGAGAGGAAGGAGAGATGACGACAAAAATTTACTGGTAAATGTTAATGGAAAGTCAAGACAGGATTGTGGATGGTTCAGCTTGAGATGGGAAGGGCTTCAGCAGAATATGAGCTTCAAGTCAACTCCAAGTTCCAAGCTTCAATGTCTGGAAAAATTTAATATCTGGAAAAACAGAACCTGAGGTGAAGAACAGATTTCTTAGAGCTTCAATGCTTCAGCTGGATGAGCTACTTCAACAGTCCCTTCCAATCTACTTGAGGCTAAGCTTGATAATAAATCAGAAAATTCCAGCAGCAAACACGTCAACAAAAACTACACTTCAAGAACTTCCACCAAAACAGAACTCCTATGCCTCGGGTCTGCACTTGCCTACAACAACTTCTGATAAACAATGTTTTCACTCAATGTATGAAGGCTTTGGAGAATAAACATCAGTGCATTTGTATAATGAATCCACTCAAGCAAATGGAGATTTTGCACTTTCAAATCTGCTTCATTCCACTCTTAGAAGTTTAAATTTTCAGTCACTTACCTTACACACATATGCAACAATACCATATCAACAACAAATACAAGAGAAAAATACAAAAACTGATGAAGAGAAGAAAATGAGATTTTTCACAAAATGACACTTCTACTGTTCCATTGCCGATTCTAATGGTTTTGAGCTTTTCAACTTAGCTCTCTTTCCATTCACACAATTACAACAACTCTCAATCAATGGTAATAACAGGAAGGGAAATTGAAATCAAATGAAAAGGAGAAGATGAAAATTTCAGAAAAATTGCAGCTATTGTACTGTTTTCATTGATCTGAAAAAAAATGATGGTTTTGAGCTTTTTCAACTTAGCCCTTCACACCACTCAACAAGCTCACATATGTAATAACACCAAATCAACAGTAAGAACAAGAAAAAATTGCAGAAACTGATGAAGAGAAGAAAATGAGATTTTTCACAAAGGTTACTGTTATTGTTCATTCATACGAAAGAGAAGGTTTTGAGCTTTTTTTAATTGCTCTTCACACCTTTCTTACTTGTTTTACATCAATGGTCTAGAATGAAAAGGAAAAACAACTAATGTGTAGGATTTTGACAAGTTTCATCCTCTCATTGGTTCAGTTGTAACAAAAGTAAATTGTTGGAAAAAACAATAACAAAAGCTGATATAAGGATTTCCTAATTAGTGAAAGCTGAAAAAGTAGATCAAAAAAATGACAAAAGTTGCTTGAAAACAATGGGAACAAGAAGGCTGATGCTCGACTTTCATTTCTTCATTGCCTATAATTGCTTTTAACTTCAAATTTGCAGATCTGTTGACTTGTAACACTTTAATTACTTCAGGTTTATAACTTCAAAAATTGCTTCAGACATTAAAACTCTGCTTTTGGTTTTTTTTTTGCACTTGCTGCTCATCTTCAAACTCTTCATTCTTCAATTTTCATCACATGTAACTTCAACCTTCTTGCTTATCTGACTTTGCTCGTCACTTCCAATCATTCGGACTTTTGTTTTTGAATCCAAACACCTCTGAATTGCTCTCAAAACCATCATCTCTAGCTTCCTTTTCATTGCTGGAATTTTGTTCTTCATTTTACTCTTCCTCTTCACTTTCATTGAACTTGTTATTTCCTCCACAATCTTCAACATAGCTGGCTGCATTAAACAACATAAATCAATAGCTCCTCCTTTGTTTTGTGCAGCCAGCACTCCTACCATCTTCCTTAAAGACTCAAATCTCCATTTTGGTAATGCCTTAGTGAACAAATCAGCAAGCTGAAAGTTGGATCTGTAAAATGCCATTTTAATTTCCGTTTCTTCAATCAATTCCCCAACATAATGGCACTTCACTTTCATATGCTTGGTTCTCACATGATCAAATGGATTTTCAGCCATGGAAATGGCAGCACTTGAATCACAATAAATGGTTACACAATCTTCCTTCAACTCACCCAAATCCTTCAATATTTTCTTCAACCATTGTGCTTGTTTGGCAGCCATATTGACAGCTACATATTCAGCTTCAGCTGAAGATTGTGCTGCACTCATTTGCTTCTTTGAACATCAAGAAAACACTCCCGAACCCAAGCTACAACAATAACCACTCCTACTTTTGCATTCATTACTTCCAACATAACTAGCATCACTAAACACATACAATTCAACATTTTCCCTTCTTCCAAACTAAATTCCATGATCAATAGTGCGCTTAACATACCTTAGTATCCTTCTAGCATACAAAGCATGTTGTCTAGATTGGTTTTGATTAAAACTAGCCATTATATTCACAGCACATGCAATGTCGGGTCTTGAAGCACATAAATACATTAAAGAGCCAATCATGCTTCTATAATAAGACACATCAAATTGCTCACCTAACCTTGTGGTTTCCAACTTCAGCTGATGTTCCATAGGGTTGACATGCCACTACTATCTTTCAAGTTGAATTTTTCGATCAACTCTTCAGCATATTTCCTTTGATGAATGAAAATCCCCTCTTTCCTTTGATCAATCTCCAATCCTAGGAAGTAACTCATCTCCCCTAAGTCTGTCATTTCAAATTCAGACCTCATTAACTACTTGAAATCCTCTACAAGCTCCTCCTTAGTTCCAATTATGAGAAAATCATCCACATAAAGAGAGCATATCTGTTTTTCATCCTTGCTTCCCTTCACATACAATGTAGCCTCTCTTTTGCTTCTTATGAAACCATTTTGCAATAAGTAGCTATTGATTCTTGAATACCAAGCTCTTGGAGCTTGTTTCAAGCCATAAAGAGCCTTCACTAGCTTATAAACATTCTGCTCTTCTCCTTCTTTTACATACCCTTCGGGTTGCTTCAAATATACATCTTCATCCAACATCCCATTGAGAAAAGCACTCTTCACATCCATTTGATGCACTTTCCATCCATTATTTGCTCTTAATGCCAACAACAATCTCACAGTGTCAAGCCTAGCTACTGGAGCATATGTCTCGGTGTAATCCACTCCATATTCTTGTTTATAACCTCTTACAACCAATCTAGCTTTGAGCTTGTTGATTGATCCATCCGGATTGAGCTTGGTTTTGTAAATCCACTTTGAATCCACTACTTTTGTTTCAGCTGAAGGTAGATCCACCAGCAACCAAGTCCCATTTTCCTCTATCGCTTTGATTTCTTCATCCATTGGTCCTTGCCAAATTCCTTGCTTGATTGCTTGATTATATGTCTTTGGTTCAACTCCAGCCGGCATAGCACATTCAAGCATCATATGTGCATCATTTGGTTCTTCATCTGTTACATTATACCTGAAATAAAAAATAGGGTTAGTTTCATTATAAATCGAGGCTAGATCTCTTATTTTGTGGGCACTATTTGAGCTTGCATCCTCCTCGTGAACTTCAGAACCTGAATCATCACTTCCTGAACTAGGTGATGGCTCTTCTTGGTTCCTTTCCTCTTCAGAATTGCTGGAATTTCCAGCAGCTATCACTCCTTCATCTCTTTGATTCCTTTGCTCTTTATGATTGTCATAATTTCCAGCTGCTATCTCTTCATCATGTGGTTCTTCTCTTGCAACTTTTTGAACATTTGGCTCATTTAATGGTATTTCAACTCTAACTCCTCCTAACTTCTTCACCGAATGCTCAACCCACTTCCAACCTTCATTTTCATCAAATTTAACATCTCTAGACACAAACATCTTCTTGGTTTCTGGATTATATATTCTATACCCTTTGGATTCCAAGCTATATCCCATCATTACCCCTTTCATTGCCTTCTCATCCAACTTTGTCCTCTTTGATTCAGGAATGTGCATGTATGCAACACATCCGAACACACTCAGCTGATGTACCTTAGGTTTAACTCCAAACCAAGCTTTAAATGGTGTCATCTCCTTCAAGGCTCTTGTTTTTAATCGATTCTGCACATAGACAGCAGTGAAACATCCTTCAGGCCAAAAACTATTTGGAACTTTCATGCCAAACATCATAGCTTTAGCCATCTCCACAATTGATCTGTTCTTTCTCTCTGAAATTCCATTTTGCTGAGGTGAATATGCAACTGAAAACTGATGGAAAATCCCTTCTTTTTCAAAGTAATTCTTCATCTCCTTTGAAATGTATTCACCTCCGCTATCACTTCTCAAGCATCTCAATTTATTCCCACATTGTGCTTCAGCTTCAGCCCTCCATACTTTAAAGATGCCAAACACTTGATCTTTGCTCTTCATGAAGTAAATCCATGAGTAACTTGACACATCATCAATAAACTCCACCTAATATCTACTCCCTCCAACAGATGGTGTCTCCATTGGTCCACAAACATCAGTGTGTACCAATTGTAATTTTTCTGAAGCTCTACAATCACTTGTTGGGTAAGGTAACACATGACTCTTGCCTTTTGCACAAGCCTCACATACGGTTTTCATTTTTCTACTCAATTGTGGTATGCCTTGGACCAACCCTTTATTTTGCATTTCAATAACATAATCCAAGTTTGCTTGTCCATATCTTTGATGCCATAATTGAATCATTTCTGTCAATGAAAGTGCAGCAAAAACTCCATCCACTTCTTGCATTTTAATCTTGAAAACTCTATTAACCATTGGCACTTTATGTACTAGCTCTCCTTGCTCATTAAAAATTCTGCACATTTCATCTTCAAAGTACACCTTATACTTCCTTTCCAATAGCTGACCAACACTAATTAAATTTTAATCAAGTTCAGGAATGTAATACACATCATCAAAGATAGCATTTTCAACTTTTGTACCTAACTCCACAGCCCCCTTCCAAGAAACCGGTATGATTTCACCATTTCCAATCTTCACTACCATGTTTACATTTGTATCTCTCTTCACAAATGTCCCTTTCCTTCTTCTCATATGATTTGAGCATCCACTATCCACTAGCCATTCACTTTCCTTCTCCTCTTTTGTTTCAGCCAAACAAATCTCTGCATCAGATTTTTTATTTCGAATTAGATTGCATGACTCCACTACAAAGGCACTCTCTTCTATTACTGGTTTTTCTATCACTTTGCAAGCTTGATATGAGTTTGGCTGATTGTTTGAAGGGCTAGGTTGGATATTTGGACCGATTTTATAAGGTTGTGGAGGTTGTTGAGATGATGGATTGTGTATAGGAAAGACATTTTGTGGCTGATGGCTTAAGGTTGGTGATTGGTTCGGATGGTATGGCATTTGATGAGTATAGGCTGAATGAGATGCATATGGTTGAGTTGTTTATGGTTGAGGTGTATAGGCTTAATTTATTTGAGGTTGTGAGGTGAAATGTGGTGTATAAGTTGCATTTTCTGAATTTGCAACATAGTGAGCTTGATAAGTTTGAGGTTTGGGAGCATTTTGGTAAGGTTGAGGAGGGATTGGTTGATTTGGTGACATAGCTTGCTTTTGTAAGGGATGGATTGGTGGTGGTTTGCCAAAAATGGGGCTTTGAGAATTTTGTTGTTCTTGCATCCACTTCTCATAGCATACCCTCTTTGAATGTCCTCTTTTCCTACAATGTATGCAATCCACGTTTTCATTCCAAAAGCATTCATCTGATCCATGATTTATCTTCCCACAAAATTTGCAACTTGGATACATTCCCCACCTTGAACTCCTAGATCCACTTTGCAATCGGTTTGAGCTATTTCCAGCATATTGGTTGGTTGGTTCGTAGTTTTGGGGATGGTTCATGTAAGGCATTTGATGAGGGAATGATGTTTGAGGATACATTGGAGGTAGCTGATATTGAATGTGGTTTTGGTGATAATTTTGGTTTTGTGGACATGTGGACTGATACGAATTTTGAGTGTTTGGAGGATAATTTTGCAAATGTGAAGGTATTTGAGGTTGGACAACATTTGAATCAAGGTAGTTTTGGGTTGAATTTGTGGTTTGGGTGAGGTTTGGAGGATTTCCAGGCACCTTAAATCTTTCAGCCTTCAAAGCATACTCTTCCCCTTCTCTTCGAACTCCATGTCTCTCTTCATGCATCTCCAACACATTGAATACTTGCTCCAATGTAACAGAACTTGGATCATTTGTAAATTGTCACTCCACAGGTGCAATAGTTGCTTCAAATCTCAAAGGTAATCTACTCAAAAACTTGTCTACTAATCTGTCAATGTTGGTGTTTTCTCCAAACTCTTTCAGCTGTTGAACCAAATTCATGAACCTTGTTTTTGCAGCTCCCACACTTTCTTCTTCTTTCATCAAGAAGTTCTCAAAACTTCTCACCACAACTTGCTTCTTCAACCTTAGTGATTGAGTCGAACCCACATATTCAAGTTTCAATGTTTCCTATAGCTCTTTGGCACTTTTGCAACTTGCATGTCTCAATAAAATAGCTTCACTCACTACCGGTCTCAAGAAAACAAGAACTTTAAAATCCTTGTCCCTCTCTTGTCTAACTCTTGTTTGTTGCTGCTCAGTTAAATCAGCTATATCCTCAACTTCAGTCACTCCTTCACTCATAACATCCCACCATTCACACATTCGAAGGCAATCCTCAACTCTAAGATCCCAAGCGTTGTAGTTTTCTCCAGTTAAAACAGATATATTTGCTTGCATACTTTGCATATTCATCATGGGAAAGCTTGTACCTGCCATAGTTTTGGTTCAAACCAGGCTAGTGAATCGTGTAGCTTTGATACCACTGTGGATGGTTCAGCTTGAGATGGGAAGGGCTTCAGCAGAATATGAGCTTTAAGTCAACTCCAAGTTCCAAGCTTCAATATCTGGAAAACTTCAATATCTGGAAAAACAGAACCTGAGGTGAAGAACAGATTTCTTAGAGCTTCAATGCTTCAGCTAGATGAACTACTTCAACAGTCCCTTCCAATCTACTTGAGGCTAAGCTTGATGATAAATCAGAAAATTCCAGCAGCAAACACGTCAACAAAAACTGCACTTCAAGAACTTTCACCAAAATAGAACTCCTATGCCTCGGGTCTGCACTTGTCTACAACAACTTCTGATAAATAATGTTTTCACTCAATGTATGAAGGCTTTGGAGAATAAACATCAGTGCATTTGTATAATGAATCCACTCAAGGAAATGGAGATTTTGCACTTTCAAATCTGCTTCATTCCACTCTTAGAAGTTTAATTTTTCAGTCACTTACCTTACACACATATGCAACAATACCATATCAACAACAAATATAAGAGAAAAATACAAAAACTGATGAAGAGAAGAAAATGAGATTTTCCACAAAATGACACTTCTACTGTTCCATTGCCGATTCTAATGGTTTTGAGCTTTTCAATTTAGCTCCCTTTCCATTCACACAATTACAACAACTCTCAATCAATGGTAATAACAGGAAGCGAAATTGAAATCAGATGAAAATTTCAGAAAAATTGCAGCTATTGTACTGTTTTCATTGATTTGAAAAAAAATGATGGTTTTGAGCTTTTTCAACTTAGCCCTTCGCACCACTCAACAAGCTCACATATGTAATAACACCAAATCAACAGTAAGAACAAGGAAAAATTGCAGAAATTGATGAAGAGAAGAAAATGAGATTTTTTCACAAAGGTTACTGCTACTGTTCATTCATACGAAAAAGAAGGTTTTGAGCTTTTTTTAATTGCTCTTCACACCTTTCTTACTTGTTTTACATCAATGGTCTAGAATGAAAAGGAAAAACAACTAATGTGTAGGATTTTGGCAAGTTTCATCCTCTCATTGGTTCAGCTGTAACAAAAGTAAATTGTTGGACAAAACAATAACAAAAGCTGATACAAGGATTTCCTAATTAGTGAAAGCTGAAAAAGTAGATAAAAAAAAGGACAAAAGTTGCTTGAAAACAATGGGAACAAGAAGGCTGATGCTCGACTTTCATTTCTTCATTGCCTATAATTGCTTTTAACTTCAAATTTGCAGATCTGTTGACTTGTAAAACTTTAATTACTTCAGGTTTATAACTTCAGAAATTGCCTCAGACATTAAAACTCTGCCTTTTTTTTTGCACTTGCTGCTCATCTTCAAACTCTTCATTCTTCAATTTTCATCACATGTAACTTCAACCTTCTTGCTTATCTGACTTTGCTCGTCACTTCCAATCATTCGGACTTTTGTTTTTGAATCCAAACACCTCTGAATTGCTCTCAAAACCATCATCTCTAGCTTCCTTTTCATTGCTGAAATTTTGTTCTTCATTTTACTCTTCCTCTTCACTTTCATTGAACTTGTTATTTCCTCTACAATCTTCAACATAGCTGGCTGCATTAAACAACATAGATCAACAACTCCTCCTTTGTTTTGTGCAGCCAACACTCCTACCATCTTCCTTAAAGACTCAAATCTCCATTTTGGTAATGCCTTAGTGAACAAATCAGCAAGCTGAAAGTTGGATATGCAAAATGCCATTTTAATTTCCCTTTCTTCAATCAATTCCCCAACATAATGGCACTTCACTTTCATATGCTTGGTTCTCACATGATCAGATGGATTTTCAGCCATGGAAATGGCAGCACTTGAATCACAATAAATGGTTACACAATCTTCCTTCAACTCATCCAAATCCTTCAAGATTTTCTTCAACCATTGAGCTTGTTTGGCAGCCATATTGACAGCTACATATTTAGCTTCAGCTGAAGATTGTGCTACACTCTTTTGCTTCTTTGAACACCAAGAAAACACTCCCGAACCCAAGCTACAACAATAACCACTCCTACTTTTGCATTCATTACTTCCAGCATAACTAGCATCACTAAACACATACAATTCAACATTTTCCCTTCTTCCAAATCAAATTCCATGATCAATAGTGTGCTTAACATACCTTAGTATCCTTCTAGCATACAAAGCATGTTGTCTAGATGGGTTTTGATTAAAACTAGCCATTATATTCACAGCACATGCAATGTCGGGTCTTGAAGCACATAAATACATTAAAGAGCCAATCATGCTTCTATAATAAGACACATCAAATTGCTCACCTAACCTTGTGGTTTCCAACTTCAGCTGATGTTCCATAGGGTTGACATGCCACTACTATCTTTCAAGTTGAATTTTTCGATCAACTCTTCAGAATATTTCCTTTGATGAATGAAAATCCCCTCTTTCCTTTGATCAATCTCCAATCCTAGGAAGTAACTCATCTCCCCTAAGTCTGTCATTTCAAATTCAGACCTCATTAACTCCTTGAAATCCTCTACAAGCTCCTCCTTAGTTCCAATTATGAGTAAATCATCCACATAAAGAGAGCATATCTGTTTTTCATCCTTGCTTCCCTTCACATACAATGTAGCCTCACTTTTGCTTCTTATGAAACCATTTTGCAATAAGTAGCTATTGATTCTTGAATACCAAGTTCTTGGAGCTTGTTTCAAGCCATAAAGAGCCTTCACTAGCTTATAAACTTTCTGCTCTTCTCCTTCTTTTACATACCCTTCGGGTTGCTTCAAATATACATCTTCATCCAACATCCCATTGAGAAAAGCACTCTTCACATCCATTTGATGCACTTTCCATCCATTATTTGCTCCTAATGCCAACAACAATCTCACAGTGTCAAGCCTAGTTACTGGAGCATAAGTCTCGGTGTAATCCACTCCATATTCTTGTTTATAACCTCTCATAACCAATCTAGCTTTGAGCTTGTTGATTGATCCATCCGGATTGAGCTTGGTTTTGTAAATCCACTTTGAATCCACTACTTTTGTTTCAGCTGAAGGTAGATCCACCAGCAACTAAGTCCCATTTTCCTCTATTGCTTTGATTTCTTCATCCATTGGTCCTTGCCAAATTCCTTGCTTGATTGCTTGATTATATGTCTTTGGTTCAACTCCAGCCGGCATAGCACATTCAAACATCATATATGCATCATTTGGTTCTTCATCTGCTACATTATACCTGAAATCAAAAATAGGATTAGTTTCATTATAAATCGAGGCTAGATCTCTTGTTTTGTGGGTACTATTTGAGCTTGCATCCTCCTCGTGAACTTCAGAACCTGAATCATCACTTCCTGAACTAGGTGATGGCTCTTCTTGGTTCCTTTCCTCTTCAGAATTGCTGGAATTTCCAGCAGCTATCACTCCTTCATCTCTTTGATTCCTTTGCTCTTCAAGATTGTCATAATTTCCAGCTGCTATCTCTTCATCATGTGGTTCTTCTCTTGCAACTTCTTGAACAATTGGCTCATTTAATGGTATTTCAACTCTAACTCCTCCTAACTTCTTCACCGAATGCTCATCCCATTTCCAACTTTCATTTTCATCAAATTTAACATCTCTAGACACAAACATCTTCTTAGTTTCTGGATTATATATTCTATACCCTTTGGATTCCAAGCTATATCCCATCATTACCCCTTTCATTGCCTTCTCATCCAACTTTGTCCTCTTTAGTTCAGGAATGTGCTTGTATGCAACACATCCGAACATTCTCAGTTGATGTACCTTAGGTTTAACTCCAAACCAAGCTTCAAATGGTGTCATCTCCTTCAAGGCTCTTGTTTTTAATTGATTATGCACATAGACAACAGTGAAACATGCTTCAGGCCAAAAACTCTTTGGAACTTTCATGCCAAAACATCATAGCTTTAGCCATCTCCACAATTGATCTGTTCTTCCTCTCTGAAATTCCATTTTGCTGAGGTGAATATGCAACTGAAAACTGATGGAAAATCCCTTCTTTTTCAAAGTAATTCTTCATCTCCTTTGAAATGTATTCACCTCCCCTATCACTTCTCAAGCATCTCAATTTATTCCCACATTGTGATTCAGCTTCAGCCCTCCATACTTTAAAGATGCCAAACACTTGATCTTTGCTCTTCATGAAGTAAATCCATGAGTATCTTGACACATCATCAATAAACTCCACATAATACCTACTCCCTCCAACAGATGGTGTCTCCATTGGTCTACAAACATCAGTGTGTACCAATTGTAATTTTTCTGAAGCTCTCCAATCACTTGTTGGGTAAGGTAACACATGACTCTTGCCTTTTGCACAAGCCTCACATACAGTTTTCATTTTGCTACTAAATTGTGGTATGCCTTGGATCAACCCTTTCTTTTGCATTTCAATAACATAATCCAAGTTTGCATGTCCATATCTTTGATGCCATAACTGAGTCATTTCTGTCAATGAAAGTGCAACAAAAACTCCATCCACTTCTTGCATTTTAATCTTGAAAACTCTACTAACCATTGGCACTTTATGTACTAGCTCTCCTTGCTCATTAAAAATTCTGCACATTTCATCTTCAAAGTATACCTTATACTTCCTTTCCAATAGCTGACCAACACTAATTAAATTTTGATCAAGTTCAGGAATGTAATACACATCATCAAGGACATCATTTTCAGCTTTTGTACCTAACTCCACAACCCCCTTCCAAGAAACCGGTATGATTTCACCATTTCCAGTCTTCACTACCATGTTTACATTTGTATCTCTCTTCACAAATTCCCCTTTCCTTCTTGTCATATGATTTGAGCATCCACTATCCACTAGCCATTCACTTTCCTTCTCCTCTTTTACTTCAACCAAACAAATCTCTGCATCAGATTTTTCATTTCGAATTGGATTGCATGACTCCACTACAAAGGCACTCTCTTCTATTACTGGTTTTTCTGTCACTTTGCAAGCTTGAGATGAGTTTGGCTGATTGTTTGAAGGGCTAGGTTAGATATTTGGACCGATTTTAGAAGGTTGTGGAGGTTGTTGAGATGATGGATTGTGCATAGGAAAGGCATTTTTTGGTTGATGGCTTAAGGTTGGTGATTGGTTCGGATGGTATGACATTTTATGAGTATAGGCTGAATGAGATGCATATGGTTGAGTTGTTTGTGGTTGAGGTGTATAGGCTTGATTTATTTGAGGTGTGAGGTGAAATGTGGTGTATATGTTGCATTTTCTGAATTTGCAACATAGTGAGCTTGATAAGTTTGAGGTTTGGGAGCATTTTGGTAAGGTTGAGGAGGGATTGGTTGATTTGGTGACATAGCTTGCTTTTGTAAGGGATGGATTGGTGGTGGTTTGTCAAAAATGGGGCTTTGAGGATTTTGTTTGTTCTTGCATCCACTTCTCATAGCATACCCTATTTGAATGTCCTCTTTTCCTACAATGTATGCAATCCACGTTTTCATTCCAAAAGCATTCATCAGATCCATGATTTGTCTTCCCACAAAATTTGCAACTTGGATACATTCCCCACCTTGAACTCCTAGATCCACTTTGCAATCGGTTTGAGCTATTTCCAGCATATTGGTTGGTTGGTTCGTAGTTTTGGGGATGGTTCATGTAAGGCATTTGATGAGGGAATGGTGTTTGAGAATACATTGGAGGTAGCTGATATTGAATGTGGTTTTGGTGATAATTTTGGTTTTGTGGACATATGGACTGATACGAATTTTGAGTGTTTGGAGGATAATTTTGCAAATGTGAAGGTATTTGAGGTTGGACAACATTTGAATCAAGGTAGTTTTGGTTGGATTTGTGGTTTGGGTGAGGTTTGGAGGATTTTCAAGCACCTTAAATCTTTCAGTTTTCAAAGCATACTCTTCCCCTTCTCTTCGAACTCCATGTCTCTCTTCATGCATCTCCAACACATTGAATACTTGCTCCAATGTAACATAACTTGGATCATTTGTAAATTGCCACTCCACAGGTGCAATAGTTGCTTCAAATCTCAAAGGTAATCTACTCAAAAACTTGTCTACTAATCTGTCAATGTTGGTGTTTTCTCCAAACTCTTTCAGCTGTTGAACCAAATTCATGAACCTTGTTTTTGCAGCTCCCACACTTTCTTCTTCTTTCATCGAGAAGTTATCAAAACTTCTCACCACAGCTTGCTTCTTCAACCTTAGTGATTGAGCCGAACCCACATATTCAAGTTTTAATGTTTCCCATAGCTCTTTGGCACTTTTGCAACTTGCATGTCTCAAAAAAATAGCTTCACTCACTACCGATCTCAAGAAAACAAGAGCTTTAAAATCCTTGTCCCTCTCTTGTCTAACTCTTGTTTGTTGCTGCTCAGTTAAATTAGCTATATCCTCAACTTCAGTCACTCCTTCACTCACAACATCCTACCATTCACACATTCGAAGGCAATCCTCAACTCTAAGAGCCCAAGCGTTGTAGTTTTCTCCAGTTAAAACAGATATGTTTGCTTGCATACTTTGCATATTCATCATGGGAAAGCTTGTACCTGCCATAGTTTTGGTTCAAACCAGGCTAGTGAACCGTGTAGCTCTGATACCACTGTGGATGGTTCAGCTTGAGATGGGAAGGGCTTCAGCAGAATATGAGCTTCAAGTCAACTCCAAGTTCCAAGCTTCAATATCTGGAAAAACAGAACCTGAGGTGAAGAACAGATTTCTTAGAGCTTCAATGCTTTAGTTGGATGAGCTACTTCAACAGTCCCTTCCAATCTACTTGAGGCTAAGCTTGATGATAAATCAGAAAATTCCAGCAGCAAACACGTCAACAAAAACTGCACTTCAAGAACTTCCACCAAAACAGAACTCCTATGCCTCGGGTCTGCACTTGTCTACAACAACTTCTGATAAACAATGTTTTCACTCAATGTATGAAGGCTTTGGAGAATAAACATCAGTGCATTTGTAGACTGAATCCACTCAAGGAAATGGAGATTTTGCACTTTCAAATCTGCTTCATTCCACTCTTAGAAGTTTAATTTTTCAGTCACTTACCTTACACACATATGCAACAATACCATATCAACAGCAAATACAAGAGAAAAATACAAAAACTGATGAAGAGAAGAAAATGAGATTTTCCACAAAATGACACTTCTATTGTTCCATTGTCGATTCTAATGGTTTTGAGCTTTTCAACTTATCTCTCTTTCCATTTACACACTTACAGCAACTCTCAATCAATGGTAATAACAGGAAGCGAAATTGAAATCAGATGAAAAGGAGAAGATGAAAATTTTAGAAAAATTGCAGCTATTGTACTGTTTTCATTGATCTTAAAAAAATGATGGTTTTGAGCTTTTTCAACTTAGCCCTTCACACCACTCAACAAGCTCACATATGTAATAACACCTAATCAACAGTAAGAACAAGGAAAAATTGCAGAAATTGATGAAGAGAAGAAAATGAGATTTTTCACAAAGGTTACTGCTATTGTTCATTAATACGAAAGAGAAGGTTTTAAGCTTTTTTTAATTGCTCTTCACACCTTTCTTACTTGTTTTACATCAATGGTCTAGCATGAAAAGGAAAAACAGCTAATGTGTAGGATTTTGACAAGTTTCATCCTCTCATTGGTTCAGTTGTAACAAAAGTAAATTGTTGGACAAAACAATAACAAAAGCTGATACAAGGATTTCCTAATTAGTGAAAGCTGAAAAAGTAGATCAAAAAAAAGGACAAAAGTTGCTTGAAAACAATGGGAACAAGAAGGCTGATGCTCGACTTTCATTTCTTCATTGCCTATAATTGCTTTTAACTTCAAATTTGCAGATCTGTTGACTTGTAACACTTTAATTACTTCAGGTTTATAACTTCAGAAATTGCTTTAGACATTAAAACTCTGCTTTTGGTTTTTTTGTGTGCACTTGCTGCTCATCTTCAAACTCTTCATTCTTCAATTTTCATCACATGTAACTTCAACCTTCTTGCTTATCTGACTTTGCTCGTTACTTCCAATCATTCGGACTTTTGTTTTTGAATCCAAACACCTCTGAATTGCTCTCAAAACCATCATCTCTAGCTTCCTTTTCATTGCTGGAATTTTGTTCTTCATTTTACTCTTCTTCTTCACTTTCATTGAACTTGTTATTTCCTCCACAATCTTCAACATAGCTGGCTGCATTAAACAACATAGATCAACAGGGATCGGATGACGACAAAGATTGGTTGGCGAATGTTAATGGAAAGTCAAGACGAGATTAGATACTGACCTCAGCAGAATATTTATAAATCTTTTTCATATTTTAATTTCTCAAAAATTAAGATCTCTTTAATTTTATAAAACGATTAACACATAAATCATAATAAAATATGAATCTTCTTTCAAATCTTATTATAAAGCTTGATTATCATCTTATTGTATTCCTCGAACTATTTTCAAAACCAATCTATCTCAATTACTGTAGCCGCACAAGTTTTAAACCTCTAACGGTATCTACAGAACAGGTTGAGAGAACTTTGTAATTTTTATAGAGAAGGTTAAGTAAGAAATGCTAGCTTTATTAGAGCTTAACCCTATTTATAATAGATTTTGGACGTTTTAGTAATTGAATTAAAATTAAATTTTAATTTTAATTTTAATTAAACTATAATTAGGATTACAAATAATTATAATTAAATACCAATTATGCCCAAATAAGATCTAATATCTCATATTGATCCTTATTTATTAGCTATTTAATATTTAATTATAAAGTTTCTCAAATTTTATAATCACGTTCAACTTGATTAAAATATCTTTGTTTTCTTTAACTCATTTTTATATGAGTTTCATTAGGTTTCTAAATATATTGGCATTATAAATTATAATTATAATTCATAATTGGAATTAGACAAATTAAAACTAATTTTAATTTATCTTTAATTCTCCAATTAAACAATTTATAATTATAGATCGAGATTGGAATCTAACAATGCATCATAACTATCCAAACATTTAGAAATGTTAAAGTGGTTTTGAATAACTTTTTGTGCATGATTTTTATATAAATTAATCCTTTCATCAATCAATGCTCCAATTAGACATAGAAAATAGAATTAATGTCTATACTATTTTAGTTTAATCATATTAGTTCTTCATCATTAACTATTGATTTAATTAATGACATTTGTGAACTATTTATAAAATGTCATTTTACCTTGACCAATGATTTTTTGAATCAATACTAATCAAGAATAACAAAATATTTTCTCTAATTTCTTTAGAGTGACAAATTATATCTTGATCGCACAACTACCTCCATATAACTTATGCTACATCCAATGACTATCGATTAAACGGCCCATGATTAAATAGATCATAAGTAGTATAGCGATCCCTATACAACATAACTTTGAAGGTCTCAAGTCAAAGGATCACTTATATAATCATTACAATGAAAATTTAATATACATATAAGTAATGTTTTAAATGGATTTCTCATATTGTGTTTGTTTAGTGAGCTTGTAATTATCTTCATACTTTAGTCTATGAGATCGACTACTTCCTTCATAAGGAAAAACATAACGTGTGTTAGTCTTTTTCCGTTTTATTAATGTCCATTCTTAATATAACAACGATAATGAATAATTTAGGGATAATATATAAATGCAATATGAATCTCATAATTATAATCTCACTATAATTTCATTTGTAATGTATAATTATCCCATACACTTTTATCATATACATTTAAACATGTACAAGATAAACAATATCTTTAAATAATTTGTCACTAAACTACAATTAAATAATTGGTTGTATGACATAAACTAACAAATGGGTGGGTAGAAGAGCTAGGGTAATTCTAATATTTATTTTTTTTCAATTTGGTCCTATTTTTCACAATCGTTACTTGACAAATACTAGAATTTTGCATACTAGTTTGTACAAACAACCGATACTAATTAGTATTCAATTTTAGTATATTATCAATATTTGAAATATCATTTTTCGCCCGGTGCTGAAAGGTACGTAACGATATTTCAAAATCTAGTTCAAACTTATAATTTATAAATTTTTAAGAAAGTGTGAGGCCTGAACTGCCAAATGTTTGCGTGCTTGAGTTCAAGACATCAGGTTTAGAATTATACATACCTATTTTAAACCCAGACCAATAATCAAGTATGCATACATAAATGCTTTCATCCACGTTTTGGACACATTTAAAAGTTTTTAAGTTATTCAATCCAGCCGAACCTATGCCAAATTTTAGAATGGAAGTTCCTGCTTTACTTGAATCTACACTTCTGGAGTTGGTAGAGTAGGCCGAATGATGCTCAGATCTAGTCGAAAATATTCAGCTCAAGTACAAACCTCCTCAGATCCACCACATGTCCAGGAACAATGTCATTTAAGCCTCCTCAGATCCACCACATGTCCAGGGACAATTTCATCTACTTTTCAGCCTCAAACTCCTGATTTAGACGGTTTACTTTATTGTCTAAATAAAAAATGATGTATTTCATTATATGTTTCAAAAGTAATTTTTTTAATTACATCCAAATTCGAAGAACTAATATTACAAAATAGTTGATCGAAACCAATGTTTTAAAAATCGAACCGGATCGTTCGGTCTGACCAGAAAAAGTTTGAATCGGTCAGTGGTCCAGTTCGGTTTCACTTAATAACCTCTCTATATAAAAACCGGACGGTTCAACCTTTTTAGGTCGAACCGGTCCGGTCCGATTTTAAACCCTTGTTTTCCCTAACACCACCTCCCTTAGATTTGTCCAGACTGCTACTTTCACCTTAAAACCCTCAAATGTCCTTCAAATTGAATCAAACCCGTATCCTCCGCATCAAAACTCAATCCGCCAACATCCTCAATCTTTTGCTTCAGAGTTTCTCCAACTTCACAACCACAACCACCTCGACCCCAATCCGAATCAAGAACAGGCTCAAGCAACCAAAAAAGGTATCGGGCATCAACGTTAACGTCAGTTACCGTAGTTACAGAAACGTATCGAAATCCTAGTTTCGCTATCCTGGAATAATTGAGAGGGTGTTTGCTCTCAAGAATGTGTTGAAGAATGGTAACACTGACCTTGCTTTCAAGCGCAGGGTTCCGAATCCGAGTGCAGAGAGAGAGGCGTGAGGGTTTGGAGCAAGATGGGCACATGGGTCTCTTGGAATTGGAGTGGGGAGCCTCCATTTTTAAGGTGTAAAGAAAAACACACGATTCTTCAAAAAATCAACACTAAAGCACTATAGATGATAAGTCGAAGCAAAAGATAAAGAAGAATAGTAGAGACATTAAATAGGTGACTCTCGAAAGTTCCAAAGAAGTTGTCTGTCTAAACTCTGAAGTCATAAACTCACCTAAGACACTTTTGTTCAGACACAAGTGAGACACAAAAACGCATAGTACAAGGGAACTTCATAAATAAAACGCTGCACTTCATTAAGTTCAATTATACAAAGGCAAATGGAGTCACGTGAAAGGTAAGCACATGCACAGTGGTGGACCCAGTCAAAGACTAATGCAAAAAGAATAAGATAATTAAAGATAGTCTTTAATTAAAATCACGTGGACAAGGCTAGCATATGTTCAATAAAATATTTTATTTTTATTTATTTTTATCTTATTTATTATATTCCGGTTTAATAGCGGTTCATTACTGATTGAACCTATAAACCTTAAACCTTTTCTTCGATCAGTTTGATGTCCGGTTAGATTTTTAAAACATTGATTGAAACTTAAAACTTTAAGTTTTATTACCAAATGGATCATTAGATTTCCACCAGATCATATGAAACTGCGTTCTACAAGTGTTCATTGGATTTCCACCAGTTCGTATGAAATTGCGTCCTTTCCCGACTACACCAATCTTTATGTAGATTTGCCAACTTAAATTACTTATGCTCAAACTAGATTCCACGCATTGCAATTTACACACCCTGGCCCAACTACCTTACTGTTTGTTACTTACAGTTGCGTGCACGGTCGAACCTCGTGCAGCTTTTATGACGCCAAAAGACATAGTTGGTTGTCTCCACAATACATGTCCACTCTTCTTGTCTTGTCCTGAATCCCGAGTGGACTGGGAGGATCATGGGGTTGGAATCAGTATTAGCTCTTCACGCTTCTTCCAAGTTCATCATTTTAGGCTATCAATATTAGTAGAATTCACAAAACAAGCCCGAATTTTGGTTTATCTCCTGCTTTCTGTCAGACCCAGAATTGAAAGGGTTATTGGGGTAAACGATTTTTTAAACACCTACTAGCAAGGGCGCAATCTTTTCACAGAAATTTATGTTGTAGAAAGTCCTAGCTCAGAGACGTGATGGGTTCTCAGTTTTTTGGCCAATGCAACTCTGTACAGTTGGGCAGTTTAGGACCCAGAAGACTAAAACCTGGAATTCTCGGTTTGCAACCTGCCAAAACCCCGGCCCTGAACGTTGTCAATCTCAATAACACGGCAAATGGGTCTTCAACTCCGGTGCCTAGAACGATAAATTTCAAAACTGTGTCCAGTTCTGAATCAAGAATCTCAAGTTTTAACGGTGACAAAAAGTTTGGTCAAGCAAAAATGAGAGTTTGCAAGTTTAAAAGACGTTTGATTCTGAGGCCTAAGTCGGCGTTGAGTGTGGATAAAGAGGTGGGTATGGTGGGAGATGAAGGAATCAGCGGAGAGAAGACCTACTATGATGCAATTGTTGTAGGGTCTGGGATTGGTGGGTTGGTTGCTGCTACGCAGCTGGCAGTGAAGGGAGCTAAGGTTTTGGTGTTGGAGAAGTATGTGATTCCTGGTGGGAGCTCTGGGTACTACCAGAGGGATGGATATACTTTTGACGTTGGGTCTTCTGTTATGTTTGGTTTCAGTGACAAGGTTAGTTGCTTCTGCTATTTTATATATACTTGTTTGTTATGTATGCCGTGGTTTATTTGTTGCTTCTTAAAAAGTAGTGCCTTTGATATCTCCAGATTGAATTTAAGTATGATTTCTATGTTTCTCTGCATCATGCTTGAGATTTTAATTTCTGTTGAGTGCTCCTATTGTTGGTTTTAACTTCGAAATGGGAAGAAAGGAGTGAATTGAGACAACGACAGTACACAGTAAAAATTTCTGGATATAACTTTAGGAATGTGGTACTGTTCATTGCTACTAAATTCATTGGATTTTTACTTCGTTTTTTCAACTAAGAGGACTTAATGACCATTCTATTACTTTCCTCTGCTGACTATGTAACTTCTCTGGTATCGCCATTTAACTTCTCTTTAGTTATATGCTTGTTAATGGTATATTCTTCTAGAGTCTAGTTTTTCATAATTTATGTAAATTTGCAATTTGGACAGGGCAATCTGAATTTGATAACCCAGGCGCTGGCAGCTGTGGGTTGTACGATGGAGGTTATACCAGATCCAACTACAGTCCATTTTCATCTACCTAATAACCTTTCTGTACGCGTTCACAGAGAGTACAGTGATTTTGTCTCAGAACTTTCCACTAGATTTCCACATGAGAAGGACGGCATACGTAAATTTTATGGCGAATGTTGGAAGGTTAGTTTTCAATTAGTAAACTCCAATTTCCCATGAAAATAGAGGTCTAAAAGTGTTGCTGTGTAGATATTCAATTCCTTGAACTCACTGGAACTGAAGTCTCTTGAGGAGCCTATCTACCTTTTTGGACAGTTCTTTCAGAAGCCTCTTGAGTGCTTGACACTGGGTATGATTATCTACCTTTCTTTTTTAGTTGATCAAGTGAGCTTGGTATGTAGCGGAAAAGATTTTAATCTCATTCAAGTGTGGATTGAGGGCATTATTCCTGTTGTATGCATTTTGTTTTGCTAGTCTGTGAAACTACTTTTGAATGACAAGGAAAATAACCATCAACTTGCATTCCTATCAAGTTATTGAGAAATGTATTCCATATGCAAGGGCTATGATTGATACAACTTGGATGCTCTGATCTTCGTCATCTCTTTGGCAGGCTGCATGCATTGTTTTTTAACTGGCAGTTAAAAAGGTGAATATCTAGGTCATGAGTTAAAGCCAGTTGAATGAAAAAAAGTAATCTTATGTCTATAGTCCTTGGCAAATTCACCCAACATACCACTATCTTGGTATCAATCTAGCTCTAATGGTTAAGAAAATAATGTCCCATGTAGAAAATGGAAGACCAGGCTCCTTGAATACTGTAGTAATACTAAAACATCACTCCTGTTTTTCACTGCAATCAAATTTTATGTTTCAAAATATGTTTGTATTTCTTGTTAAGCTTCCTACATAGATGATAAAAACTTATATTTGTTTATCTCCTTTTTGCCTTTTCCAATTATATTTTTGTGTTTCCTATTTCACTTTGAAATTACTGAATGCAAACCACAACTTGTCTCTTTCTTTTTCCTGCTTTTGAACATATATGATATTAGCTTCTAACTGTGCAGCTTATTATCTACCACAAAATGCTGGAGACATAGCTCAAAGTTCATAAAGGATCCTGACTTATTATCGTTTATTGATGCTGAGGTGTGATGGATTTGATTACTTGATAGTTGTTTGAAATTTCAGTTGATTATGGGTTTTCTGAGCACCATTGTGAATTTATACATTAATCTCACAAATGAACAAATTTTACATGTGCAGTGTTTTATAGTAAGCACGGTAAGTGCTTTACGTACCCCAATGATCAATGCAGGCCTGGTAAGCTGTAAGCATAAGCTTTGATCTTTCCCATCTATCCTTTACTGTACTAAAGTATGTTTTACACGTCAGGTTCTATGTGATAGGCATTTTGGTGGAATTAACTACCCTGTTGGTGGTGTTGGCGGAATAGCAAAGAGTTTGGCAAAGGGTCTAATTGACCAGGGTAGTGAGATGCTTTACAAGGCGAATGCAACTAACATCATACTTGAAAATGGAAAGGCTGTGAGTTTGGCGTTCAAGGATATGTGATGCCATACTTTCTTTCTTGGTTGTTTTGGATGTTAAAGGAGATGATCTGGCTGTTTTATATGCTGAATTCTTGCAGGTGGGAGTAAGGCTGTCTGATGGGAGGAAGTTTTTTGCCAAGAAAATAATATCAAATGCTACGAGATGGGATACCTTTGGTTAGTTTTTGGCACAAACTTTTTAAATTTGGTGACTGGGTTTAACCGTATCTTTTGTGTTTTTGCTACAATTGGTTTTCTCATTAGTAATTCAATGTGATGTAGGGAAGTTGTTGAAGGGAGAAAACCTTCCAAAAGAAGAAGAAAATTTCCAAAAAATTTATGTCGAGGCTCCATCTTTTCTTTCCATTCACATGGGTGTCCAAGCTGAAGTTATTCCAGAAGACACTGATTGCCATCATTTCGTTCTGGAGGTATTTATGTTTCTATTGTTTTTGAACGTTTTATCAGATGATTTTGTAAGTTATGATTATATTAATTTTTACTTGATATTAGTTATTGCCTGATGTCTTTTATGACTTATATTAATATCTGATATCTTTTATGACTTATATTAATATTTTAGGATGATTGGGCAAGATTAGAGGAGCCTTATGGAAGTATATTCTTAAGCATTCCAACTGTTCTTGATTCGTCATTAGCTCCTGAGGGCCATCATATTCTTCATATCTTCACTACTTCTTTCATTGAAGATTGGGAGGTAATTTGAAATCTCACTAACTTTAATATCAAAATTGACATTATATTTGATTTGATAACATCTTTCTTTGACCTGAAGTATTAATTTCTGGTTTATACTGTTTAGGGACTCCCCCAAAAGGAGTATGAGGCCAAGAAGAAGCTTGTGGCAGATAAGCTTATTAACAGATTGGAAAAGAAGCTTTTTCCAGGGCTAAGATCATCAATTGATTTTATGGAGGTAGTGTCTTATAATATCTTACGGTGATTTTAAGGTAGTTATTGACAAGGCAAGAACGATATAAGAATGGTCAAGCCTCATGAACTCAATCCCGAAAGGTTTTCATTGGTTGGTGGATTCTCTGGATTCTTGAAGGGAGATATAGCAACTATTGTATGCTGATGGATCTAGTTTTACAAACCTTCAGTCAGAAATTTTTTTTTTGGAAAATCCTTTTTCTTGTTATTCTTTATTCTTCTGACACAAAAGTCTGCTTGCCAGTCTAATAAGAAATATTTTAGCAACTTCCCTCTGTTGCTGTAATGGGTGCAAATTGATTCAGAATGATTAATTGTTTCTTTCTGGGAAAAAGGGCGAGTAATTACAAATTGTCAGTCAATGAAATGCTCTGATTTAGAGATGCAGCCACAGCTACTTCAAATCATGCTTGTCCCCTTAAAAGTTTTTTAACTGAATAGGTGGGATCACCTAAGACACATAGGCGGTATCTGGCTAGGGATAAGGGTACCTATGGACCAATGCCTCGTAATATTCCGAAGGGTTTACTGGGAATGCCATTCAACACAACAGTAAGTCTATTCATAACTTCTGATGAATACAGTGGTAATTTTAGTTTTTGAAATATTTTAAGCTTGCATTTTGCTTGGAAAAAATAATGATTGAACTTGCAGGGCATAGATGGCCTTTACTGCGTTGGGGACAGCTGCTTTCCTGGACAGGGTGTTATAGCGGTAGCCTTTTCTGGAGTTATGTGTGCTCATCGAGTTGCAGCAGACATTGGTAAGCTAATGAGTTTTTTCCAATTATACAAGTTAGTGATATAGGTAACAATGATCTTGAGGCTTATTCTCCAAAACATGGTTTAAATCATTTTAGAAGTCCAAAATATGAGCCTACCTTGGCACAGAATTGAGCATGAATTTCGTTGTTAAAATCCATTGTTAAACCTTCCCAAATTGTTTCTTGACAAACTTATGTCAAAAGAGTAACTTTCCTTAGGTGCATGGAATGGAAAAATAATAAAAGAAATAAATATGGTATTTAATGGGGATTTCTCCACAGTCAAATTATTTGTGGTTTTTGCTTCATTCTTTAGTATTTGTCTTTATCTGAATGATAGGACTTGAGAAGAAGTCTTCTGTTTTGGATGCTGCTCATCTACGTATGCTCAGATTTTTGAGGACATTGGCATGAGATTTATTATGGTAGAAAGGAACATGTAACTGGATCAGTAATATTTTTTCCTGAAAAGCAGGGTGTAATTTGTAGTTCAGTAAAATGGAATGAAAGATTTGAAATAAAATCATCTTCAGTAACTCTTATTCCTTGGACTGCACTCAGCAACTTTATGTACAGTAGTACTGTATAGTGGTCTTCAATGTTGTTTTCTAATTTTTAGTTCCTTTTCGTTTCCCCTAGTTCTGCATTCTGCTTTCTTTGATATTTCTACTGAATTTGTCATGTAAATGCGGATCAAAAGAAAAGATTATTCTAATATAAAACTTTGCATTCTGCTTTTTGTCTTTCTCACATGTCAATTGTGTTTCTAATTACTACTCTCGTCTTTGATATATGAATCTATGTTAGTACACCCTGGCAATTCCCTTCTAAAAGTGATCCAGTAATTAGATCAAATACCGTAAGCCACTAGTTTGTCTTCTCTAGACAACATGGAAATTCATTGAGAGACTGAAGATATTCAAGATTCATGATCAGGTTGATTGAAAAATGGAAAGTCCAACACAAGCTAACTAGTACATGGTTCTGCGACACATCGCTCCTTGTTTATCTCGGTGAAGGAACTCCATTAATGTCATCGGAGGTTCCGGGAGTTTGCATACATAAAAACAATAATTCAAAGATTTGGAGATGGTGCGTTGGATGATTAAATGAGTGAATTCAATAAAAATACAAAATCTAAGAAGTCTAAAAGTATGTAACCTTATTCTTAATTAAAAATAAATGATTTATTATGCCTAATTAAAAAATCTAAGAAGTCTAGAAAGGAGTTAAGTTCACTACTAATACTTTGGTATTATCATAAGAGGACAATTGTGTATGGTTTTACTTTTAGGTGTTCAGTTACTCCTTACTGTCTTACATTAGATGAGGCATTGTGTAAATTTGAGAAGCAAACCATTATACTTCTAGAATGATTACCTGTAAAAGGATGTAGTGCGAGATAAGTTCTCATAACCACTATCTTTACATATTTACACGCAAACTGTAGCAGTGAACAGTGCACTGCGAAGAAACAACCAAGCGATCTCATCAAGACGTTCTCTACCAGCTCTCATGCTCTTCATGAGTGTTGATCGCTCCTGATTGAGGTGATCTCGTCGAGGACCAGGTCTGGGTCTGGGAGAAAAAAAGAGCAAAAATCTGAGGAACACTCGAACAGTGTCGTTTATGACCTCTCACGTTCATCAGATGCTGATGGATCCCTGACCAGCCAAACGAACCAAACCACCTGACCCTCTGTCAGGCCAGCCTCCTCAGGCGTTCTCGGTGCCTCCCTATCCTCTGGGCAGCAGTCCTCCTGGAGCGAAAATGGTGTCTTGGAAAGACAAGGTGTTAGCCCGTGAGAAATCTAGGGCATTGGCTTATGCCGCTAAAGACAGAACCCTAGTTGATTTAATTGCTACTGGGATAGTCCGTAGGGATTTCAAGGATGGTAACAACAATTTTCCTACCTTTACTGTTGATCCAACGTACATGGCACAATTGGAGGCCCCTTGGAGACAAGTGGTTGTCGTGAAGTTATTAGGTCATTCTATCTCGTTCAGAGTCCTGTATAAAAAAATGGAGCAATTGTGGAAGCCGGTCGGAGGTTTTGATGTCTTGGATCTTGGACATGATTACGGCATCTCCAACACCAAATTTGATATAAAATGGAATATTCTTATCATCTTTTTATATATCAAATTTAGTGTTGCTCAATCATTTACATCAAGATTTTTATAAAGAATATACCATAATAATTTAGTTATTAACTAAATTAATTTATATTTATATAACCACAATAATTTAATTATTAACTAAATTAATTTATATTTACACAAGAATTTTTATTTATTTATTTATTAAAATAAAAATAAAATCATTATTCTTAATTAATTAATATATACTTTATATTAATTAATATTATTTACAAAATATATTTAATATTATTACAACAAATTAATAACATACATAAATATATTTAAATTAATATTTATGTTGAGTTTTAATTTTATGTAGTTTCAAATATTTACATAATTTCAAATATTAATGTAATTTCAAATATTTATGTTGAGTTTTAATTTTAAAATCAATTGTGTGGTTTAAATTTATGTACTTTTATTTCAAATTTACTTTTGTTCTTACATATTTTATTAATGAATTTATAACTCTTATAAATAATAATTATAAATAAATATTAAAATAAATTTAATATTATATTCAATATTAGTATCGTTTTAAATGTCTCAATGAAATCTTTGTAATGATATATTTTGTGTAAAGTAATAAATAAGTTAAATTTAATTATTTAGTCAATTATGTAAATAAATCAATTTGTGAAAGGGATATAAAAAGAAAAAGTTAAAAAGTACATGGCTAAAATTGTCTTTTTGTATTTTTGGTGTAATGAATAGTAACACACCAAATTTGGTGTGTTATTATTCATTGCACCAAATTTGTGGGTACATTTGGTGTCTTGGTTGGAGAAGAATTTTTGCACCAAAACACCAAATTTGGTGTTTTGGTGTCTTGGTTGGAGATGACCTAAGTTTGATAATGGTGTTGATTTTGATACAGCCATGGAAGGCGGCCCTTGGTTGGTTTTTGTGTTGGGAAATCGGGTTCGAATATGATCCGACCGCAGCGGAATAATCACAAAACTTTTTCGTGACTTTTGATTTCCCGAAAACCAAGATCTATTTAATTCTATAAAATGATTAATACGAATCATAATAAAGCGGAATTTAATTCGTACCTTATTCCGAAGCTTGATCATTATCTTGATGCATCATTCGAACTGTTTCCGAAACCGATCCGTCTCAACCACCATAGCCGTATAAGTGTCCGGCCTCTAACAGTATCCATAGAATGAGTTGAGAGAACTCTGTAACTTTTACAGAGAGGGTTAAGCATGAAGTGCTAGCTACATTGAGCTTAAGCCTATTTATAATAAGCTTTGGGTGTTTTAGTAATTTAATTGAAATTAAATACTATTTTCAATTAAACTTTAATTAGAATTACAAATAATAACCTTATTCCGAAGCTTGATCATTATCTTGATGTATCCCTCGAACTGTTTTCGAAACCGATCCGTCTCAACCACCGTAGCCGTACAAGTGTCCGACCTCTAACAGTATCCACAGAATGAGTTGAGAGAACTCTGTAACTTTTACAGAGAGGGTTAAGCATGAAGTGCTAGCTACATTGAGCTTAAGCCTATTTATAATAAGCTTGGGCGTTTTAGTAATTTAATTGAAATTAAATACTAATTTCAATTAAACTTTAATTAGAATTACAAATAATTCTAATTAAATACCAATTATGCCCAAATAAGATTCAATATCTCATATTGATCCTTATTTATTAAATATCTCATATTTAATTATAAAGTTTCTCAAACTTTATAATCAAGTTGGTAATTCTAATTAAATACCAATTATGCCCAAATAAGATTCAATATCTCATATTGATCCTTATTTATTAAATATCTCATATTTAATTATAAAGTTTCTCAAACTTTATAATCAAGTCCAACTTGATTAAATTAACTTTGCTCTCTCCAACCCATTATATATGTGTGACCCATTAGGTTCCTAAATATGTTGGCAATGATTATAAATTATAATTCTAATTCATAATTAGAATTAGATAAATTAAAACTCCTTTTAATTTATCTTTAATTCTTCAATTAAACAATTTATAATCATAGATCAAGATTGACGTCTAGCAACGTATCATGACCACCCAAATATTCAGGAATGTCAAAGTGGTTTTGACTAACCTTTCCGTGCATGATTTTTCCATATAATTCAATCCTTCCATCAACTAATGTTCCAATTAGACATAGAGCATGGAATTAATGTCTACTCTATTTTGAATCTAATTATATTAATTCTCCGCCATTAGCTATTGATTCAATTAATGATATTTGTAAATTGTTTACAAAATATCATTCCACCTTGGCCAAGGATTTCCCGAATCAATATTAATCGAGAACAACGGAACATTCTCCCTAATTACTTTAGGGTGATGAATCCTATCTTAATCATTCAACTATCTTCATATAGTTCATGCTATATCCAATGACTACCGTTTAAACGACCTTTATAGATCACGAGTAGTATCAAAACATAACAATCCCCATACAAGATAACTTTGATGATCTCAAGTCAAAGGATCACTTATACAATCATCACAATGAGAATTCCATATACATACAAGTAATGTTCTAAATGGATTTCTCATATCGGGTCTGTTCAGTGAACTTGTTCTCTAGCAAGCACCCACACGTTTGTTTAAGTATCTTTATACTTTAGCCTATGAGATCGACTACTTCCTTCATAAGGAAAAACAAAACGTGTGCTAGTCTTTTTACGTTCTATTAATGCCCAATCTTAATAGAACAATGACTAGGAATATTTTAGGAATAATACATAAATGTAATATGAATCTCATAATTATAATCTCATTATAATTTCATTTGCAATGTATAATTATCCCATTGACTTTATCATATACATCTAAACATGTACGAGATAAAGAATGCCTTTAAATAATTTGTCACTAAACTACAACCAAAGCGATTGGCTGTAGGACATAAACCAACATTTTGACCATTATCTTATCGTACGTCCTTGGACACCGGGGTTTTCTGCAGTAGACGCTAATGTGGATTCTACTCTTGTCTGGGTTAGACTTCCTGAAATTTCAGTGCAATATTATGATGAGGATCTTTTAATGGCGTTGGCAACAGGAATTGGTAGACCTGTCAAAGTAGATACGAACACAACGCTTGCTAATAGGGGTAAGTTTGCAAGAGTTTGTGTTGAGATTGATCTGGATAAACCTTTAATTGGGCAAATTGATATTGATGGTAAAACTTATTATGTTGAATACGAGGGACTGCATACTATCTACTTCAACTGTGGGAAATATGGACACAAGCACACTACTTGTCCTCTTATGGTGACTATGGAAGCTAGGGAGAATGAAGCAGCACCTCCCCCAGTTGCTGCTATCGGTGCGATACAGATGACGGATGGACCACAGCCACATAATGACCTTACATACATGGACACTGATCATGGCGCCAATCTCAGACTAGGTTCATGGAATATGGTAGTTGAAAAAAAGTCCAAACGAGTCACGCGTCCTTGACAGATCATCGCTTCTGCCAAAACTAAGCACCAATCTTCGAACCGGTACACCCTTTTGCATGGTGATGACAATGTAGAGAAGGAGTTACCGATTTTTGCGGATCAAGGTCGTGAATCTGAGAAACAAGCTGAGTGTGTCTTTAAGTTCGGTAGTGACAGTGGGCTTAAACGCCAAGCGAGACACAACATGAAACATGACAGAAGTCACATGCCCAAGCCTGGACCTGGCCCACTTTCAAAGACTAAAATTTAGGCACATATTGTTACCTATGACGGAGACGGTGGCCTGAATCCTAGCCCACCTGAGCAGTTTAAAGGAGACACTACCCGAGCTATTCCTCAACGCTCAACAACCGACCCCATATTGGTCCAGACTGTTGCTTCACAATTTTGGTAGGCTTTTCAAAATTCATCCCCACCCCTAAATTCCACAACCATTCTTCATCATGGCCCGAGTAACGAACGGCTCCAAGTTATTCAAAGTCGTGAACCACCTGACCCTGGGCAAACCAACATCCAAGTTGATATGATAGACTCTCATGGACACTTGGACCCCATTCAGGAAGGTATTTTGGTGAGTAATCCTACTGAAGACAGTGTGGATGTTGATATGGTGCCAAGCAGTCTTGCTTGACTGTTTCATTCCTCTATTCTCTTTCAATACTTTAATGATTACTAGCTTAAACATTTTATCTTGGAATTGTCGAGGTGCTGCCCATTCATATTTTGCTCCTTATATGAAGGATCTCAAAAGACATAGTAAAGTGGATGTGTTAATTATTTTAGAGCCCCATATTTCTGGCAGGAGGGCAGATAGAGTTTCTCAGTTTCTTGGATTTGAGAATGTTGCTAGAATGGAGGCTTCTAGGTTCTCTAGTGGCATATGGTGCTTATGGCACTCTTCTATTATTAAACTTGAGATTCTGGTTTCACATAAACAATTTATCCATTTCCTAGTCTGTGATGACCGACATCAGGTGTGGTTTCTAACGGCAGTGTATGCTAGTCCTCAGGCTTCAAGTAGGATTGGCTTCTGGCGGGAGATAGGTCGGCTTAGCACCTTTATTAACCTTCCATGGGTGCTTATTGGGGACTTTAATGACTATGTATCCCCTAGTGAGGAGCGAGGTGGGAGTTTCTCTATGAGTAGAGTTGCTTGTTTTCGGAGACATTGGGATTCTTGTAATCTTATGGACCTTGGCTTCAAAGGCTCACCTTTCACCTATTGTCAGCGACGTAATGGTCTTTTTTCCACTTTTGTCTGGCTTGACAGGGTTTTATGTAATGATGCTTGGAGATTTCTGTTTCCAGAAGCGTCAGTGCACCACCTGCCGTGCACTTATTCTGATCACAACCTGATTCTTCTAAAATTACATGGTTTTGTTCCTTCGGTGAGTTCCAGACCTTTCCATTTTCAGGATGCATGGACACTTCACAAGGATTTCTTTACTGTTTTAACACTGCTTGGAACCAGGGACATTCCTCTCTTAGTGAGGCTCTAACTAATGTAAAGGCAGCGGCTTTGAAATTTAACAAGAATACCTTTGGGAATATTTTCCAACGGAAGTGGCGGATACTAGCAAGGCTCCAAGGAGTTCAAAATGTCTTAGCATATGACCAAAGTGATGATATCATTTCATTGGAACATGCTCTTATTGTTCAATATAATGACATTCTTCGACAAGAGGAGATTTTTTGGTATAAAAAATCTCGCATACAATGGCTGCAACATGGTGATAGAAACACTCGTTTCTTTCATGCCATGACTATATCTCGTCGAAAAAGGAATTAGATTGAGCGACTTCGGTCCTCAGACAACTCCTGGATTACTGAGGCGTCAACTCTCCAATCTGAGGCAGTGGATTTTTTAAAGACCTATTTTGCACTGTTGAGGATGATCCTATGCCTTTCCCTCATCTTCCACATCACTTTTGCACTGTTGAGGATGATCCTATGCCTTTCCCTCATCTTCCACATCACCCTTTGATTTCTGAACATGATGCTTTGGATATTTTGAGACCCGTTATGAAGGATGAGGTATTTGCTGCTATTCAGTCTATGAAGCCTTATAAAGCTCCTGGTCCTGATGGGTTTCAACCAGTTTTCTATAAAAAGTACTAGCACCTTGTGGGAGATTGCATTTTTGATATGGTGCGGGATGTTTTTTTCACTGGGGTCTGCCCGGATAATCTGACGGATACTATGGTGGTTCTGATTCCAAAGAATAATCAACCTGTCTTTATGACGCATTTTTGCCCTATAAGCTTGTGTAATGTCAGTTACAAAATCCTTACGAAGGTCCTAGTCCAACGACTACGATCGTTATTGGATAATCTTATTCTTCCTATGCAAGGAGCCTTTATTCCAGGTAGAATTGCTGCGGAGCATATTATTTTGGCTAAGGAGGCAGTTCATTTTATTCTAAATTCTCAAAAAAAGAGGGTTATCTGGCTATGAAAATTGACCTAGCAAAACCTTATGATAGAGTGGACTGGAGATTCTTACAACATACTTTAGTGGATTTTGGATTTCCTTCGCTAGTTATTTCTCTTATTATGTCGTGTGTCACTAGTTCACGACTCTCTATCTTATGGAATGGTTCTTGCCTCCCTCCTTTTGAACCTAAACATGGATTACGCCAGGGCGACCCATTTTCTCCTTATTTATTTGTGCTTTGTATGGAGAAACTTTCTATGCTCATCTCTACTCGGGTTCATTCCAAACTCTGGCAGTCCATTCAGGTATCTGGTAATGGTCTCCCAGTTTTTCATCTATTATTTGCCGATGATGTGTTGTTTTTCTCCCATGTATCTGTTCGTAGCTATAGGGTTGTTATGGATACTTTACAGACGTTTTGTGCTTGCTCGAGAATGCACATTAACGAACAAACATAAAATTTTTTTCTCTCCCATCATATCTCTCGTCATCATAAAGAGACTTTGCGACACCGTTTTAACTTCCACTTTACAATGGATTTGGGAAAGTACTTAGGTGTTCCTCTTATTGGAAAAAATAAGAAAAGTGAGTTCCAAGATGTCATTGATAAGATTCACACTCGTTTGCAAGGTTGGAAGGCTAATCTCTTGCATAAAGCTGGGCGTTTAACACTAGTGCAGTCCACTCTATCAACAATCCTGATGTACTCCATGTAGACTTGTTGGTTTCCTACTAGTGTTTGCGATACTATTGATAAATGTTGCCGTGATTTCCTTTGGAAATCCAGTGAGGGGAACGGTATTAACCTTTTGAACTGAGAGTCAGTTTGTAGCCCAAAAGCTCTGGGAGGTTTAGGCCTAAGAATGGCTAGGGATAATAACATTGCAATGTTAGGTAAGCTGGTATGGTCTCTTATGCAGGAGGAGGATAAACTTTGGTCCACTGTCAAGTACTTGCAGCATTCTCATATTCTTCATCATACCATCTCTTCAGCTGCTTATCCTTGCTGGAAATCTATATAGCGAGCTGTTCCGTTCCTAAAGGATGGATACTCTTGGCAAGTGGGAAATGTTGAGTCTATCTCCTTGTGGCATGATAGATGGGTAGGTGATTTTCCTTTGTGTCACCAAGTTTCCAACATTGATCCTCGGGATAATCAGGTACTCTTGAAGGATCTTTTAAATGATCATGAGCAATGGGACCTTTCTCGTATATATACAAAGATAGCGAATGACTTACAACATGTTATCCTAGCCGTGCCATTACCACGAATAACTTCACCTAATGATTACTTGATTTGGGGGGAAAATAGTTCGGGGTGCTATTCGGTGAAGTCTGGTTTTGAGTTTATCACTCGCCTTCCGTGTCCTCCAACGCCTAGCAAATTTTGGTCGCATATCTGGAAACTTCAAGTTCCTCAAAAGCTACGGTTTTTAATCTGGCAGATTCGTTGGCAGCGCCTCCCTACGAACCTGCTACGATATAATCGTGGCATGGCCACCTCTCCCTTTTGCCCACGTTGTGGTAAAGATTGTGAGAGTAATGTTCATGCTTTACGTGATTGCTTATGGGCCAAAAAGGTATGGACTACTATTTTGGGCAACTTAACTGCTTCTTTCTTCACTCTTGATATTGATGACTGGATTAACACCCATGTGTTTGATGTATCTTGTTCCCTTGATACTATTATCAAATTTATTGTGGGAACTTGGACCATCTAGTGTGCTAGAAACTGTGAGATTTTCCAATGTCAGAAAATGTCTATTTTTGGACAACATCATAGCTATTTGAAGCTTGTTGATGAGTGTCGAGCATGCCTGGGAGAGGATACATTGATAACAAGGGAGAGTAAATGGGTCTTGTGGAAGGTCCCTTGGTCGACATATGTTAAAGTTAATGTTGATGGGAGCTCTCTTGGTAATCCCAGTTCGGTTGGCTTTGGTGGTTTATTGCGGGATGAGGCTGGTCGTTGGATTGTTGGCTTCTCGGGATCTATGGGTATTGCTACTAACCTTCTAGTTGAACTCCAAGCTATTTCTCATGGAATCTCGGGATCTCTCGAAGCAATTCGTCTACTAACTACCAACTGTTCCCACTCACACCCTTACTTGGCTATCATTGATGATGTCAGATCTATGCTGAAGAGAGATTGGGATTGTTCGCTTCTTCACACTCTCAGGGAAGGAAATCAATGCGCCGACTTATTAGCAAAATATGGGTCCACTTCGTTGCATCGTTGGCATATATGGGAGTCTCCAATGCCAGAACTTCATCAGTATTTACGGAATGATGTTCTCTCTGTCGCTTTTTTGAGGCATTAGAGCTCTTTTGTCTTTTTTTCCATTTCACCAAAAACAAAACCAACTTGAGCATTAGAGTATCTTTGTTGGGAACATCCTCAAGATTTTAAGTAGTTATTTTTATAAGCTTATAAACTTGGGATCAACCCAACAAATTTACTATATTAAGTTAATATCATTTAGTTGAAGGATTACAAACACAGAGGAAATAAAAATTGCAATCTTATATTCATCTATTGCGTTTAACAAACATATTAATAGTAAGAACATGCAAAATTAAATACATAAAATGTGATGATTAATCGATACGGGACTTCGAAAATACGGAGTTTCTATACACTCCCCACTAAAAAATACGTCCTACTTTGAATACTTAATATGACTGTGGTTAAATTTGAATAACCTTTCTTTTAAGAATAGAAAAATAATTTTTTCAAGCTTTTTTCTTGCTTATGTTGAAAATCAAAGAATATTTCTATATCATCATTTTCTTTCTAATGTACAAAACAAAGAATATCTTTATTTGTTTTTAACTCTCGTCTTTGTAAGACATTAACGTACAAAAACCGATAGTATCACTTACTCTCTTCACTGATTTATATATTCATGTTTTAATGTTTTCAAGTTTTAAAACTTGAAAACCACGACCCATTGTGTCCTTTTATTTTGGTTTTGAAATGTAAAACCAAAACAACATTATCCACGCCAAAAACCATCTGACGCCTTTTGCTTTATTTTTAAATAATAATTATTATTTATACAATGAAATAAAATAAAACTATTTTATTTTATTCATTTATTTTATACAAGAGAATTTTCAATATTAATTATATTTTTGTGCTAGCAAAAATATAATAATATGCTTTATAGATTATTTAATAAATTATCTCATAATAAATTAAATAATTATAAACAGAAAAAATTACACTTATAAATGTGTGACCATATTGGTTCATCACTAAACTGGTAGTAATTAATCTAATTAATTACTAATTAAAGTTGGTGTCTAATATCACTCCTCAACGACCAGATAATATGAAGTAACAATCTTACAAAGACGAAACCTGGTTAAGAATAATGTATTATTACCTTCCATTATTACAACTCCAGATTATCCTAAGGTATGGTTTAATTGTTAAGATCAATGATAACATAGAACTCAAACTCATTACCTAGAGTTGATAAATCTCATCTTGACTCACCACTAATCAGATAGGTTCTTAATTATATCCAATGATCATTCAACTAGCATTTTTATACATTTGGTGTCTAACATCAAAATATAATAAGTGACTTGTTGATTCCTGTTGGGCCCTGTTTTCGGAACCCAACCTCGGAAACATAAATCGAAAAACAAAGTGGCGGAAAGCGAAAGAACGGATAACAAAGCGAAACGAAACCCTTCAATCTAACTGAAAGACAAATTTCGACATCCGAAACGTGTACCTTAGAAAACTAGCGTTTGAAACTCAAGACCAAATCGATCCAATACGGTATAGATTTTTTTCTTTTTCATTTCATTCAACTTTATTCAAAGCAATACACTTTTTCAATTTGGAATTTATCAATTCCATAACCTCAATTTTTCTATCCTTCAAATGCGAATCATAACTATCATCAACACAATCATTACCATCATCATATACATACCATGTTAAACCATAAACAATTAGCACTTCTATATATATCAAACCAACCCACATTATCATAATCATCGGACCTCCTGTCCGGAATTCAAATGCAAATCAAACTCATACATAACCAAAGCACTTCGATAATTCTCAAACATTAGTATCATCGGACCTCTTGTCCGGAACCTTGACAACCAATAGCCTGATTTTAAAGCAGAAAATTCTTAGACAAGTGAGAATTGTGGATACTAAAGCTATAAGTACTTCAACAGTGGAAGAGAATGAGGTCAAACACGATGCTCAGCTGAAAAGTGTGACTTCACCATAGAATTCTGCTTCCAATCAGTATGGAAAATCAGAAGCAAATGAAATCTTTTGATTCAAATTGGGTGAGTCATATGTTAGGCGATTATGTTATTCCGAAGTGAAATAAATCAAAACAAGTTAACAAAAAATATTTAAATGACTCTTATATGGACTAATTGACCAGTAAGATTGGAACTCGAAATTTGGATTAATTGTACATATTGCACTGATTTTATATACTATGAGTACAACAGTTAGGTTAATGTCTCACCAAATAGCTGATAACTACTCAAACTTGTTTGAAAAGCACATGAACAACTAAAATTTTTCGTTATTCAGTCTGGTGCATGCAGTTGGCTTTCATGTCTTGCAAGTCACAAATATTTCTGTTATGTTTATATTGTAGTCTCATCTAATCTTAGCTTCTCAGTCTGCAGTCTACTTCTATGAAGACTGCACTCATAATTGGCCACCTATATTAGATACTTCACAGGTAGCTTGCTTCTGTATAGAATTCTTCAAAACAAAAACAAGCAAAAACATGTTGGATTCCACTCTTTAGTATTTAGTGTACTAATTCACTAAGGCAGGCACCTTCTGGTATGCTTCTCTTTTCATTATGAAATGTACAGTATGGATTAGTACCAGAACAAAATAAAGGTTTTACATACTAAATGATTGCTACATGCCCTGAACCAGGAAATAGCAAAATCATTTAGGAGCCTAGTGATCTTATATTAGACCAAAGTAAAATGCCAACCAACTGAAATTCGAACAATATATTTCTTAATTTCAATGTCATTCTATGTTTGAAGGAAACCAAAAGACAATGAGCATATTAAAATAGAAGAAGAAAGAAGAAATTGGCATTTTATGGAATACAGATTAGTTGGAACATAGAGGGATTCGTGTGAGATTCCTCTAACATCTTTGTTTCTTCTAAGGTATCATAACTGCAAGTATCAGTTACTTTTTAGCCAGTTACATACTTATTTACTGTAAAAGCATATACATTGTTGAGCATATCACATCGGATACACTACAATCACAAATTGCAAACAATATCAAGATGTTAACAAAAGAAGAAACGAACAGTGGTGAATCAAGTCTGGATAGATGAATTCTCAGTATCCTTTGCACATTTTGGAGAAAATTCATTATCTGATCACTCATTTATACACATACAATACCTTACCTATACAATTATACAAGGAATACCTTTCAGGTTCTTTAACATGTTCACTTAACAAGATGGCTTCCTTGAGCTAGTACAAATAAGCTAGAATAAGCCGATGGAAGGCCATAAAGCTTACTAGCTGATGTAGAAACTTAGAAACGTGAAATTAGCACTCAAAAGCTTTTTCAATTCCCATTATAAACAGGTTTTAGAGACCAAGCTGAAACTTCAGGAGGCACATTAGGAATGCTATAATCATCCTTATAACATCTAGTTAAGGCAGTAGGAAACCCAAACTTGGGATTTATATTGCAAACTAAAAGGAATGACACTCAATAATATGTTTGAAATGAATGAGACTCAATCTAATCTATAGATCTTTCCTCTTAAACTATCAAACAGCATCATAGATGAAAGATTTAGATTGTGGATCTGATTTGATGACCTTCTAATCAGTATGATTGACAAAAATAACATAATTAATGTTAATCTCAAATAAAAGTTTAATCCATCAACTAACTCAGATATGTACCGATATTTGCAAAGGGGAACAAGAAGCAACTCAGTGGGATTAACTTTGCAATTACAGAGATGAAGAAGCCCGGTGGTAAGATGTGCCCGTTATTGGTTTCCTGAAAAACAACATCAATTCATCAGAATGCAAACTAAATGCATTGTGTTACAAATAATCAGAAAAGAAAAGATTAAGCAGTCTTAAACCCAGAATAAACCCTCCACTTCAATCGACTCAATAAAGAACAATTTAGCCAACATTAATTGCAACCAAAATCGTTGAACTATTTACCTCAACCAACACTCCGACTGTAGACGACAAAAGGACGTTAACTCATGAAGCAACCTCCAAAGATTCCAAGGGCGGTGGCTCGAGGGAGAGGGAAGGTGGCTCGAGGGAGAGGGCAGGTGGCACGACGGAGAGCTAAACGTGGGAGAGAGATGAAGCTAGCTTTTTTTTTCATTTACCAGTAGTTACACGACGTCGTCTCATCGGCTTGGAGGGCGGGAGTTGAAAATAAAAAAAACGACGTCGTGTTATACTGGTGGGCCAAACGGGCTGGGGAATGATTTTTAGCTAGCCTTTTCCGACGTCTAACTCTCCCCAACGTCGGGCTAAGTTTTTTGTGATGTCTAACTAACCGAACGACGCTAAACACTTAGTTTTTCCAATACGTCTGCATACAACGTCGTTGAATCTTGACTCCTTTCGTGACGTTTGGGAACACGTCACGAAATCCTCCTACATTTCGCGACGTCTACTGGGAAGACGACGCGAAATGCATGTTTTTGTTGTAGTAACGAGAGGGTAATACCAAGTCAAGAATTACAACGGAATAGGCATAAATGAAATTCACGGTTTCGTCCACTTGAAAATAACATTTTTAATGTTTCAGATTGTCTGAACAAAAATTGCCAGTTTGGTCCTTCCCACTTTCTTGGTATTGATACGCCCAATTTCTCAAGACCACCGGGGAGAGGAGCTTCTAAAGATGTATCCATGTGTTGTATTACTTAAGTTCCAGCATTAGCCTTAGCCTTAATTGGTATCTAACAGATTAGATTATTATGATCCTCATGGAGAGAATGTTCTGTATGCAATAAGATTTCGGAAAACGTCCAATTATGACACCATCAGAATGCATTAATTATAGCTTATTTCCTTCAAGTTTAGTGAAAATATATAATTCACCATCAAGTGTTTGGGCAATAAGGAGCCAAGGGCATCACAGTTGAAACATTAAACGTATTAACCACTTGGAAACAGAACTTGTAAGAGATACCAGTAAAGGAATAACATAAAGTGTTCAGCAATTATGAACAGAATTAATTAAAAAGATGGAAACCTAATTGAATAATTAGTATGTTATACAGAAAGGTAATTACAGGCGCCAAGGCCCAACTCTCACCCTCTCTAAAGCCTGCTTTAACTTTACACAGTATGCACTTTGATTTCTGCTAAAAAAAATGATGGTGTCTATTAGTTTTGTTGAGAAACATTTTAACTAACTGCTGTAGCGTTGTTTTGCCATACAAGGATAAAAAATCAATGCATAACGTCTTCACTGAATTCAGTGCTCAAGTTCATTTGGCACCAGTCTCTGGTCCAGACCAGTGTTTTGCATCATAGCAACAAATTCGCTGTAATCAATGTGGCCATCCTGAAATGGGTGCATAAAGTGAATCATAATGTGGAAAGCTTTGCTACATCCAAGGCTAAATGAAAAGTAGATTGCAATACGTAAGAAGCTTACATTATCCTGGTCAACTTCACGGATTATATCTTCTATGTGAACATCAACTAAGCCAAGCTGCTCACAAGCCAATTGAAGTTCATCTTTAGTGATGTACCCACTCCCATCCTTGTCAAAGTAAGAGAAGGCTGCATATAGATGATCCTCCTTCTGGATCTTATTTAGATGGAGCATCGCTGCTATGAACTCACTATAGTCTATGGTGCCACTGTTGTCAATATCAGCCTGAGATTTTTTCACGTATATAACGTTAGTGCAGAATCAAAATAAGGACAAGGTAAATCACCAATGTGGTTAAACCCTGACGTTGTTTGAGCAAAGATGTGCCTTAATAGCAAGTTGGCAACATCATCGTGATATCCTAGTCTGTAGCTTGATGATGGACCTCATAAGATAACCAGGGATTCCAGAAATCAAAAGCTCTGTGCTACATTTGCATTTTAGTCAAAACATTCAAGAATATTTTTGCCACTTTCCATATGTTGTACATCTATGTCCAATGGCTTAGCCCTTGATGGCAAATTCATGAATTGGCAAAGAACAAGAGATCACATGCGGTCGGGTGAAAATTAAAAAATATTAGTGTCAAACAATTCATGGAACTCAACTCCGGTTTATAAATAGTGTTAAGTCCAATAATATTTACTTGTAAGAATTGTCGGTTTGAGAACAAGATTTCAAGTTAAAATCTAAACAAAACTTTCATGTTACCACTTACTGCTTGCATCAATCCAAGTATTTCAGACTCCTTGAGATTAGCTCCTACTCTCTCCAGACCATTCTTCAATTCCTCAAGAGTAATTTGTCCACTATTATCTTCGTCTATCATCTTGAACATTTCTTTCAGACCTGCGATTTCCTCTTCAGATAGGCTTTCAGCAATGACCTGAAATACAAAACAAATTTCCGATAAGCAAGCAAGCAATGCTGATATGATATGTTTCTCGAAAGACTTCAACGTAAACCCAAGACTGTTGACAACGTCATGAGAACCCCATCATATCTTTCAATAACCTTGGGATATACAAATTATTTAGTATGATCCCTATCTAGAGGAAAAGGTAAACTATTTGAAAAAAGTAAGTTATTGGAAAATTCTATTTTTTTGGTAGACTTGACGATAAGTAGACAATATGTGCTTGAAAGTTAATAGGCACCCTGGAAGGCACTTATAATCAACATCAACAATAAGTGATTTCCAAAGAGATGGTCATTTCTGAGATCTATATAGTCCTCACCAGAATGGCAATTTTCTTAAGCTTGTTCATTGCTGAAAATTGTTTCAGGCGAGTTAGAACAGCAGAATCAAGTGGTTTGTCAGGCGCAACGCCATCTACTTGAATCCACGGGTGGCCTGCAAGAATAAAAGTAAGGTGATGAACTGCTCTTCCCTGAAGGTTGTTACAGACTCATGATTCCAATATAGGACACATAAATATTGTTCTCCATATGGAATACCAACTCCAAAAAAGAAAGAAAGTTAAGGACAGATAATAATCATCTAACTCTCATTAACCGTTAAGATAGAAAGCAAAAAAAAAAAAAAAAAAAATGCATCCCTCAGAACACTAGATGAAACATCTTTTCGTGTTTTTCTTTCACTTTGAAACTACAAAGTCGACCTAAAACTATCCGAATAAAAATTCCAACACGTACTACATTGTGGAATCCCGTAGATAGCAGCGCACTAACTTCTTTTAGGAAACAAACGAGATGATGAAGTAGAAGATAACTATAGCTTAGCATACTTACGAAGAACTTCATGCGCTGTCAACCGCTTCTTAGGGTCCCTTACAAGCATTCTACGGACCAGATCTTTTGCACCTTCAGACACTTTGGGCCATGGTTCTGACATGAAGTCCAGTTCACCTTTTAAAACCTGCTCAAATATTCCGTGCTCCGTTTCTGACAAGTAGTAGTAAAGCGCATCAAGAAATAGCGAAGAAAAATCAAATGTTTGATGAGAATGGTTTAGTAATTATTAATAAAAATAAAATTATCGTAATAATTATCAAATAATAATAGTCATTTAGTTGACTACCGTAAATCATGGGCCTCACCGTCCCAGAATGGGGGTACTCCGCATAGTAAAATATATAATATAACCCCAGCACTCCAAACATCACACTCCGGACCATAGCTCTTCCGCAATACTTCTGGGGCTACGTAGTAGGGACTCCCAACTACGTCGGTAAATAGTTCACCTAAGACCACAAGTAATTAGTTATCCGGAAACAAGCAACTTATCCGTAAAAAGTAATGGACACGATCCTTTTCTTAATATTATGGTATCTTATTTTTACATAAATAAATAATTAAGATTTATAAAATAAAATAAGACACTATAAAATTAAACAAAATTACGATAATTAAACAAAAGTACGGTAAAGATTACAAAAATGAATTACCATCTCAGAAAAAACACACAAAAAAATCTCAATTTCTTCTTATGACATAAAGCAATGATCAGTGACGGCTGACCTGTGCGAGGGAGAGAGTGACCTACGTACCGGGCCTGAAGAACATAGAAAGACCAAAGTCAATAGTCTTAATAGCAGCTTCCTCAACCTGACTAACAAACAGAAAATTCTCAGGCTTCAAGTCCCTGTGCATAACCCCCAATGAATGGCATGCCTCCACTACCCCAACTATCAACCTGGCAAGCTCCGCAGCTTTCCTTTCCGTGTAATGCCCTCTCTGAATTATCCTCTCAAACAGCTCCCCACCCCCACATAACTCCATCACCATATAAACCGCCACAGCGTCCTCGTAAGCGTCCACTATCCGAATCACATTCGGATGCCCCTCCAAGTGGTGCATTATCTGAATCTCCCTCCTCACATCTTCTACGTCCTCAGCCGTCGTCAGCTTCCTCTTTGCTATCGACTTGCACGCGAACTCTTTCCCTGTCTCCTTCTCTGTGCACAAAAACGTCGTCCCAAATTGCCCTTGCCCTAACTTCTTCCCTAAACTGTATATCTCCTTCATGTTCCCTGTTTTTCTCCCCAAAACAGAATCAACTTGGAGTCCCGCGCTACTTGACAATTTCTTCATGTGCGTCGGCTTCTTCGTCCTTTCGCTGATCGACACGTCTCGCATCTCCGGCTTCATCGATTTTTCATGTTCCGTTGCTTTGACCGTATCTGGAGCCGTGTTTTGTACCGGATCTGATTGTTTCGATCCGCTGGGACCGGTTTTGGAGTCGCCATCTTCGGTTTTCGGCGGCGGCAATCGGTTCCGGCAGACAGCAGCGGTCACCGACTTTAGGAAGCCATTATTCCGGACATTTGGACCTGTGCATGAGTTTCCCATTAAAATTGACGAAACCTCAGGTGCTTATGCTTGATGTTTCTTCTTCTATTCTAGCTTGAAATGTGCGATCAAAGTGGTGTAAATCGAGTATTTTCATTGATCCCGTCACCAATGAATGGAATCAGATCACCGAAGCCTTAGGTTGATGAATTCATAAACTACGTGAATCGAATCGGATGGATTATGAAATCATTAACCTGAAAAAATTCAAGCAAAAGTTGCAGAAACCTTAAAAGTAATCAAGGAAAAAAATTAAGCCACTAAATGGATAAATATGCAGCATTGTTTCATTAATTCTTACGAGAAAAAGGCTCCATAATATAACTAGTGATCAAAGAAAATATACAAAATAAATGCAAGACTATCTACTCATCATTATGAGTTGGACATTAAAATAGGAATACACTAACTATCAGAAATAAAAAAAGGGAATCAAATAATTTTCTAATAAGCAAATTGACGGACAAGGAGTTGTTGAACTATGGCCAGTTGTTAGGTGTTTAATTTAGGATTAATTACACTGAAATTGAACTTTTTAAAATTTTAATCCTTGATACTTTTAAATTATTTTGCACATATTCTTTTATTTATCTATCATTCATAATTTAAGATAAAATGATGATGTTTTATTTAATATTTACACAATGCCAGATTTAGTTATGATACAATACTTTGCAGATACTGATCAATATAGAGTAACTTTTAAATTTATAAAATCTTTCTTGATTTTTTAAAATTGCAAAATAATATTTCAATATATTTTACTATATAATTTATAATTTTACATGAACCTTGTATTTAAAAATCATAATAATAGAAATTTAAAATGATAACAATTATTTATTTTATTAAAATTAATTTTCTAATAAATAATAACTAAAATTAGTATAAAAGATCATTAAATCATCAAAAAATATAAAATTAAGAATAATATAAAGTATTTAAATTTTTACAATTTTATCATATAATAAATAATAATTGTATCAAAACATCAAATAAAAATTAATAAAATTCATGACTCTCTAACTATTACGATTTACAACAAGATTTCGTGTCAAGGAAACAATCAAATAGAAGTGAAACCCAAAATAATAACATTTATAAGTATCTTTATATTGCGTATATAGAATTTAACATAAATATCAATCGAATACTCGCTCAAATCGCATTGACCTCAATTCTCATTTAGTACAAAATCTTTATCATTGAAAGGAGCCTCGTCATCACCATCATTTAAATTCATTACACCAAATGAAATGTTAATACTTTCTCATCCTAAATTATCTTCCAAGTCACTCTCATCTATTAAACTCGGTTCCTCATAAACTCAATCCACCAAAAGATCGATACGAACAAGTTAAATTGGATCTACAAAACTATTTGTTCTATTAAAAGTCCTAGTAAATAATAAATTTGAATTATTAAAAAATTATAAGAAACTATATCCAACTTTATAAAGTTAATAACATACATTTCATGAAACTTTAAATTGTATCTAATGAAAATCAAACCATTCAATCTTTTGTACTCCAATTTATTCCTTTTCTTGGTATGAATGAATTCAAATGTGCTTTAATTCTTTTTACACCCTATTGCACTCCCATATTGACTTAAAATTTGAATTACAAACTTTTACAATTTTAGAACACCACTTTCAAATTGGTCCCACCAAGCAAATATAAGACAATAGAAGTATCATTATAAATAAAATAAAGTGATGATTAATTTTCAACAAGTAACAAAAGAGAAAATATATATACCTTAATGAAGTTTGTCTCTTTGATAAATAGCAATTGACATCCCAAAATCACTAGAAGCTTCCTTATAAATCTCCATTTATGAGTTTAGGAGATCTTATATCATCTCATGGACAACAATTGTTGTAATCTTTATAACATTCCCCTATTAAATTTAGCTTTTTTTGTAAAACTTGGTCTAAAATAGACCATTAGGATTAAAAAATGTCCAGTTGCAAACAACAAAGAATAAATTTGTCTTTTCTATCTCTCATTAATGATTGCAAGATAAGGTGTATATAATGAAGGCCTATTTTTCATATTAGCTTTGATTGCTTCCTTCCCCCTCTCCATGATATTATAAAAATAATTCATTGTTATCTTCTCATCACTATCAGCCAGAAAAAGAACTCTCACTATAGGTTCATAAACTAGAATGATAAATTGACATTGGGACTAAATTCATTATCTTCATGTATAATTCTAGAAAGCTTCAATCCAGCATTAGACCTAGCATGTGTAACATCCTGTCACTTGAATTAATATTAAATGGTGATTAGTAGAGATTAATGAGAAATTATGAAGCATAATTCATACTCATGCGTCATTGTATATTCACATATATGTGAATATTTATTTTGATACATTAAAAAAATTGTACATACAGTCATTGACATTTTTTGGGTATAATTGATTTATAAATGTAATTAAAATACGAATTGTGAATTATTTGCGTTAAAAATTTATTTGAAAAATGTCATTATAATTTCAAAATTTTTAGAGAATTTTAGAGAATTTTCAAAAAATTTGGGATATTTTGGACAAAAAAAATATAAAAATAAGTGACAAATAGCAGAGTGACATATAGCAGTCTTGCATGTTGACACATGGCTCACATGCAAGGAACATACGTGGTTAAGTGTGTTGTTGGAGAGAAATTGCTAAGTTATGTTTTTATGTTTTTGTTCTTCACTGAAATAACTCCTTTACCAAAACTCTTCTCTAGTTCATCCACCAAAACATCAAGTGTTGAATTTTTTTCTGCTATTGATTCACTCTCACCTACTGGAGACTTTGTGGAACCAATTAAGTAGTTTTGATGGTCTTTTTTTGGTGTAACTATAAACATTCATGCATGGGTTTGAGAAGTGAAGTTACGGTGATATATGAACTAGATGATGGATTTGAGAACTAGAAATTGTTCAAAACTATATTGAATGGATTCTAGACTGAGATATAAGAAAATTATGTAAGTTGATGAAGAAAATTGTGTTTAAGTTATGGTTTAAAAGATTGTGTATATGGTTGGTGTTCATGCTCTGTTTTTCTTATTGATATGCGTGAATGTTTTCAGAAATGTTTGAAGGAATTAAAATGAGTTTGATAGTAAGTTGTAATGAAAATGGGAAAATTTAGATGAGAGAAGAAAAAAAAAAGAAAGAAAACTATATGATGAAATGAGGTTGTTGCTGTTGGATAGTGACAGACACGCAGAAGCAAAGTTGGAACATGCCCTGTTTTCATTATATATGCATAAATGTTTAGGTAAAGTTAGTGATGGATTTTTGTGAGGTTGGAGTTAAAGAGAACTTAGAGTAGTGTGGTGTTGTGTTTTAAGAAGGATTAAAATGATAAAAAAATAAAAGAAAAAGAGATAAAGGTGTAAAAATTATAAAAATACAGTAAAGGGAGAAAGTGAAGGTGAGATTTCAGATTTTGATGATTAAGTATGAACCTTAGATTTTTTTGATTTGTTGTGAGTTGTTGAGCTGAAAGGAGAGTAAGAAAGTTGGTTTATGTAATGGATGTAGCATATATGAAGTGGAAAAGTGGAAAAGTGGAAAAAAAAACAAGAGTTTTCAGTGGAGAAGATGAAGTCTGTGTTTTAGAGAGAGGAAAGGTGGTGGTTTACATGTATGGGTTATAAACTAGAGTATTTCGTTAAACAGCCTTAAGTCTTTTGACTATAGCTTTTTCATCCGAAATCCAAATGACTTGAAACTTGGATCAATGGATTCCTAAGACTTAAAAATTTAGAGCTATCTAAATTGGTTTGATAGTGATTGATAGGATGAAAGTGCGGAAGTCTACTGGAATGTTATGAACTAGTAAATTTTCATAAACATGCTTCGGTATTTTAATTATAACTTGAACTGTAAATTTCTAAATGAGTTGATTCTTAATTTAGATTAAACTAAAGACATAAGCATACAACTTTTTTGAAGAAGTTGACTTTTAATTCTATCTCTAAGATTTTCAAAATTGGCATGTAATGGAGTCTTAGCTTAAGCTGAAGTACTACCAGGGATAGAAATCATATCCTGTGATTATTGAATAAACTGTATTGATGTAGGCCAAATTAGATTAAGGTGCCTTCACCAAAGTTGTATCTTATTCTCTTAGCTTTACATTGGTATAAAGTTTGTAATTTTTTAATATTGAAATTGAGAGATATAAGATGTATAACTTGAGTGTATTATCATGCATTAGCCAAAATTTTAAATGTGCATAGTCTGTGATATTTTGAGCATAACTCATAGAATAATAAACCAAATTAAATGATCTTGGTATCAATAGAGACTTAAGACATAGAAAAATAATTTGTTAGAAGGCAATGTTACAAAATTCCTTCACTTTTATGATGAAATTAATTTTGAAAAATGGACCCGAAAGTGTACCTTTAAGCAAATCTGACTTAATCAATTGAATGTGGATATTCGAATGATTATTGTGACAAGATTAATGGTAAGAAACTCAGAATTGTCATGAAAATGCATTGTACATATTTAGTATACATGAATATTCATAATGAATATATAATTGTGCAATATTGTGATATGTGAATGTATTGCCTATATAGAGGAATGCATTGAACGACTGCATCCAGACATTACCGGAACTTCAAGGCAATAGCTGTTTGGAGCATACTGTGAGTAACCTAAGATGGTCTCACCTTATTGTTTTGTACATTATTGACTGTTCTACAATCTTATTGAACTGTACTGAGTTGCGTTGATTGTGTACTGAATTTCGTACAATATTTGTTTGAGGCGTTTTGATGCATGATAATGATATTGGAAGTGCTAATTGAAAGTGAATGTGTCTGCCTAAATGATTTTCTGATTCTCAACTGAAAGGTTGAATGTCGGACCTAGTCCGATGAATACTGCTACTATGACTGTTACTGTAATTTATACTGTGACTGATATATTGTTATATTACATGCAAATGAAACTGATTGAATTGATGACTGGATTGTGACATGCACTTCATTCCAATGCATGTAATGTAAAGGAGTTGTGACTGATGTTGCTACTGATACTGTTACTAATTAGAGCTTTAAGCTCCCGCATATGTGGTTCGAGCCTATGGTTCACTGTGATCAATGAGTCACTGATTGACTGACTAAACCCGGTAATTCAGAATACTATAAAAGCACACAGTCACAATAGAATAAAAATGAATGTGAGTCTCATACATGTCGCATTTGCATATAATTTGAATTCATTGAATGATTTGCAAAACTGTGTGAATGTTAGTATATGATTGAACTGTGTGATTGAGAAGTGATTTATCTGTGATTGTATTTGATACTTGTCAAGTGGAGTTGAACTGTATAATTACGTGCTAGAATTGATCTTGTTTTATGACATGACTGAACTATCAAGGATGGTTACTCTACTGAGTTCACAAAACTCATCAAAATTTACCGTTGCTTTTCAGGTTCGAGAGTGAGACGACCTAGCTTCTAAGACTTCGTAGAACCATATTTTGTGCAACTGTTATAGTCAGATTTGGCTCAGAGGTCGGTCAACTGAGATTGAAGACTTAGTTATTTCTTTCATGTTTATTGTATTTGGTATGTATTGAGTTGTTTAAGCTCATAGGATAATGTTGTAAAACTTGGATGGTATTGTGTTATATGAAACAATGTAAATTATGTATTTTGATTAATATGATAGCATTTTGAGTTTAGAAAATGTGTGATTGATGGTTTAGTGTATGATGCCATGTTATGTACAGTGAAGGTGAGATGGTTAATATGTCATTTCTGACAGGCATGTACACGTGTATCTGATGGACACATGTGCATATGTCAGTTGGGAATGGGGTGTTACATGTTAAGGTGCAACTCACTTATCACTTGTAAACATTTATCTCAACTTTTTTCATTATAATAAAATACTAAAGTGATAAGAAATTAGTTGCAAATCTTGAAATAATAGGACGACACAAATTTCTGCTATTTGTGAAATCCTTTCTTATTAAATTCAGGACTCATAATTGGTTGTAGATGAACTTGGTCATCTTTTTTGCTTTATATACATTCTCATCAATAATAGGAAAATATCTAACGTCTCTTATATTTTTTAATATCAGGCCAATACAATGTGCAACACAAGGAATCCAATAGAAAGAATTATATCTACTTTGCAATCTTCTTCCAACTGCTTTATAAGCGGAATCATTTTTAGTAATGAAGTAAACAATATTCTCTAGCCCCAACTTCATTCACAACTTCATCAAATATCTGAAATAGAGTATCAGCATTCCTAACAAGGTCAGATTCATCAATGAACTTCAAAAACATTATCCCTTTTGTAGAATAAACCAAAATATCAATAACAAGTTCATATCTTCTATTTATCCAACTATCTCATATGAGTGAACATCTAAAAGTAGTTTAAACCATTCTTCTTCAATCCAAATAACTTTTTTATTTCATAAACAAAGTTACTTAGAAGTTTACATCTGTAATCATCAATTAAAGGAGTTTTGTATCCTAGACCATAAAAGGCGATAACATCTACTATAGGCTGATAATAATAAGATTGGGCAGTCTTGAATGTTATATCTGAATCATGTCACCATTAGCCATTGTCATATCTCCATTATGAACCATTTCTCTAAATGGTAAGGCATTACGGATTGAAGACTAAGGGGCCGTTTGGTTCCACTTCTGTTTTTTTGTTGTTTTTTTTTGTTTCTATTTCCTGTTTTTGGTTTATGTTTTTTTCTTAAAAAATGAAAACCTGTTTGGTTGAGATTTGTAATATAAAAACTGAAAACAAAAACCTGTTTGGTTGAGATTTCTAATAAAAAGTTGAAAACAAAAACATGTCTGGTTTTATCATCATATTTATATTTTGTTGTAATTATATTATTATGTGTAATAATTATAATATAATACATTATATTTTTAAATTAATTAAAATTAAATATATACAAATCAAATATTATTAAAAAAATTATACATTAATTGTATGACATTAATTGAATGATATAAAGAGAACCTTTTTCTACTTTTGTTTAGTTCGAATTCATGCACACAAAAATACAAACGAAAACAGTATGCACTACAGAAAATTACTTGACCTTTTATATACACCTCAATATTTTACAAAAAGGTCTAAGTAAGTCTTTACTATTATCTTGAATACCATTTTGGACCCAATATTACTAAAATAATACTTATTAAACACTAATTAGGGTGCAAAAATAAAACCTATTGGTAAGAGTTTATTTTTAAAAACATTGGTAGCTATGAAAGTTATGAACACAATACCGTCATGTACAATGCCATTGCTAGGATTCCAGGAAGGAGTGATTCAATTGAAGAGTTTTGGGGTATCATTAAAGAGATGAAAAGTGTTGGTGACGACATGGATTTCAAGGCAGTTTCAGAAGAGCATTAAATGCCACATTAAATCAGTGAACCATTAAATGCCTCCACTTGACACTCTATAGATGCTACATTAAAGAGACGTGAAGCAAGGCTTCACAGTAACTGTGTGAAGACAAAAGGTAAGGACAAAGCCTCCATGCCACATTAAAGTCATGTGCTCCATCCATGCAAAGAACGACGTAAATTCCAAGAATAAATCAGCTGCGAAACTGTGAGAAAGAAGAAAACAGTTGCAGCTGTATTTGCTTTAAATGACGCAAGGCTCAAGAAAATAACTTTAATGTTATTTCACGATTGTTCTATATTGGTTCTTTATAAGAACTAGTTTGTCGTAAAAAAACGTTATGTTTAGCATGAGGTGAAGCAAAAACTAAACACTCGCACGAAAATTGTTCAGAGGACGAGCACAAAAATTATTCAGAGGAAGAGCAAGAGTGTATCTCTTCTTTATCGTCATAAAAAAATGCAGAAGTTTATCTTTACAGCAGAAGTTGCTTTTAGTAAGTATAATTACTATTAATTTTTCATTGCTGCTCTGAGTTTAGCTCCTGTTGCTAGCAGGATTTCCCGAAACCTTCGTGAAGGAAATGTGGAGACTGTTGTTAAAGTTCTGAGGAGAGTTGAGCAATTCGGAGAGCGGATTAAGGCCATGGCGGCATACAACGTGAAGCTAATTACTTCAGAAGGAGAGAAAGTGATAACAGTCCCAAACGATGTGTACATTCTTGACCATGCAGAGGAGGAAGGTGTTGATTTACTGTATTCATGCAGGGCTAGTTCTTGCTTGTCGTGTGTAGGGAAGGTAGTGTCAGGGACGGTGGACCAGTCGGACAGTAGCTTCCTTGACGATGAACAAATGGCAGATGGTTGGTTACTGACTTGTGTCGCTTATCCCACTTTTGATGTTGCTTGAAACTTTCTGGTAGTATTTTTGTGTTCTGGTGTTACGAGAAAAAAAAATCATGTTTTAAAATCTTACAAAAACGTTTTTTTTTACGTTTTTATAAATCTATTTTGGTTTTTTATTTTTAGAAACAAGAAACGGAAACCATTCTCATCCAAACGTGTTTTAATGAATTGTTTTTTTCTTTTTTGAAAGCCACAATAAAAAATGGAAACAAAGAAATGGAAACAAACAAGGCCTAAGCTTTAGGAGTTGTTTGTAGTGTAAAAAAAATATGTGTCGTATCATTCTCCTCTTGTTGGTAGGAATACTACCACCTTAAACATTTCTATTATCATCCTTACTACCAGCAAAAGAACTTCCACTATTAATTTAGTAATTCAATCTTTTTATTTTATCTTTCTCATGTTGATACTCTTTAAACAAAGTCTTTGTTTATCATTTCACGTCATGTCTCACTTTTTTATAAGGCTCCACATTACCTTTGAGCCTAGCTAAATACTTCTTTAATCTGTTAATTTCTCCACCTTTCAAATATTTGGTACAAAACAAATAAATGGTATGGCTGTTCATTACAGGAATTAATCCAAGATGAATACTTGAACTTCCTTTCATTTATTTGAATAAAGACATATATCAAAATTAACTTAATAACTTCATATCAAAATAAAGTTGTGTAAAAAGAATTAAAGAAATAGATCAATAATAGTTTTCATTAACTCATCTTTCTTTCTAAACCCAAATATCAAATATATACATTGATTGCTACACTTTCATAATTATAACTCATTTTGTTTTATTACATAATTCAAACATAAGATCACAATTATAAACTATTTTGTATAATTATATAATTCAAAAATAAACTCATAACTCTAAACTATTTTGTATGATTTTGTAATTCATTCATAAACTCACAAGTCACAATTATAACTCATTTTATGTTATTACATAATTTAATTATAAACTCACATGTATAATTCAATTTGTGTAATCATATAATTCAATCATAAACTTTGACTATAAATTATTATGTGATTCAGTTATAAATTCTTAACTATAACTTATTTTGCATAATTATTGATTAGTTGATTAAATAATCCAATCATAGATAAAAAAACTTACAACTATAATTCAATTTGTAGAATTACTAATAATATACTTCAACCATAAATTAACTAATCCATTTTATGATTACAAATTTTAATTTATAATATATAACCCAATTTATAATAAAGACTAATGTTTCATTTAAATTTCAATGTATCTCAATGTCAAATTTTAGACAAGAGCTATCGCAAATTCATAATCCAATTCCAAATTTCAAACAACAAATGAATAACCTTAAACTCAAACTCATAATTCAATTCAAAATTCTAATTCCCAATCATTACATAAAATTAGAAACACAACCACTTCTAATTTTCAGGTGAACACCGTGATAATTTTTTATGAATGACACAAATTAAAACCTCCATTTCACTATTCCATAATCACAAATTCACAATTTACAAACCATCCATGATATATAATACTCCACATCCATAAGTTGACAAGCCCACAAGCCTACAATACAATCATTCTCTCATGCACACACAATTCCACATTCCACATACACATATTAGTAAAATACAACCTTATCTTAAGCTCATAAGTGACTGGTTATAATAATGCAATTTTAAACCACAACAGTGTAACATAACAAAAGAGGGTGATGAATGACGACGACTAGCGACGACTACGATTGATGATAAGCATAAGGTGACAAGTGGAGGAGAGGAGCTGGCAGTTATTCAATGAGTTGCGAGCTACAACTGACGACTATCATCAAGCTAAGGAAAGGAGTTAGTGCTTAGTTGGCAATCTATAGGCTATAATAGGTGGCAACTTATAACATCCCATCCCTAATGGGAAAGGTAAAATAGCAATTTGGGACGGGTTATGAGCGTGTAAACTAGTCTCGGTATGTTTATGCATAATATGGCCTCCATATATGCATAAATTGTAATTTTTGTAAATGCACATGATTGTACATGCATTCCTTACATTTCCCGACATATGTGTTTATTGTGGAAAAATATGAATTGGTGCTTGAACATGGAATTGGAATGGATTTTTGTGTGTTTTTCATTTTTGGGAAATTTTAGAAAATTTTCTGAAAATTTTTCGGGATACCTTTACAAGCGACAGATTGATTTGGTTTTCGGTACCGAAAATGACTGTCCAATGGCACTGAAAAATTAGATACATGATTTTAGGATTTATTATTTTAAGCCATTGGAGTTTGACAAGAAATTGGAGTAGAATTTGGAACCGGAATAAAAATCAGGACAAGTGGCAAGTGACACTTGTCACTTGCCTATTTAATCTTACATTTAAGGGTTACATAAACCCTTCTTGACTTAAGCTTCTACGACATTCCTTCTTTTGCTTGAGTTTTTATTTTTGCTTTCTTCCACCTTCTCCACCGTAGCTCTCTTTCCTCCTCCTTTCTTTGCTTGTTTTCTTCTTCTCTTAAAGTGCTACCTTTCTCCACTTATCTAGACCTTCATACCCTATGTGCTCTCTCTTCTTTTATGTACAAAAATCACAATCCTTGCCTTAAAGAGTGGTAACCGTAGGTGTGAAGAGAGGGTGGAGAGAGTTTGGTGATTTGAAGAATTGAAAGATTGCAACTTGTTTAGGTGAGAATTGATGTTTATGTTATTTAATTTGGTAGTTAGAAGCATTTATGGTGATTAATTGTGCATGAATTTCATAAAGATAGTGGTTGGATTTGTTGGGTATGAGTGTAGGTATGAGTGAGGTTGAATGATTAACATGTTTTGGATTGGTTTTGGATTGGTTTTGATGTTTGAATAATGTTAGATAAGTGGTAAATTCAAGTAAGAAGATGGTGTGTTATGTGCTGCCAAATCTTGATTATTTATTCAAGTGTTGGAATGGAAGAAGTTGAGTTGGATATGAAATCTGGAAAATGTTACTTTGTGTAGGTCTCAGATTTTTGCTTATACCTTTTGATATGGTTGTCCGATTGAGATGAGCTTTGGCTTAAATTAAACTTAAGAAATATGGCTAGATTTCATATGAAGGAAGTTTTGTCCAATTATGGCTTTAAGGGTTTTAAATTTAGCTTGGAAAGTGAGTTGTAGGTGCTGTATGAACAGTAATCCGAACCTTGTGACCTAAAACTTTGAGGATTTTTTTTAGGTTGATTTGGATTGAATTTGCTAATTTGGTCTTCATGAAAGTTGAAGATTTTTGTGTTAAATTTCTAATGCCACTAAGTATGAATTTTTTTGATGTGTAGATTGAAAGTTATGGTCTGTAAATGTTCAGGTGGTAATTCATCCCAAAATGTGTTTTGTGTGAAAGTGACTCTAAGTGCATAGATTTTGTGCTTCTTGTATTCTGATATTAATTTTGGACTGTTAAGTGTGAAATTGGCTCAAGTAACCTTCTGGAAAGTTGTAGAGGATTGTTTTAGTTTTCTAATGAGGTATTATTTGCGAATTTTGGATGTAAGGATTGTAAGATATAAATTTGTAAAGTTTGGCTATGGTTTAGGTCATATGTTGTTTTAACACTTCTGAATAGGGTAGCCACTAATTTGACCTAGTTAGAATTGGAATTTGGCTCTAAGTCCTTATGAGAATTGTAGCTTGTGTTCTTCTCTTTTTAGTGATACCAAGCTTGAAATTTTTCGAAAATGGGATAGGAAGTTATGAATTTTGGAAGATTGTGTTACTGTTGAGACTCATTTAGGTAGGCAGAAACTTTACTTGAGAAATTGATTGGTTTAGAGATGGAATTGGCTTCCATGTTGTTCATGAAAGTTGTAGCTTTTGTTTTGCACTTTTGATTGATATAAAATTTGGAATTTTTGGCAAAGGGGATGAAAAGATATGATTTTTGTAAAAGTGTTGTACTGTTATGGTAAATGTATGACAAGGCAGTGTCTTTGAGTGCATTTTTGACACCCTTAGAGGTGAAATTGGATTTTTAGCTCTTTATGAAACTTGTAGAATTTTTCAAGATCTTCCCAACGAGATCTAATTTGTGATTTTTGGATACTTGGGTGAAAAGATAGGATTTTGGAAATGAGAGAGGGTGTTTTAGTGGAAAAAGGAAAAATGGAAAATTGGTTTTAAAAAAATAAAATAAAATAAAATTCGAAACCTCGCATCTCGCGAGGGCGACGGATCGCCCTCGCGAGACCGAGGGCGAGCCAGCGGTCTCGCCCTCCCGAAAAATCGCGAGGGCGAGACCCATATCATTTTTTTTATTTTATTTGTTTTATTTGTTTTATTTTATTATTGTTTAGTTTGAATTCTAAGTGTTATTTCTTTTGCGCATAACTTTTGCACCCGACATCCGATTGACCTGATTCTCGAGACATCGGATTTGTGTAATATTTAATTTCATTTATTTGTAAAATTAGGAATTTTTAGAGTTGAAATTGACGGGAATTGGTTATGTCAAAGTGAGATGACCGAATAATTATTTTTTTGGTCCATGATTTATTAATAATTGGACCTATAGAGGTCCAAATTGAGTGATTTTGATGTCTACGGTTTTCTAATTTTTAGAGGAAATTTTTGTGACAGGAAATTGTGAAATAGTGCCGGGAATGTAACGAACATGCATTGTACACATTTTAGTTGCTACATGTGCATTATTAAATATTTCTGAGTGTACCTTTGGTGATGGTGAATATTTTGGACTGTTTAGAGGCGCTTTTGGAACGTCACCCCACAGACTTTGCCGAGACTTCCAGGCTTTTGCTTCGGGAGCTATTGGTGAGTAACCTAGATGGTTTCTCAAATATTAATTGTTTATAATTTTGCACTTATAAAACTGTGGAGAATAATGGTGGGCTTGTGCGTTGTTTATGACTGAATTCCAGACTGAAGGTGTCCGATGCATTGGGAGATTATGACATAGAAGTGTTATTTGTCTGAGAATGTGAGATCTTCATGTTTTCAATGTGATAAATTGTGACTGTGATTTTAATGTGAATAATTGTGAACTAATTATTTGAATGCAATAATTTGGGTTTGATTGAAATGTGATATTGCTCAATTGCGACATATGCATGAATGCATGATCAGTTAATGATAGTTGTGACCGGAGCAGCCACCGAGAGCTACAAGCTCAACGTTTATATATTTGGGCCTCGAGCCCACAGTGATTCAGAGCCTATGGCTCAACGATTAATGTGCCCTTATTAGGACAGTTTCAGAGCCTCAGGCTCAACGATTAATGCGCCCATTTTAGGACAGTTCAGGCGCTCAATCACAACACCGAAATAAAATAAAAATGTGGCACATGCGCATGTCATTTGCATCTAATTGTAATCTCTTTAATTAAGTGAAATGCTAATTGCCTTATGCTTCTGTGGTACCAATCATGTGGTACTTCTAAATGTGATTTATGAAACAATTGGCTTATGCATGGGTGTTTTATGAATTCAATTGGTTATGGATGACAAACAAAATGAAATGTATCAAGTTGTCTATGTTCACGGGAAATTGTGCAATGTGATTAAATATGCAACAATGTGAATATATGTTATGTGAAACAATGTGTTGCATGAATTGAGTGAATCATCGATAATGGTTCCTCACTGAGTTTGCAAAACTCAACCAAAATTTACAATCATTTTTCAGGACCCAAAAGAATACCCCGTGAGGCAACGGGTGTATGGCAACCGCGTGTGAGTGTGAAGAGAGGTCGGGATCAATTCGCGTCTGCATTAGTGTTTGATAGAGATGTATTTTTCTGAATTTTTGTATTCGTGTTATAAAGTCAACAAACTGAATGAAATTGTATTTACAAAAGGGGCTCCGTGGTCATTGAACTCACCGATGATTATCTATGTAAATTGTTTTCCGCATAATATATATAAAGTATGTGTATGTTTCAAAAAAAATTATACTGAGTTTTGATTGAGTGATGTAGCACGCCACCCTCACAGGGTACGAACTCGGATATCACCATCAATGTCAGGTTCAGGTCACGCAGGAGTGGGGTGTTACATTTAGGTGGTATCAGAGCCCAGAAGTACGAACTTCTATGGGCATTTACCGAAACATGGGTAAAGTCACCTTCATTAAAGTCATGTCATACCAAACCGTAGCAACTGATCCCTAGTCTGAGTCATATGGGTATGGGTCATACGCATGAACATGTGTTAAGTGATGAAGTGTGAGAAAAGCGGTGATGTGACAAAATATGAGTCAATGAAGGTTTATGGGCAACTGGAAATGGGAAAGGAATAATGAAAAATGACATTCATATTGTACTGTGATTAAAAACCCTCGAATTTAATCTGCATGTGAATACATTGGCAAGGGTTGATTTAGAAAGAAGTGATATCAAAATAAATAATGAGATTTAAAGTGTATAAATCGAGTTGAAAGAAAAACGAAATTTGAGATAGTCTGGAGAGGTCAAATATGGTTATAAAACAAAAAAATTTGGTTAAAAGTGATGGGAGTTATGATTCTTCTTAAGAATATGTGAATATGTCTATGAGAGATCAAAAGCTCAGGATGACTAGGTAGTTATGATTTCGATAAAATGGGGATAATTGGAATTGAGAGGAAGTATTTGATTCGATAAGGTAGATAAAGATTTCCTACAGTTGTAGTGATTTGTGTGTTATGGAATATAGTGTATCGTAAGTGAAGATATTGTTTGAAAAAAAAACAAAAATGATGAGATTAAAGTGTGCAAGCCCGATCAAAAGAAATAACTTTCTATGACTGTGAAAGGATAGATTTGGATTTGAAGTGTAATAAAAGTTATGATTTGGCGTAATAATACGTCTGAGATACTGAGACGACACTTCTTGATGCTTCTGCGTCTATAATTTGAAATAGATTGAGAATATACATATGGATGATGAAATAATAGAAACATGGCCTTATCAGTGCGTAAAATGCGCCTGAGTTTCGGTTGCATGTGTGTATGTAATTATGGAAAATATGATAAAGCAAAGGAGTAGAGTGAATGCACTCAAAATGTAAATTCTATAATTATGATAAGATGTTGCATAAGAAGAAGAGGTAAATACTGGAAAACTGGCGCAGAATCGCTGTCAATATGTGGGGTAATGTGAGGTAAAAGTGCAGGCCACGATATGGGCCTACAAAAATAGGTTTTTTAAGATCAAATAGCAACCTCCAGTTATGGACAGGAACAAGGATAGAAATGTTATCTAGAGTTAATTGGAATGTAAGTAGCAGTAGCGAATTTGAGTACATGGTTATATGATATAAAGACATCTTTTAATAAGATGTCAGAATTTTGAATGGTATCAGCCAAGGTGTAAGTGTAAATGAAATTGCTTAATGTCTCATTAAGCCTTAGCATCGAGGATACATTGACCATAGAAGTCATGAGATAAATTGATCTTTTAAAAGATCTTGTGAAATGTTGTAATTGATTTTTCTTGAGCTATTAGGAATGACATGGATAATAGGTGAGTGACAATATCGAGGTTTGTACCAAGAATCACTGATATAGGGTCAGAAAGTCGGGTAATTTAATTTATGACCAATGAAGACAGGCTTTCCATGACCAATAGCTGGGATCATAAGCTCTTTTCTCGATTCAACAATGGAATCGAGTAATTCTTCCATAGTGGGCCAAGGCCCCTCGCTTGAGTCAATCGGGTTTGCTTCAGAAAGGAATTGACAGACGCAATAGAGGGAATTTTGAAATAAGATGACAAGTCTGCCGAAAAAGTTGTGATGTACTGTCTCCTTTATAAAAAAAATGAAAATGAGAATAGCAAAGATTCAAGCATAAGGGTTAGAAAAAGCTATCGGGAGTGTATATATTTTTGTTGATGTAAAATATCCAACAATTCGAGGAGACATTTTTGTTCATGTGAGGTGAAATTTGATCCACATCATAGGCTGTGTTTTTTTTAAATCTATTTGGGAACCATAAATTATCTCTGATGAAGTTTTCAACATAGGAAATTACGGTTGTAGATAGATTGAAATGTGTGGAGCAACATGTATAAATGAACAAATATTAGCATAAGTCAATGTATAATCATTGGGAAAGTGATAGAACTGCTGAAATTCGTCGAGAAAAAGGAAGTTCAATGAAAAATTGAGGACAGCATGTGATAATACTACCGTATTGAGGAATTAGTTACTCAGGGAATGACAAGAATTAAATTTGAGCACAATGAGTTTGAGGTTATATCTAGTGGAGTTAACCATACCCCGATAGGATTATGACATTGAAGGTTACTGTGATCTAAGCAACATGCTAACAATGAGCGACTATGATCATATTGACAAATGAAGATGAAAGTTTAATAGTTTAAGGGAAAAAGATGTAAGCCACGTCAGTGATAAATGAAAACAAAATGATTATAGTGTTAGGTATGCCATTCGGATTTGGGAGATTTTGTATAGACAATAGAGGTTCCCAATTGAGATCAAGAGGGAATTGGTTGTAAGGTATACGGTGATGTTGTGTTACCAAGAGATAAATATAGCTGCATGAGCTAAATTGAGATTTATGGCTTAAAAATCCCTGCAATAGTAGCTGGTTTGAAAGCGTGGAGTCATGATGAGGACAGAAACATATGAGAGATACATATGACTAGACAGATTTGGAATTGGAAAATATTGAAAGAACTGTGCTGAGGGAAACTATCCTAATAAAGTTAATGTTTCAATCAAAGGTATCGAATAGAACATTTCATAGCAGAGTGCCACAAATGTGGATACTAGGTTACTCATTCTAGTGTAATAAAGAGTGTATAGTGACGAGTTATGAAATAATGGAAAAAGTAACATCAGTTTTGCAAAAAGGAATTAGGAAAACTCAAATTGAGGATTTGAGGAATTTGATGAAATAAAATATGTATCCTACCAGATAGAGAGAGGTCCTAGTAAGTGTACCTCAAAAGAGCAATATGCGGATAAGAAGATCGAACTGAGTGATTATATGTTTATTTTCCTTGTAGTCTTAACTGTTGGGGACAGATATAAAGCTTATATGTCTGGAATGTTTCAGCATAATAGATTAATGTATAGTGCAAAGTGACTACAGGTAAAAATCATCATTATCCTGATGAGACGACAAAAAGAGTCGATCACCCTGAGTTAAAACTAGAACAAATTTAGGATACCGTTAGTGAGTGAAATAGTGAATGTAATGAATTTAAAATCTGAATAAATTAGTTTTGAAAGACGAATGGAGTTTTGGTGGATTACGTCACAATTATGACTATATGGAGAAAGATGTGAAGGCTTGAATGTATCACCTGTGTCAAAGTGTAGCTAAGTGTGACATAAAGTAGTCCATATTAAACAATGACAAAAATAGGGCTATGGCATTATAAGTGAATTTATGGTTAGTATTACTATAATCCAATATATGTGGTCTTGAACTGGAGGGAAAGAGTTGAATACTTTGAAGTTCATCAAGGGTATAATTGAGGAAGTATGATATCTAAACAGAGAATTGATAGGAAACGAAGGAGTGTATGAGGTAACAGAACCCTACCTTCTTCTTTATCAAAAGTGAATTTCGAGGACGAAATTTTTATTAGGAGGGGAGAGTTGTAACATCCCATCCCCGATGGGAAGGGTAAAATAGTAATTTGAGACGGGTTATGAGCATGTAAACTAGTCTCGGTATGTTTATGCATAATATGGCCTCCATATATGCATAAATTGTAATTTTTGTAAATGCGCATGATTGTACATGCATTCCTGACATTTCCCGACATATGTGTTTATTGTGGAAAAATATGAATTGGTGCTTGAACATGGAATTGGAGTGAATTTTTGTGTGTTTTTCATTTTTGGGGAATTTTAGAAATTTTTCAGGATACCTTTCCGGACCGGAAAATTTACAAGTGACAGACTGATTTAGTTTTCGGTATCGAAAATGACTGTCCAATGGCACTGAAAAATTAGATACATGATTTTAGGATTTATTGCTTTAAGCCATTGGAGTTTGATGAGAAATTGGAGTAGAATTTAGAACCGGAATAAAAATCAGGACAAGTGGCAAGTGACACTTGTCACTTGCCTATTTAATCTTACATTTAAGGGTTACATAAACCCTTCTTGACTTAAGCTTCTACGACATTCCTTCTTTTGCTTGAGTTTTTATTTTTGCTTTCTTCCACCTTCTCCACCGTAGCTCTCTTTCCTCCTCCTTTCTTTGCTTGTTTTCTTCTTCTCTTAAAGTGCTACCTTTCTCCACTTATCTAGACCTTCATACCCTATGTGCTCTCTCTTCTTTTATGTACAAAAATCACAATCCTTGCCTTAAAGAGTGGTAACCGTAGGTGTGAAGAGAGGATGGAGAGAGTTTGGTGATTTGAAGAATTGAAAGCTTGCAACTTGTTTAGGTGAGAATTGATGTTTATGTTATTTAATTTGGTAGTTAGAAGCATTTATGGTGATTAATTGTGCATGAATTTCATAAAGATAGTGGTTGGATTTGTTGGGTATGAGTGTAGGTATGTATGAGGTTGAATGATTAACATGTTTTGGATTGGTTTTGATGTTTGAATAATGTTAGATAAGTGGTAAATTCAAGTAAGAAGATGGTGTGTTGTGTGCTGCCAAATCTTGATTATTTATTCAAGTGAGTGTCTAGATGAACTTGTGGCTGAATTAGAGACTAAATTGGATGCTTATTGCTGTAGGGTTGGTGTTGGAATGGAAAAAGTTGAGTTGGATATGAAATCTGGAAAATATTACTTTGTGTAGATTTCAGATTTTTGCTCATACCTTTTGATATGGTTATCCGATTGAGATGAGCTTTGGCTTAAATTAAACTTAAGAAGTATGGCTAGATTTCATTTGAAGGAAGTTTTGTCCAATTATGGCTTTAAGGGTTTTTAATTTGGCTTGAAAAGTGAGTTGTAGGTGCTGTATGAACAGTAATCCGAACCTTGTGACCTGAAACTTTGAGGATTTTTTTTAGGTTGATTTGGATTGAATTTGCTAATTTGGTCTGCATGAAAGTTGAAGATTTTTGTGTTAACTTTCTAACGCCACTAAGTATGAATTTTTTTTATATGTAGATTGAAAGTTATGGTCTGTAAAAGTTCAGGTGGTAATTCATCCCAAAATGTGTTTTGTGTGAAAGTGACTCTAAGTGCATAGGTTTTGTGCTTCTTGTGTTCTGATATTAATTTTGGACTGTTAAGGGTGAAATTGGCTCAAGTAATCTTCTGAAAAGTTGTAGAGGATTGTTGTAGTTTTCTAATGAAGTATTATTTGCGAATTTTGGATGTAAGGATTGTAAGATATAAATTTGTAAAGTTTGGCTATGGTTTAGATCATATGTTGTTTTAACACTTCTGAACAGGGCAGCCACATTACTGGGTGAATTTGACCTAGTTAGAATTGGAATTTGGCTCTAAGTCCTTTATGATAATTGTAGCTTGTGTTCTTATCTTTTCAGTGATACCAAGCTTGAAATTTTTCAAAAATGGGATAGGAAGTTATGAATTTTGAAAGATTGTGTTACTGTTGAGACTCATTTAGGTAGGCAGAAACTTTACTTGAGAAATTGATTAGTTTAGAGATGGAATTGGCTTCCATGTTGTTCATGAAAGTTGTAGATTTTGTTTTACTCTTTTGATTGATATAAAATTTGGAATTTTTGGCAAAGGAGATGAAAAGATATGATTTTTGTAAAAGTGTTGTACTGTTATGGTAAATGTATGACAAGGCAGTATTTTTGAGTGCATTTTTGACACCCTTAGAGGTGAAATTGGATTTTTAGCTCTTCATGAAACTTGTAGGATTTTTCAAGATCTTTCCAACGAGACCTAATTTGTGATTTTTGGATACTTGGGTGAAATGATAGGATTTTGGAAATGAGACAGGGTGTTTTAGTTGAAAAACGAAAAATGAAAAATTGGTTTTAAAAAAAATAAAATAAAATTCGAAACCTCGCATCTCGCGAGGGCGACGGATCGCCCTCGCGAGACCGAGGGCGAGACCCATATCATTTTTTTTATTTTTGTTTTATTTGTTTTATTTTGTTATTGTTTAGTTTGAATTCTAAGTGTTATTTCTTTTGCGCATAACTTTTGCGCCCGACATCCAATTGACCTGATTCTTGAGGCATCGGATTTGTGTAATATTTAATTTTATTTATTTGTAAAATTGGGAATTTTTATAGTTGAAATTGATGGGAATTGGTTAGGTCAAAGTGAGAGGACCGAATAATTATTTTTCTGGTCCATGATTTATTAATAATTGGACCTATAAAGGTCCAAATTGAGTGATTTTGATGTCTACGGTTTTCTAATTTTTAGAGAAAATTTTTGTGACAGGAAATTGTGAAATAGTGCCGGGAATGTCACGAACATGCATTGTACACATTTTAGTTGCTACATGTGCATTATTAAATATTTCTTAGTGTACCTTTGGTGATGGTGAATATTTTGGACTGTTTAGAGGCGCTTTTGGAACGTCACCCCACAGACGTTGCCGAGACTTCCAGGCTTTTGCTTCAGGAGCTATTGGTGAGTAACCTATATAGTTTCTCAATTATTAATTGTTTATAATTTTGAACTTATAAAACTGTAGAGAATAATGGTGGGCTTGTGCGTTGTTTATGACTGGATTCCGAACTGAAGGTGTCCGATGCATTGGGAGATTATGACATAGAAGTGTTATTTGTCTGAGAATGTGAGATCTTTATGTTTTCAATGTGATAAATTGTGACTGTGATTTTAATGTGAATAATTGTGAACTAATTATTTGAATGCAATAATTTGGGTTTGATTGAAATGTGATATTGCTCAATTCGACATATGCATGAATGCATGATCGATTAATGATAGTTGTGGACCGAGCGACCACCGAGAGCTACAAGCTCAACGTTTATATATTTGGGCCTCGAGCCCACAGTGATTCAGAGCCTATGGCTCAACGATTAATGTGTCCTTATTGGGACAGTTTCAAAGCCTCAGGCTCAACGATTAATGCGCCCATTTTGGGACAGTTCAGGCGCTCGGTCAAAACACCGAAATAAAATGAAAATGTGGCACATGCGCATGTCATTTGCATCTAATTGTAATCTCTTTAATTAAGTGAAAGGCTAACTGCCTTATGCTTCTGTGGTACCAATCATGTGGTACTTCTGAATGTGATTTATGAAACAATTGGCTTATGCATGGGTGTTTTATGAATTCAATTGGTTATGGATGACAAACAGAATGAAATGTATCAAGTTGTCTATGTTCACGGGAAATTGTGCAATGTGATTAAATATGCAACAATGTGAATATATGTTATGTGAAACGATGTGTTGCATGAATTGAGTGAACCATCGATGATGGTCCCTCACTGAATTCGCAAAACTCACCCAAAATTTGCAATCATTTTTCAGGACTCAGAAGAATACCCCATGAGGCAACGGGTGTATGGCAACCTCGTGTGAGAGTGAAGAGAGGTCGGGATCAGTTCGCGTCTGCATTAGTGTCTGATAGAGATGTATTTTTCTGAATTTTTGTATTATTGATTCGGTCGTGTTATAAAGTCAACAAACTGAATGAAATTGTATTTACAAAAGGGGCCCCGTGGTCATTGAACTCACCGATGATTATCTATGTAAATTGTTTTTCGCATAATATATATAAAGTATGTGTATGTTTAAAAAAAATTATACTGAGTTTTGATTGAGTGATGTAGCACGCCACCCTCACAGGGCACGGACTCGGATATCACCGTCGATGTCGGGTTCAGGTCACATGGGAGTGGGGTGTTACACAACTGGTGGAGGAGAGGAGCTAGTTAGCGATGACGAGTGGTGAGCTATGAGTTATTGGTAGGACGCAAGGGGGAGTGTGTTGCAACTATTGCCTAGATTTGGAGACTGGAATGTTGATGGTTTGGGTGGGTGGGTGACTGGTTTTGCTTTTGCAAAAGTTTGATCTTTTGTTAAGGTTAATTTTTTCTACTTTTAAGTCCCTTAAGTTTATGAATTTTATGGCACTAATTGATATTTGACCAGTATTTCAAATACTAGCTGGTAACAAAAATCCTCCAATTTTGTACCATTTTATGGTCTATACAGTTCAAAATTATTGACACTGGTTTTAACTGCTTTGTCATTACATGAAATAACATTTATCTTAGTTATATGACATAATATATGACATCAAGTGGTACTACAAAAAGCATGGTACCATATGGATGATCACTTATTTTACATATACACATGACACTTAAAGCTTTCCTTTGTCCTTCTCTTTCTAAGGACCGTGTAATTATGAACAGTCCACTTAGTTTTGGGACATCATTTAGTTGTGAAGGAGTTAATTCAATCTTACTAGTTAGGATATTAAAGCATGTATATTGTGTTTATTATCTATTCAACATCAATCGTTCTCCATATTCATATAAACTAGGATTTTATTTTGCTAAGGTGTTAAGGTATTAAATTAGGAATTTTAATATATGGAAGAGTTGGAGATTCAATTATGTTTTCAAGATTCAAGAATTTGTTTATACTTTTGTGATTTTAGTTTGGATGTTTAAGTTCTTTTCAATACTTTGAAAGTAAAAATTCATATAGGTCTTACAATATTTAAGAGGTCAATCTTGTAGACAAGTATTAAAGGGAGTATATGGCACTTTATAATCATGAAAATACTTCTTAAATAGTAATAACAAATGTGTTTTTTAATGAAGTGATTTAAGTTTCTTCATCCATAATAATAACTATTCAAAGTATAAGGAAAATTTCTACCTTTTATCTTGCATATTATATATAAAATCATCTTAAAAGATAATTTGATAACAAAACTAATGCATAAATTATAAACATTGAAGTTCCATGCTTGTTGTTAATATGAGATATGAAAACAAATTAATACCCATTAAAACATGTGCATCTCTTATGATATTATAATGTGATATTAATTACATTTATGAATAAGGTGAGGATATTTTGATTTATTTTTCTCATAATATGAACTTCCATTTAGGCTATCAATTTCTTCTTTATCAACTTTAATCCCAAAATGCCTAAATCAACATTCTTAGCATCTATGCACCACTTACTCGTATTAGGTAATTTTCTTATTAAAAATATCATTTGCAATTTCTTCACTTGAATGCTCCAAATGAACAAAATTTGTTGACCTGTTGTTAATATATGCTAGGTTTTTTAAATTAGTGGATACTTAAGAACTTCCTTTATTGGTTGCTACAATAGGTACATAAATATATGCCTAAATAGGCATCACAATTTGTGCTTTAATGGTTAATTTAGTTGTTACTTAAATGGCTGGAATAATGGCTACTTTAGTGGGTACTTAAATAGGTATCTCAGTAAGTGCTCAAATGAGTGCTTTAATGGCTACTTTAATGGGTATTTTAGTGCACTCTGGACCATCATTATCCTCAATTATTTCATTGTGTGTGTGTGTGTGTGTGTGTTTGTGTGTGTTTGTGTGTGTGTGTGTTTGTGTGTGTTTGTGTGTGTGTGTGTGTGTGTGTGCGTCTTAGGTCATTAAGTGTGCATAATTTGGGACAGTTCTCTCATCCAAATACACTTATCTTCAATTATTTGTATTAATATGATTATAACATTATCATTATAAAGTGACCTTGGACTATAGTTAATGATTCACATGAGAATTTATACACAAATTACCATGCCTACTCATACTCTAACTTGTTAGTATTGAACATGAAATTAACTAAGGTTATCTCATCTCTCTTAGGATCAAAATAATATGTCCCTTTTTACCTTCATATCTCATTTCTAGTATAAACTTAAAACTTACTTTAAAAACACCAAAACCTAATTTTAAGATTAGAAATAACAGTCATATTTTAGCCAGTAGCTCTAACAAATATCATAACAAAATTTGTTAGAAATCATTTTGTACCGTGCATTTAATTGTGAAGAAATAAAAATGCATTAGATGGATGTTGTATTAACTTAGTGGCTATAATATGGAAAGAAGCCAACATATATTAAGTACAGTATATTACTTTGTATAATAAGATAATGGTATATCAATACTCAAAATGTATTTTGTAATATGTATATTTGTATAATATCGGATAAGAAGTCATTTCCATAAAGTGAAATATATACAATAAAAGATTTCTTTTCACATGTTCTTAAAGATAATAGTTCTTTCCTGGTTATCTAAGCATCTACTTTCACACTCATTCATTTAATTATATAACATAAGCTTGATATATACATATAAAGAAAACATGCATTTCTCATACATAGGTGCTACTGTTGTGCACCTGTATATGAGAAATTGACTATGTGAAGAAGCAAGCAAGGTTAACATCATTGATACCCTAACAATGGAATTGCATAAGTAAATATAGTTGATTAAGAATATAAAATATACATATTAGGGCGAGCAATATAAGATATTAATTGTAAAAATTACTAAATGCTACCATTTTAATTATGTAAAAAAGTTAAGGATTAAATCACCATATAAACTATGTAGTTCTAAAAATGTATCAAACTTTATTAATTAATAAGCAAAATTTCTCTTTGTCCTTTAGAAGAAACAATTTAAAAGTTATTATCTAACATAGATAACGGTTACAAGTTATCCTCAGTGATCTAGTAACTGAAAATAGTAGTATGTCTAGATTTTTTTGTGATTAGGTATCAAAAGCTTGTTAACAAGGTAATATAATAGCCACAAATGATATAAGAATTACAGTTAAAAGTCTATCTCCTACTATTTACCTTACACAATGTATCGAATTATTCTTCTTTTAGAGATGATGGTTTAACAAATATAGTTATATAATAGCTCATTTAAATTGTTAAATGTGGGAAACATGATTAAAATCCTAATACCTCGATAAATTAAAATCCCTAATATAAAATTTTAACACCCTTAGAAATTAAAACTTTAGCTTATGAGGATATTGGGAACAATTGATGTTTAATAGGTGATAAACTCATTGCACGTACCTTTCAATCAATAAGGTTTGGGTTAACTTCTTCACAGCCAGACAATATCTCAAATAAAGATGAACCCAAGCTCAGTTGGACTAGAAGTCAATGAGCTTAACTTGAGTTGATTGAAGTTTGAGTTGAATTTAAGCTTTTCTTTTAATTTTAAAGCTTCAAAATAGATTCAAACTTAGATTTCATAATCTGACCCACCTACAATATATAAAAAAAGAATATCATAGTTTATAATTTCACCTCTTTTACGTTGCCACTTCCTCCTCTATTTTATCATTCCTTCTAGTTTAATTTCTCACTTAGCGATGTTTTAGTCATCCATATTTACTTTTTGCCTTTTTCTCTCTTCTTATTCACTTTCTCCCTAATATTCATTTTCTCCCTCACTTAGTCAATGATTCGTCATTAGTTCTCTTACTGTTAAGCTCCTCCAATGTTAATAAATAACATTCATAAATAGGTTGGTTGATTTTACTGAAATATTGTTGATACTTGGAGGTAGAAAGTTTGGATCTTTAATGATGAAGAGGGGTACTATCTGTTGGACCCCGAAAATTTTATTTATTAAGCATGAGTTAATTTATTTTGAGGTCTTGTTAGATTAATTATTTTGGAGTAATTAGCATGTCAATGTTATGAGGAATTATGAATTGATGGAATTAAAGTCTAATGTAGGAAGAATGCATGAGGGGTGATTTTGGTAGATCACCTAAACTCTTAAGTTTTAAGGCATAAGTGGAAGGGCATGAGGGTCTTTTCACAAGTGTTAAGAGTAGACCTTAGAAGAGGAAGAAGTAAGTTTTGGCTTGTTAGGAAGAGAAGAGTATCGTGGGAGAGAGGAAGAAGAAGGGAAAAAAAGGGGAAAGCTAGAACCTTGAGATTTTTGAAGAATTGAAGCTTCTCCAAGTAAGTATAAGCATAAATTGGATGATTGAACCTTGTTTAGTGATAATTAGGAGTGAAAAATGGGGTTGAATGTGTGTAGGGAGTTGTTAATGAATGGGGTACGAAAGTGTTATGATCATCTAGGGTTTTTGATTTCTATGATGTTTGTGATTGATTTTGGGTTTGATTAAGTTTAGAAATGAAGTAGGAATGATGGTGTAGTGTTGAGATGAATTAGATTTGAAAGATGGGAAGAATCTGGTTGACAATGTGAGAAAGCAGGTTTCGGGAGTTTTCTGGAGCTCGCACGTCGCGACGTGCTCATGTGCACGTCGTGGCACGCGCCTGCTTCCTCACCGCGGCTAACTCCAATGTGTTTGCCGCAGCGAGATCCTGTTTTCCTACACAGATATATTTTGATATTTTGGACATAATTTTTGATGTAGGTGTCCAGATGAGGTGATTTTTGATTCATTGTAAACTAGAGCCATAAGGCTACAAGTTTTATGAAGAAAGGAAGTTTTGAATCAGTCTCTAAGGATCTCAAAATGTGTATGGAAGTCGATTATAGCTTATAGTGTTAGCACTTTTGATTTTCAAAGCTTTATGAATTTCTTTGGAATGTTGTTTGAATGAGAACTTGGTTTGTTATAGGAAACCAAGCAAACCTTACCCAAGAGCAAGAAGAAAGGCAATCTTGAGCTTGAATTTCAAGCAGGAATTAGGTGGGTGATGTATTTATATTTATTGTGTGATTAGGCAAATTTTTGCCTATGTGTGAATATATATTGTATGTTATGCATTGTGAGATACATGACATTTTGATTGAATATGTGGTTAATTGTTTGAGAATGATTTGTTATAAGATTTTAATAATTTTGATTTCGTATACCTTGAAAGAAGCATGAATTTTGATAATGTTATGCCTTGATTTCGATCATGGCATTCTGTATATGAAAAGCATGAAAGCATATCATCTGATAAAATGATTCTGAGCATGATTACATGCTTTTGTTTGGGCGAGAGTGGAACCATTCTGTTCGTCATGTGGACGATGACAAGAGCCTTCTCTCGGCTGCCCGCTTGTGACATATGAGCTCCGAAATGGACTCATTCTGTTCTGGGTGTAAACTTCGGTTTCTCCCTTCTGTTTCCATGGAACCCTCGAGCCGTGTGATGTGCATTGCATAATTGAACTGTTCATCATGAATCATACTAAGTGTTATACATTGTGAAATGTTTTGTGAGTTGAATTAAATGTGATGGATGTGTAAATTGCTTGAATATCGTGTGAGTGCTAGAATTGTTGCATGTATATATAAACATACATATGCTTGAAATTGTGCTAGTTACCGATGGCTATAAATATATTAGCCACTGAGTTGTGTAGCTCAACCCATTATTTTTCCCTCCTCAGGTGTGACTCAAGACGATAGTTGAACCTTGCAAGGCATCGAAAAACTCCGCAATAGTTAGAAGCTTTTGTACTAAGTTAGTGATTTTAGTTAGCTTTTCAAGCATATCAACATTGAGTATCCTCATGTATTTGTTTTAAGCTTTGATATGTATTGTGTAGTAAAATTTGTTCAATCTCCTTGGATTGTAATGACATGGAGTTCTTTTGTCTATGAGTGTGTTTAACTGTTAGTTAGTATGAATGTGTATGTGTTAGAATGTATGTGCAAATGTTGGGAGTCGGGTCTCGGAAAATCGGGAGCTCGTGGCGGCGAGCCGATCTTTCGTCGCGGCGCATCCCTTGGAAGTTCACCGCGGCGTGGACGTTGGTCTTTTGACGCGGTATGTCCCATGAGAGCTCGCCGAGGCAAAGCTAGGGTTGACCGCTGAACCTCTCATCTGGCCTTCATGCAATGACCGCCATTTTTCATTCTTGGTTCTTAAATTTGAATGTTTTCGACCCCTTTCCCCCGCGCAATTCTTACTCGATGACCCCGAATGGTCACCTTGGGATAGGAAACGTGTTAGACCCCGAACTTTTGATGATAATTAGAAATATTAAAATGAATATTAATGAGAAAGAAATTGGTGACACAATTTATGAATTTAAGAAAATTTGCTGAAATTAAGAAAAAGTTATGAGAAAAGAATTGTTTAGCTTTGGGGACTTTGATATTTGAATGAATTTATATGGATTATGAGAGGAAAGAGAATGAGTTGATTGAAATGAAGTTAAATAGCAAGAATTAAAAAGAAAAAGTGTGAAAATTTGAAGAATTTAGAAAGTTTGACTTATGGAGATAAAATGTTTGACTTGAGAGTTGACTTTTTGATTTTGGGAGAATTTGAGAAAATGATCTTCTGGAAACTTGTAGTTTATGTCAAGAGCTTTCTGTAGCCATAAAGTTTGATATTTTTCGATATCGGGAGTGAGAGTTATGATCAGTCAAAGTTCGCTTAAAGTTTGACTTTTTGAGGAAAAAGTTGACTTTTTGATTTAGGCAAAATTCGAGAAAATGATCAACATGAAAATTGTAACCTCTGTCGAGAGCTTTTTGTGGACATAAAGTTTGTTTTTTTTCGATGTCGGGATTGAGAGATGAATTTCTAAAGATATGCTTTGTTTTGAAAATGCTATTAAGTATAGATTTGTGTGTTCTATGCTTCGAGGCCACTCGTCGTATGGATTTCGTTTGAATTAGAGTAAGTGGTCTTCATGAAAGTTTTAGATGATCTTTTTATCTTTCCATTGATATAAAGTTTGAAATTTTTCGATATCGGGGCTAGGAGTTATGAGCGATTAAAAATTGGAAGTTGTTTAGGAAAAGCTGTTTTGGACAGAATCTTTGATTGAGTTTTCAACCTCTTTCGAGACCTAATTTGATTTTGAGTTCTTCAGGGAAGTTGTAGAGCTTCCTTTGATATTCTTATTGACACCAAATTTGTCAAATTCCGAGTTCGGGATCGAGAGATATGATTTTTGAAAAGTTCGGTTTTGAAGTTCCGTTACTTTGTTTCTTTATCCGATCCCTTTCGTAATCTTTTGCTTATAATTCCTTCGTCCGACATCCGATTAATTTGATTCTCGAAGCGTTGGATTCCTAAGACAATTAATTTCATTTTTATGAAGAATTATGATTTTTAGGAGATTAAATGGAAAGAGATTGATTGAACCAAAGTAAGAGATTTGGTTATAGGTTATAAGTTGGATAATTTTCTGAATATGGTTCGGTATTTTGCGAATTTCGGGAGCTGTACAACTCCGATTGAGTTGATTCTTGAGGGCAAATAAAGTTAAGATATAGGGCTACAACTCTTGTGAAGGGATCGAAATTTAATTTCATCCCTAAGATTGTTAATTTCTGGAATTAAATTCGCGTAATGTTCAGTTTCGGATTTTGTGAAGGTCCGATAGTATTTTAGCTATAACTTCTTCGTTTCTGATCCGAATTGAGTGTGGTCGGTGGCGTTGAATTCGTATGATCTAGAGGAACAATTTTCAAGAAGAAAGTTTGTCCAAATTATTTCGTTTAGTTGCCCTAAATCAGATCGCAAGCTATCAGCTAAATGTTGGAGGTTAACTTAAATGAGGGGCATTATGGTCTTTTCCCCCCATTTTAAATGACCTGGCATGAAACACAGCCTATAGATGTCGTTTTAAGCAAACTAAAGACACGATGGTGTCTGAAAAAATTAGAAGAAAATGAAGAGAGAAAAGAAGAGAGAAGAAACGTGGAGAAGAAGAAGAAGAGAGTGGAAGTTTCGGTTATGGAGGAAGAGAAAAAAAAAAGAAAAGGGACGGTTTGGCTTGGGTTTTATAAGTGATTTTCGTTGGTTTTAAGAGCAAAGAGGAGGAAGAAGATGGAAGTTGTCCATTGAAGCTCAAAAATAACGAAAATGGTGGAAAAATGGTAAGTGAGAGAAAGTTGAGTTTTGAATTTTTTATGAGTTTATGGTGTTAGATGGTTTGGAATGGTTATGGATCTAGTTTATCTATGATTAATTGAAGAGAATAGGTTATGATTATGTTTAATTTTGGATTAATTGTGAATTGGGGATTATGTCAAAGTTTGAAATTTGGGGGTTTTTGAAATTGTTGCTTTAGATTGCTTGAATTAGTGATGAATTTGAGATATCTTAAGTTAATTTTGATGTTTATGCTTTAGGTGAAGTTTAATTTGAAAAATTGTAAATTGGGGGTTTAGGCCAAATTAGAAATTTGGGGATTTTGTGAATTAATGGTGTAGAATCATCAATAATAGTAGGAATTGGTGAAATATGAAATCAATTGTGAAGAAATTTTGATTTATGGTATTGAATTTGTGTAAATTGGTTTAGGCCAATTTTGAAAATTGGGGATTTTCAAAATTGGAGATTGAAATAGCTTGAATTTATATGGAATTGGTGTTTTCTAAGCTCAATTTGAGTAATTAAGTTAAATATGATATTGAATTTGAGTGGATTGGTTTAGGTACATTTTGGAATTTGGAAATTTTGAAGGATTTTGGAAATTCATGATTTAGATGCTTGATTTTATGTGAAATTAGTGTTTTCTAAGTTTAAATTGATGAATTATGACATTTATGAAGTTGAATTTGGATTAATTTGGTTTAGGAAATTTTAATGTGGAAGAAAGAAGAAGGCTTTGGAGCAATTGAGGCACAAAGCAAGTTGTTAGCATGGATATGAGGTGGGTAGTATATTTATTTATTGAATTGTAAGCTAAGAATGTGATTTTGAAAATTAAAAAAAGCAAAATTTGATTTTGATAAATTATTGTTGATAAAATGGGTTGAAAAAGGTTGTAAATGTTTGATATTATGATTTCAAATGGTTAAAATGAGTTTTAGAAAATGCAAGATTTATGAAATTCATGGTTTTCAAATTATTTGATTTATGATATAAATGATTTAAAGAATTAGTGCATATATTGTGATGAATTTGATGAATATGTGATTTAAGTGATGATGTGAATTGCATTAGATTTGTTATGTGAATTCATGTGGATACATGCTTGTGTCATTTATGACACAATATGATGATATGATTTGAAAAATGTGAAAAAAATCAAGATTTTTGAAAAGTGCCTTCGGGCAATTTGAATTTCCGTTTTGCTTATGTGCTATGTGGGTTTGGTCAGGTCCCTTGTGAGTCAGTGCACTGTCTCTACCTGTTTTATGCCTTCTCTCGGCAGCCCGCAAGAGGCAATGGAGTTCCGATTACGGACTCCCTTCACGGCTACACTGGACCGCTATGCGGGAAAGTGTAGTACGTCCTGTTCACGGCTGCACATGACCGCTATGCAGAAATGTGCAGTACGTCCTGTTAGGACCGAAACCAAACCATTATGTTATGTTATGTGGTTTTTGATTTTGTTTATGTGCTATGGGATGCATTCATGTTTGAAATTGTGCATGATTTGTGAAAAAGTTTGAGAACTTGAGAAATGAGAAAGTGAAGTTTCAATCAGGAAATTTGAGCTGTTTATGAATGTTTGAAACAAATAAAGATTTTGAGAAAATCTTAGAAAATGTTGATGAAGGTTTATGAATGTTTTGAAAAGTTTGAAAATGAGTTTTTGGATAAATGTCCGAATGGGAAATGTTTGAAAAAATTTGCAAAGATAATTTTAAACTTATGTTTCAATTTATAAATATATTATCCACGAGCTTAGAGCTCACCTCCCTTTCATCCCAATCTCCGGTATTGACGGAGATCGGATGAAAAAGCGTCAAGTTGATTTTTCCGCATTTGTATTTTGTGTAAATTGAGAATTGATATTGTTTTGGCTTGAATTGCCTTTTGTGTATATAAGCGGTTATTACGGGATGTATATGAATTCGAGACTTGGATATTGATTTTATGATCATAATTGAGTATGATTATGCTTTATGTTTGTAATTGGATATTGAATGAGGATTTTGTATATGGATTTGAGATATTGAATGTGGTTGGGATTGATTGAGATTTTATATGATCTTTTGAGGATTTATGAAGTGTTAGGTTTAGATGTGCGTTTCTACTGGTGTTATGGATTCCGGACGGGAGGTCCAATGTTGATTTGGGTTGTTTGGTTGTGTATTAGAAGTGTATTTTTCCTTGTAGAAATTTTTGGGCTGTCAAAATACAGCCGTTATGCTGCCCGATTTTCGGTAAAAATCGGGTTAAGATAAGAATAAGAATTTAGTTTGGTAAAGATGAGATTTGCGTGATTAATATGGATTGATAATGATTTGAATGTGTTTAAGTAAAGAAAAAAAATTGTATACCGGATTTCGATTTGGCTTAGTTTAAGGTTCCACTGCAACTTTTCATTTCCTAAGATTTGCGCTTTCGGATGTCGGCATTTGTTTCCGCTTGCGATTTGTATTCGATCCGTTTCGCTACTTTTGGTTTGATTTGATTCGATTCACTTTGTGATCTGATTTGCATTTCGCTTCGCTTTGTTCGCTTTCACTTCGAGCCAATTCACATTCGATTCTAAATTCTGTTCGTTTTCGGTTTCCGCTTTCCGGTTGGGATCCGGTTTCCAGATCGGGTTCCAACAAAACGGGACCTGGGCCCAACACTATCAACGACAATAAATATGGATCAATTGATCGAGTTCGGTCGAGTTAGGAGTTAGACAATTCAGACTCAAGTTTAGGTTTAGATAATATGAATTTGGCTCAATCGAGTTTTGAGTCAGACTCAATTTTTTTAAGGAATTCCAAGTGGAGCCCAATAGCATTAAACTTGACCAGTCTAACTCATTTTTAATCCTACTCTCAAAACTAAGAGAAGTTTTCGTAATTACAAATTTATCAAGAGAAAAAAACCTCTAAGTATTGTGTGTGCATAAAATATATGATCATCCACACAATGTTGTGTGTATACGTAAATCAATGTTGTGTGTATACGTAAATCATATGGTCATTTACACAATATAGTATGTATAAAACATATGGTCATCCATACAACATTATATGCACTACAACAGACATGTGTATTGGTTACGATTTCTTTAGTGACGAAACAGAAATCATCATTAGAAGTGTCCCTTTGCTAATGAATAAAAATATTGTTGTTAAAAGTTAAATAATCTACGACGGTTAAGCAAAACGTTGGTAATGGGAAACAATGTTATGACAGTACTTTTACAATTTCGTCGCAATAGCAACACGTTTTAATGACATTAAAATACTTTCGTCACAAAAAAGAAACAATTATCGATGACTAGAAATTATCGTCAGCTTCGATTTAGCAAAATGTCGACAATTGATGGAAAAAATAGCGACAAAAAACTAAATTGTGTCGTAAATTACATTCCTTTTCACCTATGTTTTGCATGAATTATTGTAAAAGGTTAAGCTAAGATAATACAATCATCGTAAAAGGTTAAGCTAAGATAATACGGAGCGACGATAAATGTTCGAATGTCATGGAATGTTTACTATTGGTGACGATTATTGTTCTTCATCAGTAAATATTGGCAATGATTTTCTTTAACATCACGAATTAATGGATATATAGCTACCATTTTTCTTAATTTGTCGTTAATAAGGTAAGATATAGCAACAGTCTATTATTTTGTCGCTAAAAGTAGTTTTATTTTAAAAGATGTGAATATTGATGAAATTTGATAAATGATGATATTGTTAAAATTAATAATAGTTGGAAGATAGTTTTATTAATAATAAGTGATAATCGTAGTTAAGGTTAATTATAATTGACATTTTATAACCTATCCTAGTTTAGATATGTTTTGTTGTAAAGTTGTGTTCAATATTTAAAACATATTGTTGAAAAACACATGGTAGGTTATTTAAAATATGAAAAGTAAATATATGTTGGAACGAGAAAATCTTAAAAATGCTAAAAATCATAATTTTAAGTGAAAAAGTAGTATTAATCATTAATATTTAGTAACAATGAAATAATTATTTATATAAATTTTGGAAATATTATCAATATAATATAATGATATATGGTAAGTATTACAAACTTTTAATTAGATGGTTAACAATTCTTACAGGCATAGAATAACAGCAATAACGACGATAATAGTATACAGCCTTACTCCTAACTAATAGAGAGGTTGTTTGAAAATTTCTTACAGATAGAATAATAAATAAAGTTTAAAGTTGAATCCAGTTGATTCCATCGATAAATGATAATGATATAATTATTTTCCAGATTATAAGTGACATGAGAATCGGTAACGGTAAATGAGTTCCCTATGTTTGGATTCTCAAGAACGTCCTTGCACGTTCGAAGGCACCAATTGAAATAATGAAAGATCTTCCCTCAAGTGTAGGGTTGTTGACACCCTCTTTCAATAGCTTCTTCGCGATAGCTAAACTTCTAGAGGATAAAGTTAATAAGTCCCTAGATTTAGTATGAAAGACAACTTCTTCTAATGAACTACCAGTATGATATGTTTCACATAAAACACAATCAGTATAGAACTTAGATTGGTAGTTTAAACATATGCATACGTGAATGACCAGACCAAGTCTTCAGAATCAGCGAATTTTTCAAAACAATCGATTTCCTTAATCCTTTACAGACTATTGTGACATCGCCCCCTCCTCTATTACCATAGATGTTTTCTTGACGATTCAATGAAGCTTAACATAACATATAGTATATACCATCAAATGTGAATATATATGATAGCTTCATAACGGGAAATGAGATCTACATAATAAGGAAAGTGACGTAGTTTAGATGATACTAAAAAATTTGAAGAAGAAGATCGACCATGGATGGCAAACGATTATTAGTGCATGAAGAGGGGATTAGTTGCATGTATAATTAGTGTTTGATTGTTGGAAATAGAAGTGCATGAAGAGGAGATCGCAGACGCATGAGTCTCCTCTTCCACAGGAGAAAGTGCCTACTCCATTGGATCCTAGGCTATTCTAAGCCTTTGCTCAGGCTTTTGTCCAGGCCATGGGCCAAATATCGCAAACTTCTACTCTGATCCTAGTTAAGAAAGGAAAGCAGATTGATAAGCTCAGGAAGTATGAGGCAGCGGACTAAAATGGGACAACTGATCCAGAAGAAGCTAAAACCTGTTTGAGGAAGACAGAAAGAGTATTGGAGAAAATAGATTGTGAAGATGTTGAGAAAGTTGAGTGTGCTGCAAGTCTGCTCTAGGGAGATGCTCTGTATTGGTGGGAAAGTATGCTAAGGAGTCGGATGAAACTATCAGTGTTGGCATAGAAGGATTTCCTAGCTGCTTATAAGAAGAAATGTAAGTCTGAGGTGCATATCGAGCAGAAGAAGAGGGAATTTCTGAGTCTCACCTAGAGGGAGATGACAATGAGTGAATATGAGCACAAATTTACATAACTGTCTCGATATGTAACTGAGATGATGATGAGTAAGAAGGCTAAGTACCATCGGTTTAAATCGGGATTACATTTAGTCTTCAGAGAAAAAGTGGTGGCACAGAATTTCTGTGACTTTTAACAACTGGTAAAAGCAGCATTAAGGGTTAAGAATATGAAGAATATAAAGAGCACTATGAACAGAAAAAGAAAAGGGAGAGAACAGTTTAGGAGGGGAGGTGGTACTCCTATATAAGAAAGGAGTGCCAGGACTTTCCCTATATAGTCGAATGAGAGGAGTAGTGGTGCAAGTAGGTCTGGACATATGAGAGATGTTTCTCATCAAGCCTCAATGGTTGGAGGCAGTATAAGGGGAGAGGGAGATAAGCAAGTGTAATTATTGCGAGAAATTCCATAAAAGGGAATTATACAGATTGATTGGAGCATGTTTCAACTATGGAGACAATGGTCATATGGCTAGAGAGTGCCTGCAATATGCAATATAGGAAGGAACTCAGATGCAAGCTTTGAAAAGGGTTGAGACTGTGGGACATAAGACTACAACTGAAGTGGGAAGTTTTGATACAGTTAAGAAAGTGAATTCTCCAGGAAGACCCAGGGGGTAAGCACCAGTTAGAGTGTTTGCAATGACACAGGAGGACGCATAAACAACTACATAAGTTATGACTGGTGCGGTAACTATTTAATGATCATGTTATTGCTTTTATTGATCCAGGGTCTACCCATTTGTTTGTTTCGTTAAGTAGAAATGTGCATGATAGAAGTTTGAGCCCATTAGATAGTCCTTTGAGGGTTAATACCCGTATTGGCCAATATATTATTATTAGTCAAGTCTATAAAAATTGTGAAATATATATTATTGGAGAGACATTAGTGGTGGATTTGATGCCATTGAAGATGGGGGGATTAGATGTGATTTTGGGCATGGATACATTAGAAAAGTATAATGCCAATTTAGATTGCAAACAAAAGATATTAGAGTTTAAGTTGGACGGAGGTAGAAAGGTTATGTTTATGGGGGACAGAAAAGCAAGTCCGGCTAGGATTATTTCAGGTCTGACAGTAGAGGAAATGATGAGGAAATGATGTGAAGCATTCTTGGCTTATATGGTAGACACAAAGGTAGATGGAGGAAAGTTAGAAGATATTCCCGTGGTCATAGAATTCTTAGATGTCTTTCCAGAGGAATTACCAAGACTACCACCACCTAGAAAAATTAAGTTTCCCATTGAGCTTCTCCCAGGTACTACACTAATATCAATTCCGCCTTATAGAATGGCTCCAACAAAATTGAAAAAGCTTAGAGAGCAGTTAGAAGAGTTATTAGAAAAAGGTTATATTAGGCCTAGCTCTTCACCTTGTGGAGCTCCAGTTCTTTTTGTGAGGAAGAAAGATGGATCGTTGAGAATATGTGTAGTCTATAGGAAGCTTAATAATGTCACTATCAAGAATAGATATCCGCTTCCATGTATAGATGATTTGTTTAACCAATTGCAAGAGGCCAGGATCTTCTCCAAGATAGATTTGAGATCAGGTTATCATCAGTTGAGGATAAAAGAGCCCGATGTGTCAAAGACTGCTTTAAGAACACGGTATGGCCATTTTGAGTTCTTAGTTAGCCCTTTGGACTAACGAATTCCCCTGCAACCTTTATAGACTTAATGAATATAGTCTTCAAGCCTTTCTTAGACTAATTTATCATTGTCTTTATTGATGATATATTGGTTTATTCTAAGCATGAAAAGGAATATGAGGAACATTTACGGATTGTCTTGGAGACACTGAGGAAGAAATAGTTATATGCCAAATTTGATAAATGTGAATTTTGGCTAAGGAAAGTGGTGCTTCTTGAACATGTAATTTCAAAAAAATGAGTACATGTGGATCCGAGAAAAATAAAATCTGTGATTAAATGGGAAGCACCTAACAATATAGAAGAAGTGACGAGTTTCTTGGGTTTAGCTAGTTATTACAGAAGATTTGTAGAGGATTTTCCATAATAACGGCCCCATTTGCTAAATTAACAAGGAAGAATCAAAAGTTTGTGTGGATAGAGGAATGCCAAAAAGGTTTTGAGGAATTAAAGAATAGGCTCACAACTGCACCGATTTTGACTTTGCCTTCCAATAATGGTGGGCATATAGTAAATAGTGAAGTCTTAAGGAAGGGATTAGGGTGTGTGTTGATGCAAGGAGATAAACTGATTGCCTATACTTCTAGGCAATTAAAATCCTATAAGATGAATTATCCTACGCATGATTTGGAGTTAGATGTCATAATTTTTGCTTTGAAAATTTGGAGACATTATCTATATGGTGTTCAGACAAGGATTTTTAATAGACCACAAGAGTCTTAAGTATTTGATGAGCTAGAAAGAGTTGAATTTGAGACAGAGAAGGTGATTGGAACTACTGAAAGATTATGACTTGATGATAGATTACCACCCAGGGAAAGCCAATGTAGTAGTGGATGCACTGAGTAGAAAGTCTACTATAGCACATGTGGAGACAGTGTATCTTCCTTTATCGAAGGAATTAGCCAGGCTTAAGGTGACATTAAGGCCAGTCGAATTTGGTTGTGTATTGGCTAATTTTAGAGTAAGGCCAGTGTTGAATAAGAAGATTAAGGAATTGCAGGAGCAAGATGAGTACTTGAGCAAGCTCAAAGAAGAGATTAAAAATGGTAAACCTTCTAAAATAGAGATAAAAGAAGATGGATTGATGGTGATGGGTAATCGACTATACATTCCAGATATGTTAGAATTAAAGGATGAGATTCTTGATAAGGCACAAGGTGCTCCCTATGCAATGCACTCGAGGAGTACGGGAATGTATAAAAATTTAAAAGAGCACTGTTGGTGGAGAGGAATGAAGAAATATGTTACAGAGTATGCTTGAAAATGCTTAGTGTGTAACAAGTCAGAGCAGAACATCAAGCACCTATCGGTAAGCTTAAACCTTTGTCTATTCCTAAATGGAAGTAGGAAAAGATTACGATGGATTTCTTGATGGGGTTACCAAGGACTAGCAGGAAGCATGATGCAATATGGGTGATTGTTGATAGGCTAACCAAGTCGGCACATTTCTTGCCCGTTAAACAGACAGATTCTTTGAATGCTTTGGCCAAGAAATATATAAATGAAATAATCATACTTCACAAGATTCCAAGCTCTATAGCCTCGGATAGATATCCCAGGTTCACCTCCAGATTCTGGTGAAGCTTATAAGAAGCTTTGAGAACTAAGCTACATTTTAGCACAGCTTCCCATCCACAGATTGATGGTCAATCAGAGAGTACAATACAGACTTTATAGGCAATGTTAATAGCTTATTTTATGGACTTCAAAGGCTCATAGGATAATCATCTGCACTTAATCGAATTTGCTTATAATAATTCCTACCACTCTAGAATTCAAATGGCACCTTATGAAGCTTTGTATGGTAGGAGGTGTAGAACTCCTATTTGTTGGGATAAGAAAGGTGAAAGGAAACTTTTAGGGCCTAAGTTAGTACAAGTTATAGTTAATAAGATTAAATTGATAAAACAAAGACTCAATGCAACTCAAGATAGAATAAAGAGCTATACGAATGCACATAGAAAGGAGATAGAATTTGAAGTTAGAGACAAAGTGTTTCTTATAGCCTCTTCATGGAAAGGAGTTTTGAGATTTGGTAAGAAGGGGGCAAGTTCAGTCCAAGATACATAGGCCCTTATGGGATTATTGAAAAGATTGGCCTTTAGCCTACATGTTAGCTTTGCCACTGGAATTATCTAAGATTCACAATGTCTTTCATGTATCAATGTTAAGGAAATATTGATCAGATCCTTCACATATAGTTCAACCTTCAGAGGTTCAATTAAGGGAAGATTTGACTTATGAAGAACAACCAGTAGAGATCCTAGATTTAAAAGAAAAAGTCTTGAGAAACAAGACTGTGAAGCTAGTTAAAGTCTTATGGAAGAACCATGCAAAAGAGAAGGCAACATGGGAGCTTTTGGAAGCAATGAAGGAGAAGTATCCATACCTCTTCAATAACTCAGGTAAGAATTTCAAGGACGAAATTCTTTAAAGGGAAGAGAATTATTGGACCCTAATTTTCTTTTAATTATTTATTATTTTATTTATTTCTTTTTAGAATTGAGTCCATTAATTTAGTTAGCATAAGTGTTGGAGTTATGTAAATATAGTGCCCTAGAAAGCAAGTGTATTTACATGTAACTTTATCTTCTTCAGTTACAGTTTTGTAATGGAAATATTTATTATTAATAAAACAAAAGAGTTTGGTTTTATCTGTGTGAACGTTATATATCTGGTCAAAAGGTACCAAGATTCTTTTGTAAGTAATATACATATACATAGAGGTGTATGGGAAACATGTATATTATTAGAATCTGAATTAATTGATTCACAATTGAATAATCAAGTTGGTCACTTGATTATGATTTAGACTGTAGTGTTGCGATTTATCTCCATATAAGTAAAGGAGTTTACTTAAAGGGAATGATGAGTTTCATATCATGATAGTAGTAGACTATCGATAATGGCACTATTAAATGAATCTGGAATCAAGTATGTTTTCAAGAATAAAGTAGGTCGTTACTTTAATCTTAAAACATACAACTTAAGCATTCGCTTATTATGAATCATAATTTTGATGAGTGGTGAACTCATATATGTTTCATTATAATTCTTGATATGATCAGAATGGATTTTTACATAGTATTTATCTAGTGTCTGCATGTTGGAATTATTAATTGAAACATGTATCAGGGAACATTCACTCAAATAAAGAGTTTATAGTGTTATCATCACTTCTAAATGTTTTAAGGGGATTTGGTGATTAAACTAGCGCCAGTAATTTGATGGACTAGCTACCCATCAAGTCTTGACACCAAGATGAGATCTTGTGTGTTAATCACCATATAATGTAAAACGGAAGATCTAGAAGGAAAAACCAACATAAGGGCAAAACGGTAATTTTACCCTTTGTTGTGCGGATGGCTATAATAAGGCTCTAAATAGGGTTTGCAATTGGTCATAAAATATGTATTCTTATAATATTTAATAATTCAAGAGTTCAACTAATTGTCTTTAGTGGAATGACATTTAATTAATAAGCTAGAATTAATTCTAATGAGGTTAAATTAATTCTGGGCTTATTGGAGCTTGAATTATCAAAGTCCAATAAGATTCTCCACTTGGCTTTAAGGAAGGTTATCAAGCTAAGTAAGAAATATAAATGGAGGTTTTAGAAGCCCATAATTGAATGTTGGGCTTGGTCAATTAATGGTTAATTAGAAGCCCAAATGTACATTTAGAAATGGGCTGAATTTTGGTTTAATGTAATTAATTAGATTAATTATATTAAAATAATTTTTAAAGGAGAAGTAGCAATTTCGGTTTTGTTAGGTGAAATGTGAAGCTACACATTTGACATTAAAATGCTAAAATAAAGATGGTCTTTATTATAGTTTATCATCATTAAATGGAGTTATGAACTTACCATTAAATGGTTTAATGGTTGTCTTTTAATGTTAGTATGTAACCTATTTGCATTTATTAGATTAAAGATGAAAGATGTACATTAGATGGACCATCTTCCTTCTTTCTTCTTGCCAAAACCGAAATTGGTTATTCAATTTTAGGTTATAGTCTTTTCATATAGCCATTTTAAAGATAAATGAAGAGAGTCTCATTTATTGGCAATTTTATGATTGATTAACGCAAGAAGTGATGCATTGGATGCCTCTCTCTTCTTCCCTTCATGCATAACCGAAATTGGAGTGTAAGAAAGACATCTTGCATGTTCTTGACACCTTCTCTCCTTTCATGCAAGGTATAATCAAAAATACCAATTGAAAGAGTTTCATTTTTGGTTCTTCTTCTTCTAAGAAAATCTCCTCCAAACTTTTTTTCTCCTTTCCCACCAAAGGATTTTGTTAACCTAATTGTCCTTGAAGAACAAGTGGTAAATCTAATTGGTTGAGGATACAACAAGGAGAAAGTAGATTGCTAAAGGAAAAGATTCAAAGGCAAAGGATTTGGATACTAGAAGAAGGAGAGGATAGCACAGCGAGGATTTAAAGTTGTAGCAAAGGAGTCAATAACACTCCTGATCTTGTTTATGTTTTATTATCCTTATACCATATCATGTATGGATTGGCATAATGATTTGAATATGTTGCTTCCGCTGCAAGTAATGATTTCTTAAAAGTTTTGAAATCTACAGTTTCTCCAAATATAACATGCTTTGTTTTTCCGATCCAACAATAAGTAGAAATTAGAATCATTGAATGTAAATGTTTGAATTAAGTTAGAGTATAGTATGGTATTTTAGAGAATAAAAGAGTTAGTAGATAAGTTAAGTAACAGAAGGGTAAATTTGGAAAGACAAAATAAATGAAGGGCAAAATTGGAAGACTAGAATAAAATGTAGTCTAGAATAAGAAGAGCGGGAAGAAATCGGGGGAAAGAAGAGAAGAGAAGAGAAAAACATGGGAAGAAAAAAGAAGAAGAAAATCATGGGAAGCTAGGAAGGAAGACGAAGGAAGAAGATTTGGGATAAGTTTAAGGTAAGTTTTATCTTTCTTCTTGCTTGGTAGAAAAACAAAAGGGATTAGAGAGATGAATGAGTTATGTAGGATGAAATAAGAGAAACCCATTTGATTTTTGATGGATTTCTAAACTAGGTTTTGATTTTTCTAACTTAGATAAACCATGGGTAGGTTAAGTCTAAGTTCAATTTTATCATTTTTTATTGTTGAAGTTTATGAATTTATATTTGAATATTGGGTTGAATGAGAAATTGGTTTGTTTTAGGAAACTAAGAAAATATTACCCAAGAGCAAGAGGAAAGACACCATTGAACTTGGATTTACAAACAAATTAGGTGGGTAATATGTTTATAGTTGTTGTGTAATATGGACAAATTTTCTTGCTTGTGAATTGTTTGCTAAATTGCTTCACTGTAAATTATTATGATGGTTGAAAAATACATTATGATTGATTATCATGTATGCCTTGAAAGATGTCATGCCATTTTGTATTAATAAAAAGAGCATAAAAAGCACGAAAAGTATGAAAAGTATGAATATGTGTGAAATGAATTGAGCATTGAAATTTGATTGTGTTTGGGCAAGAGAGGTATCGTTTAGTTCGTCATGTGCACGTTGACTTAAAGCCTTCTCCCGGATACCCGCTTGTGGCACATGAGCTTCTCATAAATGAACTCATTTTGTTCATGGCATAAACTTTGGTTTCTCCATTTTGATCCACGGAACTCTCAAGTCATTTCGTTTGTGCATTGCATTTTTATTTGGATTTGATGAGCATAATATGAAAGTGAGTGCTATGTTTGGATGGTTAATTATACATGATATGTTTTTGTGATAATATGCTTGGTTATGAGTCTTTGGACTAGAATTGTTGTTGATTTACATTGCTAGATTAAGATGAGATATATATATACCTATAAATGGGATATATACATATATATGTTTGAATTTGTAGCTCGTTGCCGATAGCTATAACTATATTAGCCACTGAGCTTCATAGCTCAACCCATTATTTTTCCCTCCTTAGGTACAGAACAAGAAGATCGTTGATCTTTAATCCTGGCAAAAGCTTTGGCACACTCTGAGATAATTAACTTTTGTACTAAGTTAGTTCGACTTTTGTTATGTAGCTTTATAAGTATATCAATCATAAGCATCCATTGTATTTTGTATTAAGTTATTGATGTGTTCGTTGATATGTAATTAAAGCTACGTTCAAACTTCATTTTGTTTAGCAACGAGATTAAGAAGTTCTCTGTATATATTCATAATTATCTTCATGTTGGGTGTTAATATGGTTGTGGAATTGTATGTATAATTAGTGTTTGATTGTTGGAAATAGAAGTGTATGATAAAGATCGATTGTTGGGTTCTGGGTTGTGAATCGAAGGTTCGTCACGGCAAAGCCAGGACTTCTATCGCAGCGAACTTTTTCCAAAGGTGTTTATGTTTGATTTTGTAACTTCGCCACGGCGAGGCTAGACGTTCACTAAGGCGTATTTGTCTAGAGAGGTTATTGGATTTAATCTGGGGACTTTATCGCAGCGAAGCCAGACGTTCGCCACAATGTATTTGTCCCCAAGGGTGCGGTCCCTTGACCTCGAGATTTCGCCGCTGCAAAGCCAGACGTTGGTCGTGGTGAATTTCTCTCGAAAGGTCTGGGAAATATTACCATAGTTTCGCCACGACGAACTCGCCACTATTGGTGTTGAGTTTTTCCTTACAAATTGAAGTTTTTAACTTTCTTGTTGCATAATCCCCACCCGACTGCCCCAAATGGTCACCTTCAGATACGTAACAAGACTTGGCCCTAACAATTTAAGTGCAAATGATTTAATCTTACTGACATGAAAGTGAATGGGGATATTACTAGCATCAATGTCCTTGCAAGTCAAGTGAAACAAGTTTTCTACCTCAATGCTACTGTATTGGGTAGTAATTGGAAGGTTGTTCAAAAGTTTCAACATCGAAATATCTTCAATTTTTATGAAAGTGATAATGGTCAATTCAATGAGGATGCAAATGAAGTTTATCAAGAGATTGGATTGTAATTCAATAATGAAGCCATTCAAATAGAAGATGCAGATATGTCTTCATTTCATAGGAGAGAGGTTGATCTGAACATAGTACAACTGGATGAAGTCCAAATCAATTTTTTCAATCAAACAGTTGAAGACTATAATCAGGATGGATTAAATGATAATGATGATACTTTGGCTAAATATATTAGTGATGAAGAATCCAATCATAATGTAATTAATGATGATAATTTTCAAAATCTTGATTATGATGATTAAATGTAAATAAATTATTTATATTGTTTGAATTGCTTTCATTCATATTTAAGTTATGTTGTTAATGCCTTACTGATGTTTATTCAGGATGAATCAATGCGTATTGTTGATGTTTTACTCATGTTTATGCAGAATGTTGGTGTTTGATTTATGTTTATGTTGAATGTTAAGTTTTTACTTATGTTTAACCTATATTCATGTGGAATGTTTATGATTGAGTAAAGATAATGTGTTATGTTGATATTTCATTTATAGATGTTCAATATAATAGGACCTGGTAGAAACAATGGAAAGAGGGTGGCAACTACCAAAGATGTTCCTCCCCCACAATAACCAAATCAATATGACCTTATCGATGAAGGCAATCAGTAACAACCTATATCTACCTTAACTAGTGCTGAGGGATCTTCAGGTCTGTGATTATTAACCACCTATATTTATAGTTATGCTCAAATATATATTTACATGTTCAATACGTTTTTTCTTATCATTATTTTTTTATTGTCAGGTTCTAATATCGGCATAAAAAAGGTGGAGATATCACTAAAGGATCTGAGTTACAACACATGAATGTTACAATGAGTAGCAAGTTGTCTGTACATATTGACCCCACGTAACATCGTCTTGTTGATAAGATCTAATCAACAAAATTGTCCAATGAGTTGGGAGTCGTTGTTAGGAATGAATTGTCATGCCTTCCATATGTCAGGCAATTGAAGGAAGACAACATACTACATAATGCTTTGGAAAAAGTTTTGGTATTTTTTTAATTTATTTTATTATATGCATTATAGTTTTACTTATTTAAACTGTAAGTTAACTTATACATGTTGTTCACAGGTAAAGCTCAATATTGTCAATATTGATCCTAAAGTTTCAAGCTGCATCAGTTCACTGCTGAAACAAAGGGCAAAGGATCATTCTTATCGACTTCATAAATACTACAAGTATTTTCCTTCTGATGAGGAGGCAAGGAGATATGTTCCAGAACAAGTGACTCTAAAAAATTGGATTGAAATGTGTGATTATTGGGCCTCTGTGAAGCTCAGGTTTGTCTTCTTTTTTGTTTTTGCATTTAATGACTATTCCTTCTCTTTAATTAGGAAAAGTGTGAGAAAGCCAAGACTAATAGAGCAAACATGAAAACTCCTCATAACACTAGCTGCAAATCATTTGTTGTCGAACGATAAGATTTTGTAAGTGTAATGTTTACAAGTTATTATTTTATTAGTTAATATAATCTATTGTGTTCTAATTTTTTTATTCATGTAATAGAGTCAAACTCAACTACATAGACAAGAGTGTGATCCTATCACACTCTACATGCTGACACACTACAAGGAAGATAAAGACTTAACGTCTAAAGAGGTGCAAAATAATTATGTAAATATAAAAAATTTAATATTACAGTATTTATTTGTGTAATATTAAGTCATAATATTTGAATTACATCTCGATTTGTGTTTTAAATTGCAGGACATGATGCATGAGTTGTTGTAGAGAACATTGTTTAACGGGAATGAGCCCGATGTGGATAACATTTGCAACAATGTCTTTAGTACAAGATCATGATATATCAAAGGTCTTGAGTATGGCACTAAGTCAGTTGGTTCATCATCATCATGATCAACATATGTAACAACGCTTCAAGAGGAGAACTGGTGGCTTAAGGATCAATTATATTGTAATGAAGAAAAGTTGGATCCTACTTAAGAAAAATTACAACGTAATGAGCAAAATCCAGACCGTACTAAAAGAAAGTTGACCAAGCTAAAAAAATAGTCAAACAAATACTTAGTTCATAGTATGTCAGTAGTAGTGACGATGAGGAGTCTTAGTTTATCGATAAATTTTTTCTTACATTTTGTAATTAACATTTAATTACATGTTTTTGTATAAAATGCATTTCATTTTTAATTTTGAAATATTTTATTTTATTTTAATTTATTATTATTTAAACAATATGTCACCAACAATATTTACAAAATGTGACTAAATTATAATTCAAGCCATGTTGGAAACAATAACATGAACTAAAAATGTTGTTAATAATTACAATTAAATATCAAATTGGTAATAGGAAAGGTAAATTAAAATAGATATTTGTTACTAAAGTTTTAGCTACAAATATAAAATCATCACCAAATATTTTTACCTACGCTTTCTAGAACGTCTCTAATAACATTTAGCTAAGCTTTAATTTTCGTAGCTAAACATATTATGCTACAAACTTAAATTGTCAGTAAATATTATTATCTAAATCCAAGTTAACAAAGCTAATTACCTTAACCTTCCAAAATTAAAAGTGATAATAAGTGATTTGCGATTATTTCTCCTCTCGTCGCATATTTTTATTAGTGACGAAGTAATGATCGTAGCAAAATATTTTGTGCAATGATTTCTTTAAAATGTCACAAATAATTTTTTGCTACCGAATTTTTGCGACCATTTATTCGACAATTTTTTTCATCGCTGCATACTTTTTGCGACAATTATGTTTCTTTTAGCGACGTTGTATTTCTTTGCCAATACCCTTCCGTTGTAGTGATGGTATTGCATGTGTTATATGGTACAACAAAAATAGATGTTGTCTAATATAACACCGAAATCAATTAATATGTAACTGTTTTGCTATTTTGATAACTTTTAAATAGAGAATTATGTCAGTAATTACGAGTGATACATATAAATAAAAATATAAAAGTAAATAATAATTTAAAAAAGAGATTGAAATAAAAAATATATATATATATATATAAGTAAATAATAATTTAAAAAAGAGACTGAAATAAAAATAAATAAATTACAAGAGAATGCAATGTATTAATTAACTTTTCATATAAATAAAGGCGGCATTGTGGAAAAGTTTGCTGAATTTATTTTGATGGGTTAGCCGCCAAGTTCTATCAGGAATTGAACAATTCTAATGGTAGTATGTACAAATACACGACTTCGCATTGAATTTCTTCACCAAACCATGTCGGAGAACAATAATTATATAGCTATAAACGCTTGATACGATGGAGCCAATTGGACCGGTTCTTTGCGTGCTTACTTTTAAAGCCCATGCTTGATACGGTTCCATTCCATGACCAAATTAGTAAATTACTATTATCGTAGGACCATTCACACGTGTAACTTCTGTTAATCAGTTTGCTTTGGTTATAATCTAGCATGTAAGAAGTAGAGAACTTACGGAGAGGACGCTGGGTAAACCGAACTTCCTTATCCTAACATTAATAAGGTCTTGGCTTTTGACTTGACCGAGTAACGACTTCGCTCGCAAAAATACTGTTACTAACTCCTTTACAATCAATTTTAGCCGGCAAGCTTCTACCAGAAGAAAACAAGTGCCTCAGTACAGGAAGACCCGTTCAAAAGGCAGACCAAGTAGTTTGGCCTTTTCCAAGCTGACCGCCACAACCAAATGCTTTCTCTTTACCTGCCGCATTTGCATCCCCTCAACATATAAATACTTCTGTTGCTTCACGCAATCTAGTACGATTTTGTTAACTTTAGATAACTTACATACATTGTCGACGTCCTATATACTACAATATATATGATGAACTCTTCCACCAGACGCGGGTTGCAGGGTCCGAGGCCTGCGCCGCTTGTGCTCGACAGCGCCGAACAACCCTTGAAGAACATGAAGAAACAATCAAGAATTCCAGTTCAGAGCCGTCCTCCTGTGATAGTGTATGTGAAATCGCCGGATATTATTCATGTGAGACCAGAAGAATTCATGGGTCTGGTGCAACGTCTTACGGGAAAGCAACAATCATCAGAAATGAGTAGTGTTTCTAATACTAAAACTTTACCTTCTTGTTCAATGGCAGCCCATAGCAATGTCGAAGACGATGATAATAGTAGTGTCGAAAGGGTTGATTTTGGTGAAGGCCAACAAAGGTTTAACGGTGCTGATCAAGTGGGTTCACTTCCCGGTTTCTTCGATAATATCTACACTGACTGGACTGAATTTGATCAACCGGGAAGTCAATCATGTACCTAGTTATTGATGATTAAAGATTATAGCCGATGCATATTGTCGGTCTCCTCTGAAACTTTTCTAGGTCTTGTTTGTTGTTCTATTTCTATACAAAATGCGAGGGAGTCGGCCTGAAAGAATAGGTCGTTTTCAGTTCCTGCAATACATGCTCTATTCAAACTAAATAGTTTTGGGTTTAGGACGGGCGATTCACGTCAATTCCCACAGGTTTGTACAAATTTGAAGGTAAACTTACCTTTAATCTTTAAATTATAATTAATTACTAAATCAAGAGACTAGACCAAAAACAAAAATTAAAGACCAAACCAAAGTGCTTGTTAAGCGTAAAAACCAAATTGTGGTTTATCCAAGTTTGAACCTCTTTAAATTAGGCCAGACTAGTACCCCATATTATGTGTGTATCCTCTATAGGCCCGCAAATCTGCTTTTCGATATTTTAGTCCATCTTTCCCGTATATAAATAAATGAAACGACAAAATGGGCTGATTGAAAAGTTTCGACAGTTAATAAATGTGTTTGGTAATTAGCTAATATAAAATGTACATTAATGACGATTGCCTGAAACTTAAACTTAGGTTTCAAATAAGGGCTTTTAAGTTTATGGAAGACAACAACATAATTGTTCACCTTTATTCTCGGATCTATAAATAAGATAGTTGTTCATCTATAACTTTCTTTTACCCTTTCTAGTTTTCATTATAATTTCTTTATCTAAAGAAGATAGTTTATTTAAATTAATCCTCAAAATCTTACTGAAATTTTGGTTGCATCTCTCTTTTATTTTAAAAACTTTAGTCGTAGTTAATTTCAAAATTGACTCCTATTTTTTTCTATATTATGCTAATCTAAATTTGATCTACAAAAAATTAAAGATACATGCAATTTTAGAATTACAAAAATCACTAGATAATACTACTTTTGATATATTTTTTACATTTATTAATTAAGAAAAACAAACCTTCTTTAACTCAGCATAAGATGTTAGTTTTGGATATTGAAGTTAAGGATAAAGGAAGAAGCGAAATACTAGGACGTGTACTAAAGTCAGGAGGTAGAATCTGAAAGGGGACATGATAGAATAATTTAAGAATATAATAAGAAATGGAGTCAAATGAACATTGGAAGTCGATGCTAATCAGATTTGGGAGGGATTAGCAACTTTAGTAAGGAATATTGCCAAATAGATATTGAGAGTTTCTAAAGGATCGTGGGGTGATAAAATAGAATCTTGGGGTGGTTTGAAGATGTACAAGAAAAGGTGAAGGCTAAAAAGGGAGCATATAGAGCTTTATTGGAAAGTACCACAAAGGCATAGAGAGAACACTACAAGAAAATCGTCATATAGCGACGGAAATATACCAACGGACCATATAGAGTCGGTATATTACGACGGAATAACTAATCCGTCGGTTAAAGGAAGATTATTTGAGACGGTCCCGAAATCCGTTGCCAAAGGTGGAGGGAAAGTTTGGCGGGGACTTTTAGCGACGGGAAACTGCCGATGGAGATAATTCCGTCTGTAAATAGGGACGGAATAATAGTTTCGGTCGGTGATCCTGTCGGGTAGAATTAGTTCACCGACGATAAAAAAGCCGTCGCTATATTAAAGAAGGAATTTTCCGACGGTCAGCAAATCCGTTGCCAAGAGTGGAGGGAAAATTACCTTGCGACGGAAATATGTCGATGAAAAATATTCCGTCTGTAAACAGGGACGGAATTAAAATTCGGTCGGAAAAATTGGACGGAGGGAATTTCACCGACGGAATAATTCCGTCGGTATATTTCAAAACGGCGTCGGTATATTAGGTTAGCTGGCTATTTCATCGACGGTTTATTTTAATTATAGTGACGGATAATTTCCGTCGCTAAAAAAGAATTAAATCCTATGTAGTCTTCCTTCTCTCCTTCCCGACTTATCTCCTCCTCTTTCTCTCTTCTCCTCCCGTGACGTTAGGCGATTCTCCTTCTTTTCGGTCTTCTCCGTGACGTTATGGCGTTCTCCTCCCTCTTCTCCGTGACGTGCTTCTCCTCTCTCTCTGGACAAACCGAAAGTAAGGATGAGATTTATGGGTTGCGGTGGATTTTGTATATTTTGAACTGATTTAATTCATATGATTTGTGGTTTTAGTTTTGATTTGTGTTGTGTGATTGTTATGGATGTATTGAATGGAAATAATTTTAAGATTTGTGTGTAGATAGGGTTGAGATGGTTTTGACCTTAAGGTGTTCGATGAAATGCGTTAACTGGATTACATATGCGTTAACCTGGATTACTGATTTAATTCATACTAGTATTGTAGTATGGAATTACATATGTTAGGCAAGTATTTGCTATCCAAATTTAAATATGTTAGGAATTAAATATTTTATTAACTTGGATTAAATATTATATTCACTGGATTAAATATAATATTCATCAATCTGAATATGTTAGGCAAGTATTTGCTATCAAATTTGATTTTTACAGTTATGAAATAAAGTTTTTAAATTGTAAATTGTGAGTTATTATAAATAGAAAATAGACTCCCAATTATTATAAATTGTGGTAATTGAACCAAAAGAAATTGTATATTGTAGATGCAATTTTAGTTGTACTCCTCAATTTAAAATCCGACTAATTTTGTTATGAACAATCTATAAGGTTTAAATTAATATTCATATTGAGGACCAAATAGACCCAAAATTAAATAGACATATAATGAAAATGAAGTGCAACCAAAATGTAGTGTTAATTAATTATATGAGAAAACTATATGACTAATTTTTAATACTTATCATTTATTCTTATTTAATTTCTTTATATCATTAAATTTTAAAATATATTTCTATTTACCATATATATATATATATATATCTCATAATCTAATTACTTAAAATAAATTAATAAATACGTAAAACATATATAAAAGAAAAGTTTACACACGACACACACGAGTAACACGACTCTTCTTGTGAGAATAAGCGGTCATTTTCATATATTTTCCCTTTAGTTATGATTTGTATAACACGTCATGAAAAAAAAACGTCTTATATGTGTCAAGCATTTGGTTTTGTTTTCATTCTTAATATTGTTAATTGATTATTGTGATAAAAGTAGAAAATATTTTTATATTTCTTATTTAATTAAAATTTTAAATATTGATACTTAATTAATCTTTATTTAAAATATGGAAAAGTGTAAATTAATTATTGTTTTAATCTTACAATATTAATCTTCTTATTTTTGTTTAATAGTTTATTAAATTTATCAATTAATGATTTTCCTTATTATAATAGAAAGATATAACATTGTTGTGTCTTAGATGTTGTATTTAAAGGATAAACTTAAAGAAAGAATCAAGTACAATTGAAGAGTGTAAATTAAAGGCAATTCAAATCAAGTAGACGAAGATCATAAAATTATAAAATAATTCCATATATAACAATCATTTTATAATCTTATATTAGCCATTTCAATAAATTTGGAGTTCAATCATTGCATGAGAAATGCTACTGACGCCTCGATATGCTAAGACACAAGTTTATTTTGTTTGTTGTAGGAACTGTATTGTCCCCATATTTATACTTTCGAGGAGCGTTAAGATAAGCCTCTGCAGTATTGAAATGATCGACAACTATACTTTTTACGTAATCGTGGTTACTTTAAGCATATATTTGTTAATATTATTTGACGTTATCAGAACATTTTGTATGGTTGTGAATTGCTTTGAGATTATTAATGTTTAATTCTTGATAAGTAACATGATACTGACATACCTTGTTATATGTGTCATATATACATGAATTAACAGTATCTCAGCTATGAGCTGTCAGGACAGATCTTGGATGTATAGACGATTATCTCCTGATGGCTTTATTAATCCTGAATTCGTGCATGGAGTTGACAGTTTTATTCATTATGCATGCTCTTAACGTGCATATATGGATGGACAAAAGATCAGATGTCCATGTAGCAAGTGCAAGCACAAATGTTTTCTTACTCTTGATGAAGTTAAGTTGCATTTGCTGCGAAAAGGGTTTGTGCCCAATTATTTTGAGTGGACACAACATGGCGAACCGTTAATTTCTAGCACCTCGAGGGAATGAACCACAAATGTATGTCAGCGTAAATGAGTATGAAGGGAGGTTGGAAGTAGAGGAAATTTTGTTCATGGAGCGAAAACGTCTGATGACAAATGGTATTTGATGGGTTCGGTTGTACCTTTGAGACAAATCGGTAAATGTTGAAGAAGAACCAAATCTGAAGCACGAATTTTTGACTTACTTAAGTCTTGACCGAGAATTGTGGCGGTTGTCGAAAATGGCGAATTGTCTTCAATTCGCGAATTTTGAGCGTAAAGTGAAGGACACATATCGGATCGTAGCTTTGATAACATTATGGAGTGGTATCTGGAATCACTACCACCGATCATTCAATGGTTGGCAGTTTTACAATATGAAGAAACCGATTGAGTCTTGGGTTGCCGGTGCAAAAATTGATTCTTTGTCGGTTGGGATGTATGTTGTCTTGGGAGATGATGTGAACTTAGATGAGTGCAAATTTTGTGGTCAATCGAGGTTTAAGCCACGCAGCGTACAATGAAACGAAATTAGTTCCATGGAAGCGGATGTATTATTTCCGCTAACTTCGAGATCTGCGAGACTTTATGCATCGATGTGACCGCATGTCACATGAGATGGCATCTTGAACACGATCGGGAAGATGGAGTGTCGTCATCCATCGATGCTGCGCATAGAAGCATTTCAATGACACCCATCAACCTTTGCGGTTGAAAGTCGGAATGTGCGGTTGGGATTGTCGTGATGGATTCCAACCTTTTCGTCAATCCGGCAGCAATATTCATCTTGGCGGTGATAATTACTCCTTATAATTTGCCTCCGTGGATGTGTATGAAAGAGGCTTACATGTTTCTTCTGATTATTGTGCGGGACCAACAAATCCCAAGCGAAAATAGATGTTTACTTATAACCCCGATATTAGAATTGCGGCATCTTTGGGAAGCGGGTGTGCAAACATATGATGTATCTTTGAAACAGAATTTTGTCATGCGGCGACTTTAATGTGGACGATAAGTGACTTCCGGCTTTGGCCATGTTATCGGTTGGAGCACGGTGGGAAGTTGGCTTGCCTCATTCGGCAATGATTGAGATCGTTTATCTTCCATCCGTGGCAAAATTAGTTGGTTTGACAATCACGAAAATTCCTTCCTCCGATCATCCGTTTAGGCGCAATAAATATAAGTTCATGAAAAATAGGACGATCAACAAACCAGCTCCACCTCCGAAATGTGGTTTTGAGATTTTGCAAGAGATTGAGGCATTGGGCTTGCTTAAAGTAACGAATTTGAAGCCGATGAAGTTAATCGAACCATCGATCGAGAACTTTGGTTGGCAAAAGCGAAGCATATTTTGGGATTTACCATATTGGAAAACAAATATGGTGCGACATAATCTGGACGTGATGCATATTGAGAAAAACATGTTTGACAACTTGTTCAATACGATTATGAACATTGAAGGAAGACAAAGACAATGCCAAATCCAGAGCCGATTTGGGCCGCTCTGTAGAAGACATGAGTTACATAAAGATGTTAAATGCGGTAAATATCCGAAAGCATGTTACACTTTGGACAAGCAACGAAGGAGCGTTTGTGTGAATGGTTGAAAGGACTCAAGTTTCGATGGTTATGTTTCAAACCTGTCTAGGTGTGTAGATATGAGAAAGTACAAATTATTTGGGATAAAAAGTCATGATTGTCATGTTTTTATGCAAAGGCTAATTCAATTGCCTTTCATGAGTTGCTACCTTCTAAGGTATGGGAACCATTAACGGAGTTGAGCTTGTTTTTCAAAATCTTAACATCATCTGAAATCAATTTAGATGAAATGGAAAAATTAGAGAATGAAATTGCAGTTATTTTGTACAAGTTAGAAGGGATTTTTCCTCCAAGCTTATTTGACTGCATGGAGCATCTACCGGTGCATTTACCATCTGAAGCAAAACTTGCGGTCCGATCCAATATCGATGGATGTATCCATTTGAGAGGTAACGCTTTGTCTTATCATATCGTTACTCATTTGTACATCTTGTGTGTACCGAACCTTGTAATAACCATATGATTTATGATAGGTATTTACATCATCTAAAAAAATGTCAAAAACAAAGCTAGAGTTGAGGGCTCCATATGTAATGCTTATTTAGTTGAGGAAGCTAGTACGTTTTGTGGACATTATTTTGAGCCTCATGTGCGTACAAGGGCGAGACAAGTTCCTCGTAACGATGATGGGGGAGGAACAAGTGGTGCGGATGGGAACTTGTCAATTTTTACATATCCAGGACGGACATCTGGACGTGCAGCAAGACGAATGCTAACAGAGGAGGAATTGATGCTGCATATGGGTATATTTTATTGAGCTGTCGGAGGTTCTTCCATTAAATGCGATGAGTTGCACAACCGGTATGGTCAATTGCGGTATTATTGTGTTGAGCGTTTCGATCGGTGTCATGTCATATGCAGCTTATCTGAGGCATTGTTGCACGAGGTAATGCAGGTATCACACGGAAGACATGAATACCGAAGTTGGAAAACAATTCCCTCGATGGTTCGCACGATATGTAAGTTGTAACTTTAAACTATTCCTATTATTACCCACCATGCATGTTAACATGTTCGATGACATTGTACCCTTTCCTTTGCTACTTTACATTACATAGGCTGCGAAAATCCAATACATAACAAGTTCATTTATGATCTTGCGAAGGACCTCTATGACGTTAACTCATATCCGGTGTATTTCGTGAATGGATATAAATACCATACAGAGTCGCATGGACATACCATGCCAAGTATGAACAGTGGGGTTTCAATACAGGGAGAATTGATGGACTATTATGGGAAAATAATTGAAATACTTGAAGTTGAGTACCCTGCGTTGCCGGTTAAGCGATGTGTGATATTTAAATGTGGTGGTATGACCCGACACCAAATGTTGGAACAAAGTGCATAACCGCTACAATGTCGTTGAAATCAACTTAGTGAGCGGTTGAGACAATTTGAACCATTCATCTTGGCTATGCAAGCAAGACAAGTGTGTTATGTCCCTTGTCTAAGCTTACGACGTGATAAGGCGGATTGGTTGGCAGTGTGCAAAGTTAAACCTAGGGGAGTGTTTGAATCCCATACAAACGTAGAGGAGAGAAATGACAGTGAAGCGTTTCAAGAAGACGTGGCTTCTATTCATGATACAATAACGTGTGATGACACAGAACCTTTGCACGATCCTTCTAACGCTTATGTTGATATTTCATCTGCAGAGTCCGACGAGGGTAACAATGGATCTGAACAAGAGGAAGAGTTTGATTCTTATTCTTCTGACGAGGAAGAAGATGATTGTAATTTACATTTAAGTTCTGATAGCAATTAATATATCTTTGTAATAGACTATTTACTGTACCAAATACAGTATTCCTTTTAATAATTGGAATTCTTATTCAAGGGATGTCGATGTGGCGAATAGTTCCCGACGGTAATAATTCTTTCCGTTGGGAGGAATGTGGAACATTTGTCCTGTCTCAAGGAATAACCATTGCAGGAAACAACGTTGTGGAAAGCACTCCAATTCGTTTGCCATCCATGACCGATCTTCTACTTGAAGGTGTTTGCTATGATTATTACGTCTGTGTTCTTATTCTGTACATCTTATTTCCTTATGTGAAGTGCCCATAACATAATAGTAATTTGATGGATTTAACTTCATGTTCCTCAAAGCGTCCTGTATTCTCAACGAAGAAATAAGTGCCGGTAGAGGCCAGAGCCATGACACTACGACATATGACCGAACTGACAAATCAGTTGTTGTTCCCCCTTGTAGTAGTTCATCCGGACAATTCGTCCTCTGTACCAAGAGCGGCGAAATATTTAATATTTCCTCACGAAGTATGGCTATAGCCAAAACGTTATTAACAGAAAGTGTCCAAAGGCGTTCACCTGGTGGGAGAAGTCTAACTGTTTCCCGAGCTTCGTTTGAACGTGCCAGGACGCTGCTCGGAAATCCAAAACTGGGTGACTCATTTACTCATACGAACTCTCATGTCACATGGAATCCGACGGAATAATTTACTCATGCATTACATAATTCGACAAAGTTGAAAAGATGTTTGTTGTTGTATATGTTTCAAACTGGTCAACACGGTCATAATTATATAATTGTTGACGTTGATTTGTTGTTGTTAACTTGTATGTTAACTTTCAATGACATTGCCTTATATGTAAATAACATCATTAAACGATTGCTCTTAAGCTTGTTATATTTGTACAGAATTCGATAAATTTTGTATTTCATTCATTAATATGGGACCTAAGAGACCACGTGAGGTTATGCGGCCGAGGTTTAGAGGGATGTTTGGCGGGCAGCCGTGTGAAGGTGGATCGTCACGGTCTGGGACTCGCACTGACTCACCTCCTCCTCTTACACATCCTCCCGTTGCAGATGAGCCATCACCTGCTGCTACTAATGCCACACCATCCCCTACGCCAACTTATTTATCATCCAATACCACAATAGGGGATGGGGGACATGCCCAACAACCTGGATCTGTAGGAGATGATGGGCGAAAGTATATCACTTACATCAATGACCAGTAAGTAATATGATAGGATTACGCACTGTTTCTAGCCTTTCTATTTTCGATCTATTTGTACACTACACTGACTTCTTGTTTTAGGTTCGTGCAAATGCGGAATGGTTTCGAGCGGATGACCTCCACTTTTAAGGAAAGGATTGAACCCAATGGATATACGTGGAAGAATATCACTGCAGCAACGAAACAATTATATTTTCATGAGTTAGAGGTACAATAATTATTTCTGTTATTTATTATATATATATATAGTGTCATGATTAATATATATATAGTTTGACGTTAACTAACATTTTGTTTTGTTCTTTAATCAGAAAGCATTTTTCTTGGACGCTACTTTGGATGGGAGCATTTACAAATTCTGGGAGAGGCGGGCTCGTACACGTTATCGCGACTTCATTAACGCGATAAACAAGGCTGGTTCACGACCCCGCTTTATTTCGGAAGATATTTGGAGTCATTGGCTGGCGTATTGGGTATCACCTGCAGCAATGTCCATCTCAAGACGTAACTCGGTTAATAGACGTGGTGGCACAGTCATGAGTCTTCCGTACATCTGGTGGCTCGATAACTCACCAAGAGCATGCGAGACAGACTTGTAAGTATCTACGATTTACACTAATTTTTCGATAGTTAGCCGTTGTATTATGGATAATGATAATGGTCTACCTATCTGCTGCCACTTATATATGGCAGTGTTGACTTATTTTCATTGTCCAACTAGAGGCGAATATCAAACAACTTCACATCTAACGTTTTAGTCTTTCTCATGTAGGAGAAGTCATTGGGAACAAAGCCTACCCCCCTTCAGTTATTTCTGCATACTCACACGAAGAAGCATGACGGTGTAACCTTCATCAACAACCGCTGTCGAGAGCTGAATGTATGTCCACTTATTGCTTTTTTTAATTTCTACATACTGCTCCCGTCCTTCGTCTTTATGTTAACTTCACATACCTGATAGGACCAATTACAACAAACACTAGAGCGGCAGTCGCAGGAGGAACAGCCTATAGACGTGTCTCATACGTATTTTGAGGCCGTGGGTGGTAGGGATCGGCGTGGCAGAATATTTGGTCTAGGGTCGTATGGGAACACATGTTATTCCCAATCTTCCATGTCGATCTGACAAGAGCGTCCACTAGGCCATCGAACAACAATGAAGTCATCGAGCTCCGAACAACATACAAACATTAATGGACAAGATTGCTCATTTGGAAGAGGCGAGACAGGCGGGAGGAACAACGGTGAGGAGGCGAGCAGGCGGGAGGAACAACGGTGAGGAGGCGAGCAGGCGGGAGGAACAACGGTGAGGAGCGAGGCAGGCGGAGGAACTTCTCCAAAGGACCACCAACGACCACTACAACTTTAGATTTTCATACTCATGATTTTAAGGTACAATCAAAACAATTTTTGTTTACTTTGATATGTTTTTATCCAATTGTATTACAATTGACATTGTTTAATATTATTTGATGTACTGGTTGATGTGTGGATTTCAAATAATGTACAACCAATTAATTGTCATTATACAAATCTTTGATGTACTGGTTGATGTGTGGATGGCCAATTAAATATGCACCCAATGGGGTTTCACCCCTTTTTTTGTACAGACGGAATAAACAATTCCGTCGGTGAATATTTTCCGACGGAATGAGACAAACCATCGGAACCTAATATGGACTAAATTTGGCGACGTCCGACATTCCGTCGTTAAAGATATAACTTACTTCGGAATATTTGCGACGGTTGGTCCGTCCCTAAAATATACCGACGGGAATATTCCGTCGGTGACGTGTGACATTCACCGACATCATTTACCGTCGCAATTTGTCAACAACGGATCATATTCCGTCGGTTACCCGTTGACAAAAACCGATGGAATATTTTCATCGGGAAGCTATAACGACCGCAATTTTAACGACGCTTCCTTCATTCGTCGTGTTCCGTCGGCAAACGACGGAACTATTCATTTCTCCGACGTAATATTCCGTTGGAGAAAGTCATTTTTCTTGTAGTGGAAGTTAATAGAGAAAGGTACAAACTGAAAAAGAAAGAGACAAAGAAGACAATTTCACTGGCTAAAGATGAAGCTTACTAGAATTTACATAGGAGATTGGATACAAAAAAAGAGAGACAAAGACATTTTAAAGTTGGCAAGAGTTAGAAAATAAAAAACAAGAGACTTGGACCAAGTTTGACATATAAGAGATGAAGCAGAGCATGTGCTCATGGAGGAAAATGACATCAAGAGTAAATGATAGAGGTACTTCTTTGGCCTTTTTAATGAAGGCATAGCTGACAATATCTCTTTAGGTGACCTCAGCAAGTTTGAGAGATTTCATAACTTGTCTCAGTGTAAATAGATCACAATGGAAGAAATTAAAAAAGCTTTGAGGAAGATGAAGAGAAGAAGGGCAGTAAGACTAGATGAGATACCCATAAAGGTATAGAAGAGCCTAGATGTAGAAGGTCTTAATTGGCTAGTCAAGCCTTTTAATGTGATCCTTGAATTTGCCAGAATGTCGGATGAATAGAGACTAGGTATGTTAATTCCTTTATAGAAGGATAAAGTGGACATCCAGAATTGTATCAACTATAGAGGCATCAAATTAGTTAGGCATACCATGGAGCGGTGGGAGAAGGTAATTGAGAAGATAGTCAGAAAGACGATTTTATATTGGAAAACCAATTTAGTTTTATGCCAAGAAGGTCTACGATAGAAGTGTTACATTTTCTTAAAAGATTAATGGAATATTATAGAAAAAGATAGAGGAATTGGCATATGATTTTTATTAATTTAGAGAAGGCATATGACAGAGTTCTAAGGGAAATCATGTAGAGGTGTTTAGAAGTTAAGAGAGTTCCTATGTCCTATATACGAGTGAATAGAGATATGTATGAAGGGGCAATATCTAGAGTAAGGACGATAAAAGGAGACACTGAGAATCTTTCTATTGGCATTAGGCTACACCAAGGCTTCACATTAAGCCCTTTTATGTTTACAGTAGTAATGGATGGGCTTATAAAGAATATTCAAAGAGATTTGCCTTAGTATATATGTTTGCTGACCATATTGTTTTAGTGGATGAGATTAAAGATATGGTCAATATTAAGCTAGAATGTTGGAGAGAAACGTTAGAGTCAAAAGATTTTAGAATGAGTATAACTAAGATTAAGTACTTAGAATGCAACTTTTGGGGTTAGCAGGTGGCCACTGATTTGGATTTAAAAATTGGATTGAAAGCTATACTAGTAAAATAATGATTTAAGTATCTAGGGTCTATCATCTAAAGCAATAGAGAGATTGATAAAGATATAGTCCATTGTATCAGATCAAAGTGACTCAAATAAAGAAATGCATCAAGGGTTTTATGTGACAAGAAGATATTACTCAAGCTTAAAGGTAAATTCTATCGCTTGGTAATTAGGTCAGTCATGGTATATAAGGCGGAGTGTTCATCAAACAAATACATAATAATAAGCTTTTGGTGAAGATGAGGATGTCCCAGTAGATATGTAACCTTATCATAAGAGATAAGGTCAGGAATTTTATGGTAAGAGACAAATTAAAGTTGCAGGTATTCATGATAAATTGCGAAAGACAAGGCTTATGTAATTCGGACATGACACCCTGATGCTCAAGTGAGACGATATGAGAAAATAATATTTAGAAATTATAAGAGAAAAAAAGAACTAGAGGGAAGTGATCAAGAATGATATGACACAATTAGATCTTATCGAAGAATTGGCCCGCAATAAGAAACGCTGGCCTACTAGAATAAAGGTAAAGAATATCTTTTAAAGGGAGCATTCACAATCTTGTAGCTTATATGAATTCGTGTACTGTGCATTTATTGCGTAATTTTTATCTCCTAGCTAATTTAGCTTAGTTTTTCTATTTAGCATAATTAATGTGTTGATAGGCGTGACCGGAGTTACTCATATACTAGTCTTGTTTCCTTTTGGCTTAGTTGGAGTTTACTCTTGTAAGAGTCTTTTTTTATATGTATTCTTATCTTACTATTTATTGTTAATATTTGAAATGTTTTGTATATACGCTATTTTTGTATTGCCTTACTTATTTTTATTATTAATGTTACTATTATTTCTCTTTATTATTTATTTGTATTTATGTATTTAGTTATTTTATTACATTTTAACGTTTATTTGACTTGTTTATTTTGTTATTTTATTTTATTATTTTTTTGGCATATATATACACCTATTTTTCATTTTGTAATATCTTCATGATATACTGCATGTAGGTCTATCAGAAATAGTCTATTTACTACGTAGATATAAGGTTGCGTACTATTGAGTTTCTGTGAATCCCACGGCTCAACAGGATTTCAACCGAGTGTAGATGATGGTGATGATGACTTTTGATACTAATTTAACATCCATTTACACAAAATCTTGATTAATTAGTCACATTTATACAATACATGGTATATTTACAAACATGGATTTTCAATAATGAAAATACCTTCGTGTGAACTTTTGGCACCTTTAGTTATTATTATCAAATAAACTATCGACCTTTAGCTTTAAACTTAAACCATAATTTAATTAGATTAGTTAGGATCCATGACATTTATAAGATTGATAAATCTTTTGTTGTTGTAATCAATATCCTGGATTTAGAAAACGTCTTTTAACTTGTGGAAAGACAAAATAAATTTCATAAATAAATATATAAAAAGGATTATGCAAAAGGAAAACGTCATTTAACTTGTGGAAAGACAAAAAATTTTCATGAATAATAATAATAAAATGCAAATATAAATAATCATATAATTATATATTAAAATTCTTTATTAATATCAGAAATATGCATTCTAATCATTGTAGTTAACGAAAGCAATGTACATATACTTATTTATTTATTTATTTTAATATAATTATTGGTTTATCTACTAAGTTTAAACTTGAACTTAAATTTTAGTCATAACTGGTAAGTTAAACTTCAAATAAAAGGATAACTATTTATTATTTATAAATGTTATATCTGAATTTTGTATCTTAAATTAATAAGATATTTTAAAGTTTTCTAATGAGATAAGGAAAGAATAATATGCTAGTGCTTTGAATACTTATCATGTTTATGTCTTACAAAGGATTTGAGCAAATTAGAAACAAATTTGTTATCAAGCAATTGTCAAAATACAAAGACTAATCGAGGGAATTCAATTGATTATTATTGATATTAATTTTAGAATTAAAATATCGCCAATTTTTAAAATTATAAATAACTTTTAGATTTTATAAATTTATAAAATAATCTTCAATATATTGTATTACTTTTTCCTACGCTTGAATTGAATTCATTAACGAATTGGATTTAATTATATTAATGAGATTAAATTGAATTCAATTTACACTTTATTTAGAACAAACCCAAGTAATATTAAATTGAATTCAATTACACTGTTTGGAACATACTAAAAATGAATTCAATTATTTCATATAACATTTTACCCATGACTAAAAATAATTTTATTAAATAATAAACATTCACACTTACATAGAATAAGTTATAAACATCAATTTTATTATAATGATATCATCAAAAAGTTCATTATTAAAGTGAAAACAAAATTTGATTACAATTGACATTAGGCTAGCCCAAACTACAAAGATAATAGAAAACTATTATAATTTGGAAGCTTAAGATGCATGAGCAGTAGTAGTTCTTTTGCGTTGACAACTACAAGACACTATCAAATTTTGAAATTTTATTCCAAATTACATAATATCGTAACAAGTTTAAGAAAATTGTTTATATCATAAATAAATTATTAATTCTTGTTCCCCAGAAAATAATAATATTTCTTTGTATTAAAATTCAACAATTTAGGGATTATTATATATTTTAAAAATAATTAAAATTATACAATCTTAAAATTCCCAATAACTTTAATTTTAATATATTTGTATAGTAGAAGTAATATTTTCAATTTAATTTATTCTAAATTTATAAAATCAATTTAAAATATTTTTAATAAAGGAATATACTGAAACATAATTTTTAAATTGATTCTAATGTAATAAGAAAATGCATTATAAAATATTAAAACATATATCTATGCTAAATTAAAAATATAAGCTTTTAATAAGAAACTATTGTTTTAAATTTTAATTAAAATTTTAACTATTTTAATTATCTGATTTTATTTTAGTATTTAAGCGATTCTCGTAAATTAAAATCTTTCAATAATTTTTTAACGAGATATTATTATTTTCAAGGATTATTCTTTTCAAAGTTTAAATGTAAATTTTAATTATCTAATTGTATTCAATTGTTTAACTAGCTCTTTTAAATCATAATATAATTTAAAATTTTGTGAAAATCTTGTAGCTCTATCAATTTAAAAGAAACAAAGGAAATGCATTAGGTATCTATTCTGAATTGAAGAGGAAGAATGAAGCTCACGTAGAAATCAGTGATTATATTATCTCGTTTGTAATTCAATTCACGAGAGTTTCTAGCTGAATTGAATTTATTAAAATTAGTAGGTTTCAATTACATATGTCATCTTTTTATTTCAAACAGTTGTTGTAATTGAATTCAATTTAAATGGGTCCAAACAAGGTGTAAGTGTTGGTATATTTTAACTCAGCATACTATATGACAAAAGGGAAGATGAGCAGAGCACTCATATACTCGTGCTGAATGTAAAACAATAATAGGATCGATTCGATTTTGCGTACCCGTATCCATGATCTCGTGTTCGTTAGATGTCGATTCCGTTAAACGCTTTTATTTCCTCTCGTCTTCTTTCTTTCGGATTTTCTCAATGGTTAAGAATCATTATTTCATAAGTTATTTGCAACTTATATATCATGACCAAAGGACACGTCCTTTAGAATTAGGAAGAGAGAGGAAAAGGGTCTGTGACCCATTTGAGACCCAATCGGTAATACCCAATAACCATTATCTCGGGTGCGTTTCATAGGACTCAATACGCTAAATTACATGGGACATAAAATATTCTAACATTCTCCCACTTGGCCCATGTTACGACTTGATGATCCAACAACTTTAAGTGCACACAATACATGGAATCGATCAAGTCACCCTTAATTGAATTAAGCTGATGGGATCATGGCGGTCACAAGTTATATAACCTGATTCCTTCCATGTATCACAGAATCAACTCAACTCATCAAACTTTAAGTGGGTAATTCGGTAATTGTTATCTCACAAATAATAATTATTGTATACAACATAATGTGGATAACCAATAAGTGAGCAAAAACATAAGGCTGTAATCGAATTCAACAAGTGTCATAACAATTCGAGCAATACAATAATATATATATATACATTTTGGAATACTATACTAACAAGGACTTATCTATAAGGCCCATACGTTCAACATGACCAATAAATGTTTTGGGCGGTAAGCCTTTCGTTAACGGATCCGCTATCATGAGAGCAGTACCAATATGCTCAATTGACACTTTATATTTTTGCACTTCTTCTTTCACAGACAAATACTTCAAATCCATGTGTTTCGCACCCTTGGAATATTTGTCATTCTTAGAGAAGAATACGGCTGCAGAATTGTCACAATAAATTCTTAACGGTCTAGCAATACTGTCGACAAGACCAAGACCTAAGATAAAGTTCCGCATCCACAATCCATGAATTGTAGCCTCAAAGCACGCTACAAATTCTGCCTCCATAGTGGAAGTAGCAATGACGGACTGCTTTCCACTTTTCCATGAAACGACTCCTCCAGCTAATAGGAACATGTAGCCGAATGTAGATTTTCGTGAGTCTATACAACCGGCATAGTCTGAATCCGAGTAAGCTATCACTTGAAGATGAGTTGATTTCTATATAAGCATATAGTCCTTAGTGCCTTGTAAGTATCTAAGGACTTTCTTTGCGACTTTCGATGATCCATCCGGATTACTTTGATATCGTCTAGCATTCCAACAAAGAAACGATATCGGCCTAGTGCATGTTTGAGCATACATTAAGCTCCCAACAACGACGCATAAGGAATAGACTCCATGTTCTTACGTTCCAAATCATTTCGTGGACATTGCATTAGACTAAATTTGTCCCTTTACGAATTGGAACTATCCTGCGAGCATTTGTCCATTTGGAATCTTTCTAATATTTTCTCGATATATCCTTTCTGAGACAATCCTAACAATCCTTGTGATCTATCCCGGAATATTTCTATTCCTATCACATAGGATACCTCACCCATATCTTTTATTTCGAAATTATTAGAAAGAAAATTCTTTACATCATATAATAAAACAACATTATTCGCAGCAAGAAGAATATCGTCAACATATAGAACTAATATTATGAACTTGCTCCCACTCACCTTCATGTAGATACACCGATCAACGGTGTTTTCTACAAAACCATAAGACGTAATGATATCATTAAACTTAAGATACCATTGTCGGGAAGCTTGTTTCAGTCCATATATTGACTTCTTTAATTTACACACTAATCGTTCTTTTCTGTGGTCACAAAACCTTCGGTTGGTCCATATATACTTCTTCTTCCAAGTCACCATTAAGAAAGGCGGTCTTTCGTCCATTTGGTGAAGCTCTAAATCATAATGAGCTACGGTGCCATAACAATTCTTAAAGAGTCCTTCTTTGAAGCTGGAGAAGGTTTCTTTATAGTCAATACCATCCTTCGAGTGTAACCTTTGGCAACAAGTCTGGCTTTATATCTTTCAACGTTGCCTTGTGAGTCTCGTTTGGTCTTAAAGACCCATTTACAACCCACTTGCTTTGCACCTTCTGGCAACTTAGTTAATTCCCAGACTTTGTTGTCATCCATTGATTTCAACTCTTCTTTCATAGCATTGAACCATCTTTCAGAATTATTACATTCCATGGCTTGTTTGAACGAGCCTGGATCTTTATCAATGCTCAAGTCACATTCATGTTCAAGTGAGTAAACTTCATAGTCACTTGAGATAGCTGGTCTTCTTTGCCTTACAGACCTTCGTAATGCTACGTCTTGTGACATTACTTGAACATTTGTAACTTGATCATTATTAGCTGGTTCGTCATTAATATGTTCAATTTGTGGAATTGGAACATTAATTTGTTGTTCCGGTATGTTGCGTGTTCGTGATGCAACAATAGGAATAACAACTGGTGGAATCACGTCTGATATAGTAGATTCTACTTGACTTTGAGTAGTTTCTACTCGATTCTCGTGAATATCCACTTTTCGTGTTTCTCCACTCCCACTGATTTGACCATTTTCAATAAACCGAGCGTTTCCAGACTCAACTATTCTCGTACTATGATTAGGACAATAAAATCTATACCCCTTTGACTTTTCGGGATAGCCGATGAAATAACCACTAACAGTTCTTGCATCGAGCTTCTTTTCATGTGGATTATCTGACCTTACTTCTCACGGACAACCCCAAACGTGGAGGTGTCGTAAACTAGGTTTCCTTCCGTCCACGATTCATAAGGTGTCTTAGGAACGCCTTACTAGGAATCCTATTTAGCGAGATCGCAGCGGTCTTTAATGCATGCATCCTGATGATAAAGGTATAGTCTATTACTTAACATGCTCTAACCATTTCCATAAAAGTACGATTCCGCCTTTCAGCTACACCATTTTGTTGTGGTGTACGGGCATTGTGTATTGTGCACATATGCCTCGACTAGCAAGAAACTTTGCAAATGGACTGGACATTGTCCACTTTCATCAAATTTTCCGTAATATTCACCACCTCTATCGGACCTCATTATCTTTACTTTTCTATCTAATCGCCTTTCTATCTCAAGAATGAACACCTCTAGGATGTCCACAGACCGAGACTTCTCATGTAGCGAGATAAACATATCCATAACGTGAGAAGTCATCAATAAAATAATGAAATATTTTTCGCCCCCCGAAGGAGCGTCGAAAGGACCACGAGATGTCGGTGTGTATTAATTCAAGTAATGCGTTACTTCTTGTGGTGGATGTTTTGATATATGTTTGGTTTACTTGCCTTTAATGCAATCCACATATATCCCGGTCAACAAAATCAATGGAGGTAAGATTTCATTTTCACCAACCTCTGTACCCTTTCTTTGGATATATGACCTAATCTTTTATGCCACAAAAGCGAACATTCATTATGTGCCTACGTTTGTTTCTTATAATATGGTCAACATGAAATGAGATTCAGCAAAATCAACATCAAGATTGAAGCGATATAAACAATCAATTAATGTACGAAACCATAATAGTACTTATGTTTATACAATGAAAAGACATTGTTTCCAATCTTGAATTGAAATCTACATCATCAATTTAATGAAACTAAATTTCTAGCACATTCGGGAACATAAAGACACTTTTCTAGATCTAGGTAACATCCGATGTCCAAGATCAATCATGCGTCCCAATGCCCTCTATCCGTGCCTTCATTACATTCCCCATATACAAGAACTTTTCGGTTAGTTTATGGTGCGGATTGTAAGGAATCCTGTTTAACATTTGACACGTGGCGGTTGCACGAATCTAACCACCAAGTATTTTAGGCACATCAATAAGATTTGATTCAAAACATACTGAGACATAGTATGTACCTTTCTTTTCGAACCAAGCCTTTCTTTTCGGACATTCTTTCTGAAAGTGGCCAGGCTTCTTACAGAAGTGACACCTTTTATCTTTCTTGATTCTACCCTCATTAACTTTGCTGAGAGCTTTGTCCTTATCTTTGCCTTTCTTTCGTGGCTTATTCTTACTGCTACTAGCACCTTGATGAAATGTGAAATGAATGGAGTGGTCTTTTATTTTCTTCAATCTCCCTTCCTCCTGAACCAACATGGCCTTTATTTCTTGAAGGTTCCATTTTTCTTTAATGGTGTTATAATTCACCTGGAACTGGCCAAACTCGGGAGGAAGTGAATTGATTATGAATTGTACTAAAAAAGACTCACTCACATCCATACCCATAGATTTCAACTTTGCAGCTAGGTTTGACATGTGAGTTATATGATCATGAATGGGCTGTGACCATTCAAACTTCTTGGTCGTTAGCTCACTCATTAAAGTCCCAACTATGGACTTGTCAGCTATATCAGATTGGGAGTATTCTTTCAGCTTCAACATGAACTCCTTTGCATTGTCCGTTTTAGGCATTGATGGCTTAACATTTTCTGCGATCGTCATTCGCATTAAATTCAAGCTCAGCCTATTAGACCGTTCCCAAGCCTCTTTGTAAGACTTGTCGACTTGAATCGGCCTCGATTATGGCTTGAGCCTTACGTGCGAAACTATGGCTAAGTCCAATCCATTACACCCGATTGAAACTGGATTTGTTCGGACCAATCCCGTAATTGAGACCATTGAATTTAATCAAGCCATTGCTAAAGGCGAACAAACTATTAGATCTTTGCATCTGACATATAGTTCACATTAATGCTTTGAGTAAACCTAAATGGATGCAAACTAACTAATAAACATTAATTATGCATTTAAATCCTCCTTTGGGTGAAATTTAAATACATAGAAATAACCTAGTATGAAGCTTATATATAATACTATAATGGACAATCAAGCATATTACAGTCAATATGTATGTTATCTTTGGATGTACAATCACATTAACTTAATATGTTGATAAAATCCCTTTAATGTCATTAATTATAAGCAATGGTCCACCTTTGGGTGACCTCCTAGCGTTATAATTAATAATCTCAATTGTTCAATTAAACCGTTATGTCATTTTGCATCATATTATATTGAACAATTAAAATAAATCACAATTAAATAATTAAAATTTTCAAGCTAGGCCACTTTGGTGACTAACAAGCTTTTCATGCAATAATCAGTTAATTGGACAATTATCATACATGGCAAAATTAATATAACTAGTTTGGTCACTTTGGTAACAAACAAACTATTATAAATGTCCATAATGTCATGTATTTTATTAAACATATGCTAGGAAAATTTAATTCCTATTATTACATAATATAAATATTCAAAGTACCAAAGAAATATATAATATGGTACTAATTTCTAAAATTATATTATGTATAAATCAATTATGAATTAAATAATCCATTATGATTGGGCCTTAAATATTTATTAACCTAATGGCCCAAACCCATCATTAAAACAGTCCAAAAGCCCACATTTGGGCCTTCAGCCCGTCTGCACGCGCCAGCGTCTGGAAGGCTAAGGGTGAGTCTGGCGCGTGCAATGCACGCGCCAGCTCCTTTCTCCATCCAACAGCGTCTGGCGCGTGTTGCACACGCGCCGGACGCTGTTCATCGTCTTCCTCAGACCGATTCTGGTTTCTTTTTTTTTTTTTTTAATAATTTAAACTTTCATGGTTTTATTTCAAACCACAAACCATCTCAACCTTTCCTAAGAGCATTCATGGAGGATCGATGTAACGATTCTTGTATTCTCTCTTCAGTGACTTTCGTTTCTTTTTCCACCGTTAAATCGAAAATCATACTTCCGATATGAATAGAAAACAGAACAAATATAAAGCCCAAACACAATACATATTATCACCAGAAAATCACTTATCATATCTTTCATAAATTTCATATTATGGTGATAAAACACTTCCCATGAAAATCCATTAACATCCATGAAGAACACATGCGTTTTATCTATCGGTTAAGCAGTGACAATGTTATGAACATTAAACCGAAAACGAAAATTATAAAACATGCATTTGTTCTGTATTAAATACAGAACAAACACCATCATACATAAACGATCGGTAGAATATAAATCAAGCATCGTTATCGTCACAAACATCACACTCATCATCATCACCGAAAGTTCATATTCATAATTAACAACATGCGATTGTTGGCTGTTCTTTGAATGATCATTATATTGCGGTTCAACAATATGAATGTTATGAACATTCAAAAATCAAACCGAAAAACATCATATCACAATCATAATCATACGGTGGAACACAAATCATGCAATAACATGGCTCTGATACCAATTGTAAAACAATAATAGGATCGATTCGATTTTGCGTACCCGTATCCATGATCTCGTGTTCGTTAGATGTCGATTCCGTTAAACGCTTTTATTTCCTCTCGTCTTCTTTCTTTCGGATTTTCTCAATGGTTAAGAATCATTATTTCATAAGTTATTTGCAACTTATATATCACGCACCAAAGGACACGTCCTTTAAATTAGGAAGAGAGAGGAAAAGTGCATGGCCGTTTGAGAACGTCGGTAACTACGATACCCAATTACCATTATCTGCGTTTATGCGTTTACATGGGCAATACGCTAAATTACATGGGACATAAAATATTCTAACACTGAAAAGTGGATAACAACGACGAATAAGCGAAGTTGAGAGGCGATTAGCATCTGTTGACGACAGCGACAAAAACAGGCGTTGAAAATAAAAGACAGTTGAACTGAAAAGTGTGCAAGTTGGGCAAAACGACGCTCCAGAAATGTGTGCAACATTTAACAGCGAGTGTACAACTCCTACTTAACGGCCCCCTTTGTTTTAATGTTTTGACCGTTAACGCCCCACCCAAACGCCGTCAACGTACTGGAGGGAAATGGATGAAAACCAAAACTTAAAAATCAATTTTCACACTCACTCGCAACTCTTCGTTTCCCCGCTCGCTCCACACTATCTCTCGCTTTCTCTGTGGTTCATTTTGCCCTCAACTTGTAATCGAGGGCAAAATCGTTTGGAGCCCTAAAAATTAGGGTTACAGTGGGCTCAGTTACTGTCCGACTACATTGGGCGCTCTCTCTCTCTCTCGATATGCTTTTCGTTCTCATCCGATAGGTACCGTCTATTTAACTGATTCGTTTGAGGTTCTAGCTTCTGATTTTTGGATTGTAAGTCTAAATCTAAACTTAAATCCGACTCACTATTTCCTTGCTACGTGTTACACTTGATTTGATAAATGTCGAGGTAGGACTTGCCATAGGTTTCTTGTAGTGAGTACTGCATCATTGAATATGTTGTCTTTAAGTTATTCATCGCAGTTACCTGACTTGTGCTATCCGACTTTTTCTTAGTGATTCAAAGAAATGAAATGTTTGATAATTTCAGACATGTTGATATTTCCTATTTTAGGTTACTTACATCTAAAAATTTGATGTAAAATAAGTGTTTTCACTGGTCATAAGTCAACATCTCAGACATGTAAAGTGATTGAGTGTTAGCTGGATTGCGGTTGTTTTATGATACAACTACATGATCCTCGGTAATTTATAATATGGAGATGCATTTCCATTAAGGGGAAACCTATTTGCAATGAGTAATTGGTGTATCTGATTCTTTTTTTGACCTAAGGTGCATTTGTGAATTTTAAATCAAATACAGAAATGAGCAGTTAACGGGTTAGAATCCAGTTGTTTTTTTTCCCTTAATGCTTCTGATTCTGCAATAATTGAAGCAAATTTAGGTCGTGAGCTGAGAGGTGGAACTGCTGTGGAAGTAAGCACACGAGAACACTTTATGGCAAAAGTTGCTACATCTAGTTCATTAGGATCCACTTCCCTTCAACTTGGTGGTGGTGCTCTGAAAGTTGGCCCGATGGTGAAAAGAAAGACCCCATCTGAACTTAGAGTAAGTTTTGGTTTCATTACCTCGTCTTGAACGTTGCTGGTGTTTACTTGTTGGCCACTCTGATCATTTATAAAATTTGTTTAGCCTGGTAGCATAATAACTGAGAGTGACTGGTAACTGTTTCATTGGAATGATGTTGACAATATATCTTTGCAATTTCATGCTTGACACCTGTCATACAGGGTTCTTTATTCATACTAGAATGAATTGTCAAGTGTAGATTGTATTCTCATCTTTTGTTGTATATGCTAATGCATTCATATAATTCTGTTTTCCCTTTCTTTTGTTTAAAGCAAATAAACCACTTTGTTTGCCAATCAAGGGGTTTGAACATAGATTATACCTAATCTCATACTATCATAATAACACTTTCTTTTACCCCGTAGTTAGATTTCCAAATGCAGAAGACTACATTTAACTGTAGAATTTGTGCTTCATAAGAAGCGGAATCATTTAATTTAGCTTAATGCTTGAGGATGACAGTCACTGCATCTGCCTTGGACTAATTTTCAATTTCTTAGTTGTTTTTTACTGGAATAACTGTTGCTTTTTGAACATTTCTGATGGCTTGCAGGGAGAACAGTTGAAGAGGAAAAATCCTATAGAGCTTGTAGATGAATCTTCAGCTCCATCACCTGTTTCAATGACGTAAGTTCCTACTCTTCTTCTTTTTCTCTTTAATGCTTGTATCTTATTGGCTTGGCTTGCTTACCAGTGTCTTCTTGCTTCTCAGTAATTCCACTGAAGTAGATAATGGGCTCAAGAAGCCAGATTTACCAAAGAATCCTAGATACATTGACACCAGGGTGGATGAAGTGTTTCCTGCCAGAAAATCCAGGCTAAGGATGCTCTCTGGAAAAGAAAATTCAAAGGTAATAGCCATGACTGATGTAAAGATCTAAGTTTTTGAATGTGGATGTTGTTGTAGATTGATTTACTCTTTTCAATGTTAAAAGCAGGGAAATACATCCATTGAACAACCTAACAACCAAAAGAGTTTCTCCATGCTTTCAAATTTGGCTGCCAAGAGACAACTTTCATGGTAGATGTAACAGATTGTTCTTTGTACCTAATCTGAAGCAAGCATCAATTCAAATTTTCTCACAAATTTTTTATCTATCTCCCAACAGTGAGAAGAATTCTGTCTCCTCTACTGAAGTTTCCACAGATGGTATGATGCAAGCACACCAAACACTTGAGAGGTGTAGTCAAAGTATATTTCGCAGTGTTACTGAGATTTCATCAGGAGTAGAAAAATTCTCTGGCTCTTCAGTTGTTGACATGGTATGGTTTTTGAACAGTTTTTTTTCCTTAATTACTTTAAGTAAAATCCACGCTTAAGAGCAAATATCCTTTCAGAATAAAGCATTAAAAGGACTTCTTGCTGGTGCACCTGCTCTAAGTTCTGTAGTGACTGCGGATTCTCTTGAAAAACATGCCAATAATACTTCAACTTCAGGCAATATCTCCTCCGAGTTCTGTATACCCAGCCTCAAGACTCCTCTTGATCTTACATTGAAAACCAAAATGAGAGTGCTATCCTCTTGTTCAGTTAGTTGGTAAGTATGCTACTATACCCTATATCTCTTTATTCTACCCTGTTGTCTGTGCTTAGTCCAATTAACTCTTGAGGCAGTTCACTTACATGTTTTTTTTCTTTTTTTGATACTTTGGTAAGTGGTCTTCTAGAAAACAAGGAAAATTTCTTCATTCTATTTTTTTTGAATTCTTCCTGCTTGTATGCATATTTGTCGAAGTATCCAATTTGATTCTTTTGTTTTTCTTTTGAGGCTCGAAACTTACCAATGGATGCAAGGAAGGAAGGTGTTACGCCATTGACCTACTGGTCATTGGGCATTTTGATATATATTAGTTTATTATATAACAGACACTTGATATTCGTTCATAAAGTAAAAGAACATGCACTTATTTAAGTCAATCTGTCTAGAGATGGCATTGGGCTGGGCTTGGGCCCACTTGACCCGGGCGACGCTCTTTTTTCATTTTGAAAATGATGTTGTTTTGTTTAAAACGTCATCGTTTGTACTTAAACATTGGGAATTCAAGCTGGGCTGTAAATCCTGGGCCCGAGTGGCAGCGGCCTGTTGAATTTGGGCCGGGTTAGATTCGGACTCAATGTCATCCCTAAATCTGCTGTTGAATATTTTCAGGAATTCTCTTTCTAACCTGAGAAATCTTTGAATGATAATGTTAAATGAACAGCTTATGTAATGACAAACAGTAGTTTTGCTTTATAGCAGCTATACAGCTGGGCTATTCAACTTTTACTCTGATCTTGTGGAGATAAATAAATGATTTTATTATGGGGATTTCTGGTTAACCACAGCTGTGAGTTTGTACCTTGCTATGTGTTTTCTTGTTTCTTTTTCCTTCTCTCTTCTGCATTATTTGAATCCCAGGTACATCTCAATAGTAAAGATCTGGTGAATATTTTCATTTGTAGCATTGCCATGTTCATCTGATTTTAAGAATTGCAGATTTTCCCTTTGCTGAATCTTGACCATGGATATTATCCATTGTATTATTTCTTTATCCTATTATTGGATATTTATTCCTTTTATTTTATTTGCAGGGTTTCATGTAGCTCATATATGTCCTGTGCTGAATTTGGACTTAGTGACTTTTACGTAATTGATGCGTTTGTTGCCAACTTTTGAACAGCTCTGCTAGTTCCTGAACTTCTGATCTATGATCTCTTTTTTGTTCTAGATCCTCTACCTTTCCTTAAGGACTTATCTTTGGGATCTGACATGCTATGTTGACAAACGAATATGATTTCACAGTAATCTTGTCACAGTTGGCTAACACCGAGTTTTGCAATTTGCAGGATTCATAGGTCAATTATGTGCAGTACATACCTTGGTGTGCCATGTGCCATTCCTCAATTTAGTTCTGGTGATCATAGTAGCTTAAAGCAAACATTATCTACTGAAGTTTTAAAGTCTAATGTTCTACACTCCTGGGTTTACCCTCAATCTACATTACCACCATCTGTCATAACTGTATTGGCCTCAGCAGGAGCAGAGGAAGGTTTGTTAAGTGTGAACATAAGTTGAATACCTCTGATTTCATTTCTTTTCTGAACTTTTTTCTTCTACAATGTGGAAACAGATTTTTTAAGGAAAAGGCAACTGTCATGGGAAGAGTCATTTCGCAGTCTTTATTACATGCTAAGAAAGAATATTTGCAATATCTTCTATGGTAAATTCCAATGCTGATTCTTGTGCAATATTTTAAATTGTTCTCCCACATTAAACACTAGTTCTCTAAAGAAATTCTAAAAATGTTTACAAAATATCAAGTTTATGGTCATGCTTATGACATGGTCGAATTTGCTTATAGAGTGCAGATAGATTTCTAGTTATGCCTGTCTCTTTATTGTTAATCTAGTAGTTATTAACACTTTTCCATGCCATCCTTTTGGTTTGGGCTTGGTAATTTGAGGTATTCACAAAAAATTAATCAGAAAGCAATTTTCAATTATGAACTTTTACCTTAAACTTGAGATTTATGTCCCTATTACATTGACCATACATTAAATTACTGTTTTCTGGTTGTAGTTTGTGCTTCACATTTTGTGGTGATGTTCACTGCTAGCGAGGAACCAGGGAAATCCAAATGCAATGCATACATCTCTCAGTCAACAAGAAGTTTGAGGTCATTGCTGAAGGAGCATGTAAGATATGCTGGTTATTGATGAATTTTCTGGTTTTTTTTCTCCCTGTTTGGTCATTTCCTTTTCAGTTTGTCCTTCTATGGTGGCTATGAATAGCTTTGAACTAAACTGCTTCTTGATACATATCCTTTAGGATTTGAATGTTCTGATATGATTTCTTTTTCATTGAATTCTGAAAGTCCAAAAGTTTGACCACCTTTAATTTTGTATGGATTAGGATGTTTGTTTCTCTATGCCACTTTGCAATTCTAAGGAAGAGCAAGTCACTACTGAATATCTACTTGAGCTGTCAGAGATCGAGAAACAGAATTTAGGCCAGGTTTGCTGTTGTTCCTTTTCCATTAGCCTATCTCATTGTTTTCAGTACCTAATTTAACAATAAATTCCTTTATCTGATATTTGGATTATTAAGATTGCAGCTAATTTTGATGGTTCTGCTTTCAAGATCCTTAGGCTCTCCATTCTAATTTGTTTCTTCTGGTGGATATTAATTGATGTTTTCTCCAAACGTGCAGACTCGAAAACAAAGTTCACTATTTGATATTGATAATAGCCCTCAGTCTCTGCTGGCTTTCTATGGAAATAAGAGTGTGCATGGATTATATGATATTTTGTTGAACTACAGGTGGTACAATTTCTACTTTGATGAGCTGTTGGTTTTCAAAAAGATTTTAAGTATAGTGTATTTCCTTACCTATTTGTGTGGCTTGTCTTCAGGTCTTTCCTTACCTATTTGTCTGGAACAGATGTTCCTGTATTATATTCGCCTCTCCCATTTCAAAATGCTTCCATTTCTACTCCAGAGGTGGGTGATATTATGCTCTGTGCTTCTTAATTTGTGTAGTTGGATTCACTGCAACTTGAGTTTAAACATCAAAAAGACTTGATATCATGATTGTCCCTATATTCTGGTTTCTTGTTTAGTCATGATTGCCCACATTTGCTCTCCTATTGTGGCCAGAAATCTTTCACAAGATATAGAAGCTCAATTTTGTTGTCATTACAAAAGTCTTGTTCCAATGGAAAGTTTTACTTGCCTTTTCTTGGTGCTTGATACTATTATGCTCTTTGACAGCTTGTATCCTTGTTCCACAGATAAAATGCATGGAGATGAAAAGAACCGATCATGGTGAATCAGTGCAAGGTTTCTGTTCTAGCATTGAAATTAAGGGTGACTATGTTCCTTCTTGGATTGTTTGCCGTGTTTGCTCTCTCCTGGCTTCTGAAGGGAAGAACTTTGAGGCAAGGTAAGATAAATTGATATAGCATCTTCAGCTTGTGTAAATGGAGCAGGAAACTCTGTAACTTGGTACTAAACTGTTGCTATGATTTTGGTAATTTTCAGCTTCATCACAGAACATACCTCAACTGGTTTGAATGTGGCCCTCGGAACAATCTGTCAGAAATCTGATTTTCAAGCTTCAACAACTGAATGTTTGCAACAGAGCAGTCATGCTTTTGGTTTGGAAGCTACTGTTACTCAGTCCTTGCAGTCAGGTTTCTTAAAAGGTTTGAAGTACAGTGATGGTTCTTATACAGCTTCTTTGTCTCCCATATAGCATTGTGTTTGTGATCTACGTAAAAGATGTAATGTGCATGATTCCGATGAAGAATGAGCCCGGAGAGATTTTAGAGGGGAGAAATTTTGTACTTTATCGTGTATAATCTTATTTCACGGAAGTAACTCATTGTGACAGACCCTACGCTTTTCCTGAAATGTCTGTCAACTATAACTTATTTTGCTTCATATGATCAGCTGAAAATTCCATTTCCTTTTTCTTTCTTTTGCAGTATGAGATTTTAGTTTCATGTTTCAGATGTGATTGCCATTAGTAACTCATTCTTAATCGTTTGGTTAAGATAATAGGTGGCTGAAGGTTGATTGAAATCATAACAATAATTAGGTTGAGTTTGGTTCATCCGCTTGTAACGTTATGTTGGCGTTTTAAGAAAGCTGCATTACTCAACTGGGAATTCAGATCATGAAAGTATCTAAAAAGGGGAATTTACCGATAGCCTGCCTGACGATAGATGAAATTTTAGTGACGTCTCTCTCTCTATTTCTGGGTACTGTGTACGGGCCATTTTTCTGTATCTTTTACACATAACAACATGGTAGCAGAGAAGGATGAACCTCAGAGCACCATGGCAGAAGGAACCAGAGCTGCTGAACTACGGCGAATGGAGGAAAACTTGAAAATTCTGCTGGAAAACCAGGCAAAGAATGAGAAGTTGCTGGTAGAATGGAAAGACAGGAGAAGGAATTGGGGGAGCTAAAGACCATGCTTCATCAGTTCATGCTTACCACGGTGGGGGCGACAAAACAAGACACACCTGGAAAGGAACCTATAGCCCCACCGACCAGAGCTGCACTTAAAAGAGAGGTCTACACGACTCCTACCAGATTCAGTAAAATTAAACTTCCCGTTGTTTGAAGGAAGGGGAATTAAAAGATGGCTTTACAAGTGCGAGCTGTTTTTTTGCACCAGATCTTACACCAATGGAAAAATGGGTGGGAATCGCGACAATGCATTTAGAAGGGGACGCATAGGAGTGGTATCAACTCCTCAAAAGGGGACGAACTACCGCTAAAGCGATTGGGTGGGACGAGTTGTAAGGAGGCAATAACACAATGATTTGATAAGGAAGTGTTTGACAACCCTATAGAGGAGAGTTTAAAAAGCTCAAGTAAGATGGATCAGTGCAAGATTATTGTGCCAGGTTTGACAAATTCTCTAACAGGCTCACTTTGTCTTAAGAATACTTCCTGGGTTTGAAGGCTAAGCTAGAGGTCGTAGTGAAACTCTTAGAACCCCGCACCCTCCATCAGGCATACTCCTTGACATGGAAACGAGAAACGGTATTAAATTATTCCACAACCCTGCTAACCAATGGTCTCAGCGGGTCACACCCCCTTCAGAAACACGTAATCTGACCAGGAAGATGGGTTCCCATGTAAGTGGGTGAAGTCGAACCCAATTATAGAAGGGCATTGCTAGGAATATAATTGATTCTAACGGAAATTAGAATACGAGGAAGGAAGTGTCAGACGAATTCGACGTATTTAGAGATAGAGAGAAGAGACCGAATCAATTGATAGAGAGAGAAAAGATTACACAACACACACACCACAAAACATGCCGTTGAAGCCACATGTATACGGCTTATATTCGGCTAATGCGCTTCTCTACAGGAATCCCTACTTTATTACATCGGTCCCTTTCTTAATAATTGAAATGCTGCGCTTCGCTCTCCGTCTTCATCAACCTTAACGCTCGTCTTTCCCTTATTTGTTTCCATCTTCTTCGTTTACTCTGAAACAATTCCCTTCCCCTTAACATCTTTGTCCACCAAATTAATCTCTGGGTAACGCTTCTGAAGGTCGAACAAATACTCCCATGTGGCTCCCTCACTTCCTCCACTCGACCATATATTGTGCTTCTTGGTAATACGCCGGTCTAAAATCGCTACGGGAACCCTCTCTACTAACGTAATAAACTCCGGGAGTTCCAAGGCGACTCTGGCTTGGTTACCCCTCATCTTCTTCAGTTGCGAGACGTGAAACACAGGATGGATTAATGAATTAACAGGCAGTTCAAGTTTATAAGCCACCTGTCCTATCTTTTGCACAATTTTGTACGGTTCATAATATAAAGGAGACAATTTCTGATTGATTCTTCGTTGTAATGAGTTCTGTCTGTAAGGTTGTAACTTGAGTAACACCATATCTCCGATTGCAAATCCTCGTTTGAAACGATTAGCGTCCGCATACTGTTTCATGCGATTTTGCCCCCGTTTCAAATGAAATCTCACTACTTCAATAATGGCTTCTCGATCCTTAAGCACCCTATCCACCTCCATCACCTTAGAATCACCTGCAATATAGGGTGTATAAACAGGTGGTGAGTAGCCATACAAAACTTCGAAGGGAGTACACCCGATTGATGAACGATAAGTGGTATTGTACCACCACTCAGCCACAGCTAAACATTCACCCCATTTTTGCGGAGTCTCCTCACAGTAACACCTCAAGTATGTTCTAGAGTTTTATTAACTGCCTTTGTAAGCTCATCGGTCTGTGGGCGGTACGCGGTGGAGCATTTAAGTTGAATCCCCTGTAATCGAAGTAGCTCTCGCCAGAACTTACTCATGAAAACTGGATCTCGATCGCTAATAATTGACTCCGACATTCCAGGCGACTTAAATATATATAAGAGGAACAACTCCACTATATCACTCGCCGTGTACGGGTGCTTCACCGCAACAAAATGGGCATACTTTGTAAAGCGATCAACCACCACTAAAATGACTGACCTCCCCTTCGACACTGGTAACCCTTCAATAAAATCAAGGCTGATCTCCCTCCAACTTCCTTCCGGAATCGCAATTGGTTGTAACAACCCATGGTATGCAGAGTTGTCATATTTATTCCTTTGACAACTTACACATTCCTAAACATAACGCTGCACATCCTTCGCTAACCCCTTCCAGAAGAACATACTCTGTATCTTCTTAGCCGTGGTTTCAGCTCCCGCATGACCGCCGATTGCATCGTCATGACTAATCCCAATTATTTGTCTTCTCAACATAGAATTGTTACCAATAACCAATCGCCCCTTCCACCTGAGCAACTCGTCCTTCCATTCATAAACGCTTGACTTCCTATCACCATTGATTAACTCTGTAATTAAAAGTTGTACTGAAGGGTCCTGGTCCCAACTCTTTCGTATCTCTTCCATCAGCTGCCCATGTAATTGCGATACCGATAATGTCATTAATTCCACACTCGTAATTCTCGACAGGGCGTCTGCCGCGTTATTCTCCTTCACACTCAGATAATAGACTTCAAAGTCGTACCCCAACAACTTAGGAAGCCATGTTTGTTGAAATGGTGTTGTCAATCTCTGCTCCAACAAGTACTTCAGGCTCCGATGGTCGGTTTTGACCATAAAAGGCTTACAACTCAAGTAGTGATGCCAGTGCTTAATGGCTTTAATGACGACCAAGAATTCTTTCTTGTATGTTGATAACCCGAAATGTCTTCTCGCCAGTGCCTTACTCAGAAACGCCACCGGATGACCCTCTTGCTGCAATATTGCTCCGATGCCCTGCCCACTGGCATCCGCCTCAATAACAAACGTCTTCGATAAGTCTGGCAATGCCAGTACCGGTGCGGCTGTGATCGCCACCTTCAGTTGCTCAAACGCTCCCTGCTCCTCCGCCCTCCATTCCCACTGATTCACTCTTTCCTTCTTGAGCAACTCCGTCAAAGGTTTTGCTAATACCCTGTATCCTCTAATAAACCGTCTATAATAGCCCGTAATGCCTAAAAATCTCCAAAGTTCCTTGAGATTGGTAGGTGTCACCCATCCGATAATCGTCTCAACCTTCCGGAGGTCGGTGGCAACCCCCAACTTCGATATCGTATATCCCAAGTATTCCACCTGGCACGCCCCAAAGACACATTTATCCCCTCGTAAAAATAAACGATTCCTTCTCAACGTCTCCATGGCAGTAGTGATGTGTTGAACGTGCGATTGCAGGGAGTAACTGTAAATTAAAATGTCGTCGAAGAGCACCAATATAAAGCGACGCAAGAATGGTTTGAACAACTCATTCATTAGTCGCTGGAAGGTTGAAGGCGCATTCGTCAAGCCAAAGGGCATTCTGGGGCATTCGTAATGTCCTTCATGAGTTCTAAACGTTGTCTTCGCTACATCCTCGGGCTGCATCCAAATCTGGTGGTAACCCGATCGGAGGTCCAATTTCGTAAACCATCCTGTCCCATGTAATTCATCCAGTAGCTCTTCAATCAGTGGTATAGGGAATTTGTCTTTCACCGTCTATTTATTCAATTCCCTATAGTCGACGCACATACGCCATGAATCGTCCTTCTTCTTGACCAGAACAACCGGCGAGGCGTTTTGAAGTTCGGTTTTGAAGTTCAGTTACTTTGTTTTTAATCCGATCCCTTTTGTAATCTTTTACTTATAATTCCTTCGTCCGACATCCGATTGTTTTGATTCTCGAAGCGTTAGATTCCTAAGACAATTACGTTCATTTTTATGAAGAATTATGATTTTTAGGAGATTAAATGGAAAGAGATTGATTGAACCAAAGTAAGAGATTTGGTTATAGGTTATAAGTTGGATAATTTCCTGAACATGGTTCGGTATTTTGCGAATTTAGGGAGCTTTACAACTCCGATTGAGTTGATTCATGAGGGAAAATAAAGTTAAGATATAGGGCTACAACTCTTGTGAAGGGATCGAAATTTAATTTCATCCCTAAGATTGTTAATTTCTGGAATTAAATTCGCGTAATGTCCAGTCTCGGATTTTTTGCAGGTCCGATAGTATTTCGGCTATAACTTCTTCGTTTCTGATTTGATTTGAGCGCGGTCGGTGGCGTTGGATTCGTATGATCTAGAGGAACAATCTTCAAGAAGAAAGTTTGTCCAAATTATTTTGTTTAGATGCTTGAAAACAGGACGCAAGTAGTCAGTTTTTCAAGTTCCTGCAGGGGCAATTTTGAGAAATAGGCAAATAAGTGAGGGTAACTTGGTCATTTTGGCACCATTTTAAGTGACATGGCAAAACTCACTTGTGATTGTCGTTTGTAAAGGCTGAAGATTCACGATTCTTCTAGAGAATTAAAGAAGGGAATAAGAAGAAGGAATAAAAGAAGAAGGGAGAAGTGAGGAGCCGTTGGTGAAGAGAGAAGGAAAGAGTGGAAGTCGTTTTGTAGAGAGAAGGAGAAGAAAATAAGAAGAAAGAATAAGAGAGAAGAGAAGAGAAACTTGCGTGGAAGTTGAAGGAGAAGAAGAGAGGAAGAAGAAAATAGTTAGAGTTCATATTTCATAAGTATTTCAAGTGGGTTTCAATTTCAAAGGTAAGAAATTCGAAATTTATGGTTTTATTGTTAAAGTTTTATCTTTCATGTTTAAAAAGAATGGTGTGAAGAGTTATTTGAGAAAGAATAAGAAAGAAAATGGATTGAAGCAAATCAGAATTTTCGTGGGAGGTTATAAGATTTGGGATTTTTTCAAAATTTGTTGGCTATTTAGATAAGTTTTGATGCTAATGGTTTAGGAAAGATATAGATAAGGTTAAGTAAGTTTAAATGGAAGTTTTTGCATTCTTGAAAAAAATTCCAGCATTTGATATTTGTGTTAATTATGATTTTATTGTTAGAATTTTGCTTAACAAGGGTGGGTTGAAGAGTGATTATGAAGGAAAGGAAAGAAGAATGGTTATGAAAGCCTAATAAAAGAAAAAAAAATTCAGATTGGTGTTGGTCTCTTTAAAGCATGAGATTTTCGAAAATATTGATTAAATTGAGAGAGGTTATGATGGTTATAGTTTAGGAATGACATAGGCAAAATTAGGTAGGTTTTAATTCATGTTTTGTATTCTTTAAAATTTTCCAGCTTTGATGTTTAGTGTTAATTAAGGCTTTTATGCTTTGATTAAGGACAAATAGGGTAATTGGAGGTATAGGAAAGGTATAAGTGAGATTATGTAAGGTTAAAGTTAAGTTTTTCCATGCTTTAAAATTTTCCAGCATTTGATCTTTTGTTAATTAGAATTGTTATGCTTTGATTAAGGTCCAATAAGGCAATTGGAAGTAGAGGAGAGGCAATTTGGTCAATCCTAGAGCTAAAGGGATTAAGGTGGGTGATTTCTTAATAATTGAGTTAATAAGCATGTTACTAACTATTGCTTTCCAATGATTTACAAAGTTTGTATTACTTGCTTTATGTGATGGTTCAAATTAGTATGAGATGTCTTTTGTATGTAAAGACATTGTGAATTGTAGTAAGGCCCTTTGTGGCTAAGCTTTATGAAATGTGTGAATGATGTGAATGATATAAAAATACATGATTACTTGGGTTTGTAGTGATCCCCTCCGTTAGCAAGTGCGCACTTGTCTATATAGGTTTCGCCCGCCTGCCCGCTAGTGGCATAAGAGATCTGAAATCGGACTCCCCTCTGTTCACGGCTATACATGGTCGCTTGTCGGACATGTGTAGTACGTCATGTTAGGATCACTCAAACCATTTGTTGTGTGATTTGTGTTGGATGCATGCAGATAACCCGCAAAACACACGCCATGATATAACCTTCAAACACCTACGGGTGGGGTGTGGGGTCCAACATCAAACCATCCGTTATGTGATTTTGTGCTATTGTTTGATATTCATTAACTTTGTAAATTGTTTGAATTGTTGTATTCTGTGATGCGTTTTGAAAAATTGAAAATGGTTTTCTTAATGTGACTTTGTATGTATGAATGAATGAAAAATAGTTTTTGCTTATTTCTCTTATATTAAGTTATTACCCACGGAGCCGTCGAGCTCACCCCCCCAATTTTCCCCTCCGTAGGTCGTAAGCGAGAAATTGAGTAGCCGCATCGGGATTGAGGCAACTCCGATGCATTTTGTTATGTTAGAAGTCATATGATAGAAAACAAGGCTTTGGATAGCGTTTTGACCCTAAGGATGTACTTTGTACTGTGTTCTTTGAGTTTGTGACGTAAACGGGCTAAATGCCCTTTGATGCTTTATATTGGTTTATTTCCTTGTAAATATAAAGATTTTAAAGTTTCAATGTATCTTGTATAAGTTTCTTATGTATATGGTTGTATGGTGAAATTGGACAAAAAGAAAGAGTAAGTAAGAATTTCTTTATGTTTTGAAAACCATTAGAATCTTAAGAGTGAGATTGCCTTATGGTTTGAGATATGGATAGAAGCCTAAGAGTGTGTTACTGCCTTTGGAGTTTGGGTTGTGTTATTGAGTTTGGAAGATTGAAGTGATTTTATTGCAGGTTTGGAGCTTGGATGAGTTAAATTGAAGATTTTGGCTAGAGCATTTTTAGGGGAGGTGCTGTTCAATTTTTTTAAAAATGGACAGCAACTTCGCTTAGGTTTTAGACCTCCTAAACGGTTGATTTGGATTAAGAGGTTTTCTAGAAGATTGTAGAACATGTTAAGATCTTTAAAATGGTATAAAGTGGGTCATTTTTCGACTTAGGACGAAACAGTTATAAACGTTTGAAGTTTGCTGCCCCTTATTCATTTTGGTTTTCGGATTACTATTCATTTGGCCATTTTGGGCTGAATCGTCGAACGGATTTTTCGTACCTTTAGAGCGGGAATCGATTTTTCTGTCCTTCATGAAGGATGTAGAGGGTCTTTTAATCTTTCCAACGAGGTATGATATGTCCTATTCGGAGTTAGGAGTAAAGAGTTATGAGGGTCGAAAATTAGCTGTTTACTATTCATATGGTCATTTACTATTCATTCGATCATTTCCGATTTTCCTCTTATAACTCTTGCATTTGAGTTCCGATTCTCTCGATTTTTGAAGCATTGGTTTCCTAAAAACATTGTCTACCTTTTTATGCAAATTTGAGAGTTTTAGGAATTAAATTGAAATTATGGATTCAATCAAAGTGAAGCAATTGGTTGAAAATTATAGAACATGAGTCCGCATTTTGAAAAATTCTAGCGAAATTAAGGAAGCTCCGATGGAAGTGATTTTCATTACTGATTTTATAGCGGCAAAAAAAATTTCATACCGGATTTTGGAACGTCTTAGGGTTTCCAACGCGATTATGTTCATCTATTCGTTGTTGTTCTTTGTTCTTTGGTTCTCTCGGATGTCGGAATTTGTGTGAATTGAATTGATTCGCTTGATTTCAGTTCAATTACTCCGTTTGTATGTTTTGCATCCGATTTCGAATTGCTTTCGCTTTGTTATCCAATTTGTTATTAATATTCCGATTTCTCATATTCGTTTTGCTTTATCGATTGCTTTATTTTCCGATTCGAAATTTCGTTGCGAAATTTCCGTTTCCATTCGATTCCGTTTTCTGTTCTGCTTGTTCGGTTGAGATTCGGTTTCCGGATCGAGTCCCAACAGCAAGACTTGTTGCTAAAGGCTATAGTCAATAACATGAAGTCAATTATGATGAAGCGTTTCCTCTTATGGCTTAATTATAGACAATTCATTTAATCATCTATCAAATGGATGTCAAATATGCCTTTTTGAATGACTACCTTGAGGAGAAGGTGTATATCCAATAAAAATTGGGGTATATGGTGAAAGGACATGAAGATAAAGTGCTAAAGTTAAAGAAGATATTGTAAGACTTAAAATAAGCTCTAAGAGCTTGGTACAATTATATTGACAAATATTTTCAAAGCCGTGGATTCATCAAAGGTCCGCAAGAACATAGTTTTTTTTAATATCAAATAAGGTGAGAATGGAATCATTCTTCTTGCATGCCTATATGTTGATGACTTAATCTTCGTAGGCAAAAATCTAAAGATGTTTGATGAATTCAAGAAGACTGGCTAAAAAATTTGAAATGATTGATATAGGACTTATGTCCTATTATCTTGGTATTAAAGTAAAGCAAGATGGAATTTTATTTGATAAGAGAATTATGTAAGAAAAGTTCTTAAGAAATTCAAGATGAAGAAATACAAGCCCGTGAATATCCCAACAATAAAATTGTCAAAATTTAATGCAGGTGAAAAGGTGGATCTAACTCTATATAAAATTCTTGTGGAAGAGTGAGGTATATGACTTGCACGAGGCCTGACACTCTTTTTAGAGTAGAAGTTGTAAGTTGTTTCATAAAAGATCTAATTATCACTCACATGATAATGGCTAACATAATTATACTATATATCAAAGGTATTTTAGATTATTCCTTGCATTATTATTCCTCACTGACTTTCAAACTTTTTGGTTATAATGATAGTGATATTGATTGGGATGGTGATATTGATGATAGAAAGTGTTCAAGTGGATTTGTATTTTTTATGGGTGATATTGCCTTTACTTGGAGTTTGAACAAGTAACCCCTTCTGACTCTTTCTATACGTGAACTTGAATATGTTAAGGCTACTTCTTGCGTTGCTCATGCAGTGTGGCTAAGAAGATTGTTAAAGATGCCACATATGGCTCAAGATGAAGCTACTACTATTTTCATAGACAAAAAATTTGCCATAGCATTGGAAAAGAATCCTATGGTCCATGATCAAAGCAAGCATATAGATACAAACTTTCATTACATGAGAGAGTGCATGAAAACAAAGATGTTGATCTTTCTTATGTGAAAAGAGATTGTCAAGTTATCAATACTTTCACTAAAGGATTAAAGTTTAAAAGTTTTTCAAAACTGCGCACATAACTAGAGTTACTAAGAAGAATCAAGTTTAATGAGGAGTGTTAGAAAATAGAGTAGTTATGTTAGTGGATAAATTAATTAAACTTGATTCATTTACTTGGTTCATGTATTTTTCTCATACATATATCTCTACATTCAAGAAATTATAATTTCTAAAAGCTATAATTTTAATAAGTTCATTGTATCTTATGTATTATGAGGTGTCTTATACACCTACAAATGTCTCATGTACCAGTGCATTTGAAACCAAGCCTAGAAGACAAGAAATCAAAGTAAAGTGAAATTACAAAAGAGAGTTTGATTGTTCTCCCTTCTCTACTTATTTCGTTATCTTCCTTCACCTATAACCCTTAATAAACCACTTATAATATCCACAGAGTCCAAAAATCCCTGAAATTATTGAATAATTTTTTTGTATAAACCAATTTTATATAGCTTTCACCTTTGGAGAATCAATGGATACTCTTTGGATATTAATGAAGTGCGCCATGTATTATATTTAAGATGCAATAAAAGAGCATTTAGAAAGTTTAATATAAAGTTGATGTTGTTTTAGACTTTGTAACATTTGTCTCAAATGAATTTGCGTTTGGGTAAAGGATTTTTTGTATATTAAAATATTACTAAAGAATATTAACACAAACCTTCATAAATATGGTTTCATGAGGTTTTGAAAGGTCGTAGTGGTGTTTTTAAGCCCAGATCAAGAATTCATAATATCCTTCGTATGTTTTGAATTTTGTTTTGTAGATGTCACTATCATACTTTTTAAATATGGTCATAACCTTCTCAAAGATCAAGTTTAGAGAAATAGGTCACACTATAAAATTTATTGAACAATTCTTCCACTGAGAGAATATGAAACTTATGTTTGATAGTTTGATAGTTGATTTCTTGACAATCTACATATAATCATTGTAAGCCGTCCTTTGTCTTAGTTAAAATCACATGTGTCATATAATGGCCTGTATTGTAATTAATATTACCTTGATCCATTATTTCATCGACCAGACTCTAAACTACCTCTTTTGAACTCCAAAGTAATAATAGGGCTTAAGATTGATAGCTTTGTCTCTTCATCATACTTACATCTATAAATTTGTGGGTACTTCTTCATCCATTATTATATGTATAGGTCGACTGCTATCTTGCTTGAAAACCTTTATTTACTAAACTTAAAGGAATTGGTTCTAGTTATTACTTATAATGAGATAGTAGCTTATCCATATATCTCTTCTTTTGTTTTTGTATAATCTTCCTCTTTTTCTTTTTTAACTACATACGTCTATAACATATGCCTTATGTTGGAAAATTAGAGCATGATGTAATCCTATCTGGAGCTAAATAATTACATTTTTTTGTATCATTTCTCAAACGATAAGATCACTTAGATTTTATAACATGATTAACACATGGAATATAATAAATAAAGAATTATAATTTATACTTTATTGCAAAACTTGATCCTTTTCCTATCATTTACCTTAAACTATTTTTGAAAATTGGTTTATTTCAATCATTGTAGCCGCACAAATATCCAGCCTCTAATGGTATCCACAAACTGTTAAGAACTATTATAGAGAAGTTTAGGTAAGAACCGTTAGCTCCCTTAAAGACTAAATCCATTTATAATTGGTTTTTGATATTTTAGTAATTCAATTAAAAAATGATAATTTCAATTAAATTTTAAATATCAATTATGCCTAAATAAGATCTAATATTTCATTTAATCTTTATTTATTAAATATTTCATATTTAATCATAAAAGTTTCTCAAATTTTATAATAAGCACATCTTGATTAAAACACATTTTCTCTCTTGAAACCGTTTTTGTGTGTGATCTATTATGTTCCTAGATATGTTGACAATGGATATAAATTATAACCCTAAATTATATTTATGATTAGATAAATTAAAATTCTTTAATTTATTTTGTGATTCTCAATTATACAATTTATCCATAGATTAAGATTTACATATAGTAATACATCATGACTATCTAAATATTTAAAATATTAAAGTAATTTTGACTAATCTTTTATACATAATTTCTCCGTATAATTTAATCATTTTATCATATAATATTCGATTAGATATAGAGTATGAAATTAATTTCTAATCTATATGAGTCAGATCATATTAAATCTTTACTATTAGTAATTGATTCAATTAATGACATTTGAAGACTATTTCCAAAATATCATTCTACCTTGGCCAAGGACTTTTTGAATTAACACTAATTAAGAACAATGGAACATGTTCCCTAATTACTTTAGGATGATGAGTCCTATATTGATCATTCATCTACTTCCATATAGTTTATGCTATATCTAATAACTACCGACTGGGTTAACTTTGACTGGAATAGGTCATAAGTAGTTACAAAATATAGCAATTTCTATACAAGATACTTTGGTAATCTCAAGTTAAAGAATCACTTATACAATCATTAGACTTCAGAGTTTCTATAGATATATAAGTAATGTTCCAAATAGGTTTTATATGAGGTCAACTCAATGAACTTATTTTTAACAAGCACCCATTAATATCTCTATACTTTAGTTTATTAGATTGACTACTCCTTACATAAGAAACATAATATTTGTTTGTCTTTTATACTTTATTAATATTCAGGTCCCAATATAATAATGATTAGGAATAACTTAGAAATAATACGAAATGTAATATGAATATCATAATTACGATCTTATTAAAATTTATTTGCAATGTATATTTATCCCATATACTTTACTATTTATTTGAATATATAGAAAATAAAGAATATCTTTAAATAATTATGTCTAAACTACAATCAGTGACTATATGACATAAACTAACACCTTCTACATTTATGCCTAGGTGTGTACTTTTTCTTACACTAGAAACATAACCTCTATCTTGCATTTCATCCAATTTTCGTAAATTAGTCTAATAGAATTTTGTAAATTCTAGGATCAAAGATCCGATTAAGAAGTTATTTGGACTATCAGTTAGTTGAGTCCGAAATCGAGGTAAGGATACCCTAGGAGTTTACTCTTAAAATAAAGTACCATTTTGTTATTAATAAATTATATTTTAAATTAGTCATTAATTAAATTGAGGATTAATAATTATGTACATGAATTATGTTTGTTTTATTTCACTAATAATTAATTAAATTGACCATTAATAATTAAATACATGAATTATGCTTGTTTTATTTCACTAATAATTAACAAAGTCAAGGTGTTTCATGTTTATATTTTTTAAAAATATTTTGTTACATTTTTATAAGATAAATTGCTTGTTAATTTGGCGAATAATGTGTTAATTAAATAGAGACTGATGAATAATATATTGTGAATAATTGGTAAAAATGTCGATGACTTACCTATGATAGACTACCTTCAATGGTCTTAAAGGGATAGATTGTGTCAATTTGAGCGGGATAGCGGCTAGGTATCTATCCGTGGAGTAGAAATTGGGGAGTTCTGAGTCCCGAGGATATCCTGCGTCGATAGTTAGGTACAGAGTGATACCGAGTCTGAGTCTTGAAGGTATCCTGTGCCGATGGTTAGGTATTGCAGTAATACTGAGCTATCAAGAGAGGTTGAGAAATTGAGTGTCTAGACGTAATCCAAGCGGGTTCAAGTTCCTGCAGAGCATATTCATTAACTTACGTGTCCACTTGGTGAGTGATTATGAGGAGATGAGATGCGATGAGCCAGTAAATGATTAGATGTAAGCCTACTAGGTTAAGTTAGGCCTAGACAATTCAGTTCATTATCAAATAAAGCATAAATGGAAGTTATGCATTAATTTTTGTGTTAATGATTGTTTGGCAAAATTTTTGTGATGCGTGTTAATTGTTCAGATTAAAATGAGTTTTGATGTGTGTCTTTATATTATATGAATGTTTTAATCACTTGACTAAGTTCTATAATTATTTATTAAGTTATTTAATTTTAAGAGTACGGTCGGTTATCTTTACTGAATATGCAGCTCCACTTGGCCCTAGTATATAGGAAGGGCCAAGTGGAGTTTAAGTAGGGCTAATATATTTATTGAGTAAAGTTGTTCGATTGCATATATTTTTGAATGTGAGTTTAGGTAATTATGTTGTATAGAATATTTTTATGATTGACAACAATCTTTTCTTTTGGAACTAACGAGGAATTGGATGATTAATGATGTGTTTTGGGAACTATTTAGCTAACTGTGGTTTAGGAAATTTTGGAGGATCACATCTTATGCTAATCTAGAGCTTCTCTCTTCGCGAGTATCGCTACCAAACCGAATTTTATCTCTGTCAAAGTCCTGTCAAGGGTGAAGAAAGATCCAAGATTGTAGACCTTCTCTTCCGAAATTGGGGAACTCAATCCTAGGTGCATTCCATTTTGGCACACATCTATTTTCTTCCTCCAGGACAGAGCTCCTTGTTGATGGAGCTTTGCATCTGCCATTCTTTATTTCTACTTTCGATAAGGAATGCTTAGTTCTGAGACACATTTGATAGTAATTATTTTAGTACACATCTATTTTCTTCCTCCAGGACAGAGCTCCTTGTTGATGGAGCTTTGCATCTGCCATTCTTTATTTCTACTTTCGATAAGGAATGCTTAGTTCTGAGACACATTTGATAGTAATTATTTTAGTAAAACTCGCAATCCTATTCGCCTACATTTGCTAGGAATTTAGAACAAAAGAGAACAGAATACAATTACAGTTTCTTCTTATGATCCTGTTTTCTTCTTTCAAGGGTTTATATTTTTCCAATTACAGTTTCTTTTAATCGAAAGAGCTGAGTTTAGCTATGAGATTCTTTTCTTTTACCATGGTAGTAAACACATGAATTAAAGGCTTATCTTTTACCAATAGTCTATGCAAGAACAGATTCCTGACTTAAAATGATGAAACCTGCTCCTGTCTCTCACAATCAATTCTCGCTTATACACCTTTGAGATTAGCTTTGTAGCTGTGTGGCAATCTTCACAAACGCGCAAGTTCTTCACTATCCGAATAGGAGTGCAATCCTCGGTTCTCATGATTCCATATGCAATAGCAAGCTTTTCACTATGCCTGTGCAGGTTGTTTTCTTTTTCCTCCTCATCAACATCAAACAATGCATCGGTTGTATTCCCAATATACCCTACAAGTCTTATTTTCCTAAGAATCTCCTCCCACATCCTTTCAATCATCTTGATTTCTGGATGCGTCTTGTCTCCAGTGGTAAAATTGTGAACTTTCCCATCGAGTTCAATCAGACTGTAACCGGGTGGTTTCTTCACTCCCTTTTCCTTCATCATCTGTCGCACGATTTCCACATTGTCCCACCTGTTTGTTCTTGCATAGATGTTTGAAAGAACCACATAGTAGCCACTATGTTCTGGCTGCAACTGGATCAAAATCTTTCCTACTCTTTCTGCAATGGAAGCATTTCTATGTATCCTGCAAGCTCCAAGCAATGCCCCCCATACTGGTGCATTAGGCTTCACAGGCATTTCAAGAATAAACTTCTCCGCTTCTGCCAACTTCCCTGCTCGACCAAGCAAATCAACCATGCATCCATAGTGTTCCAACCTAGGATCAATGCCATAATCTCTTTTCATACTCTCAAACATCTCCTTTCCTTTTCCAACTAATCCTCCACGACTACAGGCAGATAAAACCGCTGTAAAGGTTATGTCTCTCGGGACTAGTCCTGTCAGCAGCATTTGTGAAAAGTACTCCAGTGCTTTCTCTGCAAAACCATGCATAGCAAACCCAGCGATAAGTGCTGTCCAACTTAAAACATCTCTTACTGGAAGTTCCTCAAAAACCTTGATAGCTTTATCAATACTTCCACATCTCGCATACATATCGACCAGAGCTGTACCCAGTATCAAATTCACTTCCATTTCATTTCTCAACACATAATCATGCGCTCTCTCTCCGAGTTCAAGTGCACCTAAATGAGCACAAGAAGATATCACACTAACCATGATCGTCTCATTCGCCTTAACCCCTTCAAACTGAAGAGCCTCATACAATTCGATAGCCTTGTCAAAAAGATTGTTCTTGGCATACCCACTGATCATTGTACCCCATGAAACCAAGTTTTTCTCCGGCATTCTATCGAACAACCTGCGTGCAGACAATACGTCCCCACATTTGCTATAGCCTGCAATCATTGAAGTCCACGAAGCTACATCCAACAGAGACATGGTTCGAAATATATAACTTGCGGCCTTTACATCCCCAAGTGTGGCGTACATGTTAACGAGTGAGTTCTGCACATAAACATCACTCTCAAATCCGTACTTAATCACATGAACATGAGCTTGAATCCCCACGTTTATAGAACCCAATTGAGTACAGGCCTTAACTAGAAATGGGTACGTTAGATTATCAGGAAACAGCCCTTCACGTTGCGATTGGACATAGAAATGGAACGACTGCTCTGGGTTTTGGTTTCCAGAATATCCCCGAATAAATGCATTGTAAATAAAAATATTGGGGCTTTGGATCTGGAAAAATATTTGTACAGCGTAGTCTAACAATTTCTTGTCCACGGCGGAGAAAATTAAGCGACTTGCGGAAAATAAGTCAAAGAATGTGAAGGTTCTAAGCATATAGCCATGGATGACTTTGAGGTCAGAAAGAGTGGAGGTGGATTCTATCAATGCAAGTTTTGGGTTCTGTAGCTTTAGCTTACTCAATACTAAGCTACTACTACTAATGCTCATTTTATGAAACTGCAAGGAATCAAGTGCCAACACTCCGTAGTTCTTTCTGGGTCTGTTCGCTTACTTTCTCAGTTGGAGAGGTAGTTGTGAAAAAAGCCGTTACAGGTACATGGTTGGTGTTACATAATACGCAAGTTGATGCAACCGTTCATGACCCGAAACATTGGAGTTAGGCTCGACTCGTTTTGGGGACGAGCTTTTAATGCTTGCTGTTGATACCGGTGGAAACTCAATAGAACAGTAATTTAAGAAGGAAGATAACGGAAAATACGAGAAAATGAGGTCTGGTGGTGCTGTCACTGATAAGGTGCCTCTCTCCCAGGATCAGTAGAAGAATCATTCCATACCTGAACACTCTCCTTAATTTTGATATCGTTTCTAAGCTCCAAACGATCACGAATCTTCGAGGATCTTTATGAAAAGTATTTACTGACATGTGGTTTAGGCATTTCTATAGTTTTCTCAATACATAAGTTCTCATAATGGATCAGAGAATCCTTATACTTATGATTGATATGAGCAACTGCAAAAGATCTTAATATATATATATAGCTTCCGTATCGGACTTTCCCATCACAAGGCCAATATAGATCCAGTCTACACTAATTGAGATCTATTTTTTACTCAGATTTCGACCAATTGATTTAGATAATTTATTGAGTCACTTTATTATCTTTATCTATATCAAATTACATAATTTAACCGATAATTTATTGAAAAACTGAAAAATGCAATTAATAGTTGTCTAACTTTATAAGAAAGGACAAAATTGTCCAACATTCTCCTCTTTAGACAAGCATTAATTGCAGCTTTGACTCTAATTTAAAAACAATTTTAAAAACTCGGTAAAGTCACATTGTTGTATTAGTCGACTAAGTTTAAAACAAGACATTTGATCCAAAGATAATGAAAGTTTATTATTTCGTCCTGTAAGGCTTTCAATACCCAAAAATATCAAATGCATGTATCATGTGTGACATAGATTCAATACAATCACGTATATCTAATACCTTACTAACATGAATGGAAAAATAATGTGTGACAAACTAGGATGATACTTTTATGCCCGCACGGGTAGCTTGGTTGGCAAACTAACAGGGTCAATTGGAGCAAGGTCCTAGGTTCGACTCCTGGCAACAACGGGAGGCAATGGACCGCTCTGTTAGGGGGTTGACCAAGATTAAATCGTGATTCAATCCCCCAGCGGTGGTCGGGCCTGCGACTGGGGGCCCTTGGGGTTGGGGATCAACCTTTTGGAGCAAGGATGATACTTTTATGATCTAAATTATATTATCTTCGTTTGTAGGTCTCGATTTCTCCAACTTTATACTAAACTACATACGCTAAACTGCATTAAAAAAATCCTGTTTTCTCTCACCAAATGAAAAACAGCATTAGAGAAAACTTGTTTCTTCTCACTAAATGCTAAACTGCATTAGAGAAAACTTTTATGTTCTCCAACTAAATGCTAAATTACATTAGAGAATACCTTTATGGGATTAAAAACTTATATCCCCTTATGTCATGTCAAATTCAGGGATATCCGTACTAGAACTGTATGCATCTAAATGACATAGGTACAAGGTCAATTTGTATATATGCCCAATGACTTTTAGATGCTTAAGAGCGATACAAATCTAAAACTTTCATATGTATTATAACAAATTATGATAACACGTATTACTGAGGATAAATGATGATCATCTTTATTGATGAACCATCATATTATCATAATACATCCAAATGTACAAATATACATGGAGCAAACATAATGATCCGCTAATAACAGTGTCTAAGGATGTCAAAACACCTAACTGTATACTTGTGTCACAAACATAAGTGCGCGAAGTCCTTTAGTTAAAGGATCGACTTATAGTCCCCCAGTCCTTAAATGCTCTAAACCTTAATGTCACCTTTTGTTTCAACACTTTTATAATCAAATAATCGAATTTTAAATGCTAAGACCCTGTGATATTCTTTGTTGTTATTAAACAACACGACAAGAAGATTAATACATTACAACCAAATGGGTCTAGCCACTGAATCAACTACAGACAACTCAAAAATCAAGTTTATGAGCTAAACCGTTTGTGAAGCAGCCCCATAGCATGCACTCTGCATGTATAGTCGAGGAAGTTATCTGTGTCTACTTGACACACTTCTAAGACATTGTACCATCTGCAAACTTGAAATTGTAACCTTAAGAAGACTTTCGATCATCCGGACACATAGCTAAAATGTGAATCCTTACGAGGTTTACTCTGTTGACTTTTCTATATGTCAGCATATAATCCTTGATTCCTTTTAGTATCTCAACGCTTACTAGACTGCATTACAATGGTTTACAACTGGATTAACCAGATATTGATCAAACAATTAAACAATGAATGCAATGTCCTACCTAGTACATAGTCGAGTATACATTAGTCTATTAACCGTACTAGAATATGGAACATTTCTCATAACCTCTCTCTTTATTTTATTCTTTGGATACTGTACCAAAGATTATTTCTCACTATGAGAGATAGGTGCTACGACAAGTTTACTATTAACCGTATTAAACTTTTGTAACACCTGCTCAGTGTATGCATTCCACGAGAGGTTTGATGAGTGCTGAGATTTGTCCTGATGAATCTGAATGATTAGGACATAAGATGCTACACCAAGGTCCTTCATATCAAAATTCTTGACCAAAAGTTGCTTATTCTCATACAACATGATCAAGTAATTTGACGTGAGTAATATATCATCCACATGCAGTAATAGGAAGATAACTTTACTCCCCTTCATAGTACAAGCATCTTTTTAGCTTTATTTTCCATGAAGCTGAAAGAGGTCATAACCTCATTAATTGTAAGATATCACTTTTAGGAGGTTTGATATAAACTACATATTGATCTGTGTAATGCGTAAACCATATCAGTTCCATCTGGATCCTAAAATCTTTCAAGTTGTACCATATAAACCTATTCATAAAGGTCTTTATTCAGGAAAGCAATTTTAACAGCCATCTGATGTAACTCTATATCATCATGAGCTACAATTGCCTTAATCACTCAAAATATATCCAACGAGGATATCAGAGAAAAGGTAACATGTTGGGACCCGATCCGGGAACCGGATCCCAACCGGAATAACGAAAAGCGAAGGAAACGAAAGCGAATGGAAAAATAAATTTCGCATCGAAATGTCGAATCGGAAACAAAGCAATGGATGACGCGAAACGAAAAACGAAGCAACGAAACGAAAGAGGTCGAAACAAAGCGAAAGCAAATCGAATACGAATCGTAAATAACGAACGAAAGCGTAAGAAGCAACATGGAATCGAAAAGCGAGTCGAATTCGGAATCAATTAGTAACAAAACAAAGCCGACATCCGAAACAAAGTAACAAAGAACAACGATCGCGTTGGAATTCCTTAGACTCAAACTATCCCAAAATCCGGTAGGAAATTGTTTTTTCTTTCTTTTCTTTTTCTTATAACCATCATATATTTGTTTTCTCTATATTCATTTATCAAACTCATACAAAGCACTCTTATATCCTTTTTCTTTGAAATTCTTTCTCATGCCAAAACGCAACTCTTATTCAAACTAATTTTTATCGAAAATTCGGCAGCATAACGGCTGCCTTTATCCTAACGCAAACCTGCAAAGGCAAAATACACTTCTAAAATATCCAATCAATCATACAATCATCAAAATCAACCGGACCCTCCATCCGGGATCTCAGCAGGAACAAACACAATCTTAATTATAAAACATTCTTATAACTACAATACAATATACTGATCTCATAACTTAATCTCATTCCCAAACTTATACACAATTCCATAAACAATTTCCTACTTTCATACATTCAGTCATAATCTTTATACATTCTGAAAAACATCATAAGCACTTAACGACAATTCAAGCCATTTACAAAATATTCCAAATCTTAATATTTACATAACAATACAAACGATGCAAAACGGACCAAAGTCTTCACATTCTTTCATCCGATCTCACCTTCGAAACACGGAGATGGGGATGAAAGAGGGGGTGAGCTCGGAAGCTCGTGGATAATATATTTATAAATTGAACAATAAGCGGAAAACTCATTTTTAAGAAGTTTGATATTTTTAAACATTTCACTTTTCAAACCGTTCATAAAACATTTCCAAGATCTTACATTTGCAAAATTTGTCTTCTCATTTCTCAAAATTCTCAATTCCTTCTTATTTCATAATCAAATTTAAAAGCATGAATGCATCACACTTAGAAACGAATAAACGCACATAACAATGCTTTCCAAAGTAACAAATAAAAATACACAACATATCCGAGGTGAATTGATGTTGGACCCCACACCCCACCCGTAGGTGTTTGGGGGTTATACCCCGGCGTGTGTTTGCGGGTTATACCGCGGCATCCAACACAAATTCCAAATCACATTTAATGGTTTGGGTCGGTCCTAACAGAACGTACTACACTTTTCCGCATAGTGGTCCAATCACGATCGTGAAGGAGTCCGAAATCGAGCTCCATGCCACTAGCGGGCAGGAGGAGAAGGCTATAAAATGCAGACAATGCGCTCGTCCCACAGATGGGACTGACCAAACCCACATAACACATAATTGAAACCGAACAATTGGATTGCTCAAGGCACTTTTAAAAATCTTACTTTTCAAAATTTTCATATCAAATGTCACATAACGTCATTACTTGATACTTTCACATAATCACATATCATACCAATTCATATAGCAAAACACATTCAATCTCAAATCATGAATTTAAATCACATATTAATCAAATCCATAACAATGAATGCAGTAATTTCTTCAAATCATAATCAGAACTTTTTCAAATTCACAAAGCTCATTTTTTTTTCAATTATCCAAATAATTCGGAACTAGCGAAATTCAAAATCCTCGCTTTATTTTTCGTAAAATCGTTTCAAAACAAGGAATTTAATTCTTCGAAATCATAATTTTTCAAACATCTATATAAACATTAATTTATCAAAATTTCACTTCTTAAACTCTCAATTTCACACGCTTAGCTTAAAATTCAACAAATAAATATACTACCCACCTCGAAATGATGCTAGGAACTCGTCCCGATCATCAATTTGACCAACGCTTCCTTTATTCTTTCAATTTAAAATTGACCTAAGCCATAATATCCAAATTCCACGTCATAAATTGCATAATTATCAAAATTAACTATCAGAAATTCATAAACATCATATTTCCAAGCTTTCTAAAACCAGAAATTCTAAAATTCCCAATTTCAAAATTTGACCTAAACCAATACACTCAAATTCAATCTCATAAATAACTTAATTGTCAAAATTAATCTCACAATTCATCAATCCACATTAATTCCAAAATATCTAAATCCTCAATTTCAAAAATCCCCAAATCTTAAAATTGGCCTAAACCAATTTATCCAAATTCAATACCTTAATTCACAAATTCTTCAAAATTAACTTCATATACCACAAACCCATATCATTATTTATAAATCTACACCAAAATTTCACAAAATTCTTAATAACAAAATTAAGCCTAAACCTTAATCAAATTTCCATCCAAAATTAAACACAACCTAAGGCATATATATCAAAATCAACTTTATAAATCACAAACCCAAGTCTTTATCCATGTTTCTAAACAAAAAATTCATCAAGAACTCAAAGTTGAAAATTTTCTCTTACCTCTTTCTCCTTCAATTTTCGGATTTCTTGGTTCCCAAAGCAAGCTTTCTTCATTTCCAACCTTTTTCTCTCTTGAATCAACATGAAAATCCTTAAGAATCAAGTAAAAAAAATCTAAACTTCCAAAATTCATAACTCTTACTCCTGAACTCCAATTTTGAAAAACTTAGTCTCTACAGAAAGCTTGAAGGAAGCTCTACATCTTTCACGAAGGACATAAAACTCAATTCGACTCCTAAAGGAGTCCATTTTCCGGTCAAAGATACTATCCTCTAATATTAATGCTAAAACCATAATATAAACTTGTAAAAATCATAACTTATTATTCCGAGATCGAAAAATTGCATACTTTATATCGAAATAAAGATCAAAACAAATCCTTCAATTTTCATGAAGAACATCAAAGCTAAATTAACCTCTAACTAGGATAATTTCTCATTCAAAGATTCAGTCATACTTAAAGTCAAAAGTCAACCCTATCACACATAAACTTTGACTGATCACAACTTTCACTCCGATATGAAAAATTACAAACTTTATGTCTCTGAAAGCTCTTAACATAACCTACAAGTTTCCGAAGACCATTTTATCAATTTTTCTTAAATCAAAAGTCAACTTTCAAAGGCCAAAAGTCAACTATTTCACAATTTTTCATATTTTCACACTTTCTCTTTTTAGTCATGATTTTCAACTTAATTTCAATCAACTCATCCACTTAATTTCATAAACCATACCAATCCATTCAAAACTCCAAAGATATCAAAATCAGATCATTTCTTTTCTTCTCAATATTCTTTAAATTTTAAGTCATCTCTTATCTGAAGACATACACAAAGCACTCCTTAAATTTTATTTTCATAATTCAAATTTTCACTCAAAGATCGGGTCCAACATTTCTCCCCTTAAAAGAATTTCGTCCTCGAAATTCATACTCAATAAACACCAAGTAACTCATCCTTGCATAAATTTCTTTTTAAACAAAGATCATCAAGCACTTTCTTACTAATTTGTTTCCAAAACTCATAATCAATCACTTTCTCTTATCTAATTTCCTCATCATATATGTATCTCAATCGCTTTACACTATTTCACATCTTGTATCTCACACTAACCATATCATGTCAAATCACTATATTCATAATTCATTATTTCTTCAGATATGGACACAAGTCAATGGTCCATTCTTTAAAGAATCCTAATATGGTTCAATTATCATTTAATCTTTATCACCATGTCATCTTTCAAATAGTCATACTTTCATCTCACGTAAGTATAGGCTATATCAATTTCTCCCAATTCATTTTGCAATTCACATTTCAAGTTCCACAAACACATGTTTCTAATCAATCATATTCTTAACACCCGAATCACATAATCACACAAATTCATGAAAAAGTCCTTCACATCAAAATCACACTTACTATATAACCTTACAAACTCTTCCAATTTCTTACTCATACACACATGCCCAAGTAAGATCATATTACTGGGCTCTGATACCATAATTGTTGGGACCCGATCCGGAACCGGATCCCAACCTAATAACGAACAGCGAAGGAAACGAAGCGAATGGAAACAAAATGTCGATCGAAACAAAGCAATGGATGACGCTAAACGAAAAACGAAACAACGAAGCGAAGAGGTCGAAACAAAGCGAAAGCAAATCGAATAATCGAATCTGAATCGTAAATAACGAACGAAAGCGTAAGAAGCAACATGGAATCGGCGAGTCGAATTGAATCAATTAGTAACAAAACAAAGCCGACATCCAAAACAAAGTAACAGAGAACAATGATCGCGTTGGAATTCCTTAGACTCAAACTATCCCAAAATCCGGTAGAATTTTTTCTTTCTTTTCTTTTCTTATAACCATCATATGTTTTTTTTCTATATTCATTTATCAAACTCATACAAAGCACTCTTATATCCTTTTCTTTGAAATTCTTTCTCATGCCAAAACGCAACTCTTATTCAAACTAATTTTATCGAAAATTGGCGATAATTTACCTTTTATCATAACCCAAACTGCAAAGGCAAAATACACTTCTAAAATATCCAATCAATCATATAATCATCAAAATCAACGGACCCTCCGTCCGGGATCTCAGCAGAAACAAACGCAATCTTAATTCTAAAACATTCTTGTAACTACAATACAATATACTGATCTCATAACTCAATCTCATTCCCAAACTTATACACAATTCCATAAACAATTTCCTACTTTCATACATTCAATCATAATCTTCATACATTCGAAAAACATCATAAGCACTTAACGACAATTCAAGCCATTTACAAAATATTCCAAATCTTAATATTTACATAACAATACAAACGATGCAAAAACGGACCAAAAGTCTTCACATTCTTTCATCCGATCTCCTGCTCGAAACACGGAGATGGGGATGAAAGGGGGTGAGCTCAAGCTCGTGAATAATATATTTATAAATTGAACAATAAGCGGAAAACTCATTTTAAGAAGTTTGATATTTTAAACATTTCACTTTTCAAACCGTTCATAAAACATTTCCAAAATCTTACATTTGCAAAATTTGTCTTCTCATTTCTCAAAATTCTCAATTCCTTCTTATTTCATAATCAAATTTAAAAGCATGAATGCATCACACTTAGAAACGAATAAACGCACATAACAATGCTTTCCAAAGTAACAAATAAAAAATACACAACATATCCGAGTGAATTGATGTTGGACCCCACACCCCACCCGTAGGTGTTTGGGGGTTATACCCCGGCGTGTGTTTGCGGGTTATACCGCGGCATTCAACACAAATTCCAAATCACATTTAATGGTTTGGGTCGGTCCTAACAGAACGTACTACACTTTTCCGCATAGCGGTCCAGTGCAGTCGTGAAGGGAGTCCGAAATCGGAGCTCCATGCCACTAGCGGGCAGCCCGGAGAAGGCTATAAAACAGACAAGTGCGCACTCGTCCCACAGATGGGACCTGACCAAACCCACATAACACATAATTCGAAACCGAACAATTCGGATTGCCCGAAGGCACTTTTCGAAAATCTTACTTTTCAAAATTTTCATATCAAAATGTCACATAACGTCATTACTTGATACTTTCACATAATCACATATCATACCAATTCATATAGCAAAACACATTCAATCTCAAATCATGAATTTAAATCACATATTAATCAAATCCATAACAATGAATGCAGTAATTTCTTCAAATCATAATCAGAACTTTTTCAAATTCACAAAGCACATTTTTTTTCAATTATCCAAATAATTCGGAACTAGCGAAATTCAAAATCCTCGCTTTATTTTTCGTAAAATCGTTTCAAAACAAGGAATTTAATCCTTCGAAATCATAAATTTTCAAACATCTATATAAACATTAATTTATCAAAAATTCACTTCTTAAACTCTCAATTTCACATGCTTAGCTTAAAATTCAACAAATAAATATACTACACACCTCGAAATGATGCTAGGAACTCGTCCCGATCATCAATTTGACCAACGCTTCCTTTATTCTTTCAATTTAAAATTGACCTAAGCCATAATATCCAAATTCCACGTCATAAATTGCATAATTCTCAAAATTAACTATTAGAAATTCATAAACATCATATTTCCAAGCTTTCTAAAACCAGAAATTCTAAAATCCCCAATTTCAAAATTTGACCTAAACCAATACACTCAAATTCAATCTCATAAATAACTTAATTGTCAAAATTAATCTCACAATTCATCAATCCACATTAATTCCAAAATATCTAAATCCTCAATTTCAAAAATCCCCAAATCTTAAAATTGGCCTAAACCAATTTATCCAAATTCAATACCTTAATTCACAAATTCTTCAAAATTAACTTCATATACCACAAACCCATATCATTATTTATAAATCTACACCAAAATTTCACAAAATTCTTAATCACAAAATTAAGCCTAAACCTTAATCAAATTTCCATCCAAAATTAAACACAACCTAAGGCATATATATCAAAATCAACTTCATAAATCACAAACCCAAGTCTTTATCCATGTTTCTAAACCAAAAATTCATCAAGAACTCAAAGTTGAAAATTTTCTCTTATCTCTTTCTCCTTCTATTTTCGGATTTCTTGGTTCCCAAAGCAAGCTTTCTTCATTTCCAACCTTTTTCTCTCTTGAATCAACATGAAAATCCTTAAGAATCAAGTAAAAAAAACAAAACTTCATTTTCTCTCTTCTTTCTCCAAACCAAACACCTTCTCCATTCTTCTTCTTATTTTCTTCCTCCTTTCCTTCTCATTTTTTCCAGCCCATTCGTGGCTTTTCAATTGCTCAAAACGACATCCCTCATGTGTTTTGAGGCCAAGTCATTAAAATGGTGCTTAAAAGACCAAAATGCCCTTGAACTCTACTTTATGTCATGACTAATTACGGGTTGATTCTCACTATCAATTTGATGGAATTTGTTAAAACTTCCTTCTCAAGAAATGTTCCTCTCAATCATACGAATCCAACGCCACTGATCGCGCTCAATTCCGATCACTACACCAAAAGTTATACGCAAAACAGTTCGGGTATATCCATATTCTAATACATTTTCCATGTACGATTATTTCCGTCCAAAATTTCACACTCTTAAACCCCGAATTGAAACTTGATATCTTCATAACAATTGTAGCCTTATGTCTCTAGTTTAATTCAAAACAAGAATCGCCTCAGTTCGATTCCCAGATCAAAAGTTATGCTCAAAATACTCTCAGATGTTCCTAATCCAAAAATTACACCCTAATCCGAACTTAAATTCAGAAATTAAAAGTTTTAGGGGCAAAATTGACATTTCATTTCTTCATATGATTTGTAGCCCCTTGTCTTAGCTTTATTTAGCCTCAAGAATCGCTTCAATCGGATCTCTGTAGATCCCGAATTTCACAAAATACTGAACTATGTTCGGAAAACTTTCCGACTCACTTTGATTAAATTAATCACCATTAATTTAATCTAAAAATTCTAAATTTCTATGAGGATGTAGATAATTGTCTTAGGAATCCAACGCCACAAGAATCAACTCAATCGGATGTCGACGGAAAGATATGAGCAAAATAGTGAACAAAGGTCTGATTTGAGAGAGGAAGCAAGAAAACTAAAGGAGCAAAACGACGTCAGATTAGGGGCGAGGAAAGGCGCGGTAGCCTGGCGACGCGTCGCTAGAACGCTTCGCCATCGCTACTGCGATCGTCATCCTTATGACGGGTACTTCATTTTCCATTTTTTTCACATAAAAAAATCCAAAACTTCCAAAATTTATAACTCTTACTCCTGAACTCCAATTTTGACAAACTTAGTCTTTACAGAAAGCTTGAAGGAAGCTCTACATCTTTCACGAAGGACATAAAACTCAATTCGACTCCTAAAGGAGTCCATTTTCCAGTCAAAGATACTATCCTCTAATATTAATGCTAAAACCATAATATAAACTTGTAAAAATCATAACTTATTATTTCGAGATCGAAAAATTGTATACTTTATATCGAAATAAAGATCAAAGCAAATCCTTCAATTTTCATGAAGAACATCAAAGCTAAATTAACCTCTAACTAGGATAATTTCTCAGTCAAAGATTCAGTCATACTTAAAGTCAAAAGTCAACCCTATCACACATAAACTTTGACTGATCACAACTTTCACTCCCGATATCGAAAAATTACAAACTTTATGTCTACAGAAAGCTCTTAACATAACCTACAAGTTTCCAGAAGACCATTTTATCAAATTTTGCTTAAATCAAAAGTCAACTTTCAAAGGCCAAAAAGTCAACTATTTCACAATTTTTCATATTTTCACACTTTCTCTTTTTAGTCATGATTTTCAACTTAATTTCAATCAACTCATCCACTTAATTTCTAAACCATACCAATCCACTCAAACCCCCAAAGATATCAAAATCAGATCATTTCTTTTCTTCTTAATATTCTTTAAAATTTTAAGTCATCTCTTATACAAGACATACACAAAGCACTCCTTAAATTTCATTTTCATAATTCAAATTTTCACTCAAAGATCGACGTCCAACATTTCTCCCCCCCTTAAAAGAATTTCGTCCTCGAAATTCATACTCAAGTAAACACCAAGTAACTCATCCTTGCATAAATTTCTTTTTAAACAAAGATCATCAAGCACTTTCTTACTAATTTGTTTCCAAAACTCATAATCAATCACTTTCTCTTATCTAATTTCCTCATCATATATGTATCTCAATCGCTTTACACTATTTCACATCTTGTATCTCACACTAACCATATCATGTCAAATCACTATATTCATAATTCATTATTTCTTCAGATATGGACACAAGTCAATGGTCCATTCTTTAAAGAATCCTAATATGGTTCAATTATCATTTAATCTTTATCACCATGTCATCTTTCAAATAGTCATACTTTCATCTCACAGAAGTATAGCCTATATCAATTTCTCCCAATTCATTTTGCAATTCACATTTCAAGTTCCACAAACACATGTTTCTAATCAATCATATTCTTAACACCCGAATCACATAATCACACAAATTCATGAAAAAGTCCTTCACATCAAAATCACACTTACTATATAACCTTACAAACTCTTCCAATTTCTTACTCATACACACATGCCCAAGTAAGATCATATTACTGGGCTCTGATACCATAATTGTTGGGACCCGATCCGGGAACCGAATCGCAACCGGAATAACAAAAAGCGAAGGAAACGAAAGCGAATGGAAACAAAAATTTCGCATCGAAATGTCGAATCGGAAACAAAGCAATGGATGACGCGAAACGAAAAACGAAGCAACGAAACGAAAGAGGTCGAAACAAAGCGAAAGCAAATCGAATAATCGAATACGAATCGTAAATAACGAACGAAAGCGTAAGAACCAACATGGAATCGAAAAGCGAGTCGAATTCGGAATCAATTAGTAACAAAACAAAGCCGACATCCGAAACAAAGTAACAGAGAACAGCGATCGCGTTGGAATTCCTTAGACTCAAACTATCCCAAAATCCGGTAGGAATTTTTTTTCTTTCTTTTCTTTTTCTTATAACCATCATATGTTTTTTTTTCTCTATATTCATTTATCAAACTCATACAAAGCACTCTTATATCCTTTTTCTTTGAAATTCTTTCTCATGCCAAAACGCAACTCTTATTCAAACTAATTTTTATCGAAAATTCGGAAGATAACTACGCCTTTATCCTAACCCAAACTCGCAAAGGCAAAATACACTTCTAAAATATCCAATCAATCATACAATCATCAAAATCAACCGGACCCTCCGTCCGGATCTCAAAGAAACAAACGCAATCTTAATTCTAAAACATTCTTGTAACTACAATATAATATACTGATCTCATAACTCAATCTCATTCCCAAACTTATACACAATTCCATAAACAATTTCCTACTTTCATACATTCAATCATAATCTTCATACATTCTGAAAAACATCATAAGCACTTAACGACAATTCAAGCCATTTACAAAATATTCCAAATCTTAATATTTACATAACAATACAAACGATGCAAAAACGGACCAAAAGTCTTCACATTCTTTCATCCGATCTCCTGCTCGAAACCTGGAGATGGGGATGAAAGGGGGGGGTGAGCTCGGAAGCTCGTGAATAATATATTTATAAATTGAACAATAAGCGGAAAACTCATTTTTAAGAAGTTTGATATTTTTAAACATTTCACTTTTCAAACCGTTCATAAAACATTTCCAAAATCTTACATTTGCAAAATTTGTCTTCTCATTTCTCAAAATTCTCAATTCCTTCTTATTTCATAATCAAATTTAAAAGCATGAATGCATCACACTTAGAAACGAATAAACGCACATAACAATGCTTTCCAAAGTAACAAATAAAAAATACACAACATATCCGAGTGAATTGATGTTGGACCCCACACCCCACCCGTAGGTGTTTGGGGGTTATACCCCGGCGTGTGTTTGCGGGTTATACCGCGGCATTCAACACAAATTCCAAATCACATTTAATGGTTTGGGTCGGTCCTAACAGAACGTACTACACTTTTCCACATAGCGGTCCAGTGCAGTCGTGAAGGAGTCTGAAATCGGAGCTCCATGTCACTAAGCGGGCGCAGGGAGAAGGCTATAAAATGCATACAATGCGCACTCGTCCCACAGATGGGACTGACCAAACCCACATAACACATAATTGAAACCGAACAATTGGATTGCTCAAGGCACTTTTCAAAATCTTACTTTTCAAAATTTTCATATCAAAATGTCACATAACGTCATTACTTGATACTTTCACATAATCACATATCATACCAATTCATATAGCAAAACACATTCAATCTCAAATCATGAATTTAAATCACATATTAATCAAATCCATAACAATGAATGCAGTAATTTCTTCAAATCATAATCAGAACTTTTTCAAATTCACAAAGCACATTTTTTTTTCAATTATCCAAATAATTCGGAACTAGCGAAATTCAAAATCCTCGCTTTATTTTTCAGTAAATCGTTTCAAAACAAGGAATTTAATCCTTCAAATCATAATTTTCAAACATCTATATAAACATTAATTTATCAAAATTCACTTCTTAAACTCTCAATTTCACATGCTTAGCTTAAAATTCAACAAATAAATATACTACCCACCTCGAAATGATGCTAGAACTCGTCCAGATCATCAATTTGACCAACGCTTCCTTTATTCTTTCAATTTAAAATTGACCTAAGCCATAATATCCAAATTCCACGTCATAAATTGCATAATTCTCAAAATTAACTATCGAAATTCATAAAATCATATTTCCAAGCTTTCTAAAACCGAAATTCTAAAATCCCCAATTTCAAAATTTGACCTAAACCAATACACTCAAATTCAATCTCATAAATAACTTAATTGTCAAAATTAATCTCACAATTCATCAATCCACATTAATTCCAAAATATCTAAATCCTCAATTTCAAAAATCCCCAAATCTTAAAATTGGCCTAAACCAATTTATCCAAATTCAATACCTTAATTCACAAATTCTTCAAAATTAACTTCATATACCACAAACCCATATCATTATTTATAAATCTACACCAAAATTTCACAAAATTCTTAATCACAAAATTAAGCCTAAACCTTAATCAAATTTCCATCCAAAATTAAACACAACCTAAGGCATATATATCAAAATCAACTTCATAAATCACAAACCCAAGTCTTTATCCATGTTTCTAAACCAAAAATTCATCAAGAACTCAAAGTTGAAAATTTTCTCTTATCTCTTTCTCCTTCTATTTTCGGATTTCTTGGTTCCCAAAGCAAGCTTTCTTCATTTCCAACCTTTTCTCTCTTGAATCAACATGAAAATCCTTAAGAATCAAGTAAAAAAACAAACTTCATTTTCTCTCTTCTTTTCTCCAAAACCAAACACCTTCTCCATTCTTCTTCTTATTTTCTTCCTCCTTTCCTTCTCATTTTTCCAGCCCATTCGTGGCTTTTCAATTGCTCAAAACGACATCCCTCATGTGTTTTGAGGCCAAGTCATTAAAATGGTGCTTAAAAGACCAAAATGCCCTTGAACTCTACTTTATGTCATGACTACTTACGGGTTGATTCTCACTATCAATTTGATGGAATTTGTTAAAACTTCCTTCTCAAGAAATGTTCCTCTCAATCATACGAATCCAAGGCCACTGATCGCGCTCAATTCCGATCACTACACCAAAAGTTATACGCAAAACAGTTCGGGTATATCCATATTCTAATACATTTTCCATGTACGATTATTTCCGTCCAAAATTTCACACTCTTAAACCCCGAATTGAAACTTGATATCTTCATAACAATTGTAGCCTTATGTCTCTAGTTTAATTCAAAACAAGAATCGCCTCAGTTCGATTCCCAGATCAAAAGTTATGCTCAAAATACTCTCAGATGTTCCTAATCCAAAAATTACACCCTAATCCGAACTTAAATTCAGAAATTAAAAGTTTTAGGGGCAAAATTGACATTTCATTTCTTCATATGATTTGTAGCCCCTTGTCTTAGCTTTATTTAGCCTCAAGAATCGCTTCAATCGGATCTCTGTAGATCCCGAATTTCACAAAATACTGAACTATGTTCGGAAAATTTTCCGACTCACTTTGATTAAATTAATCACCATTAATTTAATCTAAAAAATTCACAAATTTCTATGAGGATGTAGATAATTGTCTTAGGAATCCAACGCCACAAGAATCAACTCAATCGGATGTCAGACGGAAAAGATATGAGCAAAATAGTGAACAAAGGTCGGACTGGAGGAGGAAGCAAGAAAACTAAAGGAGCAAAACGACGTCGTATTAGGGCGAGGAAAGGGCGCGGTCGCCCTGGCGACGCGTCGCTAGAACGCTCGCCATCGCTACGGCGATGCGTCGCCCTTGCGACGGGGTACTTCATTTTCCATTTTTTTCACATAAAAAAATCCAAAACTTCCAAAATTCATAACTCTTACTCCTGAACTCCAATTTTGACAAACTTAGTCTCTACAGAAAGCTTGAAGGAAGCTCTACATCTTTCACGAAGGACATAAAACTCAATTCGACTCTAAAGGAGTCCATTTTCCAGTCAAAGATACTATCCTCTAATATTAATGCTAAAACCATAATATAAACTTGTAAAAATCATAACTTATTATTCCGAGATCGAAAAATTGTATACTTTATATCGAAATAAAGATCAAAGCAAATCCTTCAATTTTCATGAAGAACATCAAAGCTAAATTAACCTCTAACTAGGATAATTTCTCAGTCAAAGATTCAGTCATACTTAAAGTCAAAAGTCAACCCTATCACACATAAACTTTGATGATCACAACTTTCACTCCGATATCGAAAAATTACAAACTTTATGTCTACAGAAAGCTCTTAACATAACCTACAAGTTTCAGAAGACCATTTTATCAAATTTTGCTTAAATCAAAAGTCAACTTTCAAAGGCCAAAAGTCAACTATTTCACAATTTTCATATTTTCACACTTTCTCTTTTTAGTCATGATTTTCAACTTAATTTCAATCAACTCATCCACTTAATTTCATAAACCATACCAATCCACTCAAAACCCCAAAGATATCAAAATCGGATCATTTCTTTTCTTCTCAATATTCTTTAAATTTTAAGTCATCTCTTATACTGAGACATACACAAAACACTCCTTAAATTTCATTTTCATAATTCAAATTTTCACTCAAAGATCGGCCCAACATTTCTCCCCCTTAAAAGAATTTAGTCCTCGAAATTCATACTCAATAAACACCAAGTAACTCATCCTTGCATAAATTTCTTTTAAACAAAGATCATCAAGCACTTTCTTACTAATTTGTTTCCAAAACTCATAATCAATCACTTTCTCTTATCTAATTTCCTCATCATATATGTATCTCAATCGCTTTACACTATTTCACATCTTGTATCTCACACTAACCATATCATGTCAAATCACTATATTCATAATTCATTATTTCTTGAGATATGGACACAAGTCAATGGTCCATTCTTTAAAGAATCTAATATGGTTCAATTATCATTTAATCTTTATCACCATGTCATCTTTCAAATAGTCATACTTTCATCTCACAGAAGTATAGCCTATATCAATTTCTCCCAATTCATTTTGCAATTCACATTTCAAGTTCCACAAACACATGTTTCTAATCAATCATATTCTTAACACCCGAATCACATAATCACACAAATTCATGAAAAAGTCCTTCACATCAAAATCACACTTACTATATAACCTTACAAACTCTTCCAATTTCTTACTCATACACACATGCCCAAGTAAGATCATATTACTGGGCTCTGATACCATAATTGTTGGGACCCGATCCGGGAACCGGATCGCAACCGGAATAACGAAAAGCGAAGGAAACGAAAGCGAATGGAAACAAAAATTTCGCATCGAAATGTCGAATCGGAAACAAAGCAATGGATGACGCGAAGCGAAAAGCGAAACAGCGAAACGAAGAGGTCGAAACAAAGCGAAAGCAAATCGAATAATCGAATACGAATCGTAAATAACGAGCAAAGCGTAAGAACCAACATGGAATCGGCGAGTAGTCAATTCGAATCAATTAGTAACAAAACAAAGCCGACATCCCAAACAAAGTAACGAGAACAATGATCGCGTTGGAATTCCTTAGACTCAAACTATCCCAAATCCGGTGGAATTTTTTCTTTCTTTTCTTTTTCTTATAACCATCATATGTTTTTTTTTCTCCATATTCATTTATCAAACTCATACAAAGCACTCTTATATCCTTTTTCTTTGAAATTCTTTCTCATGCCAAAACGCAACTCTTATTCAAACTAATTTTTATCGAAAATTCGGCAGCATAACGGCTGCCTTTATCCTAACCCAAACCTGCAAAGGCAAAATACACTTCTAAAATATCCAATCAATCATACAATCATCAAAATCAACCGGACCCTCCGTCCGGGATCTCAGCAGAAACAAACGCAATCTTAATTCTAAAACATTCTTGTAACTACAATATAATATACTGATCTCATAACTCAATCTCATTCCCAAACTTATACACAATTCCATAAACAATTTCCTACTTTCATACATTCAATCATAATCTTCATACATTCTGAAAAACATCATAAGCACTTAACGACAATTCAAGCCATTTACAAAATATTCCAAATCTTAATATTTACATAACAATACAAACGATGCAAAAACAGACCAAAAGTCTTCACATTCTTTCATCCGATCTCCTGCTCGAAACCTGGAGATGGGGATGAAAGGGGGGGTGAGCTCGGAAGCTCGTGAATAATATATTTATAAATTGAACAATAAGCGGAAAACTCATTTTTAAGAAGTTTGATATTTTTAAACATTTTACTTTTCAAACCGTTCATAAAACATTTCCAAAATCTTACATTTGCAAAATTTGTCTTCTCATTTCTCAAAATTCTCAATTCCTTCTTATTTCATAATCAAATTTAAAAGCATGAATGCATCACACTTAGAAACGAATAAACGCACATAACAATGCTTTCCAAAGTAACAAATAAAAAATACACAACATATCCGAGTGAATTGATGTTGGACCCCACACCCCACCCGTAGGTGTTTGGGGGTTATACCCCGGCGTGTGTTTGCGGGTTATACCGCGGCATTCAACACAAATTCCAAATCACATTTAATGGTTTGGGTCGGTCCTAACAGAACGTACTACACTTTTCCACATAGCGGTCCAGTGCAGTCGTGAAGGAAGTCTGAAATCGGAGCTCCATGTCACTAGTGGGCAGCCCGGAGAAGGCTATAAAACAGACAAGTGCACACTCGTCCCATAGATGGGACCTGACCAAACCCACATAACACATAATTCGAAACCGAACAATTCGGATTGCCCGAAGGCACTTTTCGAAAATCTTAATTTTCAAAATTTTCATATCAAAATGTCACATAACGTCATTACTTGATACTTTCACATAATCACATATCATACCAATTCATATAGCAAAACACATTCAATCTCAAATCATGAATTTAAATCACATATTAATCAAATCCATAACAATGAATGCGATAATTTCTTGAAATCATAATCGAACTTTTCAAATTCACAAAGCACATTTTTTTCAATTATCCAAATAATTGAACTAGCGAAATTCAAAATCCTCGCTTTATTTTTCAGTAAAATCGTTTCAAAACAAGGAATTTAATCCTTCAAATCATAATTTTCAAACATCTATATAAACATTAATTTATCAAAATTCACTTCTTAAACTCTCAATTTCACATGCTTAGCTTAAAATTCAACAAATAAATATACTACCCACCTCGAAATGATGCTAGAACTCGTCCGATCATCAATTTGACCAACGCTTCCTTTATTCTTTCAATTTAAAATTGACCTAAGCCATAATATCCAAATTCCACGTCATAAATTGCATAATTCTCAAAATTAACTATCAGAAATTCATAAACATCATATTTCCAAGCTTTCTAAAACCAGAAATTCTAAAATCCCCAATTTCAAAATTTGACCTAAACCAATACACTCAAATTCAATCTCACAAATAACTTAATTGTCAAAATTAATCTCACAATTCATCAATCCACATTAATTCCAAAATATCTAAATCCTCAATTTCAAAAATCCCCAAATCTTAAAATTGGCCTAAACCAATTTATCCAAATTCAATACCTTAATTCACAAATTCTTCAAAATTAACTTCATATACCACAAACCCATATCATTATTTATAAATCTACACCAAAATTTCACAAAATTCTTAATCACAAAATTAAGCCTAAACCTTAATCAAATTTCCATCCAAAATTAAACACAACCTAAGGCATATATATCAAAATCAACTTCATAAATCACAAACCCAAGTCTTTATCCATGTTTCTAAACCAAAAATTCATCAAGAACTCAAAGTTGAAAATTTTCTCTTATCTCTTTCTCCTTCTATTTTCGGATTTCTTGGTTCCCAAAGCAAGCTTTCTTCATTTCCAACCTTTTTCTCTCTTGAATCAACATGAAAATCCTTAAGAATCAAGTAAAAAAAACAAAACTTCATTTTCTCTCTCTTCTTTTCTCCAAAATCGAAACACCTTCTCCATTCTTCTTCTTATTTTCTTCCTCCTTTCCTTCTCATTTTTTCCAGCCCATTCGTGGCTTTTCAATTGCTCAAAACGACATCCCTCATGTGTTTTGAGGCCAAGTCATTAAAATGGTGCTTAAAAGACCAAAATGCCCTTGAACTCTACTTTATGTCATGACTACTTACGGGTTGATTCTCACTATCAATTTGATGGAATTTGTTAAAACTTCCTTCTCAAGAAATGTTCCTCTCAATCATACGAATCCAAGGCCACTGATCGCGCTCAATTCCGATCACTACACCAAAAGTTATGCGCAAAACAGTTCGGGTATATCCATATTCTAACACATTTTCCATGTACGATTATTTCCGTCCAAAATTTCACACTCTTAAACCCCGAATTGAAACTTGATATCTTCATAACAATTGTAGCCTTATGTCTCTAGTTTAATTCAAAACAAAAATCGCCTCATTTCAATTCCCAGATCAAAAGTTATGCTCAAAATACTCTCAGATGTTCCTAATCCAAAAATTACACCCTAATCCGAACTTAAATTCAGAAATTAAAAGTTTTAGGGGCAAAATTGACATTTCATTTCTTCATATGATTTGTAGCCCCTTGTCTTAGATTTATTTCGCCTCAAGAATCGCTTCAATCGGATCTCTGTAGATCCCGAATTTCACAAAATACTGAACTATGTTCAGAAAATTTTCCGACTCAATTTGATTAAATTAATCACCATTAATTTAATCTAAAAAATTCACAAATTTCTATGAGGATGTAGATAATTGTCTTAGGAATCCAACGCCACAAGAATCAACTCAATCGGATGTCAGACGGAAAAGATATGAGCAAAATAGTGAACAAAGGTCGGACTGGAGGAGGAAGCAAGAAAACTAAAGGAGCAAAACGACGTCGTATTAGGGCGAGGAAAGGGCGCGGTCGCCCTGGCGACGCGTCGCTAGAACGCTCGCCATCGCTACGGCGATGCGTCGCCCTTGCGACGGGGTACTTCATTTTCCATTTTTTTCACATAAAAAAATCCAAAACTTCCAAAATTCATAACTCTTACTCCTGAACTCCAATTTTGACAAACTTAGTCTCTACAGAAAGCTTGAAGGAAGCTCTACATCTTTCACGAAGGACATAAAACTCAATTCGACTCCTAAAGGAGTCCATTTTCCAGTCAAAGATACTATCCTCTAATATTAATGCTAAAACCATAATATAAACTTGTAAAAATCATAACTTATTATTCCGAGATCGAAAAATTGTATACTTTATATCGAAATAAAGATCAAAGCAAATCCTTCAATTTTCATGAAGAACATCAAAGCTAAATTAACCTCTAACTAGGATAATTTCTCAGTCAAAGATTCAGTCATACTTAAAGTCAAAAGTCAACCCTATCACACATAAACTTTGACTGATCACAACTTTCACTCCCGATATCGAAAATTACAAACTTTATGTCTACAGAAAGCTCTTAACATAACCTACAAGTTTCAGAAGACCATTTTATCAAATTTTGCTTAAATCAAAAGTCAACTTTCAAAGGCCAAAAGTCAACTATTTCACAATTTTCATATTTTCACACTTTCTCTTTTAGTCATGATTTTCAACTTAATTTCAATCAACTCATCCACTTAATTTCATAAACCATACCAATCCACTCAAAACCCCAAAGATATCAAAATCAGATCATTTCTTTTCTTCTCGATATTCTTTAAATTTTAAGTCATCTCTTATCTGAGACATACACAAAACACTCCTTAAATTTCATTTTCATAATTCAAATTTTCACTCAAAGATCGGCGTCAACATTTCTCCCCCTTAAAAGAATTTAGTCCTCGAAATTCATACTCAAGTAAACACCAAGTAACTCATCCTTGCATAAATTTCTTTTAAACAAAGATCATCAAGCACTTTCTTACTAATTTGTTTCCAAAACTCATAATCAATCACTTTCTCTTATCTAATTTCCTCATCATATATGTATCTCAATCGCTTTACACTATTTCACATCTTGTATCTCACACTAACCATATCATGTCAAATCACTATATTCATAATTCATTATTTCTTGAGATATGGACCTGAGTCAATGGTCCATTCTTTAAAGAATCCTAATATGGTTCAATTATCATTTAATCTTTATCACCATGTCATCTTTCAAATAGTCATACTTTCATCTCACGAAAGTATAGCCTATATCAATTTCTCCCAATTCATTTTGCAATTCACATTTCAAGTTCCACAAACACATGTTTCTAATCAATCATATTCTTAACACCAATCACATAATCACACAAATTCATGAAAAGTCCTTCACATCAAAATCACACTTACTATATAACCTTACAAACTCTTCCAATTTCTTACTCATACACATGCCCAAGTAAGATCATATTCTCGGGCTCGATACCATAATTGTTGGGACCCGATCCGGAACCGGATCGCAACCTAATAACGAAAAGCGAAGGAAACGCAGCGAATGGAAACAAAATTTCGCGTCGAAATGTCGAATCGGAAACAAAGCAATGGATGACGCGAAACGAAAAACGAAGCAACGAAGCGAAGAGGTCGAAACAAAGCGAAAGCAAATCGAATAATCGAATACTGAATCGTAAATAACGAACGAAAGCGTAAGAACCAACATGGAATCGAAAAGTCGTCAATTCGAATCAATTAGTAACAAAACAAAGCCGACATCCAAACAAAGTAACGAGAACAATGATCGCGTTGGAATTCCTTAGACTCAAACTATCCCAAAATCCGGTAGGAATTTTTTTTCTTTCTTTTCTTTTTCTTATAACCATCATATGTTTTTTTTTCTCTATATTCATTTATCAAACTCATACAAAGCACTCTTATATCCTTTTTCTTTGAAATTCTTTCTCATGCCAAAACGCAACTCTTATTCAAACTAATTTTTATCGAAAATTCGGCAGCATAACGGCTGCCTTTATCCTAACCCAAACCTGCAAAGGCAAAATACACTTCTAAAATATCCAATCAATCATACAATCATCAAAATCAACCGGACCCTCCGTCCGGGATCTCAGCAGAAACAAACGCAATCTTAATTCTAAAACATTCTTGTAACTACAATATAATATACTGATCTCATAACTCAATCTCATTCCCAAACTTATACACAATTCCATAAACAATTTCCTACTTTCATACATTCAATCATAATCTTCATACATTTTGAAAAACATCATAAGCACTTAACGACAATTCAAGCCATTTACAAAATATTCCAAATCTTAATATTTACATAACAATACAAACGATGCAAAAACGGACCAAAAGTCTTCACATTCTTTCATCCGATCTCCGCTCGAAACACGGAGATGGGGATGAAAGAGGGGTGAGCTCTAAGCTCGTGAATAATATATTTATAAATTGAACAATAAGCGGAAAACTCATTTTAAGAAGTTTGATATTTTAAACATTTCACTTTTCAAACCGTTCATAAAACATTTCCAAAATCTTACATTTGCAAAATTTGTCTTCTCATTTCTCAAAATTCTCAATTCCTTCTTATTTCATAATCAAATTTAAAAGCATGAATGCATCACACTTAGAAACGAATAAGCATATATAACAATGCTTTCCAAAGTAACAAATAAAAAATACACAACATATCCGAGTGAATTGATGTTGGACCCCACACCCCACCCGTAGGTGTTTGGGGGTTATACCCCGGCGTGTGTTTGCGGGTTATACCGCGGCATTCAACACAAATTCCAAATCACATTTAATGGTTTGGGTCGGTCCTAACAGAACGTACTACACTTTTCCGCATAGCGGTCCAGTGCAGTCGTGAAGGGAGTCTGAAATCGGAGCTCCATGTCACTAGCGGGCAGCCCGGAGAAGGCTATAAAACAGACAAGTGCGCACTCGTCCCACAGATGGGACCTGACCAAACCCACATAACACATAATTCGAAACCGAACAATTCGGATTGCCCGAAGGCACTTTTCGAAAATCTTACTTTTCAAAATTTTCATATCAAAATGTCACATAACGTCATTACTTGATACTTTCACATAATCACATATCATACCAATTCATATAGCAAAACACATTCAATCTCAAATCATGAATTTAAATCACATATTAATCAAATCCATAACAATGAATGCAGTAATTTCTTCAAATCATAATCAGAACTTTTTCAAATTCACAAAGCACATTTTTTTTTCAATTATCCAAATAATTCGGAACTAGCGAAATTCAAAATCCTCGCTTTATTTTTCGTAAAATCGTTTCAAAACAAGGAATTTAATCCTTCGAAATCATAATTTTTCAAACATCTATATAAACATTAATTTATCAAAAATTCACTTCTTAAACTCTCAATTTCACATGCTTAGCTTAAAATTCAACAAATAAATATACTACCCACCTCGAAATGATGCTAGGAACTCGTCCCGATCATCAATTTGACCAACGCTTCCTTTATTCTTTCAATTTAAAATTGACCTAAGCCATAATATCCAAATTCCACGTCATAAATTGCATAATTCTCAAAATTAACTATCAGAAATTCATAAACATCATATTTCCAAGCTTTCTAAAACCAGAAATTCTAAAATCCCCAATTTCAAAATTTGACCTAAACCAATACACTCAAATTCAATCTCATAAATAACTTAATTGTCAAAATTAATCTCACAATTCATCAATCCACATTAATTCCAAAATATCTAAATCCTCAATTTCAAAAATCCCCAAATCTTAAAATTGGCCTAAACCAATTTATCCAAATTCAATACCTTAATTCACAAATTCTTCAAAATTAACTTCATATACCACAAACCCATATCATTATTTATAAATCTACACCAAAATTTCACAAAATTCTTAATCACAAAATTAAGCCTAAACCTTAATCAAATTTCCATCCAAAATTAAACACAACCTAAGGCATATATATCAAAATCAACTTCATAAATCACAAACCCAAGTCTTTATCCATGTTTCTAAACCAAAATTCATCAAGAACTCAAAGTTGAAAATTTTCTTTATCTCTTTCTCCTTCTATTTTGGTTCTTGGTTCCCAAAGCAAGCTTTCTTCATTTCCAACCTTTTTCTCTCTTGAATCAACATGAAAATCCTTAAGAATCAAGTAAAAAAAACAAAACTTCATTTTCTCTCTCTTCTTTTCTCCAAAATCGAAACACCTTCTCCATTCTTCTTCTTATTTTCTTCCTCCTTTCCTTCTCATTTTTTCCAGCCCATTCGTGGCTTTTCAATTGCTCAAAACGACATCCCTCATGTGTTTTGAGGCCAAGTCATTAAAATGGTGCTTAAAAGACCAAAATGCCCTTGAACTCTACTTTATGTCATGACTACTTACGGGTTGATTCTCACTATCAATTTGATGGAATTTGTTAAAACTTCCTTCTCAAGAAATGTTCCTCTCAATCATACGAATCCAACGCCACTGATCGCGCTCAATTCCGATCACTACACCAAAAGTTATCATAAAGCAGTTCGGGTATATCCATATTCTAACACATTTTCCATGTACGATTATTTCCGTCCAAAATTTCACACTCTTAAACCCCAATTGAAACTTGATATCTTCATAACAATTGTAGCCTTATGTCTCTAGTTTAATTCAAAACAAGAATCGCCTCATTTCGATTCCCAGATCAAAAGTTATGCTCAAAATACTCTCAGATGTTCCTAATCCAAAATTACACCTAATCCGAACTTAAATTCAGAAATTAAAAGTTTTAGGGGCAAAATTGACATTTCATTTCTTCATATGATTTGTAGCCCCTTGTCTTAGCTTTATTTAGCCTCAAGAATCGCTTCAATCGGATCTCTGTAGATCCCGAATTTCACAAAATATTGAACTATGTTCGGAAAATTTTCCGACTCACTTTGATTAAATTAATCATCATTAATTTAATCTAAAAAATTCACAAATTTCTTTGAGGATGTAGATAATTGTCTTAGGAATCCAACGCCACAAGAATCAACTCAATCGGATGTCAAACGGAAAAGATATGAGCAAAATAGTGAACAAAGGTCGGACTGGAGGAGGAAGCAAGAAAACTAAAGGAGCAAAACGACGTCGTATTAGGGCGAGGAAAGGGCGCGGTCGCCCTGGCGACGCGTCGCTAGAACGCTCGCCATCGCTACGGCGATGCGTCGCCCTTGCGACGGGGTACTTCATTTTCCATTTTTTTCACATAAAAAAATCCAAAACTTCCAAAATTCATAACTCTTACTCCTGAACTCCAATTTTGACAAACTTAGTCTCTACAGAAAGCTTGAAGGAAGCTCTACATCTTTCACGAAGGACATAAAACTCAATTCGACTCCTAAAGGAGTCCATTTTCCAGTCAAAGATACTATCCTCTAATATTAATGCTAAAACCATAATATAAACTTGTAAAAATCATAACTTATTATTCCGAGATCGAAAAATTGTATACTTTATATCGAAATAAAGATCAAAGCAAATCCTTCAATTTTCATGAAGAACATCAAAGCTAAATTAACCTCTAACTAGGATAATTTCTCAGTCAAAGATTCAGTCATACTTAAAGTCAAAAGTCAACCCTATCACACATAAACTTTGACTGATCACAACTTTCACTCCCGATATCGAAAAATTACAAACTTTATGTCTACAGAAAGCTCTTAACATAACCTACAAGTTTCAGAAGACCATTTTATCAAATTTTGCTTAAATCAAAAGTCAACTTTCAAAGGCCAAAAGTCAACTATTTCACAATTTTCATATTTTCACACTTTCTCTTTTAGTCATGATTTTCAACTTAATTTCAATCAACTCATCCACTTAATTTCATAAACCATACCAATCCACTCAAAACCCCAAAGATATCAAAATCGGATCATTTCTTTTCTTCTCGATATTCTTTAAATTTTAAGTCATCTCTTATCTGAGACATACACAAAACACTCCTTAAATTTCATTTTCATAATTCAAATTTTCACTCAAAGATCGGCGTCCAACATTTCTCCCCCTTAAAAGAATTTAGTCCTCGAAATTCATACTCAAGTAAACACCAAGTAACTCATCCTTGCATAAATTTCTTTTAAACAAAGATCATCAAGCACTTTCTTACTAATTTGTTTCCAAAACTCATAATCAATCACTTTCTCTTATCTAATTTCCTCATCATATATGTATCTCAATCGCTTTACACTATTTCACATCTTGTATCTCACACTAACCATATCATGTCAAATCACTATATTCATAATTCATTATTTCTTGAGATATGGACACAGTCAATGGTCCATTCTTTAAAGAATCCTAATATGGTTCAATTATCATTTAATCTTTATCACCATGTCATCTTTCAAATAGTCATACTTTCATCTCACGTAAGTATAGGCTATATCAATTTCTCCCAATTCATTTTGCAATTCACATTTCAAGTTCCACAAACACATGTTTCTAATCAATCATATTCTTAACACCAATCACATAATCACACAAATTCATGAAAAGTCCTTCACATCAAAATCACACTTACTATATAACCTTACAAACTCTTCCAATTTCTTACTCATACACATGCCCAAGTAAGATCATATTCGGGCTCGATACCATAATTGTTGGGACCCGATCCGGAATCGGATCGCAACCTAATAACGAAAAGCGAAGGAAGCGAAGCGAATGGAAACAAAAATTCGCGATCGAAATGTCGAATCGGAAACAAAGCAATGGATGACGCGAAACGAAAAACGAAGCGAAACGAAGAGGTCGAAACAAAGCGAAAGCAAATCGAATAATCGAATACTGAATCGTAAATAACGAACAAAGCGTAAGAAGCAACATGGAATCGGCGAGTCAATTCGAATCAATTAGTAACAAAACAAAGCCGACATCCGAAACAAAGTAACAGAGAACAGCGATCGCGTTGGAATTCCTTAGACTCAAACTATCCCAAAATCCGGTAGGAATTTTTTTTTCTTTCTTTTCTTTTTCTTATAACCATCATATGTTTTTTTTTCTCTATATTCATTTATCAAACTCATACAAAGCACTCTTATATCCTTTTTCTTTGAAATTCTTTCTCATGCCAAAACGCAACTCTTATTCAAACTAATTTTTATCGAAAATTCGGCAGCATAACGGCTGCCTTTATCCTAACCCAAACCTGCAAAGGCAAAATACACTTCTAAAATATCCAATCAATCATACAATCATCAAAATCAACCGGACCCTCCGTCCGGGATCTCAGCAGAAACAAACGCAATCTTAATTCTAAAACATTCTTGTAACTACAATATAATATACTGATCTCATAACTCAATCTCATTCCCAAACTTATACACAATTCCATAAACAATTTCCTACTTTCATACATTCAATCATAATCTTCATACATTCTGAAAAACATCATAAGCACTTAACGACAATTCAAGCCATTTACAAAATATTCCAAATCTTAATATTTACATAACAATACAAACGATGCAAAAACGGACCAAAAGTCTTCACATTCTTTCATCCGATCTCCTGCTCGAAACCTGGAGATGGGGATGAAGGGGGGGGGGTGAGCTCGGAAGCTCGTGAATAATATATTTATAAATTGAACAATAAGCGGAAAACTCATTTTTAAGAAGTTTGATATTTTTAAACATTTCACTTTTCAAACCGTTCATAAAACATTTCCAAAATCTTACATTTGCAAAATTTGTCTTCTCATTTCTCAAAATTCTCAATTCCTTCTTATTTCATAATCAAATTTAAAAGCATGAATGCATCACACTTAGAAACGAATAAGCGCATATAACAATGCTTTCCAAAGTAACAAATAAAAATACACAACATATCCGAAAGTGAATTGATGTTGGACCCCACACCCCACCAGTAGGTGTTTGGGGTTATACCCGGCGTGTGTTTGCGGGTTATACCGCAAGATTCAACACAAATTCCAAATCACATTTAATGGTTTGGGTCGGTCTATCAGAACGTATTACACTTTTCCGCATAGCGGTCCAAAGGATCGTGAAGGAGTCTGAAATCGAGCTCCATGCCACTAGCGGGCGGCCTTGAGAAGGCTATAAAAGCAGTACAAGTCGCGCACTCGTCCCACAGATGGGACTGACCAAACCCACATAACACATAATTCAAACCGAACAATTGGATTGCTCAAGGCACTTTTCAAAATCTTACTTTTCAAAATTTTCATATCAAAATGTCACATAACGTCATTACTTGATACTTTCACATAATCACATATCATACCAATTCATATAGCAAAACACATTCAATCTCAAATCATGAATTTAAATCACATATTAATCAAATCCATAACAATGAATGCATAATTTCTTCAAATCATAATCAGAACTTTTTCAAATTCACAAAGCACATTTTTTTTTCAATTATCCAAATAATTCGGAACTAGCGAAATTCAAAATCCTCGCTTTATTTTTCGTAAAATCGTTTCAAAACAAGGAATTTAATCCTTCAAATCATAATTTTCAAACATCTATATAAACATTAATTTATCAAAAATTCACTTCTTAAACTCTCAATTTCACATGCTTAGCTTAAAATTCAACAAATAAATATACTACCCACCTCGAAATGATGCTAGGAACTCGTCCCGATCATCAATTTGACCAACGCTTCCTTTATTCTTTCAATTTAAAATTGACCTAAGCCATAATATCCAAATTCCACGTCATAAATTGCATAATTCTCAAAATTAACTATCGAAATTCATAAACATCATATTTCCAAGCTTTCTAAAACCGAAATTTAAAATCCCCAATTTCAAAATTTGACCTAAACCAATACACTCAAATTCAATCTCATAAATAACTTAATTGTCAAAATTAATCTCACAATTCATCAATCCACATTAATTCCAAAATATCTAAATCCTCAATTTCAAAAATCCCCAAATCTTAAAATTGGCCTAAACCAATTTATCCAAATTCAATACCTTAATTCACAAATTCTTCAAAATTAACTTCATATACCACAAACCCATATCATTATTTATAAATCTACACCAAAATTTCACAAAATTCTTAATCACAAAATTAAGCCTAAACCTTAATCAAATTTCCATCCAAAATTAAACACAACCTAAGGCATATATATCAAAATCAACTTCATAAATCACAAACCCAAGTCTTTATCCATGTTTCTAAACCAAAAATTCATCAAGAACTCAAAGTTGAAAATTTTCTCTTATCTCTTTCTCCTTCTATTTTCGGATTTCTTGGTTCCCAAAGCAAGCTTTCTTCATTTCCAACCTTTTTCTCTTGAATCAACATGAAAATCCTTAAGAATCAAGTAAAAAACAAAACTTCATTTTCTCTCTTCTTTCTCCAAACCAAACACCTTCTCCATTCTTCTTCTTATTTTCTTCCTCCTTTCCTTCTCATTTTTCCAGCCCATTCGTGGCTTTTCAATTGCTCAAAACGACATCCCTCATGCGTTTTGAGGCCAAGTCATTAAAATGGTGCTTAAAAGACCAAAATGCCCTTGAACTCTACTTTATGTCATGACTACTTACGGGTTGATTCTCACTATCAATTTGATGGAATTTGTTAAAACTTCCTTCTCAAGAAATGTTCCTCTCAATCATACGAATCCAACGCCACTGATCGCGCTCAATTCCGATCACTACACCAAAAGTTATGCGCAAAACAGTTCGGGTATATCCATATTCTAACACATTTTCCATGTACGATTATTTCCGTCCAAAATTTCACACTCTTAAACCCCGAATTGAAACTTGATATCTTCATAACAATTGTAGCCTTATGTCTCTAGTTTAATTCAAAACAAGAATCGCCTCATTTCGATTCCCAGATCAAAAGTTATGCTCAAAATACTCTCAGATGTTCCTAATCCAAAAATTACACCCTAATCCGAACTTAAATTCAGAAATTAAACGTTTTAGGGGCAAAATTGACATTTCATTTCTTCATATGATTTGTAGCCCCTTGTCTTAGCTTTATTTCGCCTTAAGAATCGCTTCAATCGGATCTCTGTAGAACCCGAATTTCACAAAATATTGAACTATGTTCGAAAATTTTCCGACTCATTTGATTAAATTAATCACCATTAATTTAATCTAAAAATTCACAAATTTCTATGAGGATGTAGATAATTGTCTTAGGAATCCAACGCCACAAGAATCAACTCAATCGGATGTCAGACGGAAAAGATATGAGCAAAATAGTGAACAAAGGTCGGACTGGAGGAGGAAGCAAGAAAACTAAAGGAGCAAAACGACGTCGTATTAGGGCGAAGAAAGGGCGCGGTCGCCCTGGCGACGCGTCGCTAGAACGCTCGCCATCGCTACGGCGATCGCGCTTCTTTGCGACGGGGTACTTCATTTTCCATTTTTTTCACATAAAAAAATCCAAAACTTCCAAAATTCATAACTCTTACTCCTGAACTCCAATTTTGACAAACTTAGTCTCTACAGAAAGCTTGAAGGAAGCTCTACATCTTTCACGAAGGACATAAAACTCAATTCGACTCCTAAAGGAGTCCATTTTCCAGTCAAAGATACTATCCTCTAATATTAATGCTAAAACCATAATATAAACTTGTAAAAATCATAACTTATTATTCGAGATCGAAAAATTGTATACTTTATATCGAAATAAAGATCAAAGCAAATCCTTCAATTTTCATGAAGAACATCAAAGCTAAATTAACCTCTAACTAGGATAATTTCTCAGTCAAAGATTCAGTCATACTTAAAGTCAAAAGTCAACCCTATCACACATAAACTTTGACTGATCACAACTTTCACTCCCGATATCGAAAAATTACAAACTTTATGTCTACAGAAAGCTCTTAACATAACCTACAAGTTTCCAGAAGACCATTTTATCAAATTTTGCTTAAATCAAAAGTCAACTTTCAAAGGCCAAAAAGTCAACTATTTCACAATTTTTCATATTTTCACACTTTCTCTTTTTAGTCATGATTTTCAACTTAATTTCAATCAACTCATCCACTTAATTTCATAAACCATACCAATCCACTCAAAACCCCAAAGATATCAAAATCAGATCATTTCTTTTCTTCTCAATATTCTTTAAATTTTAAGTCATCTCTTATACAAGACATACACAAAGCACTCCTTAAATTTCATTTTCATAATTCAAATTTTCACTCAAAGATCGGGGTCCAACATTTCTCCCCCCCTTAAAAGAATTTCGTCCTCGAAATTCATACTCAAGTAAACACCAAGTAACTCATCCTTGCATAAATTTCTTTTTAAACAAAGATCATCAAGCACTTTCTTACTAATTTGTTTCCAAAACTCATAATCAATCACTTTCTCTTATCTAATTTCCTCATCATATATGTATCTCAATCGCTTTACACTATTTCACATCTTGTATCTCACACTAACCATATCATGTCAAATCACTATATTCATAATTCATTATTTCTTCAGATATGGACACAAGTCAATGGTCCATTCTTTAAAGAATCCTAATATGGTTCAATTATCATTTAATCTTTATCACCATGTCATCTTTCAAATAGTCATACTTTCATCTCACGTAAGTATAGCCTATATCAATTTCTCCCAATTCATTTTGCAATTCACATTTCAAGTTCCACAAACACATGTTTCTAATCAATCATATTCTTAACACCAATCACATAATCACACAAATTCATGAAAAGTCCTTCACATCAAAATCACACTTACTATATAACCTTACAAACTCTTCCAATTTCTTACTCATACACACATGCCCAAGTAAGATCATATTCTCGGGCTCGATACCATAATTGTTGGGACCCGATCCGGAACCGGATTGCAACCTAATAACGAAAAGCGAAGGAAGCGAAAGCGAATGGAAACAAAATTTCGCGATCGAAATGTCGAATCGAAACAAAGCAATGGATGACGCTAAACGAAAAACGAAGCAACGAAGCGAAGAGGTCGAAACAAAGCGAAAGCAAATCGAATAATCGAATACTGAATCGTAAATAACGAACGAAAGCGTAAAGCAACATGGAATCGAAAAGCGAGTCGAATTCGAATCAATTAGTAACAAAACAAAGCCGACATCCAAACAAAGTAACAGAGAACAATGATCGCGTTGGAATTCCTTAGACTCAAACTATCCCAAAATCCGTAGAATTTTTTTCTTTCTTTTCTTTTCTTATAACCATCATATGTTTTTTTCTCTATATTCATTTATCAAACTCATACAAAGCACTCTTATATCCTTTTCTTTGAAATTCTTTCTCATGCCAAAACGCAACTCTTATTCAAACTAATTTTTATCGAAAATTGGCGACAAGATAACTACCTTTATCCTAACCCAAACTCCGCAAAGGCAAAATACACTTCTAAAATATCCAATCAATCATACAATCATCAAAATCAACCGGACCCTCCGTCCGGATCTCAAAGCAGAAACAAACGCAATCTTAATTCTAAAACATTCTTGTAACTACAATATAATATACTTGATCTCATAACTCAATCTCATTCCCAAACTTATACACAATTCCATAAACAATTTCCTACTTTCATACATTCAATCATAATCTTCATACATTCTGAAAAACATCATAAGCACTTAATTACAATTCAAGCCATTTACAAAATATTCCAAATCTTAATATTTACATAACAATACAAACGATGCAAAAACGGACCAAAAGTCTTCACATTCTTTCATCCGATCTCTTGCTCGAAACCTGGAGATGGGGATGAAAGGGGGGGGGGGGGGTGAGCTCGGATGCTCGTGAATAATATATTTATAAATTGAACAATAAGCGGAAAACTCATTTTTAAGAAGTTTGATATTTTTAAACATTTCACTTTTCAAACCGTTCATAAAACATTTCCAAAATCTTACATTTGCAAAATTTGTCTTCTCATTTCTCAAAATTCTCAATTCCTTCTTATTTCATAATCAAATTTAAAAGCATGAATGCATCACACTTAGAAACGAATAAACGCACATAACAATGCTTTCCAAAGTAACAAATAAAAAATACACAACATATCCGAGTGAATTGATGTTGGACCCCACACCCCACCCGTAGGTGTTTGGGGGTTATACCCCGGCGTGTGTTTGCGGGTTATACCGCAAGACATTCAACACAAATTCAAATCACATTTAATGGTTTGGGTCGGTCTAACAGAACGTATTACACTTTTCCGCATAGCGGTCCAAAGTCATAGTGAAGGGAGTCTGAATCGAGCTCCATGCCACTAGCGGGCAAAGGCTGGAGAAGGCTATAAAATGCAGACAATCTTTTCGTCGTCCCACAGATGGGACTGACCAAACCCACATAACACATAATTCAAACCGAACAATTGGATTGCTCAAGGCACTTTTCAAAATCTTACTTTTCAAAATTTTCATATCAAAATGTCACATAACGTCATTACTTGATACTTTCACATAATCACATATCATACCAATTCATATAGCAAAACACATTCAATCTCAAATCATGAATTTAAATCACATATTAATCAAATCCATAACAATGAATGCAGTAATTTCTTCAAATCATAATCAGAACTTTTTCAAATTCACAAAGCACATTTTTTTTTCAATTATCCAAATAATTGAACTAGCGAAATTCAAAATCCTCGCTTTATTTTTCAGAAATCGTTTCAAAACAAGGAATTTAATCCTTGAAATCATAATTTTCAAACATCTATATAAACATTAATTTATCAAAAATTCACTTCTTAAACTCTCAATTTCACATGCTTAGCTTAAAATTCAACAAATAAATATACTACCCACCTCGAAATGATGCTAGGAACTCGTCCCGATCATCAATTTGTCCAACGCTTCCTTTATTCTTTCAATTTAAAATTGACCTAAGCCATAATATCCAAATTCCACGTCATAAATTGCATAATTCTCAAAATTAACTATAAGAAATTCATAAACATCATATTTCCAAGCTTTCTAAAACCAGAAATTCTAAAATCCTCAATTTCAAAATTTGACCTAAACCAATACACTCAAATTCAATCTCATAAATAACTTAATTGTCAAAATTAATCTCACAATTCATCAATCCACATTAATTCCAAAATATCTAAATCCTCAATTTCAAAAATCCCCAAATCTTAAAATTGGCCTAAACCAATTTATCCAAATTCAATACCTTAATTCACAAATTCTTCAAAATTAACTTCATATACCACAAACCCATATCATTATTTATAAATCTACACCAAAATTTCACAAAATTCTTAATCACCAAATTAAGCCTAAACCTTAATCAAATTTCCATCCAAAATTAAACACAACCTAAGGCATATATATCAAAATCAACTTCATAAATCACAAACCCAAGTCTTTATCCATGTTTCTAAACCAAAAATTCATCAAGAACTCAAAGTTGAAAATTTTATCTTATCTCTTTCTCCTTCTATTTTCGGATTTCTTGGTTCCCAAAGCAAGCTTTCTTCATTTCCAACTTTTTCTCTCTTGAATCAACATGAAAATCCTTAAGAATCAAGTAAAAAAAACAAAACTTCATTTTCTCTCTCTTCTTTTCTCCAAAACCGAAACACCTTCTCCATTCTTCTTCTTATTTTCTTCCTCCTTTCCTTCTCATTTTTTCCAGCCCATTCGTGGCTTTTCAATTGCTCAAAACGACATCCCTCATGTGTTTTGAGGCCAAGTCATTAAAATGGTGCTTAAAAGACCAAAATGCCCTTGAACTCTACTTTATGTCATGACTACTTACGGGTTGATTCTCACTATCAATTTGATGGAATTTGTTAAAACTTCCTTCTCAAGAAATGTTCCTCTCAATCATACGAATCCAACGCCACTGATCGCGCTCAATTCCGATCACTACACCAAAAGTTATGCACAAAACAGTTCGGGTATATCCATATTCTAACACATTTTCCATGTACGATTATTTCCGTCCAAAATTTCACACTCTTAAACCCCGAATTGAAACTTGATATCTTCATAACAATTGTAGCCTTATGTCTCTAGTTTAATTCAAAATAAGAATCGCCTCATTTCGATTCCCAGATCAAAATTTATGCTCAAAATACTCTCAGATGTTCCTAATCCAAAAATTACACCCTAATCCGAACTTAAATTCAGAAATTAAAAGTCTTAGGGGCAAAATTGACATTTCATTTCTTCATATGATTTGTAGCCCCTTGTCTTAGCTTTATTTTGCCTCAAGAATCGCTTCAATCGGATCTCTGTAGATCCCGAATTTCACAAAATACTGAACTATGTTCGGAACATTTTCCGACTCACTTTGATTAAATTAATCACCATTAATTTAATCTAAAAAATTCACAAATTTCTATGAGGATGTAGATAATTGTCTTAGGAATCCAACGCCACAAGAATCAACTCAATCGGATGTCAGACGGAAAAGATATGAGCAAAATAGTGAACAAAGGTCGGACTGGAGGAGGAAGCAAGAAAACTAAAGGAGCAAAACGACGTCGTATTAGGGCGAGGAAAGGGCGCGGTCGCCCTGGCGACGCGTCGCTAGAACGCTCGCCATCGCTACGGCGATGCGTCGCCCTTGCGACGGGGTACTTCATTTTCCATTTTTTTCACATAAAAAAATCCAAAACTTCCAAAATTCATAACTCTTACTCCTGAACTCCAATTTTGACAAACTTAGTCTCTACAGAAAGCTTGAAGGAAGCTCTACATCTTTCACGAAGGACATAAAACTCAATTCGACTCCTAAAGGAGTCCATTTTCCAGTCAAAGATACTATCCTCTAATATTAATGCTAAAACCATAATATAAACTTGTAAAAATCATAACTTATTATTCCGAGATCGAAAAATTGTATACTTTATATCGAAATAAAGATCAAAGCAAATCCTTCAATTTTCATGAAGAACATCAAAGCTAAATTCACCTCTAACTAGGATAATTTCTCAGTCAAAGATTCAGTCATACTTAAAGTCAAAAGTCAACCCTATCACACATAAACTTTGACTGATCACAACTTTCACTCCCGATATCGAAAAATTACAAACTTTATGTCTACAGAAAGCTCTTAACATAACCTACAAGTTTCCAGAAGACCATTTTATCAAATTTTGCTTAAATCAAAAGTCAACTTTCAAAGGCCAAAAAGTCAACTATTTCACAATTTTTCATATTTTCACACTTTCTCTTTTTAGTCATGATTTTCAACTTAATTTCAATCAACTCATCCACTTAATTTCATAAACCATACCAATCCACTCAAAACCCCAAAGATATCAAAATCAGATCATTTCTTTTCTTCTCAATATTCTTTAAATTTTAAGTCATCTCTTATACAAGACATACACAAAGCACTCCTTAAATTTCATTTTCATAATTCAAATTTTCACTCAAAGATCGGCGTCCAACATTTCTCCCCCCCTTAAAAGAATTTCGTCCTCGAAATTCATACTCAAGTAAACACCAAATAACTCATCCTTGCATAAATTTCTTTTTAAACAAAGATCATCAAGCACTTTCTTACTAATTTGTTTCCAAAACTCATAATCAATCACTTTCTCTTATCTAATTTCCTCATCATATATGTATCTCAATCGCTTTACACTATTTCACATCTTGTATCTCACACTAACCATATCATGTCAAATCACTATATTCATAATTCATTATTTCTTCAGATATGGACACAAGTCAATGGTCCATTCTTTAAAGAATCCTAATATGGTTCAATTATCATTTAATCTTTATCACCATGTCATCTTTCAAATAGTCATACTTTCATCTCACAGAAGTATAGGCTATATCAATTTCTCCCAATTCATTTTCCAATTCACATTTCAAGTTCCACAAATACATGTTTCTAATCAATCATATTCTTAACACCCGAATCACATAATCACACAAATTCATGAAAAAGTCCTTCACATCAAAATCACACTTACTATATAACCTTACAAACTCTTCCAATTTCTTACTCATACACACATGCCCAAGTAAGATCATATTACTGGGCTCTGATACCATAATTGTTGGGACCCGATCCGGGAACCGGATCCCAACCGGAATAACGAAAAGCGAAGGAAACGAAAGCGAATGGAAACAAAAATTTCGCATCGGAAACAAAGCAATGGATGACGCGAAACGAAAAACGAAGCAACGAAACGAAAGAGGTCGAAACAAAGCGAAAGCAAATCGAATAATCGAATACGAATCGTAAATAACGAACGAAAGCGTAAGAAGCAACATGGAATCGAAAAGCGAGTCGAATTCGGAATCAATTAGTAACAAAACAAAGCCGACATCCGAAACAAAGTAACAGAGAACAGCGATCGCGTTGGAATTCCTTAGACTCAAACTATCCCAAAATCCGGTAGGAATTTTTTTTCTTTTTTTTTTCTTATAACCATCATATGTTTTTTTTCTCTATATTCATTTATCAAACTCATACAAAGCACTCTTATATCCTTTTTCTTTGAAATTCTTTCTCATGCCAAAACGCAACTCTTATTCAAACTAATTTTTATCGAAAATTCGGCAGCATAACGGCTGCCTTTATCCTAACCCAAACCTGCAAAGGCAAAATACACTTCTAAAATATCCAATCAATCATACAATCATCAAAATCAACCGGACCCTCCGTCCGGATCTCAAAGCAGAAACAAACGCAATCTTAATTCTAAAACATTCTTGTAACTACAATATAATATACCGATCTCATAACTCAATCTCATTCCCAAACTTATACACAATTCCATAAACAATTTCCTACTTTCATACATTCAATCATAATCTTCATACATTCGAAAAACATCATAAGCACTTAACGACAATTCAAGCCATTTACAAAATATTCCAAATCTTAATATTTACATAACAATACAAACGATGCAAAACGGACCAAAGTCTTCACATTCTTTCATCCGATCTCCGCTCGAAACACGGAGATGGGGATGAAGGGGGGATGAGCTCGGAAGCTCGTGAATAATATATTTATAAATTGAACAATAAGCGGAAAACTCATTTTTAAGAAGTTTGATATTTTTAAACATTTCACTTTTCAAACCGTTCATAAAACATTTCCAAAATCTTACATTTGCAAAATTTGTCTTCTCATTTCTCAAAATTCTCAATTCCTTCTTATTTCATAATCAAATTTAAAAGCATGAATGCATCACACTTAGAAACGAATAAACGCACATAACAATGCTTTCCAAAGTAACAAATAAAAAATACACAACATATCCGAGTGAATTGATGTTAGACCCCACACCCCACCCGTAGGTGTTTGGGGGTATAACCCCCGGCGTGTGTTTGCAGGTTATACCGCGGCATTCAACACAAATTCCAAATCACATTTAATGGTTTGGGTCGGTCCTAACATAACGTACTACACTTTTCCGCATGGCGGTCCAGTGCAGTCGTGAAGGGAGTCTGAAATCGGAGCTCCATGCCACTAGCGGGCAGCCCAGAGAAGGCTATAAAATGCAGAACAAGCGCTTTTCGTCCCACAGATGGGACTGACCAAACCCACATAACACATAATTCAAACCGAACAATTGGATTGCTGAAGGCACTTTTCGAAAATCTTACTTTTCAAAATTTTCATATCAAAATGTCACATAACGTCATTACTTGATACTTTCACATAATCACATATCATACCAATTCATATAGCAAAACACATTCAATCTCAAATCATGAATTTAAATCACATATTAATCAAATCCATAACAATGAATGCAGTAATTTCTTCAAATCATAATCGAACTTTTCAAATTCACAAAGCACATTTTTTTTTCAATTATCCAAATAATTCGGAACTAGCGAAATTCAAAATCCTCGCTTTATTTTTCGTAAAATCGTTTCAAAACAAGGAATTTAATCCTTCGAAATCATAATTTTTCAAACATCTATATAAACATTAATTTATCAAAAATTCACTTCTTAAACTCTCAATTTCACATGCTTAGCTTAAAATTCAACAAATAAATATACTACCCACCTCGAAATGATGCTAGAACTCGTCCCGATCATCAATTTGACCAACGCTTCTTTATTCTTTCAATTTAAAATTGACCTAAGCCATAATATCCAAATTCCACGTCATAAATTGCATAATTCTCAAAATTAACTATCGAAATTCATAAAATCATATTTCCAAGCTTTCTAAAACCGAAATTCTAAAATCCCCAATTTCAAAATTTGACCTAAACCAATACACTCAAATTCAATCTCATAAATAACTTAATTGTCAAAATTAATCTCACAATTCATCAATCCACATTAATTCCAAAATATCTAAATCCTCAATTTCAAAAATCCCCAAATCTTAAAATTGGCCTAAACCAATTTATCCAAATTCAATACCTTAATTCACAAATTCTTCAAAATTAACTTCATATACCACAAACCCATATCATTATTTATAAATCTACACCAAAATTTCACAAAATTCTTAATCACAAAATTAAGCCTAAACCTTAATCAAATTTCCATCCAAAATTAAACACAACCTAAGGCATATATATCAAAATCAACTTCATAAATCACAAACCCAAGTCTTTATCCATGTTTCTAAACCAAAAATTCATCAAGAACTCAAAGTTGAAAATTTTCTCTTATCTCTTTCTCCTTCTATTTTCGGATTTCTTGGTTCCCAAAGCAAGCTTTCTTCATTTCCAACCTTTTTCTCTCTTGAATCAACATGAAAATCCTTAAGAATCAAGTAAAAAAAACAAAACTTCATTTTCTCTCTCTTCTTTTCTCCAAAACCGAAACACCTTCTCCATTCTTCTTCTTATTTTCTTCCTCCTTTCCTTCTCATTTTTTCCAGCCCATTCGTGGCTTTTCAATTGCTCAAAACGACATCCCTCATGTGTTTTGAGGCCAAGTCATTAAAATGGTGCTTAAAAGACCAAAATGCCCTTGAACTCTACTTTATGTCATGACTACTTACGGGTTGATTCTCACTATCAATTTGATGGAATTTGTTAAAACTTCCTTCTCAAGAAATGTTCCTCTCAATCATACGAATCCAACGCCACTGATCGCGCTCAATTCCGATCACTACACCAAAAGTTATGCGCAAAACAGTTCGGGTATATCCATATTCTAACACATTTTCCATGTACGATTATTTCCGTCCAAAATTTTACACTCTTAAACCCCGAATTGAAACTTGATATCTTCATAACAATTGTAGCCTTATGTCTCTAGTTTAATTCAAATCAAGAATCGCCTCATTTCGATTCCCAGATCAAAAGTTATGCTCAAAATACTCTCAGATGTTCCTAATCCAAAAATTACACCCTAATCCGAACTTAAATTCAGAAATTAAAAGTTTTAGGGGCAAAATTGACATTTCATTTCTTCATATGATTTGTAGCCCCTTGTCTTAGCTTTATTTAGCCTCAAGAATCGCTTCAATCGGATCTCTGTAGATACCGAATTTCACAAAATACTGAACTATGTTCGGAAAATTTTCCGACTCACTTTGATTAAATTAATCACCATTAATTTAATCTAAAAAATTCACAAATTTCTATGAGGATGTAGATAATTGTCTTAGGAATCCAACGCCACAAGAATCAACTCAATCGGATGTCAGACGGAAAAGATATGAGCAAAATAGTGAACAAAGGTCTGATTTGGAGGAGGAAGCAAGAAAACTAAAGGAGCAAAACGACGTCGTATTAGGGCGAGGAAAGGGCGCGGTCGCCCTGGCGACGCGTCGCTAGAACGCTCGCCATCGCTACGGCGATGCGTCGCCCTTGCGACGGGGTACTTCATTTTCCATTTTTTTCACATAAAAAAATCCAAAACTTCCAAAATTCATAACTCTTACTCCCGAACTCCAATTTTGACAAACTTAGTCTCTCTGAGAAAGCTTGAAGGAAGCTCTACATCTTTCACGAAGGACATAAAACTCAATTCGACTCCTAAAGGAGTCCATTTTCCAGTCAAAGATACTATCCTCTAATATTAATGCTAAAACCATAATATAAACTTGTAAAAATCATAACTTATTATTCCGAGATCGAAAAATTGTATACTTTATATCGAAATAAAGATCAAAGCAAATCCTTCAATTTTCATGAAGAACATCAAAGCTAAATTAACCTCTAACTAGGATAATTTCTCAGTCAAAGATTCAGTCATACTTAAAGTCAAAAGTCAACCCTATCACACATAAACTTTGACTGATCACAACTTTCACTCCCGATATCGAAAAATTACAAACTTTATGTCTACAGAAAGCTCTTAACATAACCTACAAGTTTCCAGAAGACCATTTTATCAAATTTTGCTTAAATCAAAAGTCAACTTTCAAAGGCTAAAAAGTCAACTATTTCACAATTTTTCATATTTTCACACTTTCTCTTTTTAGTCATGATTTTCAACTTAATTTCAATCAACTCATCCACTTAATTTCATAAACCATACCAATCCACTCAAAACCCCAAAGATATCAAAATCAGATCATTTCTTTTCTTCTCAATATTCTTTAAATTTTAAGTCATCTCTTATACAAGACATACACAAAGCACTCCTTAAATTTCAATTTCATAATTCAAATTTTCACTCAAAGATCGGCGTCCAACATTTCTCCCCCCCTTAAAAGAATTTCGTCCTCGAAATTCATACTCAAGTAAACACCAAGTAACTCATCCTTGCATAAATTTCTTTTTAAACAAAGATCATCAAGCACTTTCTTACTAATTTGTTTCCAAAACTCATAATCAATCACTTTCTCTTATCTAATTTCCTCATCATATATGTATCTCAATCGCTTTACACTATTTCACATCTTGTATCTCACACTAACCATATCATGTCAAATCACTATATTCATAATTCATTATTTCTTCAGATATGGACACAAGTCAATGGTCCATTCTTTAAAGAATCCTAATATGGTTCAATTATCATTTAATCTTTATCACCATGTCATCTTTCAAATAGTCATACTTTCATCTCACAGAAGTATAGGCTATATCAATTTCTCCCAATTCATTTTGCAATTCACATTTCAAGTTCCACAAACACATGTTTCTAATCAATCATATTCTTAACACCCGAATCACATAATCACACAAATTCATGAAAAAGTCCTTCACATCAAAATCACACTTACTATATAACCTTACAAACTCTTCCAATTTCTTACTCATACACACATGCCCAAGTAAGATCATATTACTGGGCTCTGATACCATAATTGTTGGGACCCGATCCGGGAACCGGATCCCAACCGGAATAACGAAAAGCGAAGGAAACGAAAGCGAATGGAAACAAAAATTTCGCATCGGAAACAAAGCAATGGATGACGCGAAACGAAAAACGAAGCAACGAAACGAAAGAGGTCGAAACAAAGCGAAAGCAAATCGAATAATCGAATACGAATCGTAAATAACGAACGAAAGCGTAAGAAGCAACATGGAATCGAAAAGTCGTCAATTCGAATCAATTAGTAACAAAACAAAGCCGACATCCGAAACAAAGTAACAGAGAACAGCGATCGCGTTGGAATTCCTTAGACTCAAACTATCCCAAAATCCGGTAGGAATTTTTTTTTCTTTCTTTTCTTTTTCTTATAACCATCATATGTTTTTTTTTCTCTATATTCATTTATCAAACTCATACAAAGCACTCTTATATCCTTTTTCTTTGAAATTCTTTCTCATGCCAAAACGCAACTCTTATTCAAACTAATTTTTATCGAAAATTGGCAAAGATAACTACCGCCTTTATCCTAACCCAAACCTGCAAAGGCAAAATACACTTCTAAAATATCCAATCAATCATACAATCATCAAAATCAACCGGACCCTCCGTCCGGGATCTCAGCAGAAACAAACGCAATCTTAATTCTAAAACATTCTTGTAACTACAATATAATATACTGATCTCATAACTCAATCTCATTCCCAAACTTATACACAATTCCATAAACAATTTCCTACTTTCATACATTCAATCATAATCTTCATACATTCGAAAAACATCATAAGCACTTAACGACAATTCAAGCCATTTACAAAATATTCCAAATCTTAATATTTACATAACAATACAAACGATGCAAAACGGACCAAAAGTCTTCACATTCTTTCATCCGATCTCACCTCGAAACACGGAGATGGGGATGAAAGAAATGAGCTCGAAGCTCGTGAATAATATATTTATAAATTGAACAATAAGCGGAAAACTCATTTTAAGAAGTTTGATATTTTAAACATTTCACTTTTCAAACCGTTCATAAAACATTTCCAAAATCTTACATTTGCAAAATTTGTCTTCTCATTTCTCAAAATTCTCAATTCCTTCTTATTTCATAATCAAATTTAAAAGCATGAATGCATCACACTTAGAAACGAATAAACGCACATAACAATGCTTTCCAAAGTAACAAATAAAAAATACACAACATATCCGAGTGAATTGATGTTGGACCCCACACCCCACCCGTAGGTGTTTGGGGGTTATACCCCGGCGTGTGTTTGCGGGTTATACCGCGACATTCAACACAAATTCCAAATCACATTTAATGGTTTGGGTCGGTCCTAACAGAACGTACTACACTTTTCCGCATAGCGGTCCAAAGTCGATCGTGAAGGAGTCTCGAATCGGAGCTCCATGCCACTAGCGGGCAACCCGAGAAGGCTATAAAATGCAGAACAAGACTTTCGTCCCACAGATGGGACTGACTAAACCCACATAACACATAATTGAAACCGAACAATTCGGATTGCCCGAAGGCACTTTTCGAAAATCTTACTTTTCAAAATTTTCATATCAAAATGTCACATAACGTCATTACTTGATACTTTCACATAATCACATATCATACCAATTCATATAGCAAAACACATTCAATCTCAAATCATGAATTTAAATCACATATTAATCAAATCCATAACAATGAATGCAGTAATTTCTTCAAATCATAATCAGAACTTTTTCAAATTCACAAAGCACATTTTTTTTTCAATTATCCAAATAATTCGGAACTAGCGAAATTCAAAATCCTCGCTTTATTTTTCGTAAAATCGTTTCAAAACAAGGAATTTAATCCTTCGAAATCATAAGTTTTCAAACATCTATATAAACATTAATTTATCAAAAATTCACTTCTTAAACTCTCAATTTCACATGCTTAGCTTAAAATTCAACAAATAAATATACTACCCACCTCGAAATGATGCTAGGAACTCGTCCCGATCATCAATTTGACCAACGCCTTCCTTTATTCTTTCAATTTAAAATTGACCTAAGCCATAATATCCAAATTCCACGTCATAAATTGCATAATTCTCAAAATTAACTATCGAAATTCATAAACATCATATTTCCAAGCTTTCTAAAACCAGAAATTCTAAAATCCCCAATTTCAAAATTTGACCTAAACCAATACACTCAAATTCAATCTCATAAATAACTTAATTGTCAAAATTAATCTCACAATTCATCAATCCACATTAATTCCAAAATATCTAAATCCTCAATTTCAAAAATCCCCAAATCTTAAAATTGGCCTAAACCAATTTATCCAAATTCAATACCTTAATTCACAAATTCTTCAAAATTAACTTCATATACCACAAACCCATATCATTATTTATAAATCTACACCAAAATTTCACAAAATTCTTAATCACAAAATTAAGCCTAAACCTTAATCAAATTTCCATCCAAAATTAAACACAACCTAAGGCATATATATCAAAATCAACTTCATAAATCACAAACCCAAGTCTTTATCCATGTTTCTAAACTAAAAATTCATCAAGAACTCAAAGTTGAAAATTTTCTCTTATCTCTTTCTCCTTCTATTTTCGGATTTCTTGGTTCCCAAAGCAAGCTTTCTTCATTTCCAACCTTTTTCTCTCTTGAATCAACATGAAAATCCTTAAGAATCATGTAAAAAAAACAAAACTTCATTTTCTCTCTCTTCTTTTCTCCAAAACCGAAACACCTTCTCCATTCTTCTTCTTATTTTCTTCCTCCTTTCCTTCTCATTTTTTCCAGCCCATTCGTGGCTTTTCAATTGCTCAAAACGACATCCCTCATGTGTTTTGAGGCCAAGTCATTAAAATGGTGCTTAAAAGACCAAAATGCCCTTGAACTCTACTTTATGTCATGACTACTTATGGGTTGATTCTCACTATCAATTTGATGGAATTTGTTAAAACTTCCTTCTCAAGAAATGTTCCTCTCAATCATACGAATCCAACGCCACTGATCGCGCTCAATTCCGATCACTACACCAAAAGTTATGCGCAAAACAGTTCGGGTATATCCATATTCTAACACATTTTCCATGTACGATTATTTCCGTCCAAAAGTTCACGCTCTTAAACCCCGAATTGAAACTTGATAGCTTCATAACAATTGTAGCCTTATGTCTCTAGTTTAATTCAAAACAAGAATCGCCTCATTTCGATTCCCAGATCAAAAGTTATGCTCAAAATACTCTCAGATGTTCCTAATCCAAAAATTACACCCTAATCCGAACTTAAATTCAGAAATTAAAAGTCTTAGGGGCAAAATTGACATTTCATTTCTTCATATGATTTGTAGCCCCTTGTCTTAGCTTTAGTTCGCCTCAAGAATCGCTTCAATCGGATCTCTGTAGATCCCGAATTTCACAAAATACTGAACTATGTTCGGAAAATTTTCCGACTCACTTTGATTAAATTAATCACCATTAATTTAATCTAAAAAATTCACAAATTTCTATGAGGATGTAGATAATTGTCTTAGGAATCCAACGCCACAAGAATCAACTCAATCGGATGTCAGACGGAAAAGATATGAGCAAAATAGTGAACAAAGGTCGGACTGGAGGAGGAAACAAGAAAACTAAAGGAGCAAAACGACGTCGTATTAGGGCGAGGAAAGGGCGCGGTCGCCCTGGCGACGCGTCGCTAGAACGCTCGCCATCGCTACGGCGATGCGTCGCCCCTTGACGACGGGTACTTCATTTTCATTTTTTCACATAAAAAATCCAAAACTTCCAAAATTCATAACTCTTACTCACGAACTCCAATTTTGACAAACTTAGTCTCTGAAAGCTTGAAGGAAGCTCTACATCTTTCACGAAGGACATAAAACTCAATTCGACTCCTAAAGGAGTCCATTTTCCAGTCAAAGATACTATCCTCTAATATTAATGCTAAAACCATAATATAAACTTGTAAAATCATAACTTATTATTCGAGATTGAAAAATTGTATACTTTATATCGAAATAAAGATCAAAGCAAATCCTTCAATTTTCATGAAGAACATCAAAGCTAAATTAACCTCTAACTAGGATAATTTCTCAGTCAAAGATTCAGTCATACTTAAAGTCAAAAGTCAACCCTATCACACATAAACTTTGATGATCACAACTTTCACTCCGATATCGAAAATTACAAACTTTATGTCTACAGAAAGCTCTTAACATAACCTACAAGTTTCCAGAAGACCATTTTATCAAATTTTGCTTAAATCAAAAGTCAACTTTCAAAGGCCAAAAAGTCAACTATTTCACAATTTTTCATATTTTCACACTTTCTCTTTTTAGTCATGATTTTCAACTTAATTTCAATCAACTCATCCACTTAATTTCATAAACCATACCAATCCACTCAAAACCCCAAAGATATCAAAATCAGATCATTTCTTTTCTTCTCAATATTCTTTAAATTTTAAGTCATCTCTTATACAAGACATACACAAAGTACTCCTTAAATTTCATTTTCATAATTCAAATTTTCACTCAAAGATCGGGGTCCAACATAACATAAATTCAACCTTTCTCCCTGAGTGAGCCATTAGGCAACTGAATGAGCCCATAAACTTCTGAACTTTATCCCAAAATCCTTTAGGTCCAAAAACTCCATTTACAACTGACGGGTTTGCAATTCTGATGCAAATCAACTAGCTCCTAGACCTTACTATGCTTTATGGCTTATATCTCGTCATTCATTGCATCCCACCACACATCCACATTGGGTCCAGAAATAGCTTTTGTAAAAATAACTGGATATGTAACATGTCTAATAGCATAGTCCTGTACACCTGATAGACTATGTAATCGGATAGGATAGTAGGTCATCTCACCATAGTGGATTTACTTAAATGTATTAGATTTTGTACCCCCAGGAACCTGTGTACTGTAGGTGTGGGTTCCTGTTCCTGTACAGGCATGGTACACAGAACTAGATCTACCAGATCTAACTGTATGAGTAGTGGATACATGACAACTATAGTATCCACCCTGCTATCATCTGAAGGGTCAAAGAGTCCACCATCATTATAGACATCATACTCTAAAAACTTAGTTGTTTGTAATTCCAATATTCTGGTCTCTCCTTCTCTGCAATAAAAGTCGTAGCCTTAAACTAGTCGAGATATCTTACTAAATAGCAATGAGCGGAATGAGTATGCAATCTTTCTTTATAAGGATTATACTACCTCAGTAGGGCAACACATAAATGTGTGCAAGGCTGGGTTTCCAAACTTTTAGATAATTAGCTAGATTAGTCCTATTCTGCATCGACTTCTTCAAGTCCTTTAAGGTGTATTTATGCCTTTTGGCAACACATCATTTTGCTCAGAACTACTCAACATAGTGAATTAAGTCACTATTCCAACTGATTTCAGATATCTGGCAAACGGACCTTTTAAAGTCTTGAAACACCATGTTTGCCATGATATTCTCCTCGGCGGTCGAATCTGACTATCTTAATGAATTTTCTCAATTACTTCTTAACCTTTAGTCTTTAAGCAAGAACACATAACTGTAATAAGAATAATCATTTATAAATGTCAAAATAAATTTAAAATTGCATAATGCAACTGTATAAGGTCTACTGATATCTTTATGTATCATACTCAACAACTCAAAAGCATGAGTTGACCTCAATATCTTTATTAATCAACTTATCCTTGCAACAGTCAGCACATTTTCCCAGATCATCATAATATAGAATTGAAAAATGCTTTTCTTAATCAATCTCTCAACCCTAGCTTTGGAAATGTGGCTTAAACTTTTATGTCACACATGTATGACTTCTCATTCATCAGGGTCCCTCATTTCATAACTTGTTTAGCAAGATACGAAGAAGCATATATCTAATTTGGGAAGAGACATTCTATACAAACCATATGACAAGAAAGTTGTACCATTATGTTTTGCATTAAACAATTGTACAACATAAGCATTAAATACAAAACATTAACCCTCTTTGTCCAAAATTGATCAAAAAATCACATATACAATGTGTCGTGTAAAACTCAAATGAACCTTACAACAAAGTTCAGTACATACATCCCCTATAGATATTACTTCCATTTTTTATTGCTGTGAACCGTCAGTTTCTCCTTCCCTTTATTTGGCTTTATCCTAGATATGAACCTTTGCATTATAGAAGCACCTTAATCAGATGCTCCACTAAATAGCCACCATGTACTTAATGCGACTATCGCAAATTAGATTCATAGATTGACAAACCAAAGAGTAACTTGATGGTCTTAGTCTTTCCTTTTAAACCTTATACTACTAGTTTCTTTATGTCCCTAGGACCTTTATCAGTACTAGTTTGACCAACATCAACATGCGGAGAAGATTTGAACTTTTTACCTTCAAACTTAGCGGGCTTCATCTTTGTCTTCCCTTTAGTTGCTTTGAGGGCTGTAGGAGTAGCAAGCTTAAGTTTCTTCTCTTCAGTAACGCAATGGGCTATCAAAGCATTGAAGTCCCAACGTCTTCAATCTACTGTGAAGATGAATTATTCTCGATATGTACTCCATTACTTCTCTTTCTCCTATATATACCTCATAGAGAATAATTCTTTCATCAAGACACTTGTCTCCTCATTAGGTGAGATTGTGTACCTCTTGGAGACATTTTCAAGAAACTCCTTTGCTATGTCTGTGTCTGGAAGTCCACCTAGCAGATGGTTAGGTATGGACCTGTTAATGGTTATCAGATATAATCTGTTAGACCGATCCCAGGTTTCATAGGTTGCTTTAGTTCATGGATGTAGGTGGAGATGACCTATCCATTCATATGATCATATCAACCACATCTATCTTTATATCATTCAATATATCCTTTGTTCACTTATTTGTATTGAAACTGGTCAGGGTTTCAATGGTGACATTGATTTATTGATTGAAATGGTGACTTCAAAATGATAATTTTTAAATCAGCACAAATGTAGGATAATAATGATACTCAAAGTCATTAAATAGTATCTTTAATAGAAATTGCGTCACACATATTATGAAACATCTGTGGGCTGAATACATAATATATGCAACTAGACCTTCACATAAAAGCAATTAGAGAACAAATCATCAACTCTCATAACACTACCACCTGTGGGTGAATAGATCATTCAAGCAACGACTTTCCTCTATCCAATGCCTTTATGAGAATCTCAAAATCTCATGTACGACCAACATCTGTGGATAAAATAACCAAACATGAGACCAGAGACATCCCCTAACGTGTAAATAGAATAATTCAAAATACTGACTCGAAAAGGCAATGTGGTGACTAAATCCTCATTAGCACTCAAAAAGTTCACAAACACAAGGGATACATCTTTATGTTATCCTCACATTCTTTATAGGCATATAGTATGTGACAATGTAACATCAAAAAATACAAAAAAATTTGAATACATAGTCTCATTGTCATACACTCGTGCTAAAGACATTCTCTGAAAACTTCGTTTGAGACTCTCGTAAAAGAAAAATCTCAATAGAGTGACTATCGTGTGTCACCGGACACTGAACCGATTACCCGAGACACAAAAACCTCATGTATCTCCCTTATGGCAAGTTTGTTGAACGAAAATTTACTCAAAAATGGCTTAAGAATGTCTTAATTCCTTTTTCGACCGACTATCATGCAATCCTGAACACCGAACAAGAGATCTGAGATATAAGAACCTCATGTATCTCCCTTATACGATGTCTGAAGTATGAAAATTCATTCGAAATCGAATTCAGAATAAAAATTCATTCGAAATCGAATTCAGAATACCTTAATTCCTTTTTCTTACGCGTGCCCGTCACACGCTCCCTACGTGTAGGCGTGCACGCACCGCCATGTATCCCCCACCTCGCCACGTGTATAGACTGATATGGCGCGTGCGCTTGTGGGAGGGTAGGTAGCGGGTAGCGTTGGAGCAACGTGTCGGTACGCTATTGGCGCGTGCGATGTATGCTACTATCCCCGACTACTGTAGCAACTTCACACGCCTAACATTCCGTCTCCCACTGACTCCGAAGGTGATTTCTGGCATCCCAGGATGTCTTTTTTTGCTCTGTTAGGCCCGTTTTTGACTCGTTTTTTTATAGGTAGCCTTATGTATATCATTTTTGCGTAATTATATATGTAAAAAAACTGAAAAGTGAATCAAAACTTGAGAAAAATCATATGAGATGAAAAACCAAAAAACCTTCGATTTACCAATCCGATCACATAACCCCTCTGATTCCATATGTAATACATAGTATAGACCTTATTACGTACCCAGGATCATACATGAAACGATTAAAAATGAAGGTAATGAGGAATACCTAATTTTGGTTCCATCTCTAATTCTAATATTATTTTCGAGCTCCAAACGATCACAAATCTCTTAAGACCTTTATAGAAAGTGTTTATCGACATGTGTTTTAGGCCTTTCTACAGTTTTCTCAATATGTAAGCTCTCTTAACGGGTTAGAGAATCCTTATGCTTGCGATTGATATGAGCAACTATAGGAGACCTTAAGCTATATATATATAGCTTCCATATTGGGCTTCCCCATCACAAGGCTAATATGAGTCCGGTCCACACTAATTGAGATCTATTTTTCACCTAGACTTCGACCCATTGATTTAGATCATTTATTGGGTCACTTTATTGTCTTCATCTGGATCAAATTATGTAATTTAATTGATAATTTATTGAAAAACTAAAAAATGCAATTAATAGTTGTCCAACTTTATAGGAAAGGACAAAATTGTCCAACATCTCATTCTCACAGGATTCTAATCACTTAGACACCTCATCATTATGGAGACATACTAATATACAAAACATCAAAATAGTAAAAATAAATTAGCAAAAACAGTAACAACAAAATATAATGGGAATCCGTTCAAAGCTTCTCAGTGACATTATTAATATATGGGCTATTCTGGATTTTCTTCTTCTTCATGGATTATCGAAAGCGGCAATGGGATTAAGGCCTAGTACTGCCTCCCTTTATGACCTTCACCTTGTCCTTAGGAAGATGTTGATCAATTGTTTCATAGGGCTTTGCTGGTTCTTTTGGGGCCGAATGTTTAAAATCTTTTATAGCTCCACTTTCCGTTGCAAATCATCTTGCAACACCTGGGGAATCTCTTGGTAAAGCATGTTAGCTCCAATGACAACTGTGAGCTAGGAGAAATGAATCATCGGGTGGATAAAAACAGAACTGGAGAGTATCTTTTAAGCAACTGGATAGTAGCCAATGTACCACTGTGATAGTTTCTCATTTTCTTTCGTCACCAATGACTTAAGACTTAATTTTGAGATAAACTAAATCACCTACTTGAAATGAGACATCCCGGAGGTAGTAGTCAGCATATTTCTTCATTTTTTCATATGCTAACCCTAATTGTTGGTTCAACTCTTTAATAATTAAGTCTTTAGCTTGCAGTTGCTCTTTCACAATTGAGTTATAAGTTCTCATTGGCTGGTATTGCAAGAGGGGAGAGGATCCCTTCCATGTACCACCTTAAAGGGTGTCAATTTTATAGTAGTATGAAGAAACGATATTATGTCAATATTAAGCCCAAGGCAGCCACCTATCAGATCCTTTCGGAGATTTAATCTGTTTGAATCTTTTTTCATTCGAAGATGTAGATCTAAACTAGATGCTAAAGTTTTAGGCTGGGAATGAACAAAAAAACACAAATAATTCTCCAAACATCTGTTAATCAATTCAATCTGGCCATCCGTCAGAGAGTGATAGACAGTGCTTCTTCTAACTTTGCTTGCTATAATTGAAATAACTCAGTCCATTAATGACTTATAATTTTTTTTTCTTGAATGGATATGATAAATCTTGAAAATCTATGCAGTTTAACAACATTATGTATAAGAACGTCAACTATAATAGTGGATGTAAAGGATTGCTTCAGAGCAATGAAGTGTTCATACTTACTAGATCAATCCACAATCACCATAAGCCCAGCATAATTGGACAACCCTTTGACGAAGTCCATTGTAACATCCTCTCACACTTGTTTCAGAATTAGTAAGTCCCCTGGCATAAAAGATAATTGCTTATTTTGCAAATAAATTTCATAAGACTTTGTGCAAATATCTTCTTCTTATTCTTCAGCAAGACAATATTCAATAACAATCTCTTTTCTGTAATTAATTCATGAATCTTGCGCACCTTGATGTCAATATGCTTAGAACAACCATGAAAAATAAGATTCTTTGATAATGCAATTGTTGATTTATTGTCACATAAAATGGATGTGGGCTCCTTTTGCTTCTCACATAAAAATTTAAACATCTTCCTTAGTCAAATTGCGTGGGTAGTACACTTAGCTGCTGCAATATGTTCTATTTTAATAGTAGGTAATGTCACAACTTGTTATTTCTTTAATGACCATGAAATATTGCTGACCTTATAAAAAATACATAACTAAAAGTGATTTTCCTCTATTTAATGTCTCTAACCCAATCACTATCTATAGAGTCAAACAAACTTGAAATACAAATGGCTGAATATAACATACCACCATTCAATGTACCTTTCACATATTTTAAAATTCTCTTGACAATTTGGAGATGTATTTCTTCTAATGCTTCCATAAATATGCTTAATAAATTAACTATATAGGCAATGTCAAGTCTTGTCATTGTCAAGTATCTTAGGCTGCCAATCAAACTCTTGAAATGAGTTGGATTCACTTTTATGATATTGCATTCTTTCTTTAACTTTAATTTTTCTTTAGATGATGTGGAGATTGGTTTGGAATTATCCATCTTGAATTTCTTTAAAATATGAGCTACATACTTCCTTTGAGAGATGAAAATCTCATCTTTATTTGGAACAAATTCTATTCCAAGAAAATAAGACATTAATCGTATGTCTATCATCTCAAATCATCTAGTCATAGCCTCTTTAAATTCTGTTATCATCTTTGCAATATTTCTAGTACACAACAGGCCATCCACATATAATTCTCCAATTTTAGCAAATTTAACATATAATGTATGATTATATGGGCACCTTTGAAAACCATAATTAATAAAATAAGTATTAATAAGAATATATCAAGCTTTGGTGATTACTTTAGCTTATGCAAGGCTTTTTTCAATCTATACATGTGATTCTCCTTTCCTTTCTTAATGTATCTTAGAGGTTGTTCTGCATATACTTCTTCTAACACACCATATAAGAAATTAGACTTGACAACCATTTTATTCAAGTTCCATTGTTTTGATAGCCAAAGAAATGACCTTTTGAATACTATCAAGTCTATTGATAGGTACAAATAATTCAAAATAATCAATACTTGGTTTTTGCTTGTAGCCTTTAATAACTAATCTTGCTTTATAATAATAAACTTCTCCACTTGGCTTGTACTTTGTTTCATACACCTACTTCATGCTAATAGGATTCTTTCTAGCCCATAACTTTGTCAACTCCCACATGTCATTTTTATCAAAATCATGAATTTCTTCATCCATAGATTCAATCCAATGAGAATCATTTGCTCTTTCTTTAAATGTCAAGGGATCTCATTATAGGAAGAGAGCATAATTGACTTGCTCCTCATTAATGGATTTGTAGCATTGTCCAACACATAATCTTGTAATCTTGTTGGCAAATGACGTTGTCTTTGAGATCTTCTAACTGAACTTGGTTGAAAATAAATTGATGCTTGTTATTCAGCTTCATCATCATCTACTATTGGAATTACAATATGTTTTTACTGCTCCTATGAACTCCAATTCCATTTGCCTTTCTCTCTAAATGTTACATCTTTGCTTATTATTACTTTCTTTGTTTTTAGCTTGTACAATCTATAGGCTTTGGAATTTTCATTGTAGCTAACGAAAATGGAATTTTCTCCTTTGTCATCAGGCTTCTTCCTCAGCTAGTTTGGAATATGTGTATATACGATATTGCCAAATACCTAAGATGTCTGATGGATGGTCTCCTACCACTCTAAGCTTCTTCAGGTGTTATGTCACAAACACTTTTGGCTAAACATCTATTTAAAATATGAACAACACTTAAATCTACTTATGCCTAAAATTCTTATGACATTTGTTTACACCTTGATGTACACCTCAGCATGTCTGTGATTGTTTTCTTCTTCCTCCCGACTACATCATTTTGCTGCAGAGTGTAGCTAGTTGTCACTTAATGTTGGATGCCATGCTTTTCAAAGAAGTCATTACCTACAAGATACTCCTGGCCTTTGTCTATTGTGACAAGTTTGATTTTCTTACTGCTTTCATTTCAACAAGAACTTTAATTTTTTCAAATGGTTCACACACTTCAGACTTTTGTTCCAGAAAATAAATCCATGTTTTTTTTGCTATAATTATTAATGAAAGTAATAAATTTTTTTTTACCTCCATTAAATGGAACCTCCATAGGCACAAATATAAGTGAACAATCTCTAATGGCTTATGAGCTCTTCATGACTTTCCGATTGGGAATGCATCTTTATGCTTCTTTCCCGTAATTCAAGTCCCTCATACATGATTAAGACTTCAATACGAGGCAATCCAAAGACCAGACCTTTTCTTGACAAATAATTCAATCCTATATAAAGAAAAGGTCCAAAATGCATATGTCACAACTGATTATCATCAGTTATTTCTGAATTCAAACATGTAAGTTTCATATGTTGAATCCTTAAAGGGAGTAGGTGAATTTGGGCCTTATTCACTTTAGCAAGTAATTTTCCTTTTGAATTGATAATGGAGCTCACATCAATATGATGCTGAATATCATATTCTTTCTCTTGCAATTGTCTAGTACTAAACAAATTTTTTATGCATTCCAGGAACGTAGTAAACATCAGAAATATAATGCAAATGACCATCCTTCATTCTAATGGTAATTCTTCATTTGCCTTTAATTTTAAGCTTCCCATTATCACCAAATTCAACTTATGAATTGAAAGATTCATCTAAAGAGATATAATTCTTTCTTACCATATATGTGATTACTAAATCCAGAGTCTAGAAACCATATATCTTCATCTTCACACAGTGAACTGTTAACAATGAACAAATTTAGTATATTAGAATATTATCCTTCATTTTCTACTGCATTTACGTGAGATTTAAATGCTTTCTATATCTATCAAATGACTTGTGCCCATACTTGCCACAATTATAACAATGAAAATTTGGTCTCCAATTTCCTTTTCCTCTACTTTCGTCACGGCCTTGACTTCTACCTTGATTGATTGTATTAATAGAAGTGTCAAATTCATGTCCTCTTCCTTTAAAACCACCTCAGCCTCTAAAATTTCTTCCTTTAAAATTACCTCATCCTCTATTATTTGTTGCCACGACCTATTACTTCCTTCTCCCATTTGGTTTGATTTTGTAGCACTTGCCAAATTTTTTTGTCTTTCTAATGTTTTTTCCAATGGTTTATTTGCCTTCTCCAAGGCTATATTTGTTTGAATTTCTAAACTACCTTGCAACTCAACTATTTTTGGCTCTTTAAGATCATAAGACTCCATTATTGTTGTCATAATATGGTCATACTTCATTGGTAAAGTTCGTAGGATTTTTTTTCACCACTTGAGTGTCTGTAATCTCATCATCATACATACCATCTTATTGATAAGATCTATGACACAAGAAAAATATTACTCCACTAATTTTTCGGTGCTTATGTCACATTTTTCATACTCCTTCTTCAAGGACTGCAATTTTGATTTTTTAGCTTTATTTACTCATTTGTATGCAAGCTTTAAAATATCCCAAGCCTCTTTTGTTGTTTTCACTTTTGAAATCTTGTTAAATACGAAGTAATCTCATTTTTCCTTTCTTACTTTATAATACTTTAGTGTATATAGGTGTTTATAAAACTCAAAAGACAATTTTGGTGGTTCTCTAGATAATTCTTAATTAATTACTTCAAGAAACACTCGTAAACACATGAATGACATATAATGCCTTAGGACTTCTAAAAGAATCATCTAGAAAGATATCAGAACTTGAAATGTCAAAGTCCACTCCAAGTTATAACTTGTTTCAATTTCCAATACATATAATTCATCCCCGATTCAAAAGTGGCTAGGTCATTTGTAAGATGGAAAGGTATGATTAAAAATTCATAATAGCTTTCATTTATTTAGAAAGTTGCCTTTTTAGATACATCTTTAATCCTCACCCTTATATGGCGATACCCAAACTTCAAATCCAATTTTGAGAATAAAAAAGTGCCCTTTAATCCATCAAATAACTCACAGGTGATTGGAATGGGGAGTTGGTCAGGTACTATTATTTTGTTTAATGCTCAATAATCAATGCAAAACCTCTAACTCCCATCCTTCTTCCTAACTTAATTGCAATAGTATACTCGAAAATGGGTGTACAATTAGTTGAATAAATATTGTCATTAACATTTCTCCAACCAATTACTTAATCTCGTCTTTTTTGGGTATGTGGGTAATGGGTTGTAAATTAATTAGGATAGTGCCAAGATTAAGATTTATCTCATGGCTTTTATCTCTCAATGATAACAATTCATTGGGCCAATTGAAGATTTCTTAGAACTCCTCAATCACACCTTGTAACTGTTGGAAATTTAAATTGTAGGTTCTCCATCTAGCAATGCCATACACCTAAAGCTCCACTAACACCCTTGCCCCTCCCATTGAATTGTCTTCACCATATATTTAAGTCAAACCACGGTCTTTTTTGGTAAATTTTTTTTTGTTTTTTGGTAAATAAGGCAAACCACAGTCTTGCTCATGCTTGGGTCTCCTTGTAATGTCATGATTTTGCCATCCACCGGGATCCTCAATGTTAGTGTGTGCCAATGAAAATTAGTCTGATGCAATGCAAACAACCATTTGAATTCGAGTATAATGTCGAAGCTACGGATATTAAGAAGGAAAAAAATTTTCAACAATCGTGACCTTTTGCATTTTTAACATTATCCCTCAACAAATGTGCTGGACCCCACTTTCAAAGCCAAGCATTCGGAATCAAACACAGAAGCAGTACTTGAGATGAATAGAAAGAGAACTTCAAGATCCACAACTCTCATGAATACCTTAAAAATCAATTATGTCATCTACAAGATCAAATTTGGACTAGAAGATGTTTTGACCAAATTGAGACGAATGCTGACATCATACTGAGACGAATGCTGACGTCATAATGAGAGAAATTGGAAAAATGAGTATAACTTTCTGTACATAACTTGGATTCAGGTGTTCTTTAGATGAGTAGAAAGAGGACTTCAAGATCTACAACTTTCATGAGACCTTAAAGACCAATTTTTTCATCTAGAGGATCAAATTTGGACTAGAAAATGTTCTGGCCAAACTGAGACGAATGTTGATGTCATAATGAGACGAATTGGAAAAAGGGTATAACTTTCTGTATAGAACTCGGATTCAGGTGTTCTTTAGATGAATAGAAAGCGGACTTCAAGATCTATAACTCTCATAAAGATCTTAAAGACCAATTCTATCATCTAGAGGATCAAATTTAGACCAGAAGATTTTCTGGCCAAACTAAGACTAATGCTGACATCATAATGAGACGAATTGGAAAAACAGGTATAACTTTCTATACGGAACTCAAATTCAGATCTTCTTTAGATGAATAGAAAGAGAATTTCAAGATCTACAACTCTTATGAAGACCTTAAAGACCAATTATATCATATAGAGGATCAAATTTGGACCAGAATATATTCTAGCCAAATTGAGACCAGTGCTGACGTCATACTGAGACAAATGCTGACATCATAATGATACAATAGGATGAACATTAACTGAGGCGATAGGATGAATAGTAACTGAGGCGATGGGATGAATAGTAACTGAGACGATGCAACACTACAACTTGCAATGGTCGTATCTCTGAACTCCGATATCCAAAATTTACAAACTTTATATTGTTGGAAAGCTGGAAAGATCCTCTACAACTTTCAAGAAAACCATTTTTACCAGTTCTACCTAGATCGTTCCATATTTTCCCCCGAAGTCAGTATACAATTCTATCCCTATGGAAAACTTGAAATATACAATGTACACTACAAGGTAATAAGCACATCCACATAGAACTTCTTAAATACTCAATTCATTTTAAAATCAAAAATGAAGTTCGCACATAGCCTCCATTCATAGCTTTAATTACACATCGACATTTCATCAAGTCTTAACCTAAGTTACAAAAATACATTGGATGCTTAATGTTCAAGATGCATATAAAGCTATTCGAAAGTCTAGCCAGTAACTTAGTACAAAAGCTAACTATCTTGGAATTTTTGATGCCTTGCAAGGATTGCTAACCTTCACGCTCTGCACCTGAGGAGGGAAGAGTGGGGTGAGCTACACAGCTCAGTGGCAAATATATTTATAGTCATTGCCAAATGACCACAAATTCAAGCATATGTATATATGTATATAAATGCATATATCCAACAATTCCAGCACTCTTCAATTTAGAAAAAAAAAACTCATAGCACATAACATTCAAATGCATCATACACGACAAATTTAAAGATGCGTTGCACAGCAATTGGCTCGAGGGTCCCATGGAAACAGAATGGGGAAACCGAAGTTTACCCCATGAATAGAATGAGTCCAGTCATGGATCTCATATGCCGCAAGCGGGCAGCCGGGAGAAGGCTTTTGTCAATGTACATGTGATGAACATAATGGTTCCACTCTCGTCCAAACAAGGCACATATTCATTTTTCTCAAATGCTCATACTTTTATGCTTTGTCTTCTTTGCATTTAATACAAAATGTAATACCCTTTTTCAAGGTATAACATGATTACCATGCAATTCCAAACATTCACATTTAATTTACTTTCAAGTAAATCAACTTTTGGCATTCACATACACATACATAGGCAAGGATTTGCTCTAATTTTTCAATAACTATAAACACACTTCCCACCGAATTGGCTTGCGAAAACCAAGTCAGCCTTTCCCCTTGCTCTTGGGTAGGATTTCCTTGGCTTCCTACAACAACTAAGGTTCCAATCAAAACAACCTTCCAAAAAATTCATAAACTTCAAAAATCACAAAAATTTAACAAATACAATTTGAATTCAAATCTAGCCTACCCATAACCCACCTAGGTTAGAAAAGCTAAGGTCCAGTTTAGAAACCCTAAAATCACTTAGGTTCTCCTAATCTATCTCCTTCTAACACAAACTTTTCATTCTCTCTAATTCCTTCATCCACAACACAAATCATTCCTTTAATAAAGCAAGAAGAAAAGATGGTTAACCTACCTTAACAAGTCGATCTCTCTTCTTTCCTTCTTCCACCAAAATCTTTCTCTTCTCTCTCTAACTTTTATTTTCTCACTCTTCTCCCTCTTCAAATCACGTTTTTCACCTCTTAACAAGCAAGACAACACTTCCTTTTTCTATTTCTACCCTTAATGAGCCCAAAAAGTCTATCTTACCCTTCCTATAAGCTTATGCTCTTCTATGCTCAAGTGATCTCCCAAAAATGTCCTTATTACATCAACACTTTACTTTCCTTTATCCATTCAACAAAGCCTACTAACTTTGATACCATTATAGTTCCAAAAATTTAAATCTATCTAAACTCCAAAATTATTTTGCAATCATACTTACTTAAAGAAAAAATTTTCAGGGGTCCAACAATTCTCCCCCTTTAAAGAATTTTGTCCTCGAAATTCTTACCCGAGGAATTGAAAAGGTGTGGATACTTCTCTTTCATGGCTTCCAAAGGCTCCTATATTGCCTCCTCGGTCGAATGGTTTCTCCATAAGACTTTAACTAGTTTCACAACCTTGTTTCTTAAAACCTTTTCTTTCGAATCTAAAATCTCCACCGGTTGCTCCTCATATGTCAAATCCTCCCTTAGCTGAACCTCGGAAGGTTGAACTATATGCGAAGGATCCGACAGGTACTTCCTCAACATTGACACATGAAAGACACTGTGAATCTTAGATAACTCCGGTGGCAAAGCTAAGTTATATGCTAAGGGCCCAATCTTCTCAACGATTTCATAAGGGCCTATATATCTCGGACTAAGCTTGCCCTTTAAAACTCCCTTCCACGGAGAAGCTCTAAGGAACACTTTGTCTCCAACTTCAAACTCCATTTCCCTTCTATATGCATCCTCATAATTCTTCATTCTGTCTTGAGCTGCTTTAATTCTTTGCTTCACCAATTTAATCTTATCAACGGTGACTTGCACCAACTCAGGTCCTACAAGTCTCCTTTCACCTTCTTCATCCCAACAAATAGGAGTTTTGCACCTCCTGCCATACAAAGCTTCATAAGGTGCCATTTGAATTCCTGAGTGGTAAGAATTATTATAAGCAAACTCGATTAAAGGTAAATGATCATCCCATGAACCTTTGAAGTCCATAACACAAGCTCTTAACATTACCTATAATGTTCGTATTGTCCTTTCTGATTGACCATCAATTTGTGGATGGAAAGCTGTACTAAAATGCAACTTGGATCCCAAAGTTTCCTGTAAGCTTTCCCAAAATTTGGAGGTGAACCTGAGGTCTCTATCTGAAACTATAGAGCTTGGAATCCCATGAAGTCTGATTATTTCATCTACATATTTCTTGGCCAAAACATTCAAAAAATCTTTCTGTTTAATTAGCAAGAAATATGCGAACTTGGTTAGACTATCCACAATCACCCATATCGCATCATGCTTCCTGCTAGTCCTCAACAATCCCATTAAGAAATTCATCGTAATCTTCTCCCACTTCCATTCTGGAATCGGTAGAGGTTTAAGTTTGCCTGAAGGCGCCTGGTGTTTAGCTTTGACTTGCTGGCACACTAAGCATCTTTTAGCATATTCAGCAACTTCTTTCTTCATTCCTTTCCACTAGAAATGCTCATTCAAATCTCTATACATTCTTGTACTTCCTGGGTGTATAACATGAGGCGCATTGTATGCCTCATCTAGAATCTCTTCTTTCAACTCCAACCTATCTAGAACACACAATCTGTTACCTACCACCATCAATCCATCTTCCTAATTTCTATTCTAGAAGGTTTACCACTTTTAATCTCTTCGTGAATCCTACTCAAATACTTATCTTGTTCTTGTAATTCCTTAATCTTTTCATTCAATACTAGTCTTACTCTAAAAGTAGCCAGTACACAACTAGATTCGGCTTGTCTCATTATCACTTTAAGTTTGTCTAATTTTGTCAACAAAGGAAGGTATACTGTCTCCACGTGTGCCATAGTTGACTTCCTTCTTAATGCATCTGCTACTACATTAACTTTCCCTGGATGGTAATCTATCATCAAATCATAATCCTTCAATAGTTCTAACCACCTTCTTTGTCTCAAATTCAACTCCTTTTGGCTCATCAAATATTTAAGACTCTTATGGTCTATAAACACCCCGGTGGTGACTTCATACAAGTAATGTCTCCAAATCTTTAATGCAAAGATTATGGCCGTTAACTCCAAATCATGCGTAGGATAATTCATCTCATAAGGCTTTAATTGCCTAAAAGCATAAGCAATCACTTTATCATCCTGCATCAACACACAGCCTAATCCCTTCCTTGAGGCATCACTATACACTGTATATCCATCACTTCCTGAAGGCAAAGTCAAAACTGGTGCAGTTGTAAGTCGGTTCTTTAATTCCTTAAAACTGCTCTAGCATTCCTCTATCCATATAAATGTCTGATTCTTTCTTTTCAATTTGGAAAGTGGAGTCGCTATTATAGAAAAGCTCTTTACAAACCTTCTATAATACCTGGCTAGTCCCAAGAAACTTCTCACTTCAACCACATTCTTAGGTGCTTCCCATTTCACAACTGCTTATATCTTCCTTGGATCCACATGAACCCCTTTCTCTGAAATCACATGTCCAAGAAATATCACTTATTTTAGCCAAAATTTGCATTTATCGAATTTGACATACAACTCATTCTTTCTCAATATCTCCAAAGAAATTCTTAAATGTTCTTCGTGTTCCTTATCACTCTTAGAATAGACCAAAATATCATCAATAAAGACAATGACAAATTGTTCTAAGAAAGGTCTAAAGACTTTGTTCATTAAATCCATAAAAGCTGCAGGTGTATTTGTCAATCCAAAAGGCATGACCAAGAACTCAAAGTGGCCATACCGTATTCTAAAAGCAGTCTTTGACACATTGAACTCCTTTATCCTCAACTGGTGGTAACTCGATCTCAAATATATCTTAGAAAAGACCCTTGCCCCTTGTAACTAATCAAACAAATAATCTATGCGTGGAAGCAGATATCTATTCTTAATGGTGACCTGGTTAAGCTTTCTATAATCCACACACATTCTCAAAGACCCATCTTTCTTCTTCACAAACAGAACCGGAGCTTCCCAAGGTGAAGAGCTCGGCCTAATATAACCTTTCTCCAACAAGTTTTCCAATTGTTCCTTAAGCTCTTTCAATTTCGCTGGAGCCATTTTATAAGGCGGAATCGAAATTGGCGTTATGCCTAGAAGAAGCTCAATGGGAAATTCAATTTCTCTAGGGGATGGTAGTCTTGGTAACTCCTCGAGAAAGACATCCGGGAATTCCATGACTACTGACATATCTTCTAACTTCCCTCTTTCTGCACACGTGTCTACCACATAGGCCAAAAAGGCTTCACACCCTTTCCTCGTCACTTTCTCTGCTAGCAGAGCTGAAACAACTCTAAGTGGGCTTAACTTTTTGTTTCTCACAAACTCTACCTTTTTCCCGTCATCCACCACAAACTCTATTGTCTTTTGTTTGCAGTCCAAATTAGCATTATACTTCTCTAATGTGTCCATGCCCAAAATTACATCTTATCCTTCCATATTCATTGGCATTAGATCTACCACTATGTGTCCCCCACCAATAAGTATCTCACAATCTCTGTAAATTTGACTAATCACAATATACTGGCCAATTGGAGTACTCACCATCCAAGGAGTATCCAAAGGGTTCAAATCTCTGCCCGACACAGTTCTACTCGATTAAACAAAAGAGTGAGTAGAACCTGGATCAATCAAAACAATTACATCATCATCAAATAATTTAATCATACCAGTCATAACTTCTGGGGCTGTCTCTGTGTCATCCCATGTCATTGCAAACACTCTAGTTGGTGCTTGCCCCCTGAGTCTTCCTGGAGGATTCGCCATCTTAGCCACATCAGAACTGCCCTCTTCAGTTATTGTCTTGTTTCCCACTGCCTCAGTTCTCCTCGACGGTTGTATCTGTGTTCCCACTCTTCTTGCATACTGTGGACACTCTCTTGCCATATGCCCTTTCTCTCCACATTTGAAACAAGCTCCAGTCAGCTTGTAGTATTCCCCTCCATGGAGCTTGCCTCAATGGTTGCACTTAGTGACGGACGACTTGCCCCCTTCTCCCCTTCTACTGCCTCCCACCGTTGAGGTTTAATGAGAAACAGTAGAAGTTTTCATTGGTTTAGGCCTGCTTGCACCACTACTCCTCTCCTCAAACTACGCAGGGAAAGTCCTGACACTCCTCTCTGGCATAGAAGTACCACCTCCCCTCTTGAACTGTTCTCTCCTCTTTCTCTTTTTGCTCACAACACTCTTAATGGTCTCAATGTTCTCCACCCTTAAAGCTACTTCAAGCAGCTGTTGGAAATCACAAAAATTCTGCAACACCACTTTCTCTCTGATAGCTAGGTGTAACCCCGATTCAAATCTACGACACTTAGCCGCCTCACTCATCATCATCTCTGCTGCATATCGAGAGAGCTGTGTAAACTGACGCTCATATTCACTTACCGTCATTTTCCTCTGACTCAAAAACTCCCTCTGTTTTTGCTAAATGTACACCTCAGATAGGTATTTCTTTTTGTAAACAGTCAAGAAATCCTTCCATGCTAACACTGGTGGTCTCATCTGGCTCTCTGGAACACTCTCCCACCAATGCAAAGCATCTCCCTGTAACAGGCTTGCGTCGTATACAACTTTCTCCTTGTCCTCACAATCCATCTGATCCAATATTCTCTCGGTCTTTCTCAACCAAGTCTCAGCTTCTTCTGGATCTGTTGTCCCATAGAAATCAACTGCCCCATACTTCCTGAGCTTGTCAACTAATTTCCTTTCTTGGTTGGGCTGAAGCAGAAGATTGTGGTATTTGACCCATGGCCTGAGCAAAGGCCTGAACAAATGCCTGAAACATCCTCAGATCCAATGGAGTAGGCACTTACTTCTGCGAAAGAGGAGACTCCCGCGACTGTGACCGAGTGGGCTCACTACCTTGCCCTATAGAAACCTTAGCATTCATTAGGGCTACAGACTCCTCAGTACTCTCCTCTCTTAGTGGAGAGTCAGGTGCAATCGATCCTTGCAATACTCCTCGTGTTCTTCTATAGGGTGGCATCTTATTCCTTCAATGTAAACAAACACTATTAGCTTACATTTCATTCTACAATTCCTAATCCTTACATGTATGCATGACATGCATGTCACTTAATGCAATTCAATCACTTCACAATACAAAAATAAAATCATATAACATAACAGTTCATTGCACTATGTATTCTAAGCCTAGGAAACAACATAAGCTCTGATACCAAACAATGTCGGACCCCACTTTCGAAGCCCAGCATTCGGAATCAAACACGGAAGCAGTACTTGCCCTATACCATACTAAACCTGTTTCGGGACATCAGGCATAACTTTCTCTAGAAACCTTAGATTAAGGTGTTCATTTGATGGATAAAAAGAGGACTTCAAGTTCTATAAATTTCATGAAGATCTTGAAGATCAATTCTATCATATAAGGGGTCAAATTTGGACTAAAAAATGTTCTGTTCAAACTAAGACGAAACAAAAAGTCAACCTAAGATGATTTGGAAAAATGGGTATAACTTTCTGTAAAAAAAACTCAGATTCAAGTGTTCTTTACATGAATAGAAAGAGAACTTCAAGATCTAAAACTCTAATGAAGACCTTAAAGATCACTTCTATCATCTAGAGGGTCAAATTTGGAGTAGAAGATGTTCTAGCCAAATTGAGACGAATGCTGACGTCATACTGAGACGAATGCTGACGTCATAATGAGACAAATTAAAAAAATAGGTATAAATTTATGTACAGAACTCAGATCCAGGTTTTCTTTAGATTACTAGAAAGAGGACTTCAAGATATACAACTCTTATGAAGACCTTAAAGACCAATTATGTCATAATGAGATAAATTGGAAAAACATGTATAAATTTTTGTACAAAACTCAGATTTAGGTGTTCTTTAGATTAATAGAAAGAGGACTTCAAGATCTACAACTTTCATGAAGACTATAAAGACCAATTATGTCATCTAGAGGATCAAATTTGGACTAGAAGATGTTCTGGCCAAACTGAGACGAATGTTGACGTCATACTAAGACCATAGGATGAACAGTAACTGAGACGATGGGATGAACAGTAACTAAAACGATAGGATGAACAGTAACTAAAACGATGAGATGAACAGTAACTGAGACGATATAACACTACTACTTGTAATGCTCGTATCTCTCAACTTCGATATCCAAAATCTACGAACTTTATATCGCTGGAAAGCTGGAAAGATCCTCTACAACTTTTAAGAAAATCATTTTTACCAGTTCTACCTAGATCATTCCATATTTTCTCCCGAAGTCAGTACACAATTCTATCCCTATGGAAAACTTGAAATATGCAATGTACACTACAAGATAATAAGCATATCCACATAGAACCTCTTCAATACTCAATTCATTTTCAAATAAAAAATGAAGTTCGCACATAGCCTCCATTCATAGCTTTAATTACACATCGACATTTCATCAAGTCTTAACCCAAGTTACAAAAATACATTGGATGCTCAATGTTCAAGATGCATATAAAGCTATTCAAAAGTCTAACCGTAACTTAGTACAAAAGCTAACTATCTTGGAATTTTTGATGCCTTGCAAAGATTGCTAACCTTCACGCTTTGTACCTAAGGAGGGAGAAGTGGGGTGAGCTACACAGCTCAGTGGTAAATATATTTATAGTCATTGCCAAATGACCACAAATTCAAGCATATGTATATATGTATATAAATGCGTATATCCAACAATTCCAGCGCTCTTCAATTTAGAAAAAAAACTCATAGCACATAACATTCAATTGCATCATACACGAAAAATTTAAAGATGCATTGCACAGCAATTGGCTCGAGGGTCCTATGGAAATAGAATGGGGAAACCGAAGTTTACCCCATGAACAGAATGAGTCTAGTCATGGATCTCATATGCCGCAAGCGGGCAGCAGGGAGAAGGTTCTTGTCAACGTGCACTTGACGAACATAATGGTTTCACTCTCGCCTAAGCAAGGCACATATTCATTTTTCTTAAATGCTCATACTTTTATCCTTTGTCTTCTTTGCATTTAATACAAAATGTAATATCCTTTTTCAAGGTATAACATGATTACCATGCAATTCCAAACATTCACATTTAATTTACTTTCAAGTAAAGCAACTTTTGGCATTCACATACACATACATAGGCAAGAATTTGCCCCAATTTTTTAATAACTATAAACACATTTCTCACCTAATTGACTTGCAAAAACCAAGTCAAGCTTGCCTTTCCCTTTGCTCTTGGGTAGGATTTCCTTGGCTTCCTACTATAACCAAGGTTCCAATCAAAACAACCTTCCAAAAAATTCATAAACTTCAAAAATCACAAAAATTTAACAAATACAAATTGAATTCAAATCTAGCCTACCTATAACCCATCTAGGTTAGAAAACCTAAGATCTAGTTTAGAAACCCTAAAATCACTTGGGTTCTCCTAATTCATCTCCTTCCAACACAAACTTTTCATTCTCTCTAACTCCTTCATCCACAACACAAATCATTCCTTTAATAAAGCAAGAAGAAAAGATGGTTAACCTACCTTAACAAGTCTATCTCTCTTCTTTCCTTCTTCCACCAAAACCTTTCTCTTCTCTCTCTAACTTTTGTTTTCTCACTCTTCTCCCTCATCAAATCACGTTTTTCACCTCTTAACAAGTAAAACAACACTTCCTTTTTCTATTTCTACCCTTAATGAGCCCAAAAAGTCTATCTTACCCTTCCTATAAGCTTATACTCTTCTATGCTCAAGTGATCTCCCATAAATGTTCTTATTACATCCTTATTACATCAACACTTTACTTTCCTTTATCCATTCAACAAATCCTATTAACTTTGACACCATTATAGTTCCAAAAAGTTAAATCTATCTAATTAAATCTATCTAAACTCCAAAATTATTTTGCAATCATACTTACTTAAAGAAAAAATTTTCAGGGATCGAACAAAATGCCCTTTCTGAGGATAGAAATTCCCATACCCATTGCCACCCTATAGCTAGTTGTTTCCAAAATTAGAATATGAAGTTTCTCTACCAATTATACGATAATTAAAATTTTGTGTAGTTTCATAATTGATCAAGACCGCCACCTCTTGTCTCCTTATTTGCCTTTCGAGTTCCATTGAGTGAGAAGAAGTCAAATCAATAAAAAAGTTCAAAGATAATTGTACTTCCCGAATTTAGAGAAGAACTTAGGAATCTTTAGTCTCATCTTCCTTGGACATCTCCCCTTCTTCATCATCTAAGATAACCAACATGTTAGGTTCTCATCCTTTACATCGATGCCTAATATTTCATCACATATAAAACAACTCCCTTTTCCCTTTTTTCTTGTATATTGACAATTGTCATGGAACTTAAGAGTGTTTGGGTGGGATTCAGTTCGGGTCTATTTATTTTTGGGTTTTAGGAAGTGAGGTTTGGATTGTTTTCGACTTTATTGCTTAAGGTATAAGATGTATAGTTATTAGAATTGTAGTTTATGAGATGAGTCCAAATTTTCTTAGAATTTTTGGTGAAATCCAAATCATGGGTCATACTTAATACTTGGTCTCCTTCCTCAATTCTCTTAGCAGCTTCTATTACTTTTATTAGGCCATTGCAATTTTTCTTCTACAATTCCCTCTTTACATTGTCTTCCACCTCGTTGATAAAAATTGTTACTAGTGTATCATAATCCAAATGCTTCATTATGATTGTTAGTGATCCAAAATTATTTTGATATTTAACTACTAAGGAAGTTTGCCACAAGAATAAGAGCATTTTTTGTTGCGTCCTTTTTTGTTTAAGCAAAAATCTTAGTAAGAGTTAGGTTCTAAGATCCTCCCTAATTAAATAGGGTCGTACTGGAGCTTTTAACTAGGATAAATGTACTAACTATGGATATAATGCCAAACTTATTTTGCTCCCATTACAATTAGGCCAATATGGCCCTTTGAAGACAAACTCTAATTACTTCACATTTCTCTACTTCAATTAGGGGATTAACAACAAAATAACGCTCTACCTTGTAGATCCAAGATGTTAGATCCTTTTCACCATCATAAGTTTGTTAGAGTAGTGCCCTAAAGGCAATCGCCTTTAGCACGTTTTGTACAAAGTTGTGTACATTCTTTATGAATAAATAAAGAAAGACATATTTCATTAATTTGATGTTCATATTGATATTGATCTATAAGCAAATTAATGAAGTCCATGATATATGACATAGCATGAAGGAAATTATGATGTGATCATACTACTGAGATTCCTATCATGTGCAATTATGTCAGTATCTAAATTATCCCTAGTCATAGGATTATTGAAACTGGACATCATTAATCCGGAGAGACTAGCATATGTCAAGCTCCTTGATTTGATCAAGCAGTGGATCTCAGAAACTGTAAATATGAGATGTTTAGGGTTGAGATGTGAATGCTTACTAGAGGTAGTAAGTACATTGGATGACCTGCTATGAGATCATCACATGGATGTCCTATTCTAATGTCAGTGATAATCTCATCATAGCAATGGTGCAAGTATCCTTAGACTTGAGGTACTCAAGGATATCTTGGATACTGATTCTGTACTTTGACTCCATTCCTTGTTGCCTTACACAGGTCGCTCGTAGGGTGGTGCTTGGGTACAGCTTGAGGTATTCGAAGGTAATTGAGTAGCCAATAAAGGATTCATCACTTCTGTGATAGCAGAAGATGATACCCATGGCCTCTTATCAGGGTCATTACTTGGAAATCTCTGGCCGGAGTTCATATGTCATGAAGAGTGTCTTCAGTGACATATAAAGTAATGAGTCCCAGGACAAGAACTGAAATCACTTGGACTATATTTGACGTAGTCAGTCTAGTAAGAGTTGACACTTTGCCCATACTCATAACCAAGTGGGGTATAGCATGGTGAAAGGATGAATTGCACAGTAATTGTCTATGGAAGGTTCGTGATATGGTTCGTGATGAACATAGGTTCATTCGTCAAACCAATTACTTTCTGGTCAATTGGGGGTCATGATGTGTTGTTAGATACCGCTCATGACTTGCTTGGATTAAGTGTTAATCTAAGTGGCCAACATAACCGGGAACCTAATGGGTCACACGCATAAGAGTGATTCGGAGAATTCGTAAAATAGTTTTGGACAGAGATCCAATATATGGAGAGCAATAGGATTAAATGGATCCCGATGAGATCGAGATATGTCTCGATGAGATCGCGACATCGATATTGCTGAAACAGGTCTTCGGTGTTTTTTCCATACCAGGACCCGGTAGGACCGACCCCAGTGTGACTGGACCACTTCAGCATTTATAAATATATATGTCTCATTAATTAATTAAGTAATTAATATATATATATATATAGGCTAACGTGGAAAGCTTTTCCACTTTAGCATTTAATGTGTCTTTAAATAGTTAAAGACAAATGGAAAGTGTAGAAAAGAAGAGTTGATGCTCGTGGGTTTTAAGAAAAGTTCTTAAATCCAAAGCTTTCTCTCCTCTCTTCATCATCTTTCATCAAGCATCATCTTCTTCTCCAAGCTTCTTCAAGCTTCTTCTCCTTAGCTCTCCAAGAATAAGGTAAGATCTAGCAGTCTTCACTTTATTCTAGATATTCCCGGGTCAAAGGGTTTGCTCCGGTTAGGTTCTCCAACCTCTGCATGGATACCGTTAGAGACGGTCTCCTTTGGTCGTTATGGTTTGACTTTGATATATAGACACATAGATCCTGGCTATCGGGAAGGTCCCGGAATAAAAAAATTTTGTTTTCCGCACCGTGTGCATGTGATGCACACACCGAGATTTTCCTACAAAGTTGACATCTCTAAATTCTTATCGTGAAGAGTAAGGTATACTAGAGTGTTGGTTTCCGTTCCTTCTATCAAATGACTTCCTTCTCTTCTCAGTCCCAACATGGCCTTAACGTCATTTAACTCAGCTATACTCTTCTTTGTCAAGATAAAATTCTTTACCAAGGCATTCAACACTTTATCAAGTTTCTGGTTTAGATAAGACACTGTTGAATCCAAGTGGGAGAGGTAGGTTTCAATGGCTAATAATTTCTACTCCACACTTTCCATTTGAGGTTCCATCCTACTTGCTAGCATTCTACAATGATCAAAAGAACCATCTTTGATACTAAAAATGGGGGAAACTTGATGGAACAATAATTTAAGAAGGAAGATAACAAAAAATAAGAAGAGAAAATCGGAAGGTTTGATGGTCCTGTCAGGCTGTCACTAATGAAAAGTGAAAAGGAATTGATAATAACAACTTTCAAAATATGTCTCCTAATTTAATACAAGAATCATTTCATACTTGTACCCTCTCTAATTTCCGTTCGAAGAGAATCCTAACCACCTATACAGCTCATCATTATGGAGACATACTAACAAAAAAAACAGTAAAATATTAAGGCCTTGTTTGGTTGACATAGATTCTTGCTTGGGAAAGTAATCTTTTTCCTAAATTTTATATTATCACGTTTGATTCATTTTTTTTAAGTGATTAGGAAAGTAAAAACTTTCACAATCTAGGAAAAGTAGTAGCACTTTACTTGGTTTCTAAATCCCAGAAACCCCTTGGTATTTAGATTACTTTCCTCATGAATTTAATCTAAAAAATATGTTACCCAATTCAACCCTTCCTTCTCTCTCAACTCTATGACATCTCTTTTATAAAACCCTACCTCCTTTTCAACTATTCTTATTGTTCTCCCGTTAATAGGATTTTGGATATTTTTGCTCAGAAGTTTCAATTGACAATCTTCAGGTTCATATTTTTCCTTCTTACTTAACTTTGTGTAGTTTTTGTTTGATTTATGAAAGCAATTATGTTATTGCTCTTACTATATATTTTTTTCAATCAGTAGCACTTTAGACTAAATTATAGTGTTTTTGTACTCTAAATGCCTTGATTGGAAGTAATCATATTACTTGCTAAACAAAGATGCAATTTTTCTTCCATCATAATTTTTCTGTCGTCTTCGTCTTCATTAGATTATTTCTAATCCTAAATTCCCAAGTTCTCACCAAATACATTTAATTCAATCAGGACTTATGTAACTTTCATAGTTTTTATCAATCAATTAAAATATTATCTATTGGTTTTCCCTCTCTCATTATACGATATACTTCTGCACATAATAGTCTTGATAATGTTAGGACATAGCATTTGTTGTTCCCATCTTTGTATTGTGGTAGCTTCCTCGAGTATAATTAATTTGTTATGTTGCAGATTTTGATCTTCATATGTATTTGTAGTATCTTATTTGTAGTGTCTTCTTATTCTATTCAATAAAGTTTAATTTTTTATTTTAAAATTTTTTGATTAATTGATAGGTGATAAAAAATGGTTAGAATGGATTTGGCTGCAAAGAAGAAATTATTTTATTTATTAATGGAGATGCAAAAGAAACGATTAGACATGTTAAGAGTCATATTACATATCCTTTCAGTCGTAGTATTACATCATGGAAAATATTGTTTAAAAGCTCCATACTCTGTTGATAAATACGATCGATCCTGACACCTTCATAGGTTGATATATGCTAGTGATTCAACATGTCGTTCGAAGTTGCATATGGATAGATTCACATTTAAAAGATTAGTAAATATGTTTAGAACTATTGGTCGATTAACAGATACCAAGAACACAGCTGTAGATGAACAAGTAGTGACATTTTTATACATTTTTTGACATCACGAGAAAAATCGTACGATAAAAAATGACTTTTTACGCTCAGTAAAAATAGTTTGTAGGCATTTCAATCGAGTATTAAATTCAGTTCTTAGACTTCAAGAAGAATTGTTTAAAGTGCCTGAACCTATATCTCAAAATTCCACAGATGAGAAATGGAAATAGTTTAAGGTAAATATTTAACATTTAGTAATTGATATTTAATATTTAATATGTCAATTGATATATTTATTTCTTAATTATATGATATAAGTATTCATGGAATTTGATTTTGTATAATTGTTTAGGATCACTAGACGGGTACTTATATAGAAGTGAGGGTACCTGAAGCTGATAAGCCTAGGTATCAAAATAGAAAAGGTGACCTAGCTACAAATGTTCTACGAGTATGCTCACAAGACATAACTTATTTATGTCCTCCCTGGGTGGGAAGGTTCAGTTTTAGATGCGAGTGTTCTGAGATGCATTAAGTAAAAGAAATGGACTACCAATCAGGGATGCTAAGTTAAAAATAAAATGTAATATATATATATAGACACACACACACACACACTCTTAAAATTTTCTAATTTATTTTATTATATTCTTAATATTTTAGGTTATTACTATCAAGTAGATGTAGGATATACAAACTACAAAGGACTTCTCACACCAATTCAAGGCCAAAGATATCACATCAATGAATGGACTCTAGGAGATCAGCCAAATACCCCTGATGAATTGTTTAATATGAAATATTCTTCAGTTATAAATGTTATTGAAAGATGTTTTGCGATATTGAAAGTTCATTGGCATATGATTAAGAACTCAAATTGGTATCCTATTAAATTGCAAAGTAAGATTAGAAAGGCTTGTTGTCTTCTTCACAATTATATAAGAAGAAATATGCCTATTGATCCAGTAGAAGCTGATTTAGATGCAGAAGAGGAAGAAGAAGAAAATGAAGGTGGAGTTGAGTTAGATGGAGAGCCGATCACTTCAGTTGAACCATCTGAGGAATGGACAAATTGGAGACAAACTTTAGCCAATCAAATGTTTGATGAATGGAGACAAAATAGAAATATAGGATAAAAATATAGGCTTTCATATTTTTAAGGTCTTTATTCTTAGCAGCTTTAGGTAGTTTAATATTTTTGTTAAAGATATGCATTATTTAAATGTATTGGATTATTTTCCATTTTATTAATGTTTTCTTAATGTTAATTAATATTGATATAACTTATTGTCTTATATATAATTATTTTATGAATTAAATGCATATAATTTTTATTGCATTTATCATTGATTATATCAAAATAAATTTAATTTTGTCAGGTAGGGAATGTAATTTAGATCTCGCAGAGGCAAAGGTAGTAACCATATTTAGACTATTGTTGAGGATGAAAAGTTAGTGCAGACCATGTTTGAACTGAAAGAAAGTGGAAAATTTGATTGTGAAAATGGCAATGGATTAAGGAAAGGATATTAGATCAAAAATTACCAGGGCATGGTTTAAAAGAAAAACCATATACTAAATCTCATTGTAAATTATTGAAACAATATCATGCTATTTATGATGCGAGAAATAGTGGAGAAACAAGTGATTTTGCTTGGGATGATGAAAAAAATGTATTATTGCAAACGTTGACGTGTGGAGTGCATATCTAAAGGTTAGTACAAATTAGATTACTTAGTTTTTAAAAATATTTTTACATGATTTATATAATGACCGATGTTATAATTTTTTATCACTGTTTTTATATTAATGTTTTATTAATATTATTATAATAATTGATATTTTGATTGTTGTAGAGTCATCCGGATAATTCATTTATGAGGAATGTATCATTTCCCTATTATGATAAACTAACTATTATTTAGGGACAAGATCAAAGGAAGAGGAGTGTTGATAGTTTAGTTTCATGTTTGGAAAGTATCACTGAAAAGCTTACTGAAGGTTTGGAGAAATCTAACGAGCAAATGGCAAAAGTTGTAGAATTTATTGCAGGGCCAAATCAGAAGGAATCAGAGAATAGACGGAAATTAGATGAAGAACTTAGCAAATTGAAATTCTTAACACAAGCAGAATGTTTTAGAGCTAGAATAAAACTTGTAAATAATCCAAATCATATGGATTTTTTTTCACTCTTCAGGAGGCTGACAAAGAAGAATATCTAAGGCAGATTGAAAGAGTAATTAGTTTTTAAGATTTATCTTTGTACTCAGTTGAGGTTTTTGTAATATTTTTCAATACTATTTATGATATAATAGTATTATATGATTAAAATGTCATAAATGGAAAAAAAAATAACATTTAATAATATAACATGTATTACAAATTAACATTATTTAACGATTTCAATTTTTATTCGGTTTGTAGGGATATAATTGGAAACATAAGTCAAAATTAAATTAAATTTAATGTAATGTACTGTTGCATATTAAACACTATAATAAGAATCCATCTAATTTTTCTATTAGAATTCTTGTAGGTATCCAAACATACGATTATCTTTACTTTTATAGATTTATTTTTCAAGAGCCATATTCTAAAATCACTTTATTTTTCCGCCAACCAAATGAGCCCTAAGGGTATCTTTGGTAACTAAGAATGAAGATTTAAGAATAAATATGTAACTTACATTCCTTAATTTTTGCATGTTTGGTTGCTAATAATGGATAAAATAAGGATTGACTAATTTGGAATGGATTTTAAATAATCTTGATTTATTCTTAGGATAGGTGTAGGTATAACCTGGAATTAGATATCAAGAATAATAACAAAAAACAATCGTGTGTAAGCATAATTTCTTTTTTCTTTTATTTTTTCTTTATGTTTCGTCTCAATTGAAATTATTTATTTGAGAATTTAAAATTAGTTTATTTTGTTAGCGATCTAGAAGGGGGGTTGAATAGATCTTTAAGCTTTTTGTATTTTTCTACAATAAAATCAGAAGTTAATTTACACAAAAACAATTTAATCAAATCTATAGTAAAGAGTAGGGAAGAAGACCAAACACTGTTTTTATAGAGGTTCGGTGCTAAGACCTACGTCCTCTACCTAAGCTCCCACTTAGGATTTTGCAAACCACTTTATTGCACACTTTGTAGTTCAGTGTGAACTTTTACAATACCGCTTGATTTCCGGCTCAAGCTACCTCACACGTGACCTTTCACTAGTCACTCAAATTGTAAGAGAAATAAGATAAAGATTGAAGAACAAAGCTCAATACAATGATGTAACAAGATAGGAACAATAATGAGCAACTTTGGAGCAATAGAAGAGTATTTTCACTTGTAGAACTTCTATAGTATTTTTCCTTGATCATCCACTCTTATACTTGAAGGAAAATAGCTGTTGGAGCTCATTCTAGTCGTTGCATGATTGTTATAGCCGTTGCTAAATAATCTCCTTTCCATTTGTGGCTAATTGAACCGTTGGAATAAGTTCGCTGTACTCATAAGTCGACTTGTCGAGTTGTATAAGTCGACTTGTGACCATAAGTCGACTTGTCGAGTTGTATAAGTCGACTTGTGACAACATTTTACGTAAAATTGCATCTCCGCTCTTCTATAAGTCGACTTGTGATGTGTAAGTCGACTTGTGTCCTTCGATAAGTCGACTTATGTTGTTCTAGTCGACTTGTGCTGTTCAGATCTTGATGTATAAGTCGACTTATGCTGTGCAAGTCGACTTGTGTTGTCTTCAACGGTAACATCCAACCAAATCTTCTATAATCCTTATTATTTATGTCTCTTTCACTTATAAGGAAACTTCTATCTAGATTCTTCAATGATTTATCACTTGTCCATCTTGATTTGTACAATAATAATCCCAAAATACCTGAAACAATTTCTTAACCAATTCTATACATTTTATTATTATCAAAACATAAGTGATATTTAATTTGTCAACCACCATTGGTCCAACATATTTATTTAGACAATGCATCATCTTGATTGATTCTTATTAGGATACTGTTATTAATATTGCACATTAATTTTTTAATTTATTTAATAATTAATTTATTTTATTTCATTGATTTTATATCATAAAACAATTACATTATGGCTTTTAATTTTATTTTTATAAAATCAGACACAATTATTTAAAATTAATAATATATTGAACCGTTAAATAATTTTAATTATTTATTTATTAAATAAAATTTTGTTAATTAATAATAATACAAAATATTTTAATTATTTATTTACAAAATAAATCACATAATAATTAAATATAAATAAAATTATCATTATCATTCTTAATATTTAATACCAAAGCTAGTATAACTATTAACTTTTATAATGTCATTTTAGTGCTTATATATCAAATACCCTTAATCAATAATTTCATTCTTATTCTAATTTCAATTCCTATCTCGTTACCATTTGTTTATTTCGATTTCTTCATATATTTATAGATAAATTTACCAACAGTTTATTTCGATTTTTTCATATATTTATAGGTAAATTTACCAATAGTTTATTGCAAATCTATCGGTAAATTTACCAACGGTCAAAGATATCCGTCAATATATTTACTAACAGTAACATAATAAGTCCATCGGTCTTTTTTCTTTTCAAACACATTTTTCTCAAATAAACAAACTGCCAATCTCCAAAACACTCGGCCTTAATTTATTGACACACGTTCTAGTTTGAACTCTAGAACTCATTTAACAATCGAGACCTAAAAGAAATCGACAAAACATAATGGGAATCAGCTCAAAGTTGGAATAGGCCTTCCTCTTACTTCTCTACAGCATTATTAAATATAGGGGCTGTTCTAGATTTTCTTCTTCTTCCTAGAATACTGGAAGCGGAAATGGGTTGGGGGTTACCAAAAAGGAAAGGCTAGAAAGGTGATTACATACACTTAATAACAGCTAAAGTACAACAATTTAGAAACAAATTATCCGGGTCAAAATTGTTGCTAAGCATTTTTTTTTTCCCCTTAAAAGGTGTACCAGTCATCCGGGTAGAAAAATGAATCCTACTATCACAAGAATTTGCTAGCCTGACAGGTTGTTCTTGTTCTTGAAAATGGTCTACTTGTCAGAAGCCGAACTTGAAAGCGCCAGCATGTGCATCAGTTACAGAGTCCCAGAAGGTTAGTTTTTTCTGTTCGGCCATTTTCTCTTCTGCTTTTTGTATCAACTGATTGATAGTTCCAGGGAGCCTGGCCTGAATAGCACTTTCGAACTTGTCATGCAGATTCACACGATCTCTTGTTCCAGAAACAAGGTCCTTTGCATTTGGCTTTTTAAGAAAGTCCAAAACATTCAACAAATTCCTCCTGCAAATACAACCGCAAGATAAAATTAATGATTATGTGCAAAGGATCAAATGCTCACCATACATAAAGATATCATCTCTTTTGCTTTCTATGTGTTAAGTTACTTTATAGTCAAGTTAAATGAATCGATGGCATAAGCTTGGAGGAAAAGAAGCAAGATTACTTAAGTTTAATATTCTGCATCCTGTACCAATGCCTAACTTTTAGGCCCAGATCTAACTTTTCAGTACATAACATGGGCATGAATCTGGTATGCCAGACAAGTAATTACATGTAACACATTCCCAACATTATGAAAGAAGTTAAGATCAGTCATATCCTCTCTTTTAAATCCTAAAATAACATCACAACAGGAAGCAGGAATCATATTAATCCAACTGCATCCTTGTAATTAGAACCCAAACACTTGAGAAACATATAAGCCATAAATGTTTGCATACATGCTTCAGATTCTTTACTCGACTACATCTGTACCAATTAAATTAGATGTAGTGAATCTTCTTCATTTTTAAAGAATCAATGTCCCAAATGACACAAGAATTACATTTGCAGTAACAAAATTTTGATAAGAGGATGTATTGGCACAAGAAGTTAACCTGTTTATTATTGACCCATTGTCAACACGTATCTATATTTCAAAAAAAAACTATTCTTCTTGGCAACCTGCCTTTACAGTGAAACTACTCGATTCCAAGCCACACTAAAAAGAAGTTCCTTTTGGCAGGATGGAGGCATTTGCAGACCCAAGGAAGAAACATTCTAAAATGATTTTATTTACTTAAACTCCAACCGAATGGGATTTAATGAGAAAAATGACTTCTTACAAAAAGAAAACAATTCTCGATGCAAAAAGTGAAAGTAATCTTGTTTTTCTTACTTGATGACGCAATGCTGAATAACTTGTAGACCAGATTCATGACACTATCTTGTTTCCAATAAGTTAAAAACATTGATTCATGCAATATTTTTGTCTGCTATATTGATAGTGGCTATTGAAGAATCATTTAAAATTATTTCAAATAATGCATCTATAAATCAGAGCACCTCTACTTGATGTACATTGTCCAACGAATTATACCTGCTAACATAATTCTGTGTGATAGCAATGGAGTCTTCTAGATTGATAACAAGATGCCACCATCCATTAGGCACAAATATGACTTCCCCAGCCTTACAGATGCATTCAATAGGTCTCTTTTTCAAACTTTTTGTTGCACCGTAGAAATTCATGAACCACTCAATTATTGAAACAGGACTTGCCACCTCTGCACCATCTGGGCTTGGGTGTATACCTGGTGGTACAACATCTGGCGGGAACAAAATCCATTTCTTAGAACCCTTTACCACAGCGTTCCAAGCTGATGTAGAATTAGGATCAATGTGGAATGATGAACCAGATCCAGAAGGACCCATTATAATCCACCTATAATCTGGCCTATCGTCACCTAAAACACTGAACAAATCCTCCCTAAAGTATACTGGAACATCATACTCCAAAGCCAATAGAGGAACCTTTTCAGCAAATTTGGGATCAAAAAGATACAATGGCCTCTCTTCTTTAACTTGATCTGCGTACCTAAAATAGTCATGCAGCCTCATCTCCACTGGTCCAACAGCAAATTTGACATCACCACACACGCTGATCAGATACTCTCTGTTCCATTTCTGCAATGCAGCCCAATTACTGATACACCCTTCCAACAACACTGGCTTATTTGTCTCCTCAAAGTTCAACACAAACTCCTCAACAGACAAACTCTTTTTTCTCACTATATTATCTCTCTGAAGCCATTCAGCTTTCATTTCGAGATTAGCACACAACCAACTCTGGAAAAGGTAATCCGAGTAAAAGTCTCCAACTCTCAATTTCGAACCACACACATTAGACCAACGCGGGTAATAGGCAGCGACATAGGTAGATTTCCATGACCCATCAAATAAAAACCCATCTTTCAAACTGTCCAACACAAGATTCCTCCAGATAGGCTCATGATTGGCAAAAACATAAAAAGATTTGCTCACATTAGCCAGAACTCCCAAATGGGGAGCATGAAGATATCCTAAAATATCAAGAACCAATTCATCAGTAAGGCTCCGGAGATTACCTAACCCAGTGTCTCTCGAATTGGAATGGCTTGACTTGAGATAAAGATTGCCCAGTGGTTGGACTCCATGAGTGTGAGACGGAGCTGAGGTTTTGAGATTAAACCCTGCTTCATATTCATTTTCATCCTCTGCTAAACTGTGCTTGAATGGTGGGTCTTGAGAAATAGATACGTGTTTCTTAGAAAGATATTTGGATTTGGATTTGGGCTTCAGTCTCTTGTTCTTCTTCTTGTTCTGTAGGATGCGAAACAACCTGGTTTTGAAGCCAAGCATGGTTTACAATTACAGAGGCTTCGGTGGCTTCAGGGTTTAGACTCAGTGAAAACATGGAAAAAAAAAAAAGTATTTCTTAAAATATTTTTTTAATTTTAAAACCTTTTTGTTTCGTTGAAAATTGTTATTGTTTTAGCTCTTAACTATTTTATTTTAAAATTTTTAATATTTAGTTGTCATGATGTTCACTTTTACTTTAAAATTTTGGTAAAATAATGGATAAATGCCAATGTTGTGAATATAATACTGGACTTGGTACTAGATTAAATTATGCTACTGATTTGATGCTAGATCGATCGAGATCGATATTGTTTGACAATTTTTTAATTTATGAAAAATCCCTAAAATTTTTAAAATTTGTAAAATAGTTCGTTGGTATATTGTATAGCCTACATACTTTATTAGTTTATTTATTTACATCAACATGTTTTCAAAATCATAATAATAAATAATAATGATAATTAATATAAAATAACAATAATTTTAAATATTTCTCATAAAATAATAACCACAATTAATATAAACAAAGACAATCATCATCATACAAATATAAAATTAAGAATAATATAAAGTATTTAAAATATTACAATAATACAATTTCCTCATTTTAATAAATAATATTACATCAAAAGATTCAAAATATCCAATAAAAGAACAATAAATATCCTTAAACAATTTACAAAAAAGTTAATGACAAAGAAACAATCAAGTAGAAGTTAAACTTGAAACAAAAATATTACAGTTACATTACATATATAGAATTTAACATAAACATCAAATGCAAGTAAAATTAAAAGAAGAGGAAAAACAAAAACCTGAAATTCAATCGCTAGTGGAAGGATACCCACTAGAACTGCATTAACCCCACTAATCATTTGGTGCAAAATCCTCATCATTGAGAGGAGCTTCATCATCATTATCATTTAAATTTAATACACCAAATGACATGTCAACGCTTTCTCATTTAAGATTATCTTCCAAATCTAAATCATTCATATAAACCAATTTGGGTTCTTTAGAAACCTAATCCGTAAAAAAATCAATATTATTAATGACAATTATATCAGTTGAACTACTTGTGTTATTAAGACTCCTAGTAAAAATTAAATTAAATTATTAGAAAATTATAAGAAATTATATCGAAATTAATAATGATAATAATGAAAATAACATATCTTTCTTCTTCTTCATCGAAACAAAAGACTGAGTGATAAAAAATTTGTGGTAAATCTTGTCACAGCAGGACGACACAAATTTTTACCATTGGTAAATTCTTTTCTCATCAAATTCAATACCCATGCACAATTATAAATGAACTTTGTCACCTTTTTAGCTTTCTGCATAGTCTCATCAATAATACGAAAATACTTAAGATCTCATATATTCTCCAATATTAGTTCAGTGCAATGTGCAACACAAGGAGTCCAAAAAAAATAAATTATACGTATTCTGCAACCTTTTCCCTATCGCTTTATAAGCGGAATCATTGTCAGTAATAAACTGAACAATATTTTTCGGCCTTACTTCATTAACAACTTCATCAAATATCCTAAACAAAGTCTCAGTATTTCTAATAAGGCCAGATGCATCAATAGATTTCAAAAACATAAACCATTTGAAGAATAAACTAAAAAATTTATAATATGCTCTTGTCTTATATTTGTCCAACCATTACACATAATTAAACATCCATAAGTACCCCAATTTACTCTTCTTTCAGTCAAATAATTTCTAATTTCAGAAATAACACAACTCAAAAGTTTACCTCTTAAGTCAGCAATCGAAGAATCTTTATATCATAGATCATAAGAGGCTATTGCATCCATCATAGGTTGATAATAATAAGACCGAGAAGCATTGAATGACGAACCTAAATCATATCACCATCTAGCTACTGTCATATCGACATTATGAGTCGCATCTCTTGATTGCATTGCATTACGAATTGAAGATTGGGCTCCAGGAGTTATTCATGGTGCAACGAAACTAGTCACTTGCCTTCTTTTCCTCCTCACATCAAATTTTTCATGAGCCTGAAATGAAACATTACCACTACCACTATTACCACTATCACTACCACTATTACCACTACCACTGCCACTTCCACTTCTACTTTTAACATTTCCATAATTACCACGGAAACTAGAAAACAAACTTTTACTACCAATTTTAAAATTCAATCTTTCCATTCTATTTCTCTCAAATTGATATTCATCAAGTAATGTGTTCATTTATCACTTCACATCATGACTTACTTTTTTACACGCTTCAACATCTCCTTTAAGCCCAGTTAAATGCTTTTTTAATCGAGTGATTCATCTACCTTTCAAATGTTTGTTACAAAACAAGCAAATGGTATGGTTCTTCATACCGGGAACCAATGCAGCATGAGCTCAAGCTGGATCATTGTATCTTCCTGAAGTGGGTTGATCGAGAGTACTTGAACTTTCTTCTATTTATTTGTACACATAAAAATAAATAACACATAATTTTGCATATTTATCTTATATAATATAAATTATTTCTAATTCTAACAATCACAAAACATTCATAATTTCATTTCCATTTCTAATAATTTCTAATTTCAACAATCACAAAACATGTATAATTTCATTTCCATTTCTAACAATTCCAACAATCATAATTCCATTTCCATTTCATTTTATTTACAACAATTTCTAATTCCAACAATCACAAAACAATCATAATTTCATTTCTATTTCCTTCCATTTACAACAATTTTAATTCCAACAATCACAAGACTATCATAATTTTATTTCCATTTCTTTCTATTTACAACAATTTCTAATTCCAACAATCACAAAACAATCATAATTTCATTTCCATTTACAACAATTTCCAATTACAACAATCACAAAACAATCATAATTTTATTTCCATTTACAACTATTTCTAATACCAACAATCATAATTCCATTTCTATTTCCTTCCATTTCCAATTCCAACAATCACAAAACAATTATAATTTCATTTCCATTTCCTTACCTTTACAACAATTTTTAATTACAGCAATCACAAAATAATCATAATTCCATTTCCATTTCCTTCCATTTACAACTATTTTCAATTCCAACAATCACAAAACAGTCATAATTCTATTTCCATTTCTTTCCATTTCTAATTTCAACAATCACAAAACAATCATAATTTCATTTCTATTTCCTTCCATTTACAACTCTTTCCAATTCTAACAATCATAATTTTATTTCCATTTCCTTCCATTTCGAATTCCAACAATCACAAAACAATCATAATTCTATTTCCATTTCCTTCCATTTACAACTTTTTCTTATTTAAAGCTTTGAATCTTCTTTTAATTTCTAACAAACCATAATATTATATACACCATTTCATATTTCGTTCTTAAATATATATGTTGCTTTTACAATTTTAATTGACATTAATAAGTATAAGTATAAATAATTGGAATCTACAAGTCTACAACATATTCACAATTTTACAACAAAAGTTCTTTTGGATCGTTTATTACATCATTTCTCTATACTTTTACACATTACCAATCATAAATATTGGTGATACCCACATATATATTACCAAATAATTAAAGTTCAACATATTTTATACTCAATTAATTATTTACACAAAACTAATACCCAAATAAGCAAATACAATTGAGTTATTATTAATTTCCAATTGCATACTTTTATACTCAACTAATTATTTACCTAAATTCAATACCCAAATATTAAAAATAAATTACCGTTTCACGATATTAAGAATGTGTCAATTAATGATTTAAATTTTGATTATCAATTTTACAATTTCATATTTGATTATCAATTTCAAATTTGAATATTAATCTTACATCTAGGTTTAATTGTTGATTATCAACTTTCAATTTTAATAATCAAGTAATCAACATTGTTAAGTTGTGCATAATACATACATATCACCACCTGGCCACCACACCACCCTATTTTACAATTCCATTTTCAATTCCAATTCTAATTTTCATATTAGAACAAAATTACAAAAACCAAATCAATAGCTCACAGTATTCAATTTCAACAATTCCATTCCAAAATCAAACCAATATACATACACACAAATCTAATACCGTGAGTGATTTCATTCCAAAATAAAACCAATTCACAAATCATAAATCCAAAATCGAGAGATGAGTAAGAAATTCATCATCCACCAAGGGCCAACAACTCCCAAATTCATCAACAAAATCCAAATCCAAATCCAATCCAACACAATAAAATTTGTAATTTACTAGCAATATTTTGAAAATAGAAAACAACAGATAAAAAAAAATTGAAACCGTCGGGTCTTCAGGTTGTTGGTTTGGATTTTTGGGTTGTCCACCTTCACAGATGCGTCAGGGGCGCGATGGTGGGGGATGCGATGGTGTGGTGTACTGATGTGCTGGAACTGTGTTGGTGATGATGTACTGCGGTGGTGCGGTGGGTCTTCAGAGGATGCCAAACACAAAGCAAGATCAGACTCCGAAGAGGATGAGGGAAGGCGGAGAGAGTGAGACAAACACAGGGGAGGCCCAGAGGGGACAACTAGAGAAGACAAGAAGTGGCAGCAGAGGTGAGAGGAGCATGATAGTAAGAGGCGAGACGGCGACGAGAGTGAGTGTGAGAGAGAGGCAAGAGTCAAGCGAGAAAGTGAGAGTGAGAATGACAAATTAGTCCTTCAATATTCCCAAATTTATGGTACTGGTCAGTATTACATTCATAATTCTAATTCCATTCATTCCATTTACAACAATTTTCAATCCTAACAATTACAAAACATTCATAATTTCATTTCATTTCCAATCCATTTCCAACAATTTCCAATCCTAACAATTACAAAACAATAATAATTCCATTTCCATTCCATTCCATTTACAACAATTTTCAATCCTAACAATTACAAAACAATCATAATTCCATTTCATTTCCAATCCATTTCCAACAATTTCCAATCCTAACACTTATAAAACAATGATAATTTCATTTTCATTCATTCCATTTACAGCAATTTCCAATCCTAACAATTACAAAACATTCATAATTCCATTCCATTCCAACAATTTCCAATCCTAACAATTACAAAACAATCATAATTCTATTTTCATTCATTCTATTTATAACAATTTCCAATCCTAACAATTACAAAATATTCATAATTCCATTCCATTTCCAATCCATTCCAACAATTTCCAATCCTAACAGTTGCAAAACAATCATAATTCCATTTTCATTCATTCCATTTACAACAATTTCCAATCTTAACAATTACAAAACATTCATAATTCCATTTCATTTCCAATCCATTTCCAACAATTTCCAATCCTAACAATTAGAAAACAATCATAATTCCATTTTCATTCATTCCATTTACAACAATTTCCAATCCTAAAAATTACAAAACATTCATAATTCCATTCCATTTCCAATCCATTCCAACAATTTCCAATCCTAACAATTACAAAACAATCATAATCCATTTTCATTCATTCCATTTACAACAATTTTGAATCCTAACAATTACAAAACATTCATAATTCCATTCCATTTCCAATCCATTCCAACAATTTCCAATCCTAACAATTACAAAACAATCATAATTCCATTTCCATTCATTCCATTTACAACAATTTCCAATCATAACAATTACAAAACATTCATAATTTCATTCCATTTCCAACAATTTCTAATCCTAACAATTACAAAATAATCATAATTCGATTTCCATTCATTCCATTTACAACAATTTCCAATACTAACAATTAGAAAACAATCATAATTCCATTTCCATTCATTTCATTTACAACAATTTCCAATCCTAACAATTACAAAACATTCATAATTTCATTCCATTTCCAATCCATTTCCAACAATTTCTAATACTAACAATTACAAAATAATCATAATTCCATTTCCATTCATTCCATTTACAAAATTTCCAATCCTAACAATTACAAAACAATCATAATTTCATTTCCATTCATTCCATTTACAACAATTTCCAATCCTAACAATTACAAAACATTCATAATTTCATTCTATTTCCAACAATTTCTAATCCTAATTATCACAAAACATTCATCATTCTATTTCTAACGAACCATAATATTATATACACCATTTTATATTTCGCTCTTAAATTTATATGTTCCTTTTATAATTCTTAATCGACATTAATAACTATAAGTATAAATTGGAATCTACAAGTATACAACATATTCACAAATTACAATTTGATAATATTACCAATTTTAAACATTTATGATTCCCTACACATATATATTACCATCAACATCTTTTAACTTTTATAATCGTTAATTATTTACCTACCTAAAACTAATACTCAAATAAGCAAATACTATCATTAACTACAATCAAACTATTATTAATTTCTAATTCCATAATTTTATACTTGACTAGTTATTTATCAAAATTCAATACCCAAATATTAAAAATAAATTACCATTTAACAAATATTAAGAATGTGTCAATTAATGTTAAGCTTTTCAATTTTACTAATTTTGATTATCAATTTTATAATTTTACATTTAATTATTAATTTCACATTTGATTATCAATTTTACAATTAGGTTTAAATGTTGATTTGATTTTGATTATCAACTTTCAATTTTAAGTTTTAACAACCAATTAATCAACATCAACTATTTAACTTTAAAGATAAAAATTATCAAACTCAATCTCAAATTCAATTGCTCAAACTTAAATTCAATCTCATTCATCAATTCAATATTAATACCATAATAAATCACAAGCCAATTTCCATCATTCAATAATCAATAAATCACCATTTCAAATTTAATTTCCAGTTCACTTCCAATTCCAAAATGCAAAATGCCAAAATCCAATTCCAAATTTCCCATTTCGGTTGAATTTTATAATTCCCAAATGACAAAAAACAATCAATCGAAATCAACATCTAAATTTTCAAATTCCCATTCGGATTTCTCATTTTTATCCGAAATCCACTTCCAAATTTTTCTCCAAATCCAACACAATAATACCAATTTTTAACCTCAATTCCACCATAATTCAACAACCAACAATTACAGAAGCAATTATTTTCAAAATGCATGAAAAATGAAACAAAAATCATAAACATACACCCCAAAAACAATCGAGTCTTCGGTGCCAATCCGGGTCGACGTCGGGTTGTGAGCTCCGGTTGAGCTGGGGTAGCCGTGCCGTCGTGTGGTGCATCGAAGACTCGAGGAGGACAAAGGAGAAGGCTGAAGCCAGCGAGGAGGAGGAGCGGGCTGAGGTAAGGGAGGTCGATTCGTCAAAGACTCGAAAGGAGAGCAAACCACGATCACAGACTCGAAAGAGGAGGACTGGAGAAGACGTCGACGGCGAGACACCAAGAGAGATATCGGAGAAGGGAGGAGTAGCGGCGTTTGTGCGTGGAGGAGAAACCGAAAAAGATAAAAGAAAAATCTAGAACACCAGGGGGTGTGGGGGGTTGATTTTTTTAGGTTTAATTTTTATTTTTTGCAAAATGATCCTTGAAGAATTCGAATTTTTGCGAAATGATCTGGTATTTTCTGGAATCCTTGGTACCGGCCGGTACCCACCGAAATTTGTCTCCGGAATATCTTTACTCATACCAGTACCAGTTTTTGGCCGATACGGTACGGTATTCATAAGGCTAGTTTAATGATAGGAAGATCCTAAATCAATCCAATCAATGTCCAGAAGGATGAGCATTTGCATATAACAAACGCCAGATGAGAAGGTATCCTCATGCTCCAGTCTGTCTACATTTCGAGATAACGAAATACCTATACAGATATAACAAAGTTTATAATCTGTATAATTATGATACATACATGTAATAGGCACAATCTTTGAACTCAAACACGCGGCGGTTGACTAGAGAATGAGTCCTGTTCCGAGATATATGGACAGAGATCTCCCTTAGAAAATGAACAAAAACAGAACTTGGACCGATACAGTGGCTGTCCTGTCCACCCAGTTATAGTTTTCCCGTGGTGGATAAAAAGTGAAATGGCAATGGCATCCATGAAACGGAAGTCATTAAGATTGTCCATATAATTGTCGGTCAATAACTGCTTGCAGAAATAGAGGCCGCTACGCAGGTATTTTATTTGGAACATCAATTTGGAAGCAGTATCCACGTGATTGAGAAAAGAATTTGAGGATTAATTGCAACAGCAATCATAAACGAACGTTACATATACAGAATAGGAACACCAGCAGATATGTACCTCGAGCTGCATTCCAACAAACTACATGCGCGAAACATGCTCAATTGCATACCCATCCAGGGAGAATGAGATCAAATCACCCAAACCAGCACCAGTATGGAATGCAGAAAGGGATAAAATCTTATGTCAACAACATGACTAAAATCCGCATGCTTTTGATAAATCTGCCATATCATATGAGTGTTCACCACATATTGATTAACAACTTCATACTTGCGTCCTTGTAAGACATCTCCACTGTCGTGTGCGGGGACCATTTTCTAAAAGCATTAGCAAACCGATGTTGGCGGGCGAAAAGCTGTATAAATACCTGCCATCACCAAAATCAGATGAGATTAAACCACACTCATTAATCAATCAACACAAGATACCACCATAATATTATTGAAGACCACAAATTCGACAAGTCTTAAAAAGACATTTCTTAATAAAAGCTCATTACTTTAAAAATCCCCATATCTCTCTCTCTAAACTTTTAATAGCAGAAGACAACTGCTGGTCGCCACAAATTTCTTTACTGATTTGAAAACTGGAGATGTTTACTTTTTTAAGATTTGAAATTTTCTCGGGAGTTAGCTTATGTATATATCCCTTCTTTTGGCCTGAATATTAGATTAGCTTAACACATCATAAAGTATATGAGCATATAAATCAACTTACTTGCTTCTACGAGCTTTCTTTCTCCAAAAGACAAAGGACATGATCCACTGAACAATATGAAATGAAGACAAAGTAAGAAAGATTCAATTCAAAGCGCAACAGAAAAAGAACCCAGCAGGATGTTCAAAATTAGATTGATAGTAACTCACTACAATACTCTGAAGTTTGTGTGTGCTCATTTAAGATTTTTCCACTGAGGTGGCAAACAGAATAGCATTTCTGACCAATCAAAGACATAGCAAAACATAACAGAAAATAGAATAGTACATCATATCAGGACCCCCACCATTTGAGACAAGAAAAACTTAAGTTTTGATACATTAAACAATTGAAGATAGAGAATCCACAAGTAAACATCTACTTCTGAAATTCCAAAGCCGATAATTGCAACATTATTAAATGGCAATAGGCAGTAATCACAGCCGCTCATTTAATCGAAACTCATAGGTTACTGTATCAGCATTACTCGACCTCAGTCCCATCTTTTATATGGATTCAACCTGAATAGCTTATGAAGAGTGGAAGTTAGACTGCAAAACAAAGCTACCCTATATTCATAATTCTCAGAAAAAAAGATTTACTGATGGATACACAATACCCTAATAAAATGATGAACATTAAATTTCCTCAGTTCAATAAAGTTCACTTCAGCCACCACAAGAACTAATACAAACAAATGCTATGTGTAATAAAGACAAATAAATTATATGCACAACACATTTACCTTGAAAAGCGACATCAATGAAAAACTTCCAACAACAACAGATGGCTTCATTACAGCCATTTGTCTTTGAGGTGTCATATCCTTGTACAAATGTTGGGCAATCTCTTTCAACAATACTAACTGTGCTTTGTCAGTTCGCATTGAAATAATTGCCTGTCTCAAAGATTCTCTGTCAGCCTCAAGTGCTTGAAGCCTCATGTAGAGCTTTTTGATATCTGGATCAGTAAAATCAGGTCGACTTAATGTCTCTGTCGGAGTGGAAACAAAATCTTCATGCATCCCAATCACAGATTTTGATTCTGTAACACCAGTATATGGAGCCCCATTATGCACAGAATCAATGGTATAAATTCTGTCGCTTGTATCATCTCCAAATTCTGATGCATTTTCCATGTTTCTCAGACTTGAGTTGTCTTCTTGTTGCAAAACGCAATCCACTTTCTTAACGCTATTCTCAAACTTGAACTTAGGAGACTCGGTCGGAAAATCCGGAAACCCTTCTCTAGACATCCCTGGGAATGAACTCAAACTATCTGTGGAAAACCTCCTGCTATGCCTTGACCTCCTAGGAGAGTAGCCAACAATAACCTTTTCAAGGACATTCTTATCCATTTGACTGCTGCGAGGACTTTTCTCCATTTGGTGAATTCTGTATTCCAAATTCCTCAAACGGTCCCGAGGAGTCTCCCCAAATGCATATTTATCAACATCAACAACATCCTCCTCCTCATCATCATTCTCCAAAGGAGCATGGTTCTCATTTATATTGCACTTCAGGGGTGGATAGTAACATTCTGGAAATTCAAACTGAAGATCTATATTCTCTGAACTGCTTGGATTGCAGCTGAATGCAAATCTTTCTACCCTTTCAAGCTCCAGCTCAACCTCAGCCTCAGTAAGCCCAAAACTCATCATCCTGTGCTTATAAGCTTGCACCTCACAAGTAAGTGACTGAATGGTTTGCTCTCTCTTATACAATAGATCTTGTAAAGCTAGACTCTCTTGCTGGTCATGTGCAGTCTTCTCCTCTGCAAAGCGCTTGAATTGTCTGGCCTCCATTTGGATCTCAGCCTTCTCCCTCTGTAATCTTAGTATCATGGACATTGCCTCATTTGCGGCTGAGCAAGAGGCATTCCTCTCCTCTTCCAATTCACTAGACAAGTCTTGTATTGTCTGCTGCTGGCTGCTAACCATCTCCCGTAAAGCAACACATTCATTCTCAATCTGCACTCGTGGGTTTGAGAACTGCTCAAGTCCGGAGACAAAAAACCAGTTGCCTTCCTCAAACTCATCATACTTTCGTTTAACAGACCGAAGCCAAGATCCAGAGGAGGTGCGAATTGCCAAAGAACATCTACACCCGCAATTACAGCATTTCAAAGAATCCCTTTTAGGTAAAATCAACGATGAAGGTGCTTCTAATTCCATAAATCAATTAGGCAATTGAATATCAAATGACAACAATCTCAGGCATTACCCAGTAAAAAACCAACAATCCGAATTATTCACACAAAAAAGAAAAGAAAAGATGATTTTTCTGAATGAAGCTCTAAGGTTCCCTCCCTCTCTCTCCCCCTCGTTTAATAGATTTCTCAATTCCCTCCCTTGATTCCAGTGCACCAGCTACCTTTCCTCCAAGATCGTACAGACCAAACACCTACAAAGAAAAACAAAGAAACAAATCAATTAAGCAAGAACAAAACGTGAAACTTTGAATTTAAAATAGCACAACCAGCAGTCTCATTTAACATTCTCCCACAGCATATGATAAAGATCATCCAATCACATCCTAAATCAAGCTTAATTGACAAATTTCACCAGGAAAAACAAAAAAAAATTCAAAAAGCCTTTGACCACATTAAAAAAGCAAAATTCTTTTGAACAAACATAGAAAGAAGAACTTACGTACCCTTCACGAGTGAGGAAAGTGTTCGATAGAGGCAAATTTGGAGATCAAATTTTCCCTGGAAACTCAACCTTTTGGTGAGAAACAGAGAAATTTGAGGGGGAAACAAGACAGAGAAAGGGTCTCCTTAAATAATTTCCCCAAATTTCCCGTAACAAAATAATACAACTAAAAATAAAAAAACAAAGAAATTAAGCTTTTTGGAGGGAAGCACAGAGGGAGATTGAAACCCTAGATTTCTTTTTTCTTCTTTTTTTTTTTTTTCTGTTTTTCCTCGTCTCGATTTTCGTGTGGACGGACACAGGGAAATTAACAGTCAGGTAAATGTTTATTTTTGGGATTGCTGAGATGGACGATGAAATGGAGATCGAGATTAAGGTTTGTTACGAACACAATTCTCCAACTAATTTTCGTTCATAATAAAATTTTATGTTTGGTTTGCAAGAAAATTAATAACAAAGTTGAAAAAGTCACCAATGGAGAAATCCAACACAGAACAGAAGAAAGATAAGATAATAAAGAAAAAACAGGAATTGAAATGGATAAGTTTATGATACTCAAAATGGTATTTGCCATTTCCAACTTGTGCTTAAGATCACATTTACTAATTTAAGGCTTGGATTGAGTGGCACGACTCCAGGTTTCAAGATAAATCTGCCTCCAATATTTTATGTCAATAAAAGGACAAACATTTTTATCTAGTTTTTATGCTTTTAAATTACATTTTCACAATTGGAGCATCAAAATTAATAGATGACCATGTGACATTAATTCTATTTTCTAGGTTCAATTTTCAACACTTACGAGGTATTCGGTCGACTAAAATCAACATTCTATTCCTGAACCATTCTTAGTAATAAGTTATTCTCTTGTTCGATTAAAAAAACATACATAATATATAATTTAAAGGTTTATTTATTCATTAAATTTAGGAAATAAGTAAACTCATCTTCCCATATCTTTAACTATTCCAAGTGGGTTGAAAATAAAAATGAGGATTTGTTGGACAAAAATATCCTTAAGGATTTCACATAATTACTTAGCTATAAAAATATAATAATAATAACAATAAGAAGAAAAGAAGAAGAAAATTAATTACAATAATTATAATAATGATGATGATGATGATGTAGTTAGTGAGAACTAACGGATATTTTGGTCTTTTGCTAACTATTCTTTTGTCATGTCAACTTTATGTTTTCAAATCAAACATTAGCATTATATCATCATTAGAAATTCTTAGGAATAAATTAAATTAAATAATACATATTTTATTATATTCTTAAAGAATTCTTATTTCATTCCTTATCTATTCTTGCAGGTAAACTAAGTACCTTGATGTATTTTGACTCCTTAAAATCGTATTATTAATTCTTTTAAACTAAAGCGAGAAAAAGAGTGAAGTATCTTTTGTTTCCTTTCCATTTTGGTAAGAAAATTGCATGATTGAATATTTTATTTTTAACAGTATGTATAATAGTGTATCCATTTCTAACTATACAACTAATCATCATTATATCTATTTCAAATAAAGATTTGGAAAAAATCATTGATAATAGACATCCCTTTTAAAAAAACATGTGAATATAATTAAGTCTTTATAAAGTGATTTATTATCAAAAGACTTTTATTATTTTGTGATGATCAAGTTTAAATTTGTTGAAATTTTACTTAGTCTTTTTAATTGTCAATTAATGAGTCCTTTTTCAAATGTCTCACATTACTCATGTTTTGGTATTTCACTTCCACCTCACACGCAAGTATTTAGCATAATTCAATCAAATGAAGTGGATATGAGAGAAACAACAAATCTATTTTTTTATTGATCTATTCACAAAGAAACAATGGAAGGACTCGAGTCACTTCCTCCTTAAAAAACTCTATAATATAACTAAGACCTTCTTTCTCAAAACTTACAATGAGAATTTTCTCTCCAAGCTCTTAGCTCTCTCTTGTAGAATTGATTGAATGTATGTAATACTGTATAAATAAATTATAAAGGATGAATTTATATAAGCTTGTAAGAACTTATGAACCAAGTAAGCTAACTTACTCACTTTCTCTACTAACCAAATTACCATTGAAAATATATGGCTCTTGCATCTACACTAAAGTGCTCTTTGATTGAACTCATAATTTATACTTAGTTATAGCACATTTAAGCATCAACAAGTTATAAGTGATCTCCTCTCAATCTCTTAGCTATACTTTAAATGTTCTCTTTTTTTTTTCCTTGTAGTTTTAACACCAAAGCTTCAAATTGATACAAATAAAGGAATTGTATCCTTATTTGTTAGGGCTAAAGGATAAATTATTACATCTAGTTTAGCACTCTTTTTGGAAGATTGTTTCCACCATCCATTATTCACTAATAATATAAGAATTTCTCATTGAGTTATAATCAGTTGTCAAAAAGAAAATTCAACAACAATTCTCAGTGAGAGCCCTGTTAAAATGTGGGGTTTAAGGAGGTTTAGTAGTACACAACCTTACATTACAAAAAAAATACATAGTGAAATTGAATAAGATTGTTGAAAGTCAAGCTTTAGTTTGTCAAAGCCTAATTCAACCTTTCTTTGAAATTGTCAACCAATAAGTTTATTTATTTTTAAATGCCTCATTTCATTCATATTTTAGTGTTTCATTGATACTCTTAACACATAAATGTTTATAATAACTCAAACAAAAAAGTGGATAAGAGAGGTACAATAAAGTTAATTTTTATTGATCTATTTATAAAGAAACAAGACAAAAAGCTCTAGTTACTTCCTCCTCAAAGAACTTTATAATACAACTACTTAGAACTTTCTTTCTCAAAATTTCTTAGTAAGGACTTCCTCTCAAGACATTAAATTTATCTCACATATGGTTAAATGTGCTTAATATTGTACAAGGGAGTACAGAGGATGTTTTCTTATAAGATTATAAGAACTTATAAACCAAATAAGCGTATTCACTTTCTCCACTAACTCACCAAGTTAGTGGGAAGTTGTTACGTCTTCCACTAACTCAACCAAGTTAGTAGAGAGTTATGTTTTTTTTGTCACTAACTCTAATTAGCACATGGAAAAGAAGATCTTAGAATATGCCTACTTTGTTGTTATATTATTCGACTACTTCTCCACTACTTAAAGAAGTGTTCTCACTTTGTAAGTTGAGGCTCCCACTTTCTTTGTCCACTATTTCATATCCTTACCATATATCACCACACCATTGCCTTTTAAACTAGAAAGTGCCTTAATAAGCCTTTATTTAGCCATCCTAATTATCCTAAAAGAACTTTACAATACAATCACTTAACCACTACAAGAAAAATACCCCTTCTGTGACGTTTTAAAAATGTCTCAAATGGTCAATAAACGTCGGAGAATACTATTCAAAAAACATCATTGAAGGTGGAGTAGGGAAACGGTTTTCGCGACGTTTACCTGCTGATTCACCGATGTTTCGAAAAACGTCATAAAAAGGTAACGAAATCGGCGTAAAGAAAACATCTTGGAAACCCTGAAGCTATCTGCAACGTTTATAAAACGTCACAGAATATGTGACAATCGGCGACGTTTGGGAATAAACATCGCGGATTGTTAGTAAATTAAATTGTGTAAATATCCGAGAATAATTTTATTTTAATTAATTTTCAATTTTAAATAATTAAATTTTCATTCATCAAAAAAAATTAAATTTGAGAATTATTAAAATTTAATAAATCCCAATATGGTTTTAAATTTTAATAATTATTTGTTCTTTTATTTTGTTTCAATATTATGAAAATAATTTTAATTTAATTATTATTCAGATTTAATAATTAATTTTGAAAATAAATATATTAAATCTTATTTATTTAATAACTATTTAATATTATTTATGGAATTTATTTATTTAATAATTCTTCAATTTGTTGAGTATATCATTAATTTGCGAATGATTAACCATGTATAACAAGAATTTAATACATGTAGACAATGAATTATTTAATTGCAATTTCTATACATGTCATAATATAGTAATTAATATAAACAATATGTTATAAGTGTTTAATATATCAATATGAGTACTTAACTAATCTAAACGAATATTATGTGTAAAACATAAAAGTTCCAAGACCTTTTTTTGTTGTTTGACTTTGGTAGTTAATTTATCCTATATTTTTTCAAATTTTTTGGTCAATTCATCGAGTTTAGACTGTAACTCCTCATTAAACTTCTTCGACTCCTCTAATTCATCTCGAAGTCTCTTTCTGACCGAAGTCTTCCTTTGTAGTCGAGGCCCCATTCCCTTGCTAACAATGTAATCTAATCTAGTGCCCAAGACTTTATAGCACACTTCATCCACTGTCATCGGATGACCTTGTTCTGTTGAATGCGTCAATTCGTGACACATTAAGTCCTAAAAAAGTAAAGAATTAATTACATACACAGTCTCATTTAAGAAATATTTGTAAATAAACTATGTACTGACTCATTTTTCTTTGCATTCGGTAGTTGTCCATTGACCTTTACTTTCATTATAATGAGTGTGATACTATAACTTCATCCAATCATACTGTTCTCCATCTCTGTCACTCTATTATATAGAAATATATAAATAGTAATATTTATTATAAAATTTGAAATGTCAATAAAAGCAAAATATAATTAAAAAGATAATAACTCACAATCTCATGTCGTATCGCTACAAAGGCCTTGGAGTCGGAGTTTGGTCGACATTTGACCTGACTCCTAGCCAGTTTTGCTTTTTGACTCTTTTCTTAATCGTACACGTAACAAAATCCATTATAACATTTATAAATCACAATTCATAAATACTAAAATATAATCAGTTGTCAAAAAAGTAGTGAAATTAAGTTTTTTGATCAAATAAACTAACCTTTGTAGCTGATTGCTCCCAATATTCCATAAATCCATCCACTTTGCCACTGTGACATTATGAGACTTAACATCCTTTCCGTGCTTGGTAAAATGCTTTTTTAAACTATATCTTTGATCTTTAGACCTTAAAGCAAGAAACTTCTTCACAGTAGCATGTACTTCGTTGTCAGTCCTCAATCCCTTCACTTCTAACTTTTGCTGCAAAAAAGTATAAATTATTGGTCAAAGCTCTAGGCATATGGAAAACAAGTACAAATTAGATAAGTTTATAATACTTACGTCTAACTTATCAAATGCAATGTCCAACTCCTCATTAGTAATGTTTTTCCATTTTGTTCTTACAGGTAAGGAAGTTCAGGATACCATACCAATCTCACTCAAGAATTTGGCAAATTTTATGGAGTTGGTTGGTCGTCCTTCAGCAGGGGAGATCTTTATCTCCAATCTCTTACCTATCGCCTTGTTATTTTTTACAAATCTGTGTCCTTTTGTGACACCCTTTGTTTTTTTTGGATCTGTCGTGGATCCTAAAATAGCAAAGGAATAATTTATAATGAGCATATAATATAGTCTTAATTGGTTAGACAAGCAAAATAATTAAACTTAATAAATTTCACCAATGTGATGTGAAATATCAAACCTGCAGTGCTCGTAGAAGAAGAGCCTACAGTGGGAATAATAGTCTGATTTACTGGTGTCTGATAATCAGAAGCTGGAGGCATCTCTTGAGAAGTAGATGGAGAACTAATATTGCGTCGTATGTTCATAATTTGTTCATACTTATCTCTAGGATGAGTAATAGGCATAGATGTGACTTCTCTTGGTGTTGGAGTAGGCTCACAAGGTGTAGGTGTCTGATTTTATGGCTGTGTATGAGCAGATGACTCATTAGCTACACTTACAAGAAGCTGACGATACCGCAATTATAGTTTTGTCGATACTAAGCTACTTGGTGTAGCCTTATTCTTCTTCTTGAGTTGACCAGGTCCCATATGATTCACCTGCATTCAATTTGACATTAGATTTCAAAGTATATATGCATCAACCATATTTAAAGAAAACAGTAAAAACCAACATGCTCTAAATAAATGATTTAGAATTCTTGTTTCTCCTCCCTAATCAATCTGTTCAAATCCAACAAAGTATAGTAGTTATAGTAGTTGAAGGTTCGGATGGCAGTTGGATCTAATTAAATTATGGCTAAATTCATAATGTTGAAGAATTAAATTCCAAAACACTACAAATGACTTCTAGAAAACTATTAGTTTGATTTATTTGTTTGTTTCAATTCCTAGATGTTTCATTTACTTTTATTGTACTTTTTATTTTCACTCTCAATTCAAAGTTGCAGCAGCCCCTATTTTTAGTTTATAGTACTCATATGTAAGTCCTATGCCACTCTGTGCCTCTCTTGTAAACACATTGGTGATGATTAGCATTTAAAAGGGGAGTGAACCAAAATAAGGAAATGTACACGTTCTATCATTTATAAGGGTATACATGTTCTATCATTTATAAGGAAATGTACTAAAGTATAGGTAGGAGGGCTGAAGTGAGTAAATAAGGAAATGTACATGTTCTATCATTTATAAGGGTATACATGTTCTGTCATTAAGGAAATGTACTAAAGTACGATAAATTTACAAAACACAATGTTTGCCAACATTGAAGAGTTCACCAAAACATATATCGTAAATGTGAAATAACGTAAATAATTGAAGAGATAAAGGAAGAGAAACATTTACGATGTATAATAGTTCAATCGTTTTTCTTTATATAGGTTTACTTGTAAAGTTCACTTGGAAATCTCAAATTTAGTATTGTTCTTTTTCAATAAGTGAAAATGAAACTTATCTTTTACAAATGGTGAAAATTAAACCTCTTATAGTACATTTGTACCAATGGTGAAAGTTCACAGATTCATATGATAAACACATTGGATATTGAAGTTGGACAATTAATGTAAGAAAGTGCAACTATGAATTCATATGGCACCTAAGACAAAGTCAATTAATGGGATTGGTTCATTACAATCCCCTTTAGACAATACGTGAATATCAGTATGTTTGAGAGTCAATGTAGCTGTTAATTTAGTGCTCCAATTATAGAGGTAATTGTCTACTATGTATAAAGGTAATTGTCTATTGTTAATTTTCACTCACTATTATAAAAACTTGTCTACTGTGTATTGGCTTTGTCTGGAAAAGTTGATCAAATAAGTTAAGAGTAAAGGAAAAGGGCAGGTCATTAGTTAGCTCCTGAATCTCAGGTAAGGAATCCTTCTACCAAATGTACAAACACTTGCATCATATTTGATAATGAAAAGTTAATCAACCTAAATGGAGATTTGTTTCAAGCTTTGTTTATCAAGTGACATACTCGACTTTCATCTTTAAAGTAATAAGGGCTTTCCATTCAAATGCTAAGGACTTTGCTCTAGAGTGAAGCACAGTTAAGATTCAAACAAATAAATTCAAGTTTACCATAAATCAAGTCTTCCTCTAATCTCTTAAAACAATGTACATCAGCCCATTGCTTTCTATCAATTCTTACAAATCTCTAAATCTAAAGTTTAAAAGATCATCGAAATATATCAGCAAAACAATTACCTTTCAATGTTTTTGAAGATGTCTACTGAAATTAATATATCTACAAAACAAGTTACAACAGCTATATATAAAGAAGATGTAACAACAACAGCCAGCAATATCTTCATTTATTTGCATCATACAAATTGTAGCGACCCGAACTTTGCGTACCGGGTGGGTTTCCTGCACATTTCAAGAGGCCTGCGACAAGACCTCAAGGTTTTGTTGCACTTAAGTGCAACAAAACCTTGAGGTCTTGGGTTCGAGTGGTGACTCATCCAAGTACCAAAGAGGACAATACCGAGGGAAAATCCACCCCGCTAGCGGTCGCAGGCCTCTTGAGATGTGCAGGAAACCCACCCGGTACGCAAAGTTTGGGTCGCTACATAAAAAAGGTGTATCCTAAATGTAACACCCCACTCCGGCATGACCCGAACCTGACATCGAAGGTGATATCCGAGTCCGTGCCCCACGAGGATGGCGTGCTACCTCGTTCAGTCAAAACTCAGTATAATTTTTTTTCTTTAACACATACACATACACGTTATAATTTATGCGGAAACAATTTACATAAACAATTCAATGGGCTCAGGGCCCTTTTCATAAATACAATATCATTAATACAAAAATTCAGAAAATAAAATACACTAATGCAGACACGAACTGATCCCGACCCCTTCTCTACTTCATTAACTAGCAGATGTCATACGCCCGTTGCCTAACGGGGTATTCTTCTGAGTCCTAAAAAATAACTGCAAATTTTGGGTGAGTTTTGCGAACTCAGTGAGAAACCATCATCGATGGTTCACTCAATTCATGGAACACAACGTTCCATATAACATATATTCACATTGCACAATTTCACTTGAACATATACCATTTATACATTTCACACGGTTAGACATACATAAACAATTGAATTTATAAACATCCATAATTCACATTCAGAAATACCACAGAAGCATAAGACAATTAGCCTTTCGCTCAATCAAAGAGACTAAAATCAGATACATATGACATGCGCATGTGACACATTTCCATTTTAATTCGATGTTGTGACCGAGTTCCTAAACTGTCTCAATAAGGGCACATTAATCGTTGAGCCAGAGGCTCTGAAACTGTCCCAATATGGGCGCATTAATCGGTGAGTCTGTGGCTCTGAATCAGTGTGGGGCTCAAGGCCCAATATAAACGTTGAGCTTATAGCTCTCGGTGGCGGATCCGGTCACAACTTTCATTAATTGATCATGCATTCATGTATGAAATGCATAAATCCCAATTTAACAGTAAATGCAGCACAATTATCCACATGTTACAAATAGGCAGTAACTGTATCCCAACTAATTTACGTATCCCAATTTATCACATCACACTCGAACCCGAATTATTACAGTCCATCAATTATTTCACAACTATTCGCAATATAATCACAATCACAAAAACATGAAGGTCTCAAATTCTCAGACAAATAACACTTCTATGTCAAATTCTCCCAGTACATTGGGCACCTTCAGCCCGGAATCAGTCATAAACAAACGCAAGGCCCTCCATTATTCTCCACAGTGTTATAGTGTAAAATTATAAACAATCAATAATCGAGAAACCACCTAGGTTACTCACCTTTGCTTTCGAAGCTAAAGCCTGGAAGTCTCGGCAACGTCTGTGAATTGACGTTCCAAATGCGTCTCTATAACAATCCAAATATCCAAACATTACCAATTTGGCAATCAGAAATATCGAATAATGCACATGTAGCAATAAAATGTGTACAATGCATGTTCGTGACATTCCCGGCACTATTGCATAATTTCCCGTCACCAAATTTTCTCTAAAAATTAGAAGCCCATTGACACCGAAATCACTCAATTTGGACCTCTGTAGGTCCAATTATAAATAAAACACGGCTTAGGAAAATCCTTACCCGGACCCCTCACTTCGACCTAACCAATTCCCATCAATTTCAGCTCTAAAATTTCCCAATTTCACAAATAAATGAAATTAAATATTTTATGAATCTGATGCCTCCGGAATCAGGTCAATCGGACGTCGGACAGAAAAGTTATTCCCAAAACATGTTTAGATTAAAACACTATATGAACCTTCACTTAAGAAAATGAACATCTTAGGGGCTAAATTGAAATCCGACCTCTTCATGAAATTTGTAGATCTATGTCTCTAGTTTACTTAGGAAAAAGAATCAGCTCGATCCGAGCTCTCTAGCTCAAGATATCCATAAATTACTGAAGCATGTTCAGACTATTCCAATTGATCCACTCACTTAGATCCGACCATCTCCTTTTTGTTTGATCTAAAAAATCCTAAGTTTGGTATGGAAAGATAGAAAAATCTCTTAGGAATCCATCACTTCAAAAATTAAGTCGATCAGAGGTCGGATAGAAAAGTTATGCACAAAAGATTGGACAGAGGTCGGAGGACAAGCCGGGCTCCCCGCTTGCCAGGCGAGCTCGGCATAGCGAGCGAGTAGCTCGCTCGCCCGCATGGGCGAGCGATGCTAACCCTTTTTTTTCCAACTCTTTTCCAAAAACCATCTCTTCTTTCACAAGGTCGATCTTTTCACACAAATGTCCAAATGATACAAAATCGGTCTCGTTGGAAAGATCTCGGAAAATCCTACAAGTTTCATGAACAACTTGAAATTTAATAACACCTCTAAGGGTGTCAAAAATTCACTCCAAGACACTGCCCAGTCACACATTTACTACCACAATGCAACACTATCACAAAAATTCATAATTTCATCCCCTTAACCAAAAATTCCAAATTTTATATCAATAAAAAGAGCAAATCAAATGCTACATCTTTCAGTAATAACTTAGAAGCCAATTCCATCTCTAATCAAATCAAATTCGCAAACAAAGATTCGGCCTACTCAATTTATTCTCAATAGAAACCCGATCTTTCAAAATTCATAACTCCAAATCCACTTGGCAAAAATTTCCATACCATATAGGGATAAAAAGCTCAGACAATAAACTACAATTCTCAGGAAGGACTTCACAACAAATTCCAATTCAAACTAGGTCGAATTCTCTCATGAAGGTAATTGTCCTGTTAAAGCTTATGAAATCAGTATGTAATCTCAACTACAACAAAACTTTCCAAATTTATATCTTGCAATTATCACATCCAAAATTCGCATAAAATATCTCATTAGAAAGCTATAACAATCCTCTACAACTTTCCATAATGTCATTCGAGTCAATTTTACTCTTAACAGTCCCAAATAAATATCAGAACTCAAAAAACACAAAACCTAGGTCCCTAGAGCAATTGCTCCCCCAAAACACATTTTGGACTGAATTACCACTTGAGCATTATCAGACCATAACTTGTAAAATACACATAAAAAAATATCATACTCAGTGGCATTAGAAAGCTAACACATAAATCTTCAACTTTCAGTAATACCAATTTCTCAAAATCGGTATCCTTTATCATAGAAAAATCCTCAAAGTTTTAGGTCATCAAAATGGAATCAAAATCTGGATACTGTTCATCCAACACATACATTTCAACTTCCGAGCTAAATTCAAAGCTCTTCAAGCCACAATTGGGCAGAACTTCCTTCATATGAAATCTAGCCATACTTCTTAAGTTTAATTTAAAAGAAACCTCAGCTCAATTGGACAACCTAATCAAAAGTTATAAGCAAAAATCTTAAACCTACACAAATTTCATTTTCCAGATTTCAAACCAAAACTTTACTTCTTTCATGCAAGCATCAGTACCATATCAACAACCATCCCACTTAGCCAAGAATTTAACCACAAATCCATTAAAACATTTACTTGAGTAATTAATCCCAATTGGCAGCACACAGCCTACACAATTTTCTTACTTTCATTTCACTCATCCAACATCAAGCTAACCAATCCAAAACACTTAAAACCAATATAAAATTAATCTAAACCTTGTTAAGTCATTTATCCTCACACAACTATACATTTACACCCATCCAATTAACATACTGCTTAATGCAAGTGATGCACAAGATGTCATAATTATTGCTTCTAACCACTAAATGAAAGAACATAAACACAAAGACTTACCAAAACAAGCTTCAAATCCTTGATTCTTTAATCACCTCACCAAATCCTATATCTCCTCCCACACCATACAATCATCACTCCTTACTACAACAATCATCACCATGTCAAAGCTTAAGTGTGGAATTATATGTGAGGAGAAGGAAAGTAAGCAAATAAACAAGAAAGGTGGTAGAGGGACCAACAAAAATGGGAGAAGAGGAGACCTACGGATAGGAGAAGAATACACTTTTACAAGTCAATTTTACTCTTTCACAAAACAAATGTCGTGGAAGACTTGCCAAGCATAAGATATTTATATAAACAATTGAGAAAAATGACTAAGTAGGCAAGTGACATGTGTCACTTGCCACTTGTCCTGGTTTTATTATTCCGGTTCCAAATTCTACTCCAATTTCTCGTCAAACTCCAATGGCTTAACTTAATAAATCCTAACATCATATCTCCAATTTTCCAATGCCATTGGCTAGTCATTTCTAGTACAGGAAAACCACTCAGTCAGTCAGTTGGAAATTTTCCGGTCCGGCATGTACCCCAAAAAATTTCAGAAAAATTCCTGAAATTTTCTAAAAATATGAAACACACAAAAATCCACTCCAATTTATTTTTCAATCACAAATAACACATTTTTCATATTAACCACAGATGCCGGGAAAATGTCATGAATGTATGTACAATCATGTGCATTTACAAAAATTACAATTTATGCATATATGAAGGTCATATTAAGCATGACCGTGTCGAGGTACGTTTACACACTCGCAACCCATTCCAAATTACCATTTTACCCTTCCCATCGGTGATGGGATGTTACACAAATTCTTATATCACTTGCATCATAATGCTAAATTCATTTCTCCAATATCTTTAACAAAAGAATACACAAGAAAGACTATTATAGAGTAATTGAGCTCCTACTTATAACCCCCCAGAGACTCCTAAAGATCGGCCAACATAAAGATTCTTCTTAATGGTATAACCCCTATAAGTCTCCAACTTTCTGTTGAGAATATGAGTTTCTTGATGTAACAAAATACTCATCAAAAGAGATAAATAAAACCATAATGTTCACATGCCCTTATACTTTTGATCCAGCAAAACAGAGTCCAGATTTTCATTCATCAATTATTATGCATGTCCATTAAGGCCTTCTCTTTTTCTATCTCTGTGAATCCATATTTATTTAGTCTTACCACTAATTAACTAACAAATTCAAGTATAAATGCCAGCACTATAACTAATCTAGCCTTTACTATTAAATCCAAAAGACAATCATTAACCCTGCACAAGCATGCATTACAAATTCACCTTAAAGAATATGGCAGAAACTTGAATGTCAATTTGTAGTATCATTATCATTCTTTTCAAATTGAAGAAACACATCCAAAAACAGGATATTCTAATCACTATTTCCATTCTGCTAATATTCCTGGTATATAAAACTATAAATCCATCATGATGGAAAAGTCTCAATGATTTTAGGTTGATATATGCATATAATTCCAGTTGGGAGACAATTCAAGCCCATATTCAAGACCGACATCTATCAAGCAGTGACTTTAGTTTTGACACTATAGGGTTTGGTCCCTTTTCTAAATAACTAGCTAGTAAGCGATGGGGTGATGGTGTACTGGCCTCTTAAGGTGAAAATCATCTAATGGAAGTAATAAAAAGTAGCTGGGATAATGAGGTAACCTACATGTGGAACTTTACTAATATTAATGATAAGGTGAGAATTGTAAAGCATGTGATGCAAGGCATGATATGTGTGGAACTTTACTAATATTAATGATAAGGTGAGAACTGTAATGCATGTGATGCAAGGCATGATTATTTGCATCCTTGAACATCTTTAGAGGCTTCAATTTGGAATTGGTTTCTGCTTACTTTAGCCATATTATATAGTTATTACAATGTTATTGTTGCAAGGTAGAGACAATTTATTGATTGATGAGAAATCATATACTCAATCAACCATTTGTATGATGAACTTAGTGTTTAGGATATATAATCTGGTTTTACTTCTACAATGAATAGCTAAAGGATATGGTTCCGGATCAAAACTTGTTTTTGTTTTCATTTTTGTATCTAAACTTATGTAGACTATGTCAAGTTTGTTAATTTTATCTTGAAGGAAAAAAAGCTTGCTCTATGCAAAACCAGAATAATCATCAACATCTCTCTTTTAATAAATTTCCTTTCTTGTAGAAATGAATAGTGGTGTTATACCTTTCAGGACTAAATTTTCTCTTATATTTTTTATTTTAATAAGAAAGTTACTTTTGTGTGATATTGAGTTGATGCGCTGCCCAATTATTAGGAGTTTATGGGACAGAAATCAGACTCTTAAAAACTCCATCTTATACATTTGAGATGGGAAGACAATGAATTAATGTTGATAACAATTAATCACCTTCTTAGCACCTAGGTTATGTAATATATGTCCACAACTTCATTTTCCATTACAGTTAATAGATAATGTGGAAACACATTATGTAGCGCCCCCTTATCGCAGGGTACACACCGGGACGCCCGCAGGTTATTCCGGTACATATCCTATGATAAGGGCGAGCTACGAACGATCACTATTTCACTTCACATGGCATCATAATAATAAAACATCAGTATAAAATCACAAACTTTTTAAACCAAATTGTTCCTCATTTTATTTTATCAAAATCAGAAGTTTATACATCTGACAGCGATTACTGTATGTACATCACTCCAAAAACCTAGTACAACATGCTACATAAACAGGGAAAATACATCAGCTCTATCTAGGTCATCCCAAAAGTCCCAACTGACCGACCTGTGAGCCATGACTTCTCTTGCCAACACGATCTACACAGTAGGAAAAGTCCCTCTGGAACTAGGAGTCTACTCTCGATCCTGAAAAATAGGTTGCAATTTTGGGTGAGTTTGCGAACTCAGTGAGGTAACCATCATCGATGGTTCACTCAATTCATGCAACAATCAGGCATATCACAATTATTTCATAATTTCACATACATCAGCAGTAACACATGATCACATCAGTAACACATTTTATTTTCACATAAGCATAAGGCATTTTGCCTTTCACTCATCAAATATATATAAGCAAATGCATATGAAATGCTCATATGACCCTTTTTCCAATTTATTATGGTGTTGTGATCGAGCGCCTGAACTGTCCCAATATGGGCATATTAATCATTGAGTTTGAGGCTCTAAATCACTGTAGGGCTCGAGGCCCAAATACAATAGTTGAGCTTTTAGCTCTCGGTAGCTACTCCGGTCACAACTGTCATTATCTGATCATGCATTCATGCATGGAATGCACATGTCACAATTTAGCAGTATATATATATATCACAGTCAACACATGTGTCACAATGTATTGCATTATAAGCAAGTAGTTTACAAATTCACATACAAGTAGCACTTTTATGTCATAGCTCCCTAATACTCAGTCATCGGATCTTTTGTCCGGAATTCACAATCAGAAACAATCTCAAACTCACCATTATTCACCATAGATTTATAAGCAATCAATAATTGAGAGAACCGTCTAGGTCACTCACTAATAGCTTCCGAAGCTAATGCCTGGAAGTCTCGACAACGTCTGTGGGTTGACGTTCCAAATGCACCTCTATAATAATTAAAATACACCAATATTACTAAGTGTACAATCAGAAATATTTAATAATGCACAAGTAGAAATTAAAATGTGTACAATGCATGTTTGTGACATTCCCGGTATTATTCCATAAATATTTATCACATAAATTTCCTCTAAATTTTAGAAATCCAAACACACCAAAATCATTTAATTTGGTTCACTATTTCAAAAGTTATACTCTAAACATTTAGGACTATTCTTATGCTTAAACATTTTTCTGCAATTTACTTCCATCCGAAAATTGATATTCTTAAAGACTAAATTGAAACTCAATTTTTTCAGAACATTTGTATCCCTATTTCTCTAGTTTAATCCAAATTAAGAATCACCTCATTTGGATGACTAGAGCAAAAGTTATGGCCTAAAAACTTTCAGCTCTTACTAATCCAAGACTGAACACTATACTCAACTTCAATTCAAAAATTGAAAGTCTTAGGGGCTGAATTGAAATTCAATTCTTTAAGATAACTTGTAGCCCCATGTCTCTAGTTTATTTAGAAACAACAATCAACTCAATTGGATATCTACAGATCAAGAATTTACCAAAATACTGAATCATGTTCAGAACATTTTTCAACTCACTTTGATTAAATCAATCTCTTTCAATTTAATCTAAAAAATTCACAATTTTCCATGCAGAGTAGAGGGATGTCTTAGGAATCCAAGCTTCAAAAATCTGGTCAATCGGATATCGGACGGAAAAGTTATAGCCAAAAGAGTGGAGTATGTTCAAAAAATTACCTTCCTTAAACAAAATGGGAAGTCGCGATCGTGCGAATGCACGACCGCCACATTCTAACGGACCGATTGCCACTTTCTGACGGACTGATCGCTACATTCTGATAGACCGATCGCCGCATTCTGGCGGACCGATGGCCACATTCTGGCAGACCGATCGCCACATTTTGGCAGACCGATCACCACATTCTGGTGGACCGATAGTCACATTCTGGCGGGCCGATCGCCACATTCTGGCAGACTGATCGCCACATTCTGGCTGACCGATCGCCACATTCTGACAGACCGATCGCCACATTCTGGCCGACCGATCGCCACATTCAGGCAGACCTGCGACCCTTTTTCTTCACTAATATCTCAACTTCCAAACTTCATAACTTTTGATTCAAAACTCTAAAATTTACAAACTTTATATCAAGAGAAACCTAAAAGGAAGCTCTACAACTTCCATGAAGAACTCAAAAACCAATTTCGTCTCTAAAGGGGTCAAAATCCCAACCAAAGTTTCTGTCCAAAATCATGTCACCCTAAACAGTACCACAATCTTCTCAAACTCATAACTTCTTATCCCATTGTCCAAAAATTCCATGCTTTCTATCAATGAAAATATCACAAAACATGCCACAATTCTCATGAAGGACTTAGAAGCAAATTCTACTTCTAACTAGACGTCAATTTCTCACATGATTGTGGCTGCCCTGTTAAAGATTGTTAAATAAAAATATCACCTAAACCATATCCATACTTTAAAAATCCATAACTTACAATTCTTACATCCAAAAATAGCATATTATACATCATTACAAAGCTAAGATTTTCCTCTACAACTTTCCATAAGACCACTTGAGCTAATTTAAACCATAACAGTCCAGAATTGGCTTCAAAGGACAGTAACCACAAAACCCATACTTAGAGACATTTCACACACAAAGCACATTAATACTTTGAAATACCATATGAAAATTAACAAGTCATAACTTTCAACCTCAAAATCGAAAAATGTCATACTTAGTGGAGATAGAAAGCTAACAAGAAAATCTTCAACTTTCATGAAGACCAATTTCTCAAAATCTATCTTATTTAGCCTAGAAATATTCTCCAAAGTTTCAGGTCACAAATTTTCAATATTAGGATCACAAACATGGCACTGTTCATCCTGCACATATTGCCCACTTTCAAGAAAAAATTCAGAGTCCTTCAAGCCAAAATTGGTCAGCACTTCCTTCATAAAAATTCTAGCTAAACTTCATCTCAATAGCTTAACCATATAAAAAGTTATGACCAAATCATTGGAACATACACAAAGCAAATTTTCCAGATTCACAACCTAACTCACATTCTACATCTTCCATACCATTTCTAACCCACTTCTAACTCAATTCACTTCATATATCCACCATAACCCATCTCACAACCTATCCTTGAACATTAGTCCATAAAATTACAGCACACACACTCAATCATCTTCCTTTAATAAACACTCGTCTAACATCAATAAAATCAATAAAAAATACTCAATTCACCTATACCACATGACATATCATTCATCCTTAATCAATCATAAATCAACCAATGAAAATAACCTACTGTAACACCTCTCTCCTGCGTGACCCAAACCCGACATCGATGGTGATATCCGAGTCCGTGCCCCGCGAGGGTGACGTGCTACATCACTCAGACGAAACTTAGTATCAAATTTTTTTGTAAAGACATTCATACGCGCGAAAAACATTAGACAATTTGAGCCCACGTTACTTTGTAAACATTTTCAGTCATTACAGACATTCAATAATAATTTAACGTAGCCATTTAATGTGTAACATCCCATCTCCCATAGGAAGGGTTTATTGGTCATTTGGGACGGGTTAGGAGTATTGCATTATAACTCGGCATGAACATACATTATATAGCCTCTATAACTGATGATTGGTTGCACATGCACATAGTATACATGCACTCATGACATTTTCCGGCTTAGGTTTCAAATTGAGATCTTTTGTGAAATTTATGGGATAATTGTTTTTGGAAAATTATTTGGAGTGCGCCATAAATTGTTTTCCATTTTTAGGGATTTATGGGAATTTTTCTGGAATTTTTCGGGTTCTTTCTGGACGTAAAATTTCAACCGATCGATCGAGTGAGCCTTTTCTCTCTGAAAAGGGACTGCATAATGGCATAAGATTAGTGAATAATTTATTGTGAGAATTGTTATAGACTTATTAGCATAAATTGGATTAAGATTAAATTAGATTAAAGATTATGATTAAAGTATGTTGATTAAGTTAAGATTTTGTCCTTTCTTTATTTGTAAAAGCCAAGTGGCTCTTCATTAACTAATTTTGTCTTCTTATATACGTCACCTACGACTTTGTCATTTGGCTTGCTATTAAAAAAGGAGGCTTTGAAAGCTTTGGAAAGCTCATTCTTCCACCTTCCATCCGAAACTTGCTTTTTCTCCTTTGGGATGTTCCTTCTTCTCTTTTGAATTTTCTTCATCCAAGAAGGGTTGCCTTGGTTCCTTGCTTGTTTTTCTTCACATACAAACCTAGCTAGATCCTTGAGTTGATGATGATCTTGGTTATGCTTATGATTGCCGTGGGTGAGGTATCAAAGTAGGAAGTGTGGAGAGGTTTAAAGCTTTTGAGAGTGGAGGGCTTGAACTTGTGTAAGGTGAGTCTTGATGGTTGTTTTTATGTTTTTGGTAGTTAGAAGCAATTAAGGGAAGCACTTATGCATTTATTTCATGATGATAAAGGTAGGTTTGAATGGGTGTAAATGAATGCTTGTGTAGGGATGAATGAATGACTATACTTTCTATTGATTTTAGCTTGGTTTTGGATTGAGTTTGTAAGGTTAGATGAATGGAAAACTTAGGAAGATCATTTGTGTAGGTGCTGCCAATTTTTGTGTCATTATAGAAGTGTATGTTGTGATGAATTTGTGGTTGAATTAGTGGTAGAAATGGATGCTTAGTGATGTGTTATTGATGTTAGAAGTGTTAGGAGTTAGGTTAATGTGGAAAGCTGGAAAATGAATCTTTGACCTATTGGCATGTTTTGATCATACATAATTGTGTAGGAATGCAAATGAGGTGAGGTTTGTGGCCACTTAAACTTTGGGATGTTGGCTTCAATTTAGTGTGAAATAGGTGTTGCTAAATTGTAATGTTAGAAGGTCGAAAATTTGCATGGAAAATTTCTGTTTTGGGGTCTGTAAACAGTACCCGCATTTATGACCTAATTAGTTTGGTGATTTTTCTGAATTAATTGATATGGAAGTTGGGAAAATGGTCTTCATGAAAGTTGTATCATATTGAGTTAGTTTTCCATTTCCACTGATCTTGCTATTTTTCGAGTTGTATATTGGGAGATATGAACTGATTACTATAGACTGGTTTTACGCTTTGTGATGAAACCTAGCCTACTTGTCGATTTTGGGAGTTTTCGGATTGAAAGCATTTTTGGTAATTTTTGTGAATTGAATTGGAGTTTGAATTGTACTGAAGAGTTCTAGATGACACATTGATCTAGAAAATTATATATGGCTTATAATTTTTGGAAAACAGATGTGGGAGATATGGAATTTCAAAGACTGAACCTACATTGTGATGTTAAGTGCTGGTTAGGTCAGAAACTTGCATAACACATTTGAAACTGTTAGAGGCTGAATTGGAGTTTGGTTATTTCAGGAAGAATTGAATTTTGAGGTTTTATCTTTTCAGGGATAAAAAGTTCTGATTTGTCTGACTTGTTTCCAGGGAGTTATGTTTGTTATAAGTTTACTGTTCAAATTGAATGGTTTCAGGGACAGCAGCATTGAGGGAATTAATTGACTTATTTAGCAATAGAGTTTGATTTTGGGTTGTTCATGAAAGTTGTAGATGACATTGTAAACTTATTTAGCATATTTATGTGGTAATTTTTATCTGAATAATCAGTGAGTTCTTGAATTTGCAAAGTACTGTCCTGTGTTGGTAGATGTTGAGTAGGTCAGTAGCTTTGATGGGATATTTGACATCCTTAGGGTTGGAATTGATTTTTTTGGTCTTCTTGAGAATTGTAGAGCTTTTCATGAGCTTTCCAACAAGCTATGGGTTGTATTTTGCCGATTTGTGTGTTAAGAATTATGGTTGTTGGAAATTCAGATTGGCAATAGGAAAGAAAGGGGAAGGAAGAGAGGTAGAATTTTAATTTGTTATTATTGTTTTTTTTGTTTGGCATTAAGTGACCTACTTGCTTCTTTTGTCAATTTCTTTTCCGTCCGGCGTCCGATTGACCTGATTCTTGAGGCATCGGCTTCATAGAATATTGAATTTAGTTTTGTGAGAAATTGAGAATTTTTAGACGGAAAATTGACGTGGCCCCGGGTAATTGTCCGGTGATCACTGTTTTAGTTATTTTTGGGCCGATTGAGGTCCAAATTGGGTACCGTCAGTGGTTATAGCTTTCTAATTTGTAGATGGAATTTTTATTATGGGAAAATTTTGGATTAGGGCCGGGATTGCCATGAACATGCATTATACACGTTTTAATTATTCCATGTGCATTGTTTGGTCATTCTAACTATACAGTTGGTAATGTTTACCTACTTTAATTGCTATAGAGGCTCAGTTGGACCGTAGATCCACGGACGTGGCAGAGACTTCCCGGCATTAGCTCGGAAGTTATTAGGTGAGTAACCTAGTTGGTTTCTCAGCTGTATGTGTTTATTTATTATATGCACTGATTGCCATGAGGAAGCACGGATGGATATATGTGTGATTGATTTGATTGATTTCGGACCACGGGTGTTCGAAATATTTGATTGTGATATTGAAGTGTCAATGTAAGCAAATGTATGAATGAATGAAATTGGAAATGGTTAGTGAATTGAATTGTGAAAGCATAAGTGAAAATAAACTGAATTGCATATGACTGAGATGCCGGACTAAAAGTCCGAAGACATAATGAAAAATGACTGATAGTGGAAATGACTGAGAATTGGGAATGAGACATGTGCATTCATGCATAGTCAATGATCAGATAATTGGCAGTTGTGACCGGAGCAGCCAACGAAATGCCATGGTATCGCTTGCCCCCTGAGGTGGTGCATACCCTGAGGGCTCTCCCACGCAGTCTTTCGGATACCACAGCTCATCAGAACAGGCTTTATGCCCAACGAAACATTATCTTGAACCGAGCCTCGAGCTCGAGGGGAGTTAGTGCATACCCTGAGGGCTCTCCTACTCCCTAGATTACTGATCACTGATAGGCGCTCGGTCACAACAACGAAATGAAAATGGAACAGTGTCACATGCACATTGCATATATATATATGACTGTAAATGACCGAAATATGTAAATGATGAAATTGCATGTGTATATGAAATTGAAACTGAAATGTGATAATATGTGATATTACTGTAAATGCTACTGTGTGCTAATATGATTGGTGAATGCATGAGTTGGGTGAACCATCGATGATGGTTTCTCACTGAGTTCGCAAACTCACCCAACATTGCAACTATTTTTCAGGAATTGAAGAGTACTCCGTTAGTGAACCGGGAGTATGATTACTACAAGAGAGTCGGTGTTCGATGTCGGGATCAGTTCACGTCTGCATTTGTGTCATTTTGACTTATGTGTAAATTTATATTCCACAAAAATAGTAATGAATTGTTTGAGGGCCCTAATTGATAAATATTGTTTAAAAAAGTGATCTTTGATAAAGTGTAAGACTGAAATGGGTTTTCGTATCACGGGCCCGAATCGTTTATTTTTAATTCCGCGCACTCGACTATTTTCAAAAAAATAATAATATCATAATGAGTTTTTACACTGCATTGACTGCTCTAGCATACCATCCTCGCGGGTCGCGGGCTCGGATATCATCGTCGATGTCGGGTTCGGGTCTCGCGGGAGTGGGGTGCTACATAATGAACACAAATCCACCACCAAATTGGGCCCACTGTAAATACAAAGCATTATTTTACAGAGATTGCAGAATAAAATTTTATGAGACACTAATGCAGACGCGAATTGATCCCGACCTCTATCTTTCCCTGGCATGCAGTAGGCATACTCCCGTGTCTAACGGAGTACTCTTCAAGGCCTGAAAAATAATTGCAAATTTTGGGTGAGTTTTGTGAACTCAGTGAGGAACCATCATCGATGGTTCGCCCAATTCATGCATCACTCAAGCAATTTACAGAGTGTATACAATAACACGTTCAAAAGAAGCAAATCACAATTGTGTAATGCACCCTTGCCTTTTTCCCATTTACTGTATTCAATCAAAATGTGTATGCAATGCATATGTGACACTTTCCCATTTTATTACAGTGTTGTGACCGAAGCTTAAACAAGAACATGAGCATGTAGCACCCCACTCCCTCGAGACCCGAACCCGACATCGACGGTGATATCCGAGCCGCGACCCGCGAGGGTGGTATCTAGAGCGATCAATCTGATTTAAAACTTGGTAATACATATAGATATTTTGAAAACCCATCGAGTGCAAATATCGAGAAATAATTTGGGCCGTTCTATCTGAAATCATTTTCAATCGAACATTATTTCGGTAATCAAATTACAATACAACATTAATCAATCGGCACTCAAGAATACCAGTACAAATCTTGCGAAATACAAATTTACATATAATTTAAAAGACACAAATCTGGGCGTGAACGATCCCGACCTTAACTCGACTTGCAATCGGTACTCATACTCCGTGCCCAATGGGGTAGTCTTGATCCACGAAAAATATTTGCAATGTTGGGTGAGTTTGCGAACTCGGTGAGAAACCATCATCGATGGTTCACTCAATTCATGCATATATACGGTTTACCATTTATCACATACAATCACAATTCACAAATGTAAGGCGTATCGCCTTTCATACAGTCCACATTTAATCATACCATATATGCAATGCACATGAGACCCTTTCCATTTTCATTACGTTGTTGTGACCGTGCGCCTGAGCTCAATAACGGTGAGCGATGGCTCGAAATTTCGTTGGGCTTGAAGCCTCGATACATTGAGCTGAGGCTCAATACGTTGGACTGAGGTCACGTGCGTTGGTGAAAGCTCTCATATACGTTGGGCGTGATATGCCCTGATACGGTGGCTACTCCGGTCACAACTGCCTTTATCTGATCATACTTTGATGCATGCAATGAACATGTTCCAATTTTCATTTACAAGTCAATGTTATTTGCCATATCTTCGGACTTTCGGTCCGGTATTTCAATCATATACATTTCCAATTTATTGCATCCTACCATATCACATTGACAGTCACATCCAATGTATCGAAACAGACAATTAACACTTCAATATCAATTTCCCATTTCCTCGGACCTTTGGTCCGAGATCTCCAATGTAAACATTCACAAACAGTTACACACAAATAGCACTTCGATAACAAGTTTTCAATACTTCGGACACCTATGGTCCGAAATCATTCAAAAGCAAACACACATAATCCCTCCATTATCTCCACATGGCATAACCACATCATTTTCATCACATATAGATTGAGGAACCAACTAGGTTACTCACTTGCATTCAGAGCTAATCTTGGAAGTCTCTGCAACGTCGGTAGGATGGCGTTCCAACTGTGCCTCTATAACAAATGAGAGGAACCCGATCACTAATTATCCAATCCGAACTAGTAATAATGCACATGTAAGTGTATAATGCATGTTCATGAGATTTCCGGCCCTAAATCCAAATTTTTACCGTAATAAAAATTCCATCTAAAATTAGAAAAATATAGCCACTGACAGCACTCAATTCGGACCTCGATAGGTCCAAAAATAAACAAAACAGTGACCATAGAACAATTACCCGGGGCCAAGTCAATTTCCCGTCTAAAAATTCCCAATTTCTCACAAAATGAAATTCAATATTTCACAAATCCGATGCCTCAAGAATCAGGTCAATCGGACGTCGGACGGAAAAGAAATTGACAAAAGAATCACCAAATACTAAATAATCAAATAATAATTAAAAAAAACAGCCTCGCGGGGGCAAGACGTCGCCCTCGTGAGGCCGACTGATCGACCTCGTCAGCTAGAGGCGGCGTCGCCTAGCGACCAAGGCGTGATTCCACATTCCCATTCCCTTTTTTCCGATTTCTAATCCAACTTCCAACACTCATAGCTCTTAGCACACAATTCAGAAAAATACAAATCATACCTTGTTGGAAAGATCATAAAAACCACTACAATTCTCAAGAAGACCATAAAAATCAATTTCACTCCTAAGGGTGTCAAAAATCCCTTCAAAGATACTGCCTACTCAAATCCCATTAAAACAAGCAATTACATTGCAAATTTCATAACTCTCGATTCTTCAGCCAGAAATTACCACATCAATATACTCAATAAGTTCACAATGTCATCTACAACTTTCATGAACAACCCAAAATCAAATTCCATAACTAACTAGGTCAAACAATTCAACAAAGAATCATCTCTGAAATCAACCAATGCAGACGATAATTTTCCAATCAAGATAACTCTTAGCAAAATGTCACAAAATCACAATCTTATATCCTTGAAAATATAAGATCTCAAACTTCAATTTTCATGAAGAACTCAATTTCAATTTGATTTCTAAGAATGTCAAAAGCTGTTATGGAAGTTCTTGCCATTATCGACAATTCACAACCTAATGCAGGGTCGGTTTTACAAAATCATAACTCCCAACTCGACCTCTAAAATTACACACCATATATCATTTTCAAGATAATTTCTTCCTCTGAAACTTTGCAGAAGATCACTTACACCAATTCAGTTCACATAAATTGTTAAAATTGCTCCCAAACAGAAAGATCACAAAATCAACAGTTTGACTAGGTTTCTCCAAAAAGCATAAAACCAATCAACATAAATCAGTTCATATCTCCCAATATACAACTTGAAAATTAGAAAGATCAGTGGCAATGGAAAGCTAACTAAATATGCTACAACTTCCATGAAGACCACTTTTCCCAAATTCCATCTCAATTAATTTAGAAAAAAACAGCAAAATAACCAGGTCATATATGCGGATACTGTTCACAGACCCTACAAACAGAAACTTTCCATGCAAAGATTCACCCTTCTAACATTACAATTTAACATCACCTATTTCTCACAAAGTTGAAGCCAACATCCCAAAGTTTCATTGGGAACAAACCTCACCTCATTTGCTCACCTACACAATTAGTTATGATCAAAACATTACAATAGGTCAAAGATTCATTTTCCAGCTTTCAACATTAACCTAACTCCTATCACTTCTAATATCAATAACACATCACTAAGCATCCACTTAAACCTCTAATTCAGCCACAAACTTATCACAACATTTATTTGTATACTTAAACAAACTTTGGCAGCACATACACAATTAACTTTCATTACCTTTCCATGCATCTAACCTTGCAAACTCAATCCAAAACCAAGCCAAATCAATGGAAACCTTATTCATTCATTCATCCATACACAAGCATATATTTAAACCCATTTAAACCTACCCTTATAATGATCAAATAAATGCTCAAAGGATTCCCATGCATGCTTCTAACTACCAAAATAAGGAAAGCAAATACAACTCTTACCTTAATCAAGTTGCAAGTTCAAGCTATCAATACTCCTTGATTCTTCAAGTTCACACTAACTTCCTTTTTCCAAACCTCACCTACGACTATCACAAACATCACAAGGATCACCATCAACTCAAGGCTTCAACTTGGTTTATGTGTGGAGAGAAGCAAGCAATTAATAAGTGGAACTTATATGGGAGGAAGAGGAATTTTCGAAGGAGAAGAATCCGATGCCCCGAACTTTTCTCAGGTTTGTGAATTATAATTTGACATTTAAATAGGACATTGAGGTGACTTAGTCATGTGTAAAGGAAGAGAAATATATGAATTTGAATGATTATGTTTAAGGTTTTGGGTGAACAATGTTAGTCTGGACAAATTAAGATGATGTTTTGAGGTTAGTACATGAAATGAGTTCGATACGAGGTTTGAGTAAATTCGGTTGTGTTATGAAAATTGTTAGAAAAGTTAAAGTGAATGAGTTGATTGAAATGGAGTTGACGAATATGAAATAAATAAATAGTGAAAGAATGAGAATTTGAAGAACTGAGAAAGTTGACTTTTTGGAGTAGAAAGAGTTGACTTTTGATTTAAGCAGATTTGGAGAAAATGATCTTAAGGAAAATTGTAGCTTTTGTTGAGAGCTCTTTGTAGCCATAAAGTATGATATGTTTCGATATCGGGAGTGGAAGTTATGATGAGTCAAAGTTGCAGACATTTGACTTTGTTTTTGTAAATATTCTTAGTGTAGAATTGTATATGCGGTGCTTGAGACAAGTTAGGTATTTGTGAAACTGTTCATAAGCGGACATTTAGGTGTGTAACGTGATTTGAGGCAAATTATAGATAGATATGTTTTGAATTAAGTTCAGTGATCTATATGAAAGATATAGAAGAGTATCCTAGTCTGTCAATGATGTAGAATATGTTATTTCTGGTTATGAAATTTAGGAGATTTGAAATTTTATAAGTTTGGATGAAGTATAGGATGAGACATTTCTAGACAGAAGTTTCGATCGATTTAACCGACCTAATTAGAGGTTGCTATTGCTTTTGAATTCCTCGTGAACATTTTTGATTATATTCTGATATTTTCATTGTTATAAGTATGCCAATTTGGACCTTGGCATGTACAGATAGCAATTTCAGAAATTTTGTTACTGTCAGGGTGATTAGCCCTCTTTCTTTTTGTTGCTTTACATTTTCCGACCGACATCCGATTAATCTGAGTTTTGAAGCGTTGGATTCCTAAGACAATTACCTACCTCATGATGGGAAATTATGTTTGTTTAGAGATTGTTTGAGTCGAAGTGAGTTAGATATCTTCTGAGCACGGTTCAGTATTGTGATGATATCTTGATCGGTTGAGACCTAATCAAGTTGATTATTGTTTCGAAATAAGTTAGAGGCATGGGACTGCAATTATTTGAAGGAATCGAAATTTACTTCAGTTTCGAAGATTTTGAATTTATGAAATTGAGGTATTAAGGTTATAAGAATTTAAAAGGGCATTTTGGGCATAATACTTAAGTTTGAGAGTTTTAAAGCTTATGATGGAGGGCAAAATGGACATTTGCTTGCCCTTTAAGAATATAAATTAGAAGCAGAAGAAATAGAAGAGGAAAAAGAAGAAAAAGAAAGGAGAAAAGAAGAAGAGGAAGCCGTCGGTGGAGAAGAGAAGAGAAGAAGAGGGATTTCCGATCTTTGAGATTCCGACAGTTGGAAGCGATTTCTAGGTAAGTCTCGCTTTGTTTCAACTTGTTTTAGTTGGATTAAACCTTAAGATCGCTTGGAATGTGTAGAATCGATGGTTTAGGGTTTTTGGGGAAAAATGTTTAGAAATCCTTGGGTTGATGTGTTTGTGATGGATTTGAAGCTTAGAATGGGTTAAAAATGCATTATAGGTCTTGATCTATTGTTGAGATGTGTTGGATTTGGTTAAGGGAAAGAATCGAATTTGGGTTCTGCTGAGATTTGGGTTTCGGAGTCGAACTCCAGACCAGATGTCGCGACGTGCGTATGAATAGCGTCGCGACGTGTGAGGAAGGGAGCCACGTCGCGACGTGTAAATAATTTTATGATTATTCGTCGCGACGTGTGGAACGCAGGAGTCGTCGCGACGCGTGATATTTATTCGCCGCGACGTGTGGCAGCTTGCTCGTCGTGACGTACAGCAGCTTGTTCGCCGCAACGTGCGAAAGGAGAGCGTTCGTCGCGACGTGCGAAGGCCTTCGCCGCGACGAACGTCCGTTTGGCTGAAGTGAGAGTTGTAGTATTTTGGGCATATCTTTTGGTATAGATATCCGATTGAGGTGATTTTAGATTCGTTGTGAACTAGAGGTGCATGTTTTGTGGAAAAAAACGAAATTTAAATTCAGTCACCAAAAGTCTTAGATTTTGGAGAGAAGTTGAGTAGAGAATGTAGTCTCAACATAAGGAAAGTCCCTTTATGTTTGAAGTGTCACTTATAGATTTCCGGAACAAATTGATTGATCTTGGAGTCTTTAGAATTTATCTTAGTGAATGTTCGATATTTGGGTCCTTAGATTGTATTCTTATTGAATGGGATTTGTACATTTTGACAAGGGAAATCAAGGAAGGCAAGAGGTTCGAGGAGAGGCTTCTTTTGAGCATGTATCCAAGCAAGGAAATTCCAGGTGGGTTTCATGTTCATAATTTAGTAATGAGCCACTAAAGTTTACTCCCAATTCAAGAATGACTTCACTTACTTCATACATATCGTTTTGTTTCTATTGAATGATTTGCAAAAATTTCTACATATTTCAGCATATGAACTCTTTTGATAAATTTCAAAATAAAGATTAGAATGCATTGAAATGCTTTATGTTATGCCTTGAAAATTTGTGGCATTTTGTATCTTCGGAAAAGAAAGAAAGAGCATGGAAGCATTGAAAGTGATTATGAGCATAATTTTATGCTTTTGTTTGGGCGAGAGTGGAACCATTTCGCTCGTCACGTGCACGTCGACAAGAGCCTTGTCCCGGCTGCCCGCTTGTGGCCTATAAGCTCCGAATGGACTCATTTCGTTCAGGATGTAAACTTCGGTTTCTTCCTTTTGTTTCCATGGAACCCTCGAGCCATTTGTTTGTGCATTGCATCTATGAATTGTCAAGTATGTGCATAATTTGAGCATTTGATATCGATGATTGATTGAATGTAGCACCCCCTTACCATAGGAGATGTACCGGGACGCCCGTAGGTCATTCCGATACACACCCTACGAAAAGGGTGCGCTACGAACAAACTACCAACTCCACATGGCATCAATGTATTATAAAGCGATAATATGGAATTCACTAATTTTAAAACATAGTTTTCTCATTTCATATCCTCAAAGCGATAATTTATACAACCGATAGTGTCATACATGTCTCCAAAAGAAAATCAAGCAAAGCTAACTAGGTCATCCCTCCAAAAGTGCCGGTGGACCAGGCACATGTGCCATGACTTCTCTTGCCAACTCAATCTACACGGCGGAAAAGTCTATCCGAGCTATGAGTCAACTGTCTCGGTCCTGAAAAATAATTTGCAATTTTGGGTGAGTTTGCGAACTCGGTGAGAACCATCATCGATGGTTCACCCAATTCATGCATATACAGAGTCACATAATTATTTCACCAAATCACATTCAATAATACCACGTAATTATCATATCGATCGAGGAACCAATTTAAATGCATATGAAATGTATATGAGACACTTTTCCAATTTATTACGTTGTTGTGACTGAGCGCCTAAAACTGTCCCCCTTAGGGGCACATTAATCGGTGAGCCATAGGCTCTGTATCACTGTGGGCTCGAGGCCCAATCACGTTGAGCTTAAAGCTCTCGTTGGCTACTCTAGTCCAACTGCCAATTACTGATCATGCCATTATGCATGAAATGCATATGTCCAAATAAAATACCATTTCATCATGTCTGATCCCAATTAAAATATTTACATTAGTCTCGCACAGATGATCACATGAAAGTCACATATAACACTTCCATTTCACATTTCAAATATTTCAGACACCTATGGTCCGAAATCAATCAAATCAAACACACACAAGTCCTCCATTATCTCCACATGCCATAATTGCAAAATTTTAAACACATAAAGGTTGAGGAACCAACTAGGTTACTCACCTAATAACTTCCGCGCTAATGCCGGAAGTCTCATAACGTCAAGTGAAACGGCGGTCCAACTGAGCCTCTATAGCAATTGAAATAAATTCACATTACCAACTGTATAATTAAAACGATCAAATAATGCACATGGAATCCTTAAAATGTGTATAATGCATGTTCATGGCATTCCCGGCCCTAATCTAAATTTTCCCATCACAAAAATCCGTCTAAAAATTAGAAAATTATAGGCGCCGGTTGCATGATTCGGACCTCTATGGGTTCCCAATTAAACAAAACAGTGATTACCGAACAATTATTCGGGGCCACGTCAATTTCCCGTCCAAAAATTCCCAAATTCTCACCAAATGAAATTAAATATTCTACGAATCCGATGCCTCAAGAATCAGGTCAATCGGACGTCGGACGGAAAAGAAATTGACAAAGAACGATCGAATCACTAATGCCAAATAATAATTAACAATAATAATATATATATAATTATTCACCTGCCTCAGAGGCGAGACGTCGCCCTTGCGAGGCTGTCTCATCTCGCCTCGTCATGAGGGCGGCGTCGCCCTCGCGATCGGGTCAATTTCTCTCGCCTCGAGGCGAGGCGTCGCCCTCGCGATCCGTGAGTTTCCCTACTTCTTTGCCCTTTTCCAGATTTCAATCCCAATCTCCAACTACTCTAATTCTTAGCACACAAATCAGAAAAATACACACTATACCTCATTGGAAAGCTTATGAAAAGCTCTACAACTCTCAAGAAGACCATAAAATCAATTCAACCTCTAAGGGTGTCAAAATCCCATCAAGGTACTGCTTACTCAAAACTCATAGATATAGGACAGTAACTCACAAATGCGAGGACTCACTGATTAGTCAGCTAAAATTACCACATAAATATGCTCAATCAGTTCACAATGTCCTCTACAACTTTCATGAACAACCCAAAATCAAATTCCATTTCTAAACAAGTCAATTAATTCACTCAATGATACTGTCCCTGAAACCATGCAATTTGAGCAGTAACTTTATAACCAACATAACTCCCTGTAGACAAGTCATTAAAATCAGAGCTTTATATCCCTGAAAAGATAAAATCCCAAACTTCAATTCTTCCTGAAATAACCAAACTCCAATTCAGCCTCTAACATTTTCAAATCTGGTATGCAAGTTTCTGATCTAAACAACACTTAACATCACAATGTAGATCCAGATTTTGAAATTCCATATTTCCCACATCTGACCTCCAAAAATTAGAAGCCATATACCATTTTCAAGATCAATCTGATATCTAAAACTCTTCAGTACAATGAAAACCCCAAATCAAATCACAAAAATTCCTAAAATTCCTCCAAACCCGAAAGTGCACTAAATGTGCCAATCCAGCTAGGTTTCAGCCAATGCATGAAAACAGTCATCAGTAATCAGGTCATATCTCCTAACATACAACTCGAAAATTGCAAAATCAGTGGCAATGGAAAGCTAATTTAATAGGCTACAACTTTCATTAAGACCATTTTCCTAACTCCAAACCAATTAATTGAGAAAATCAGAAAATTCATTGAACACATTTGCGGATACTGTTCACAGCCAACAAAACAGAAACTTTCCATGCCAATTTTCGACCTTCTCACATTATAATTTAATAACACCTATTTCACACTAAAATGAAGCCAACATTTCAAAGTTTAAGTGGCCATAAACCTCACCTCATTTGAATTCCTACATAATTAGTTATGATCAAAACATTCCAATATGTTAAAACTCAATTTCCAGATTTCATCAACAACTTAACTTCTATCACCTCTAACATCACTAACACATCCTTAAGCATCCATTTCTACTTCTAATTCAACCACAACCTCATCACAAAAAAACTCTTCTATAATAACACAAAAGTGGCAGCACACATATATACAATTCCCATACTTTATTTCCATGAATTAGACATTATAAACATCATTTATAACCTCACTTATCACCTATTTAAACTACCATAACCAATTCCTTTCACAAACATGCATTAAATTCATTCTAACCTACTACTTCCATAATCAAATAAAAGCTCAAAGGATGCTTCTAAATGCTTCTAACTACCATGGTACTCAATACCTAATGAAAACATCATTAAAACAAAGAACTTAAATGAACTTACCTATCAAGCTTCCAATCTTTCACTCAATCTTCCAACTTGTAACAACTTCCTAAATTCTCTCCTACTAGCTCCAACACCTACGATTATCACCCATCACCATCTTCACAAGATTTATGATTGGTTTGTATGTGAGTGGAAGTAAGCAAGGAGACAAGGAAAGACTCTTGTAAAGTGGATGAAGACAAAACAATCAAAGGAGGAAGGGAACACACCAAGGTGATGCACTTTCGGATGGAGAAAGGAAGATGGATTTTCAAGCTTTCCACAATGAATTTTTAAGTAGAACAATGGAGAAAAGTCGATGGTGGGGTATATATATAAGACAAAATCATTAAATAGGATGCCACTTGGCTTTTTAAAATGGAAAAAGACAAATTTCAAGTTAATTAACTTACTTTAATCCTAATCTCTTCTTAATCTCACTTAAACACTAATCATGACTCTAAAATAATTCTTAACATTAATTATCCACTAATCTTATGCCATTAGCCAATCCTGTTCAGTACAAAAAAGTTTCACCCAGTCAGTCCGTTGGAATTTTCGGTCAAGACACAACCCCAAAAATTCCAGAAAATTCCTATAAATCCTTAAAATATAAAATACCCGTGGCGTACTCCAAATAATTTTCAAAAGCCATTGTCCCATAAATTTAACAAAGAACACAATTTAAAACTAAGCCGGAATATCATGAATGCATGTTTACTCGTGTATGTGCAACCAAATCCATAATCATAGAAGCTATATGCTGTGTGTTCATGCCGAGACCTAATGCAATACTTCTAACCCATCCCAATTTACCAAAATAACCCTTCCTATGGGAGTTGGGATGTTACATTGAACATGTTGTGTTGATGCGATAATACTTTTCAACTATGGGTTTGAATTCAGAATTTCAGATTTGACTGAGAATTTGGGAGCAAAGCGTTTTATGAACTTATTATGATTTTTGTACAACAAATAAACTTTTCAACGGTTTTGCTTATGCTTCGTTATAAACCTGTTACCCACGAGCTACAAGCTCACCCCCCCTTTCATCCCCATCTCCAGGTATTTGAGCGGGAGATCGGATGAAAGATTGTCAAGACCGTTTGTTCGATTGTGTATGGCTTGTATGTTATGATGAAATTGATTTATAGATTTGTATATAGAATGGAAAGTGAATTACGGTTGTGTAATGAATTATGTACATGTATATTGAATTGAGAAATGGGAATGATTTGGGTATGTATGAATATGAATGAGATATAGCATGGTGTCGAGGAATTATTATGATTTGAGTATTGTCTACGGTTGTGATGTGTATAAGATTGAATAAAGCGAATAAAGAAGAAAAAAATTTATTACCGGTTTCTGATTGGTTTAGTCTTAAGGTATCCAACGTGCGTCTATCTAATGTATAAGTTACGGATGTCGGAAAGATTGATTTGGTCCGTTTGAATCGTTTATGTTTCCGTTCCTTCGATTTGAGTTGCTTTCGATTTCTTGTTTTTGACTTGTATTCGATTGATTCATTTCCGAATTCCAATTGTTGATTGTACATTTGTATTCGATTCGCAATCGGATTTGTTTATCCGATTTGAATTCGCTTTGGTCTCGGCCATTGTTGCTTCCGCCTTATGCTTCCCGTTCCGTTCGTTCGGTTTTGTTCTGTTTTCGTTTCCGCTTTTCCGGTTGGGATCCGGTCTCCCGGATTGGGTTCCAACAAATTTCACCCCTAAGGGTGTCAAAAATCCCTTCAAAGCTACTGCCTACTCAAATCCCATTAAAACAGAACAGTACATTGCAAATTCCATAACTCTCTGATTCTTCAGCCAGAAATTACCACATAAATATGCTCAATAAGTTCACAATGTCATCTACAACTTTCATGAACAACCCAAAATCAAATTCCATAATTAACTAGGTCAAACAATTCAACAAAGAATCTGTCTACTGAAATCAACCAATCTGGACAGTAATTTTCCAATCAGCATAACTTTTAGCACAAATGTCACAAAATCACAATCTTAAATCCTTGAAAAGATAAGATCTCAAACTTCAATTTTCATGAAGAACTCAATTTCCAATTCGATTTCTAAGAATGTCAAAACTGTTATGGAAGTTACTGCCATTATCAGCAATTCACAACCTAATGCAGGGTTAGTATTTGAAAAATCATAACTCCCAACTCTGACCTCTAAATATTACACACCATATATCATTTTCAAGATAATTTCTTCCTCTGCAACTTTGCAGAAGATCACTTACACCAATTCAGTTCACATAAATTGTTAAAATTGCTCCCAAACAGAAAGCTCACAAAATCAACAGTTTGACTAGGTTTCTCCAAAAAGCATAAAACCAATCAACAGAAATCAGTTCATATTTCCCAATATACAACTCGAAAATTAGCAAGATCAGTGGCAATGGAAAGCTAACTCAATATGATACAACTTCCATGAAGACCATTTTCTCAAATTCCATCTCAATTAATTTAGAAAAAAACAGCAAAATAACCAGGTCATATATGCAGGTACTGTTCACAGACCCTACAAACAGAAACTTTCCATGCAAAGATTCACCCTTCTAACATTACAATTTAACATCACCTATTTCTCACAAAGTTGAAGCCAACATCCCAAAGTTTCATTGGGAACAAACCTCACCTCATTTGCTCACCTACACAATTATTTATGATCAAAACATTACAATAGGTCAAAGATTCATTTTCCAGCTTTCAACATTAACCTAACTCCTATCACTTCTAATATCAATAACACATCACTAAGCATCCACTTAAACCTCTAATTCAGCCACAAACTTATCACAACATTTATTTGTATACTTAAACAAACTTTGGCAGTACATACACAATTAACTTTCATTACCTTTCCATGCATCTAACCTTGCAAACTCAATCCAAAACCAAGCCAAATCAATGGAAACCTTATTCATTCATTCATCCATACACAAGCATATATTTAAACCCATTTAAACCTACCCTTATAATGATCAAATAAATGCTCAAAGGATTCCCATGCATGCTTCTAACTACCAAAGAAGGAAAGCAAATACAACTCTTACCTTAATCAAGTTGCAAGTTCAAGCTATCAATACTCCTTGATTCTTCAAGTTCACACTAACTTCCTTTTTCCAAACCTCACCTACGGCTATCACAAACATCACAAGGATCACCATCAACTCAAGGCTTCAACTTGGTTTATGTGTGGAGAGAAGCAAGCAATTAATAAGTGGAACTTATATGGGAGGAAGAGGAATTTTCGAAGGAGAAGAAACAAACACAATAAAAGGGAGTTTGCAAGTTTCGGATGAGAAGGAAGAAGAGCTTTCCAAAGATTTCCAAGATCAATTTTTTTAAGTATAACAAGGAGGAAAGGTCGTGGGTGCATAATAATATGGGACAAAACTAATAAATGGAAGGGGACACTTGGCATTTTAATGAAGAAAAGACAAAATTTAGCTAATCCTAATTAATTAAGTACTAATCCCAATTAATCTTTCATCCTACTAATGCTAATGGCTCTATAACAATTCTCAGAATAATATATCCAAAATGACAGTACCATTTGGTCGCAATTTTACGCCTAGAAAATTGATTGGGTTAAATCATTGGCGATTTTCCCTATCCGAAATTTCCCGAATCATTTTTTTGAAAATTACCTAAATTGCCCAAAATTGTAACACATATGACAGTCCACTCCCAATAATTGTTCAAACTTGAAAACCACATTTTCCACTACAAAAACACATTTAGGCCATTTACCTGCGATTTTGCCGGTCCGGGAATTTTCTCCGAATAATTCCAAAAAAATTCCCATAAATTCCTAAAAATGTAAAACACTCAATGGCGCACTCCATATAATTTTCCAAGTACAATAATCCCATAAATTTCACAAAAGATCTCAATTTGAAACCTAAGTCGGAAAATGTTATGAATGCATGTATACCATGTGCAAGTGCAACAAACCATCAATCATAGAGGCTATATGCTGTATGTGCATGCCGAGATATAATTAATACTTCTAACCCGTCCCAAATTACCAAAATACCCTTCCCATCGGTGATGAGATGTTACAATTCTCCCCTCCTAATAAAAATTTCGTCCTCGAAATTTTATATACGATTTATCAGGAAGGCAGGGGAGTCTTTATGATTAATACCCTCTGTTTCTCACTGTTTTCACTACCCGACCAAATTCGGTCAATGAACGGAGATCAAAACAATCAATTACTCTTTTTCCCTTTTCAAACTTTCCATGATTTTACTGCTTTCTCATGATTACGCGCAATTCGTCACTTTCAATATCAATAACATATATATCGGATCCTAACAATATTTCCAATTCTATCTATGAAACACTTTGTGAATCCGAATCATCTTTTAGGTTTTAGCCTAACTTACCAATCCATAATTCTATTCACACCACAATCACATAGAGGCCCCTCATCACGAATTCAATTTCTCTTAACTACACCTTTATTTCCATCTAAGTACCTTTTGGCCAAGGCCATATCCTTCAAAATATTTCATTTATCGCTTATCAGATGTCGTTATTATCAAAACACAAATCTCATGAGATTTATAACCTCAATGTGAATCAATTCGACTCATTGTCACCACCTTATTTTACTTAGCCTATCACTGTATTGCACTGATCACATAGTATAGGGATAACAACTCCTTTTTGGCAGTAAGACCCCTTATACACTATTCTAATGGTGTCACCCATATACTGATTATCTGTCATGCCATAACTACTTTGCACTATACATCAATCTCATATCCCAATGAACTCCAAAATTATCAATTTCACATTTGTCTCCAGGAGTCAAGCCTGTTGATTAATCACACACGTCATCGTTCAATTTGACAGACTATACCAGCAATTGCTTTTCCACAATACTCTTACTAGAACATAACGCTTCGATTGTTTCTTATACTTTCTCGAACCATTCACTTATAATCATTCGATTTCCCATTCTAACCTTTCAATTACTCTTTCAATACGCTCTTGCTAGAACATAAAGCTTCGATCATTCCTTACATTTTCACTAACAGTTCCCGTAATGAGTATCACCCATATTTCTTAATTTGAACTATACCTATCATTTTCCTCAACAATTGGAGTTAATTCCCGTTCCTCAATACGGTTTACAATTTCTACATCCTCACTTCGGGTTTTGCCAATCCGCTTTGATGCACACCAACTTTGAAATTCCCATAGCTAATAATACTTTCTTTTGCCCCTTTTTGTCAGTTCGACTATTAATACTCAATAATACACCAGATTTGATAACCTTATTGCCCAAATATTGATCTTCTGCAATTGAATTTATTTATTTATTTATTTATTTCTTTGTTCAATCCCTTGAATTGCACCATTGGCTTAATTTGAAGAAATCAGCCGTTGAATCCTTTTCAAATCATTCAAATGCACGAAATAATTCAATCGATATCGATTTGCATATTCATAGACATCTCCAAACTATTTCTATACGATTAATATCTCCAAGCTTTTAGGCCACATTCAGTGTAACAAATTTCAAATCATCAATCATAATACCGCCCATGGAATTATATTTGTCCTAAGGTGCATAAAATCACTTTATCCAATTTCCATAGATCACATCAGAACCTTTACTGGAACACTTCAATATAGATAGTACATTCTTCAAATGTCTCCTTTAAGATCATCAGTCATAACATTCACATGTTTTCCTCAGTTATTCTTGTCGATTCGCTAAAACCAGAAAATCTTTGACAATTTATGAACGCATCCAGCATTCCATTAGTTCTAATGAATTCCAAATTCCGCATACACATATCTTTTGAACTTTCGCATTTTATCAATGCCAATATCTTGATTAATTCTCCCACTATCCCATGTTTGCATACTAATTCATCCCTTATTTCACTCTTATGAAACTTGCATGATAACCAATCTCCTCACCTATACCAATGTATCTATTTCTTATGCTTATATCCATTATCCACTGCAAACACACTTGAGACATGTTCCTTACCTAAATTTCTCCACATAACTCAATTTATTCACGATAGATCACTCACTGACGTGAATACACAATCGTTATATCGACCTTCAGAACATAACTACACAAAGTAGACACGAACCTTTAATCCCCTCAACTTCGCAATTAATATTTCCTTAATATTCAGTAATTCTCTTACATAATCAGAGTCATCTCATTAACATAATATACACTCTTTCAGTAGCATAATTTAGCTCTTACGCTAGAGTCTTTGCCAGATGTAATACAAATCAGTTACTCTTGATACTTCACGAAGATAAATCTCTGAAGGGCACTTAAACAATTTCATTTCCTCTAATATCTTGACATACATCACCATGATCATCACACCTTATCTAACAAGATATATATATGCTCATCAATTTTCCCGTTAATAGCTCATACTGCTAAGTACACCTTAATCTCATGTAATTTTTGATAACCATTCTCTTTTTGGTACCAATTCTTGATAATGGGGACCTTACTATATTCATGTCCCTCTTTTTATTCCCTCAAGCTCATTACCAATGCGAACATCTTTAACTGTCTCACTTCTTTCTCAGAGCATGCTCATGCCTGACTCTAACTCATGCTAAACTTGAGCTACTGACATTATAATCGGAGCTTATGTAATAGGCCACCGATTACCTCCTATATCATGTTCACGCAAATTATTCATTTATGCTTAATCATTTCACCCATGATGGTAATCCCACTATCAGATATACACTTACAGTGACAATATATTAGGAACTCAGCAACCTTCTTGTATACACCCGTCCTCGTTCGTGAGGATCATATACAATCTCAATTCATTCACAACTGATCATTATAAGCACTTTCATTTCTTCTTCTAACTCATAAGGGGTTTTTTTTTGACAAGAATTCTGGCTAGCAAGTATCCATTAACTCATCAATTACAGTTTAACATTTTCACTTAACATAGGGCTCCCATAATCAGGTGTGCATTTACTTAGGCAGATCAATTAAACCCGAACAACTTTTTCATCTACCAATTTCATTGTCTTACATTTCAATCTTTTCATTATTGCATTATACCCATATATTTCCGCACTCAAATCAATATCACAGATATGAAATCATTCTTGATTTTTGCACTTAATATATAATTTGACTCCAAATCACCAATCCTTATTTATAACACTCATCATGGTAATCAATCCCAAATGCAACTTTTCTATATCATAGAACACTTTATTTTCATTTACCTTATACACTGTAAATCTTACCATTATCACATCTCTATTTTCCTCTATTAATTTACAACTATAATCTTTATAGCTAACTCATATTCAAGGATATTCCCAATATAACTCCAATATTGTACTTCACAATATATCCGTCAATACCAAAGACACTAAATATTAAATGCATACGATCGAACCATACACTTTTTCCTATTTTGCGATATCCATTTCTTCCTTTTATCACATTCTAACACATTATCCTTTTTCTCACTTTTTCTAACCGCTTAAACGACTGAGACATACTTATGCATACGACTCACATACTACACTAGGGATCAGTTGTCACTGTCTGCCGTGACATGACTTAAATGCACATAACTTGACACTTCTCTTTTTTTTTTTTTTTTTCAGAAAGCTCATGTAAGATTGTACTTCTGGGCTCTGATACCACAAATGTAGCACCCCACTCCCGCGAGACCCGAACCCGACATCGACGGTGATATCCGAGCCCGCGACCATGAGGTGGTATCTAGAGCGATCAATCTGATTTAAAACTTGGTAATACATATAGATATTTTGAAAACCCATCGAGTGTGCAAATATCGGTAAATAATTTAGGCCGTTCTAATACGTAAATCATTTTCAATCGTAACATTATTTCGTAATCAAATTACAATACAACATTAATCAATCGGCACTCAAAGAATACCAAGTACAAATCTTGCGAAATACAAATTTACATATAATTCAAAAGACACAAATGCAGACGTGAACTGATCCCGACCTTAACTCTGACTTGCAATCAGTACTCATACTCCCGTGCCCAACGGGGTAGTCTTCGATCCCTAAAAAAATATTTGCAATGTTGGGTGAGTTTGCGAACTCAGTGAGAAACCATCATTGATGGTTCACTCAATTCATGCATATATACACAGTTTACCATTTATCACATACAATCACAATTCACAAATGTAAGGCGTATCGCCTTTCATACAGTCCACTTTTAATCATACCATATATGCAAGGCACATGAGACCCTTTCCATTTTCATTACGTTGTTGTGACCGTGCGCCTGAGCTCAATAACGGTGAGCCAGTGGCTCTGAAATTTCGTTGGGCTTGAAGCCCTGATACATTGAGCCTGAGGCTCTGAATACGTTGGACCTGAGGTCCTGTGCGTTGAGCTGAAAGTTCTCATATACGTTGGGCGTGATATGCCCTGATACGGTGGCTACTCCGGTCACAACTGCCTTTATCTGATCATACTTTGATGCATGCAATGAACATGTTCCAATTTCCATTTACAAGTCAATGTTATTTTCCATATCTTCGGACTTTCGGTCCGGTATTTCAATCATATACATTTCCAATTTATTGCATCCTACCATATCACATTGACAGTCACATCCAATGTATCAAATGCACAATTAACACTTCAATATCAATTTCCCATTTTCTCGGACCTTTGGTCCGAGATCTCAATGTAAACATTCACAAACAGTTACACACAAATAGCACTTCGATAACAAGTTTCCAATACTTCGGACACCTATGGTCCGAAATCATTCAAAAGCAAACACACATAATCCCTCCATTATCTCTACATGGCATAACCACATCATTTTCATCACATATAGATTGAGGAACTAACTAGGTTACTCACCTGTACTTCCGAGCTAATGCCGGGAAGTCTCTGCAACGTCGGTAGGATGACGTTCCAACTGTGCCTCTATAACAAACAGAGAGGAACCCGATCACTAATTATCCAATCTGAACTAGTAATAATGCACATGTAAGTGTATAATGCATGTTCATGAGATTTTCGGCCCTAAATCCAAATTTTTACCGTAATAAAAATTCCATCTAAAATTAGAAAAATATAGCCACTGACAGCACTCAATTCGGACCTCGATCGGTCCAAAAATAAATAAAACAGTGACCATAGAACAATTACCCGGGGCCAAGTCAATTTCCCGTCTAAAAATTCCCAATTTCTCACAAAATGAAATTCAATATTTCACAAATCCGATGCCTCAAGAATCAGGTCAATCGGACGTCGGACGGAAAAGAAATTGACAAAAGAATCACCAAATACCAAATAATCAAATAATAATTAAAAAAAACCAGCCTCGCGGGGGCAAGACGTCGCCCTCGCGAGGCCGACTGATCCGGCCTCGTCGCTAGGGCGAGGCGTCGCCCTAGCGACCGGGCGTGATTCCACATTCCCATTCCCTTTTTTTCCTGATTTCTAATCCAACTTCCAACACTCATAGCTCTTAGCACACAATTCAGAAAAATACAAATCATACCTTGTTGGAAAGATCATAAAAACCACTACAATTTTCAAGAAGACCATAAAAATCAATTTCACTCCTAAGGGTGTCAAAAATCCCTTCAAAGCTACTGCCTACTCAAATCCCATTAAAACAGAACAGTACATTGCAAATTCCATAACTCTCTGATTCTTCAGCCAGAAATTACCACATAAATATCCTCAATAAGTTCACAATGTCATCTACAACTTTCATGAACAACCCAAAATCAAATTCCATAACTAACTAGGTCAAACAATTCAACAAAGAATCTGTCTACTGAAATCAACCAATCTGGACAGTAATTTTCCAATCAGCATAACTCTTAGCAAAAATGTCACAAAATCACAATCTTATATCCTTGAAAATATAAGATCTCAAACTTCAATTTTCATGAAGAACTCAATTTCCAATTCGATTTCTAAGAATGTCAAAACTGTTATGGAAGTTACTGCCATTATCAGCAATTCACAACCTAATGCAGGGTCAGTTTTTGCAAAATCATAACTCCCAACTCTGACCTCTAAAAATTACACACCATATATCATTTTCAAGATAATTTCTTCCTCTGCAACTTTGCAGAAGATCACTTACACCAATTCAGTTCACATAAATTGTTAAAATTGCTCCCAAACAGAAAGATCACAAAATCAACAGTTTGACTAGGTTTCTCCAAAAAGCATAAAACCAATCAACAGAAATCAGTTCATATCTCCCAATATACAACTTGAAAATTAGCAAGATCAGTGGCAATGGAAAGCTAACTAAATATGCTACAACTTCCATGAAGAATATTTTTCCCAAATTCCATCTCAATTAATTTAGAAAAAAACAACAAAATAACCAGGTCATATATGCGGATACTGTTCACAGACCCTACAAACAGAAACTTTCCATGCAAAGATTCACCCTTCTAACATTACAATTTAACATCACCTATTTCTCACAAAGTTGAAGCCAACATCCCAAAGTTTCATTGGGAACAAACCTCACCTCATTTGCTCACCTACACAATTAGTTATGATCAAAACATTACAATAGGTCAAAGATTCATTTTCCAGCTTTCAACATTAACCTAACTCCTATCACTTCTAATATCAATAACACATCACTAAGCATCCACTTAAACCTCTAATTCAGCCACAAACTTATCACAACATTTATTTGTATACTTAAACAAACTTTGGCAGCACATACACAATTAACTTTCATTACCTTTCCATGCATCTAACCTTGCAAACTCAATCCAAAACCAAGCCAAATCAATGGAAACCTTATTCATTCATTCATCCATACACAAGCATATATTTAAACCCATTTAAACCTACCCTTATAATGATCAAATAAATGCTCAAAGGATTCCCATGCATGCTTCTAACTACCAAAAGAAGGAAAGCAAATACAACTCTTACCTTAATCAAGTTGCAAGTTCAAGCTATCAATACTCCTTGATTCTTCAAGTTCACACTAACTTCCTTTTTCCAAACCTCACCTACAGCTATCACAAACATCACAAGGATCACCATCAACTCAAGGCTTCAACTTGGTTTATGTGTGGAGAGAAGCAAGCAATTAATAAGTGGAACTTATATGGGAGGAAGAGGAATTTTCGAAGGAGAAGAAACAAACACAATAAAAAGGAGTTTGCAAGTTTCGGATGAGAAGGAAGAAGAGCTTTCCAAAGATTTCCAAGATCAATTTTTTTAAGTATAACAAGGAGGAAAGGTCGTGGGTACATAATAATATGGGACAAAACCAATAAATGGAAGGGGACACTTGGCATTTTAATGAAGAAAAGACAAAATTTAGCTAATCCTAATTAATTAAGTACTAATCCCAATTAATCTTTCATCCCACTAATGCTAATGGCTCTATAACAATTCTCAAAATAATATATCCAAAATGACAGTACCATTTGGTCGCAATTTTCACTACTAGAAAATTGACCTGGTTAAATCATGCGATTTTCCCATCCAAAATTTCCCGAATCATTTTTTTGAAAATTACCTAAATTGCCCAAAATTGTAACACATATGACAGTCCACTCCCAATAATTGTTGAAAGTCGAAAACCCCATTTTCCACTACAAAAACACATTTAGGCCATTTACCTATGATTTTGCGATGCGAAATTTTCTCCGGATAATTCCAAAAATTCTATAAATCCCTAAAATGTAAAACACTCAATGGCGCACTCCATATAATTTTCCAAGTACAATAATCCCATAAATTTCACAAAGATCTCAATTTGAAACCTGTTTAAAATGTCATGAATGCATGTATACCATGTGCAAGTGCAACAAACCATCAATCATAGAGGCTATATGCTGTATGTGCATGCCGAGATATAATTAATACTTCTAACCCGTCCCAAATTACCAAAATACCCTTCCCATCGGTGATGGGATGTTACAAGGCAGTAGACGTGTCTAGGGAGTAGGAGAGCCTCTGGATATGCACTATCTCCCTTCGAGCTCGAGGCTCTTTTTCAATATCAGTGGTGACTCTGGTCACAACTATTATTATTCGTTCATGTATTTGTGTATGAAATGCAATACGCCCAATATATCACAACAAGATAAAGCGATCATCACAAGAGAGGCAACGAATGAAGCACAGTAATAGCAAGCAATTTGACAATCAGCACATAAAGGACACTTCTAAGTCAAATCTCCCAATTCGTCGGACCATCCGTGTCCGGAACCCAGTCATAAACAAACACAATCACTAATCCCACCATTATTTCCCACATTAGACATATAATAATTGAAAGAACCAGTCATCCGTTCCGTCGCTAATTACCAACGGTATATTTTCCATCGCTAATTTTTCGTTGCTAAATTGTAGTGATTAGCGACGGTCATATTTTTTGTCGCTAAATTCCGTCGTTAATTTTGCCGCGACGAATTCCCTCCAAATTTAGCGACGGATAATAGTACCATCGGTAAATCACTCAATTTTAGCGACGGAAATATGTATTCCGTCGCTAATTACCAACGGTATATATTCCGTCGCTAATCAACATTTTTCTTGTAGTGATATAACTTCTGAGCTATTGCCGGGAAGTCTCTGCACCGTCGATCGATCGACGCTCCAAATGTGCCTCTAAACAAGCTTTAGATCTTCAAGTCTTTAATTCTTCAAAAATCACTACAACTTGCTACTCCTCACCAACATCCACGGCTATCACTTAACACCACACCACAATCATCCTCATCACAAGTCTTAAGGTTGGTTTGTATATGTAGAAGGGAGGAGCAAGTAAGTAACCAAGAGAAATGCTTTGTATGGAGGAAGAGACCAACGAAGAAAGGAGAAGAGTAGCACTCTTGGATGAAGAAAACTTTAGGCTTTCAAGTGATTTTCTTAAGTCTTTCCAAGGAGCAATATCGTGGATGTGTGAAAGGAACAAGACAAAGTCATTTAATGAAAGAGGACACATGTCCATTTAGAAGAAAAGGACAAAAGAAGGATAAGACAAAAACATGTAATAGGATTTATCAAGAAACCCTAATGAAATTGGACCCATTCAATTCTAATGGACCTAATTCTAAATCCAAAATAATATACCCAATATTGTAGTGCCATTGGACAACAATTTTCACTACCGAAAATCAACCGATTCGCCACTTGGCGATTTTTTCGGTCTGGGAATTCCCAGAAAAAAATTCTTAAAATTTCCCAAAAATATAAAACACATAACAATCCACTCCAATTAAATTTTCAAGCCCATAAACCACATTTTCCAAAATAAAATCCCATTTAGGCACAACTACCGGGAAATGTCATGAATGCATGTACAGTCATTTTCATGTGCAATTTTACTATTCATGAATCAGATGTGCATGAACATTGCAAAATAAATCCTAAACCCTCTTAATCCTTTGCCAAATTACCATTCTACCCTTCCCATCGGGGGTGGGATGTTACACCTACCCATAGAATCAAAGCACAATACCATGCAATTAGTTCACATAACACTATAATTAATGCATTTAACTACCAATTGAGAACATAAAACACAACCTTACCTACTTAAGCTTCCACTTTCTTCAATTCTTCAACAAGACACCAACTTCTCTACCTTCCAACACATATACGATTATCATCAACTCTCAAGGCTTAGGTTTGGATTTTTAATGACCAAAAGAAGAGCAAGCCAAGAGGAAAAGATGGTAGAAAAGATGAGCAAAAGAGCAAAAAGAACACGGAAAAAAAGAAGACTACGAAGAAGAAGGAAAAGGGGAGGCTAGGGATATGAAGAACTACAAAGACTTTTGGTCTTAGAAGGAAACATCGAGAATGATTAAAGAAAGGAAGAGATTTTAATAAACTAAGTAGATATGGTGGCATGTTAGGCAAGTGACACATGTCACTTGCCACATGTCACCCTGTCATTTGCTCACCTAACTTCTTCCAATTCACTTCTAATTTCTACTTCAATTTCTCCCCAAAATTCCAATGGCTTAAAACTAATAATTCCTAAAATCATGTATCTCATTTCCAGTGCCATTGGACAGTACTTTTTACTACCAATAACCAGTCAGTCTGCCACTTGACATTTTTTTTAGTTCGGAAAAGTACCCCGAAAATTTATGAAATTATCCCAAAATTCAAAACACACAAAGACCCACTCTAATTAAATTTTCAAGCACAAAAATTCATATTTTTCACAATAAGCACATTAGAGACACATATACCGGGAAATGCCATGAACGGATGTACAATTATTACATATGCAAAATTTACTATTCACATGTATATATGAATGCATGAACATAGCAAAACAATTTTAAGCACTCCTAACCCATTCCAAATTACTATTTTACCCTTCCCATCGGTGATGAGATGCTACACATTAAGAATTTAAAAGCAACAAAATTACCTCTAGATATTGCACCACGGGAAATGACACCACTGTTGAAGGATTTTTTGAACTCTTAGGCAAAAATCCCTGAAATGTAATAGTAATTTGCACTGTTAAATTTATCAATAGTTACGGATAGAGGGCTATAGTAACAAAATTCATAAACATAAAGTTCAACTATATGAAGTGAAGAGAGTGAAATAAATATTGGTGGCATTTAACTGTGATCTACAAATGGAATTAAAGGGATAGTCCAATTATATGATGTAGAAAAGCAGATAAAGATGACGTATACATTGCACACTGCAGATAAGTTCCTTGAGAAGTTGAAGAATAAGGGTTATGAAGTGCTCTACATGGTTTATGCTATTGATGAGTATGCAGTTGGTCAGTTCAAGGAATTTGAAGGTAAGAATATTGTATATCAATCAACATTGGCATTTGCTCATATAAATGTATTCCAGAGCAACAAAATTATTCACCTTTCAGTTTTCACAAATAAAAACACAACCAAGTTTGCAATTTACACGTTACACACACATATGTGTATCATGATGCATTATTTGATAGTGTAGAATGCAACTGTCTTAGCTCCATGTCCAACATTAAAATAATCATGTAACACAGGCTATTATCTTGCATCGATTTATTAAATTAACAATTGCTCAACAATAGGATACAAGATCATAGCTCAACAATAGCACACAATAAAGGTTCAATTGCATAATAAGAATTTATTCATCATCGTCGTCTGTTGACTCTTCGAATACAATATCAAATTCATTGTCACTACTGCTTATCTCTAAGTCATCCAAATCGTCATACAAACGTTGCTCAGAATTCAATACAACATTATTTATTACATCAAATGCAATATCATTTCGATCTAAAAACTCTAAGGAACAGTCCTCGACTTCCACTGGAACTTCATTAGACTTCTCAACATCATTTGAACCTTCTTCATTACCAAGCAAAGGGATATCATATGCACGTCTAACTTCGCATTCTTGCACAATCCGCCAATTGAACTGACTATCAAATCTTCCACACAAAAAACTTGCTTCAAACCTTCTTCTTACCCGATGCTTAAACCATGAAGAAAATTGTTCTTTATGTCTCCTGTCCTGTCAACATATAATGGACTTTTTTGCCTTAACTCATCCATGTGCTCACTATGGATCATTAAAAATTCAATCAAAATTATATGAAATATCTCAACTTATTACATATCTTAATTTCACAGTAGGTTAGAAAAACTTACTCAATAAACTACCTAATCTCATGACAATTCATAAGCACATACCAATGTACAATCTCAAGCTCATTTGTAGGAAGAGCAATTATTTTGCGAGCACCAATTGGCTTACATTGTTGGAAGAGCACTGACATGTCACTACCATCAACCATATCATTGATTCGGTCTGGCACGTTGAAGTTGGTTTCAATTCCTTTTAGATACATTGAACAGAATGTCGTGCACTGTTTAACAACATATGCTTCAGCAATTGACCCTTCTGGATGTGCTTTATTTCTAACAAATCCCTTTAGTGTACCTAGGAATCTTAACAAATGATTAACCATGTAGCGCCTCCTTATCGTAGGGTACACACCGGGACGCCTGTGGGTCGTTCCGACGCATATCCCACAGCAAGGAAGTGCTACGATCGCGAACGATCACTAAACACTCGCATGGCATCAATAAAATTAAACCGCATCATGCAATTCACTAAAATTTAAAATCACAATAATAATATATCATTTCATAATGTCAATCCAAAATATAGACAAGTCTATCAGTCCCCTAAATTCTCAATACAATAACCCAAAAAGGAAACTGATAAAAACGTCTATACTAAGTCATCCCAAAAGAATCGCCTAACCGATCAATTCATGTGCCATCACTTTACTAGATCACGACTTTTCGCGGCGGAAAATCTATCACGGAGCTAGAGTCCCATCGACGCCGTCTCGAAAAATATATTGCAATGTTGGGTGAGTTTGCGAACTCAGCGAGAAACCATCATCGATGGTTCACCCAACTCATGCATATACACATAACATATCACATAGAATACTATAACGCATTTTAGAACACTGTACACAATTTACACATTTGAGAACACTATAAACACTTTACACATTTATACACTTCACAAATATCAAATATCACACGCATTCTCAATTTCACTACATAGTCAGATGCATAATGCATGCAAATTCTCATTTTATTTCATTGTTGTGACTGAGCGATAACACTGTCCCGATCCGACACTTTTCACATTGATCACATTTTCGGCAAGTAGGAGAGCCCTCAGGGTATGCACTACTGCCCGCTCACATTAGGGATAGGAGAGCCCTCTGGGTATACACTATTCCCTTTTTGGCCTTAGGCTCATTCACTGATAATTGAGCTCAAAGCTCTGATCACTAAGCTCCAGTCACAACTATTAATTACCGCCGTTAATCATGCCTAGCATGCATGAACACTGCACAATTGATCACATATATCTCACTCAATTTCACTTATCACATTCAGAACATTACTCATGATTCTATACACTGATTCACCATCACAAGTACTCACATTTGCAACACATTTCAACTCACTCATAATCAGAGCACTTATTCATAATTGCAGCACATTTATTTCACATTCGTATCACTCACAATGATCAACAATTTATACATTCACAGCACATTTTATCACACAAAGATTGAGGAACCAACTAGGTTACTCACCAGAACTTCCGAAGCTCGCTCGAAGTCCCAAAGAATATCCGTGGACTGTCGATCCAACGGTGCCTCTATCAGAATTCAAACGAATTCTCATCACGATATGCTCAAACAGATGAATTCACTAATGCACATGTCTAATTTGAAATTATATAATGCATGACCATGATTTTCCAGCGCTCTACACCCATTCCAATCTCTCTCGCTTCACAACCCATAATTCACTATTCACTAGGTCAAACTCATTCATCGATTCTCAAATTCCTCATTTAAAACTCTAATCAGTTAAACATAAATCTTTGGTCGCATTCGAAACTGAAGTTGACTCTCTTTCGATAATTACTATCTCACCAATCAAAATTTGAACTCTCAATCTTTACCTCAATTGTAGACCTCTTTCTCTAGTTCACAATGATTTCAGAATTACCTCAATTGGAGGTCTACACTAAAAGATATGCTCCATAAACTAAAACATCAATCATCAGAGATTTGGAGCTCGCCGCGACGAAGGATCTCTCGTCGCGGCGCACAAAGCTCGCTCGCCGCGGCGTGGAAGGATGATTGCCGCGGCGAACACCATCCAAGAGACGCGCGACGAAGGGAAGGACCCTCATGGCGAAGATTCAAGGCCGCCGCGACGTCGTCGGTCGCTTCGTCGTGGCGAGCACGTAATTGCTCGTCGCGGCGAGGCCACCTGCAGACGTCGCGACGTGCGGGCGACTTCATCTTCTACGATCCATTTTTCCGCCATTTTCAACCACTTAAACCTCCATTAAACACATTCAACTGCTCTATCTAACTCATTAAATACCATAAATGCCATGGATAACCATAAATACAACATTAAACACAATAAACTTACCAAATTCAAAGATCGAACGAAGCTCTAAAAATCCTCCGAAAATCTCTAACTTCTTCTCCTTTCTTTTACAACCACGATGGACCTCAACACTAGCTCAACCTCAACATCTCTCACGCTCCAGCAAATCTTCACTCACAATGAAGAGAAATCAACGAAAATCTCCAAGGAGAAAAGGGGAAGATTGTCGACGGGGGAGAAGAGAATTAGAAGGAGAAAATGTTTATCTCCCAACTTCAAAACCATATATATATATACAAGGGTTGATTTCAACCGAGACCCAAAATCTACAAGTCCTCAAATTCACTTAATTTCAATCTCTAATTTCAATGGCTTATCACAATAATTCTTAAACTCATAACTCTCAATTTTCAAGCCATTTGCCACTCACTTTCTAACCTAACTCTAAAATCAGTCTCAGGCCATTTTCCGGTCCAATACAAAACTCTAAAATTTCAAAAAATTCCTATAAATCCTCAAAATATAAAACACTCGATCCCAAACTCAATTCTCAATTTCCAACTCCCACAATTCCATTTTCACTCTAACTCAACTATACAATCCAATTATTCTTAAACTCTCAATCAAATCACAATTCAACTAATTCAATCATTCAATTCAAATTATCACTTAATTCTCAATAACTCATGTCTAACTCAATTATCTCAAATTTACAATTCAACTCATAATCACAATTTAAATGTCGGAACAATCATGAATACATGTCACTATATATGCATGTGCAATTAACTCATTTATCACTGATGCAGAGGCAACTATACGTGCAATTCAATTATGAATACACTCACTGCTCAATCCATCCAAATTACCGATATGCCCATCACACCGGTAACGGGATGCTACAAACCATAATTAGATAGGCCACTATTTAGTTAACTTTTAAGAGTAATAGCATAAATTTATATAATACTTCTCAATTGGATACATCCATCTATACGTAACTAGTCCACCAATTAAGGCTTCATTTGGAAAATGAATAGCCAAATGTACCATAACATCAAAGAATGCCGGTGGGTATATCATCTATACGTGCAATTCAATTATGAATACACTCACTGCTCAATCCATCCAAATTACCGATATGCCCATCACACCGGTAACGGGATGCTACAATTCTCTCCTCCTAAATAAAAATTTCGTCCTGAAATTTCATACCTGACTGGTCGAACAGATGAGGGTACTGCCTCCTCATGTGCTCCTCAGTCTCCCAAGTTGCTTCCTCTGATGAGTGGTTCTTCCATAGGACTTTCACCAATGGAATCACCCTGCTCCTCAATTGCTTGACCCGCGATCCAATAATCTGCACCGGCTCCTCAACATAACTCAAATCACTCGCTATCTCAATCTCTTGAGCCGAAATCACATGCGTCGGGTCTGAGCGATATCTTCGGAGCATACTCACATGAAACACATCATGCAACTGGGACATCTCACTAGGCAACGCTAATCTATAGGCCAACGGTCCAATCCTCTCAGTAATCTCATACGGACCGATATACCGGGGACTCAACTTGCCCCTCTGGCCAAATCTCAGCACTCCTCTCCAAGGTGACACTCGGAGGAACACTCTATCACCCACACTATACTCCATCTCTCGCAGATGCTGATCCACATAACTCTTCTGTTTATCCTGAGCCGCCTTAATGCGACTCCGAATCAATCTCAATTTATCCACTGTATCCTGGATCAGCTCGAGACCCTCAAGCATCCTGACACCCTCTTCATCCCAGTAAAGAGGTGATCTGCACAGTCTCCCATATAAGGCCTCAAAAGGTGCCATCCCAATACTGCTCTGGTACTGATTATTATATGCAAACTCTATCAGAACTAAGTACTAATCCCAAGCACCTCTGAACTGTAATACACTAGCTCTCAGCATATCCTCAGCAGCCTTGATCGTCCTTTCACTCGCCCATCTGTTCGAGGATGAAATGTCAGACTAAAGTTCACCTCGAACCCAAAGTCGATCGCAAGCTCCTCCAAAATCTCGAGTAAATCTGGGATCCCTATCGACATCGCCGATCTCGATCCCATGCAATCATCTAATCTCGCCACATACTTCGGCCAACTGATCGAGAGTATTATTCTCTCGCACTGGCAAGAAGTGAGCCGATTTGGTCAACCGGTCCACTATGACCCAGATTGCATCATGCTGCCTCGGCGTCCTAGGCAACCCCATAATAAAATCCATAGTAATCCGCTCCCATTTTCACTCCGGAATGGGTAACGAATGCAATCTCCCAACTGGGGCCTGGTGCTCAGCCTTAACCTGCTGGCACGTCAAACACCGAGAAACAAACTCTGCCACTTATCTCTTCATACCTGGCCACCAGAAATGCAACTTAAGGGTATTATACATCTTGGTAACACCAGGATGCATCGCATAAGCGGCCACATGCGCCTCCTCCAAAATTTCTCGTCTCAGATCATTAACATCCGGAACACACAATCTCTGAACCATCTAAAGAGTCCCATCTCTCAACTCAAACTCAGCAGTCAACCCTGATCTGACTCTATCCATCAATCTCACTAACACTGGATCTCGATCCTGAACTCTCCTGATCCGATCCTGCAACATCGGTCTAAGCCTCAAAGTAGCAATCAAGGCTCCATCCTGAGCCAAATCCATCTGCACATTAAGCGCTCTCAACTGAATCAAGCTGGGCAATCTATCAATCTGAATCTGAGCTGCACTGATATGAGACCTCCTACTCAACGCATCTGCCACCACATTGGCCTTCCCTGGATGATACTCAATCGTGCAGTCATAGTCCTTTAACAGCTCAATCCATCTCCTCTGCCTCAAATTCAACTCTCGCTGACTCAACAGATATCTTAGACTCTTATGATCAGTGAAGATCTGAAACATCTTCCCATACAAATAGTGTCTCCAGATCTTCAGGGCAAACACAACTGCGGCCAACTCTAAATCATGCACTGGATAATTCTGTTGGAGTTATGTAAATATAGTGCCCTGGAAAGAAAGTGTATTTACATGTAACTTTATCTTCTTCAGTTACAGTTTTGTAATGAAAATATTTATTATTAATAAAACAAAAGAGTTTGGTTTTATTTGTATGAGCATTATATATCTGGTCATAAGGTACCAAGATTCATTTGTAAGTAATATACATATACATAGAGATGTATGAGAAACATGTATATTATTAGAATCTGAATTAATTGATTCACAGTTGAATAATCGAGTTGGTCGCTTGATTATGGTTTAGACTCTAGTGTTGCGATTTATCTCCATATAAGTAAAGGAGTTTACTTAAAGAGAATGATGAGTTTCATATCATGATAGTAGTAGACTATCGATAATGGCACTATTAAATGAATCTGGAATCAAGTATGTTTTCAAGAATAAAGTGGTCCGTTACTTTAATCTTAAAACATACAACTTAAGCATTCGCTTATTATGAACCACAATCTTGATGAGTGGTGAACTCATATGTGTTTCATTATAATTCTTGATATGATCGGAATGGATTTTTACAGGGTATTAATCCAGTGTCTGCATGTTGGAATTATTAATTGAAACATGTATCAGGGAACATTCACTCAAATAAAGAGTTTATAGTGTTATCATCTCTTCTAGATGTTTTAAGGAGATTTGGTGATTAAATCAAGCGCCATAGTTTGATGGACTAGCTACCCATCAAGTCTTAACACTAAGATGAGATCTTATGTGTTAATCACCATATAAAGTAAAATGAGAGATCTAGAAGGAAAAACCAACATAAGGGCAAAACGGTAATTTTACCCTTTATTGTGCGGATGGCTATAATAAGGTTCTAAATAGGGTTTGAAATTGGACATATTCTCATAATATTTAATAATTCAAGAGTTCAACTAATTGTCTTTAGTGGAATGACATTTAGTTAATAAGCTAGAATTAATTCCAATGAGATTGAATTGTTTCTGGGCTTATTGGAGCTTGAATTATCAAAGTCCAATAAGATTCCCCACTTGGCTTTAAGGAAGGTTATCAAGCTAAGTAAGAAGTAGTTTGGAGGCTTTAGAAGTCCATAATTGAATGATGGGCTTATACGAATTAATGGTTAATTGGAAGCCCATATGTTCATTTAGAAATGGGCTTGTTTTGGTTTAATGTAATTGATTAGATTAATTATATTAAAACAATTTTTTTTAATGGAGAAGAAGCAATTTCGAAATTGTGTTAGGTTAGATTTGTAGCCACACATTCGACATTAAAATACTAAATAAAGATGGTCTTTATTATGGTTCATCATTATTAAATGGAGTTATGAACTTACCATTAAATGGTTTAATGGTTGGCTTTTAATGTTGGCATATAACCTATTTGCATTCATTAGATTAAAGATGAAAGATGTGCATTAGATGGACCATCTTCCTTCTTTCTTCTTGCCAAAACCGAAATGGGTATTCAATTATAGGTTATGGTTTTTTCAAATAGCCATTTTAAAGATAAATAAAGTAAGTCTCATTTATTGGCTATTTGATGAGTGATTAATGTAAGAAGTGATGCATTGGATGCCTCTCATTCTTTCCATTCTTGCATATTTCGAAATTGAGATGTAAGAAAGGGTTCTTGCATGTTTTTACACATATTCTCTCCTTTCATGCAAGGTAGAACCGATATTCCTAAGTGAAAGAATTGAAAGAGTTTCAATTTTGGTTCTTCTTCTTCTAAGAAAATCTCCTCCAAATATTTCTTCTCCTTTCCCACCAAAGGATTTTGTTAACCTAGTTGTCCTTGAAGAACAAGTGGTAAATCTAATTGGTTGAGGATACTACAATAAGGAAGAAGATAGATTGCTAAAGGAAAAGACTCAAAGGCAAAGGATTTGGATACAAGAAGGAGAGGATAGCAATGAGGATTTAAAGTCAGAAGCGAAGGAGTCGAGAATTCCTTTTATCTTGTTCTTGGTTTTATTATCCTTATACCATATCATGTATGGATTAGCATGTTGATTTGGATATATTGCTTCCTCTGCAAGATGATTTCTTAAAAAGTTTTGAAATCTATCGTTTCTCCAAACTAAGCATGCTTTCTTTTTCCGATCCAACAATTGGTATCAGAGCCGGTTTTTCATGCATGATTTCGGTTCCTATATGGTGGATGCATGGGTTGGCAATATTTTGTGTATGCTTCATATTTTTATGTGATAGAAATATATATGGTGTTTGTTGCTCTTTTGGTTGTCCATAGAAGTTAAATTTTATCTTGTAAGATTTCTTCATTTGGTTGTAAAAAGGAGGGTGGTCTATCATCACCATGTTTCCTCCTTGGTTTCTTTTTTCTATTTTATTTGATTTTGTAATGTACAAATTGATGTAATGATGAAGATGGAGCAGCCATGGATTGAAGAAATAGAAAGGTAAATTTTTCGGTGTATCCTTTTGTGTTTTGGCATAAGTTTTGTGAAAACTAAGTTGCTGGAATTTTTGTTTCAATGAATCGTATTTCAGTTATGATTGGAAAACAAGTGCTGGTTTTTTGTTTCAAAGAATCCCATTTCGGTTTTGCTAAAATACTAAGTGCTGTTTTTAATTTTCATGAAATGAGTTTCGGTTTTAATAAAACAAGTGCTGGAATTTTTTGTAAAAACAAAGATTTGGTTTTCTAAAAATCTAGTGCTGGAATTTTATTTTTCAAAATGACAAAATTCTAATTTCATAAATTCCATTACATTTTGTTTACTGAATGGGCCGGATCATGTTAACGAAGAGTTCGAAGCGGAAGATCCAAGATGAAGAAGCATATTTTGGGCCTAAAAGGCTTGTAATTATTTTATGTTTCTAGGATGGACAATCAAAAGTGGCTTTATTAGTTCATGTGATGAATGGAGAAATGAATGCTTGTAATATGTGATATTATGTGATTGCATGTCATTTAGAAAATTGCCAACCCTAGGCCTTGCCATGCATTCATTATGTATGAGATATATAATGAAACAATATAGGATGGATAATAAATTGCATCTAGACAAGATGGTATTTAAAAATTAAACCCCAAAAAGATTGAGTGGGAAAGGATGCTCCTGTGAGAGTCCACGGTCTCCAAATGATGGCCCATTTGCATGTGGTGAAGTGTTACTCCCCATCGGAGGGCATGGATCCTAGATCTTGCATGGTTTGGGTCTCCTTAAGGATAAGTCCACTTAATGATAGCAAATGTGACCTCCCACCGAGGCATGATTTGTAGGTATCTTTAGTGAATGAATCAAATGGTTATACACTCAACATTTTTATCAATAAACCGCCCACCGTAGCTCATTGGTAAAAGTATGGACCAAATTAAGACGCTTCTTAAAAAATTGAGCATGAGATGCTTGGTAGTTTTTGAGTGGGAGGGTCCCAGCTTTTCTTTTAATAGATAAGATGACCCACAATACTTAGTCTCGTTATAGATAAGAAAATAACCGTCAGATAATGTTTTAATTTTTAAGTTTTGTTAAATCTATCATCATGCACACATGCATCATGATTTTATACAAAGTTCCATAAATTGTTGACTAGTATGCTCATGTTTTAATAATTTATATTTTCGGACATAATCAACCACAAAATGAATCTACTCACCCCGCTTCTTGACTAATAACAAATTGGAAAATGGAGACAAGTTTAATGAATGGAGACGTAACCTTGACATTGTTCTTCAATATGAACGCATTTCATGGGTGTTAACGAAAATGAGCCTACACCTCTAAGTGGAGATACAACTCTGAGCAAGTCCAACAACATGAAGTTGGCGTAATCTTGACAAGACTACTAAGTGTTATATTAAAGCGTCATCGTGGCATGTTGCAAAAGCAAATTGCTTGTATGAAAACTGCTAGTAATGGTCCATCACCTACATGAGATGTTTGGTGTGAGGACTAGGTCTGCAAGAGTGAAAGCTATCCAAACCTTTCATAATCTCAAATGAAACACAGTGAACCAAAAGGGATTACATGATGAAGGTAATCTCTGCGGTCATTGAGGCTAAGATGCTTGGGGCGATATGGATGCGAATACGCAGATGATTATGATCATCAATAGCTTAAACTCTTCCTTTCAGCAGCTTTAAGTTGGACTATGAGCTCAACAATGAAGGACTACACCTTGAGTGAGTTGATGAATACCCTCAAGAGCACGGAGGAGATATTGAATATTAAGGCTCATGGGCCCGGTTAATGTAGCTTCTTCTTCTAAGCCAAGGTAAGGGCAAGGAAAGAAGAAAGGTCCAATGAAAAGAAGGCCCAAATAGGGTCAAGGCCAAACCCATGAAAAGAAGGCCAAAGAGAACATCAAAGGAAAGTGTTTCCACCGTGATGAGATGGGCCACTGAAAAGAAACTGTCCCATCCTACCTAGAGTCCCTCAAAGGCAAACAAGATATGGGCTTCCTAAGTTTGTTAGGAACTAGAAATGTGGCAGATTTATCTACTTCTTGGATATTAGATTCAGGAGCCACTAACCATGTTTGTAATTCTTTGCGGGGTTCCAAGAAAGGAAAAGACTTCCTAAAGGCCGCCAAGTCAAGATAGCGATGGTTCCTATGTTTCAGCAGAATCGGTGGGAGAAGTTATCTTGGACTTTCCTAGTGATCATAGGTTATATTTGGAAGATGTTTATTACATGCCAATGATTGTAAGGAACATGATTTACATTTTTGTCTAATAAAATCTGCTATTCCTTATATTTTGAAAAGGTTGTTTCAATATATGAGAATAAGGATTTTATTTGTGAAGAAATAATTAAACAGGGATTGTTTTTTATAGAACCTATGAAAGGCTCACTAAACATCACAGAGTTGATAAAACCAAGATAATCCAATATCTCTAGATTAATTCAAAGTATCTGTGGCATCTAAGGATGGGTCATATCAATCGAAAAAGACTTGACAAAGCTAGTAAAGGATGGGATCCTTATGGGCTTGGATAGTGATCCATTACCCACCTGTGAATCTTGTATTGAAGGAAAATGACAAAGCCTCATTTCCTTCTAAAGGAAACAGATTTGAATCCACATTGGACATGGTACATCTTGATGTGTGTGGGCCCATGAATGTACAAGCTAGAGGAGGTTATGAATATTTCATAACTTTTATAGATGATTACTCAAGACATGGCTATTTGTATTTGATGCATAAAAGAGTGAATCTTTTGAAAAGTTCAAACAATTCAAAGTCAAGTTGAGAAGCAACTTGGCAAGCTATTAAAACGACTTGATCGATCGAGGTGGTGAGTATTTATCTGAGAGTTCCAGAATATTTAATTGACAATGGAATTGTTTTCAATTTGTCAGCTCCTCGTACACCTCAATAGAATGGTGTAGCAGAGAGGAGAAATAGAACTCTATTAGAAATGGTAAGATCAATGATGTCCTATGCTAGCCTTCCAGAATTGTTCTGGGGATATGCCATACAAACGGCAACATATCTTCTTAACTTTGCTCCATCCAAATCGGTGCCTAAAACACCTAGGGAGTTATGGACTGGCCGAGTGCCTTCATTGAGGCACTTGAGGACTTGGGGCTGTCCAGCCCATGTTCTAAAGCCATAATCCACAAAGATGGAACCAAGGTCAGAAGTATGTTTGTTTGTAGGATATCCTACGGGAACTCGAGGGTACTATTTTTACAGTCCTCATGATAGGAAGGTATTTGTGTCGACAAATGCAAACTTCTTAGAGGAAGAGTTTGTGAGAAATCACAAAGGAAGAAGTGAAGTAGTACTAAAGGAGTTAGCAATTTCATCCAAACCAAGAGTTGTTTTGGATATGACGTAACAAGATGTCGAAATGGATTCAAGAGTTGAATCGAAGTGCAACCCGAACATCATGATGTGCCTAGACGTAGTGGGAGGGTTGTGAGACAACCAGATAGGTATTCGGTTTAGGAGAAGGCTTAATTGCCATCTCGCATCAAGAAAAACAGATCCCATTACGTATACACAAAGCTATTAATGATGTTGATGCAGAAAATGGCTCAAGGCAATGGAATCGGAAATAGATTCTATGTATACTAATAAAGTCTGAGTCCTTGTAGATCTACCACCAGGTCTAAAAGCCATAGGGTGTAAATGGATCTACAAAAGGAAAAGGGGATCGGATGGAAAGATAGAGACCTTTAAAGCTAGATTGGTAGCTAAAGGCTATACTCAAAAGGAGGGTATAGACTACGAGGAGACTTTTCTCCTGTTGCCATGCTTAAGTCCATCAGATTCTTTTGGCCATAGAACCTATTTCGATTATGAAATATGGCAAATGGATGTCAAGACCGCATTTCTGAATGGAGATCTTGAGGAGACCATTTATATGGCCCAACCGAAGGATTCATTGAGCTAGGTAATGAGCATAAGGTTTGGAAGTTGCAAAGGTCCATTTATGGACTTAAACAAGCATCTAGGTCTTGGAACATTAGGTTTGATAAGGCTATCAAAACCTATGGGTTCATACAAAACCTAGATGAGCCTTGTGTTTACAAAAGAATACAAGAAGGTAAGGTTACTTTCCTAATCCTCGTATGTTGATGACATTCGCTCATTAGGGAATGATGTGGGAATGTTATCTGCGGTTAAGGATGGCTGAATGAACAGCTTTTCAATGAAGGATTTGGGAGAGGCTACCTATGTTCTAGGGATCAAACTTATAAGGGATCGTAAGAACAAGAAGATAGCTTTGTCTCAACTAACCTACATTGAGAATATGCTCAATAAGTTCGCCATGCAAGATTCCAAGAGGGCTTCACTCCTACTAGACATGGAATCAAACTTTCAAAGGAACAAGCACCTAAAACCCAAGAGGAGGTTGAACGATGCGTAACATTCCATATGCTTCAGCGGTTGGTAGTTTGATGTATGCAATCTTGTGCACTAGACCGGATATCTCATTACGCAGATGGGACTGTAGCGATTTCATCCAATCCAGAATGGAACATTGGACTGCGGTTAAGGTATATTTAAGTATCTTCGTGGGACGAAGAACTTAATGCTTGTTTACTCTGAAGTAATCTTATTCCGACGGGATATACGGATTCGATTTCCAATCGATGTTGATTCAAGGAAATCAACTTCGGTTCTATATTTACTTTGTGAGGTGGAGCCATAGTTTGAGGAGTGTCAAGCAATCTTGTATTGCTTGATTCGACTATGGAGGTTGAGTATGTTGCTTGCCAGAAGCAAAGAAGCGATCAGCTCAGGAAGTCCGTAAATGATTTGGAGGTAGTTCCAGAGGCGTAAAAGCCATTACACTTTATTGTGATAATAGTGGGCGTTGACTAATTCTAAAGAACCTCGGAACCACAAAGCTACCAAACACATTGAGCGAAAGTATCATCTCATAAGGGAGATAATACAACGTGGAGAAGTGGATGTGGTAAAGATTCCTATAGAGCAAAACCTCACGATCCGCTCACAAAGACATTGACTCAAAAGAGCTTGAGGGTCACCTAGAAGGGATGGGAATGAAGGATATGTCAAACTTGCTTTAGGCAAGTGGGAGATTGTTGGAGTTATGTAAATATAGTGCCCTCGAAAGCAAGTGTATTTACATGTAACTTTATCTTCTTCGATTCATTTTGTAATGAAAATATTTATTATTAATAAAACAAAAGAGTTTGGTTTTATCTGTATGAGCATTATATATCTGGTCATAAGGTACCAATATTCATTTGTGAGTAATATACATATACATAGAGATGTATGGGAAACATGTATATTATTAGAATCTGAATTAATTGATTCACAGTTGAATAATCGAGTTGGTCGCTTGATTATGGTTTAGACTCTAGTGTTGCGATTTATCTCCATATAAATAAAGGAGTTTACTTAAAGGGAATGATGAGTTTCATATCATGATAGTAGTAGACTATCGATAATGGCACTATTAAATGAATCTAGAATCAAGTATGTTTTCAAGAATAAAGTGGGCCGTTACTTTAATCTTAAAACATACAACTTAAGCATTCGCTTACTATGAACCACAATCTTGATGAGTGGTGAACTCATATGTGTTTCATTATAATTCTTGATATAAGCGGAATAGATTTTTACAGGGTATTAATCCAGCGTCTGCATGTTGGAATTATTAATTGAAACATGTATCAGGGAACATTCACTCAAATAAAGAGTTTATAGTGTTATCATCTCTTCTAGATGTTTTAAGGAGATTTGGTGATTAAACTGGCGCCAGTAGTTTGATGGACTAGCTACCCATCAAGTCTTAACACTAAGATGAGATCTTATGTGTTAATCACCATATAAAGTAAAATGAGAGATCTAGAAGGAAAAACCAACATAAGGGCAAAACGGTAATTTTACCCTTTATTGTGCGGATGGCTATAATAAGGTTCTAAATAGGGTTTGCAATTGGACATATTCTCATAAAATTTAATAATTCAAGAGTTCAACTAATTGTCTTTAGTGGAATGACATTTAGTTAATAAGCTAGAATTAATTCCAATGAGATTGAATTATTTCTGGGCGTATTGGAGCTTGAATTATCAAAGTCCAATAAGATTCCCCACTTGGCTTTAAGGAAGGTTATCAAGCTAAGTAAGAAGTAGTTTGGAGGCTTTAGAAGTCCATAATTGAATGATGGGCTTATACTAATTAATGGTTAATTGGAAGCCCATATGTTCATTTAGAAATGGGCTTGTTTTGGTTTAATGTAATTAATTAGATTAATTATATTAAAACAATTTTTTAAATGGAGAAGAAGCAATTTCGAAATTGTGTTAGGTTAGATGTGTAACCACACATTTGACATTAAAATACTAAATAAAGATGGTCTTTATTATGGTTCATCATTATTAAATGGAGTTATGAACTTACCATTAAATGGTTTAATGGTTGGCTTTTAATGTTGGCATGTAACCTATTTGCATTCATTAGATTAAAGATGAAAGATATGCATTAGATGGACCATCTTCCTTCTTTCTTCTTGCCAAAACCGAAATGGGTATTCAATTATAGGTTATGGTTTTTTCAAATAGCCATTTTAAAGATAAATGAAGTAAGTCTCATTTATTGGCTATTTGATGAGTGATTAATGTAAGAAGTGATGCATTGGATGCCTCTCATTCTTTCCATTCTTGCATATTTCGAAATTGAGATGTAAGAAAGGGTTCTTGCATGTTTTTACACATATTCTCTCCTTTCATGCAAGGTAGAACCGATATTCCTAAGTGAAAGAATTGAAAGAGTTTCAATTTTGGTTCTTCTTCTTCTAAGAAAATCTCCTCCAAATATTTCTTCTCCTTTCCCACCAAAGGATTTTGTTAACCTAGTTGTCCTTGAAGAACAAGTGGTAAATCTAATTGGTTGAGGATACTACAACAAGGAAGAAGATAGATTGCTAAAGGAAAAGACTCAAAGGCAAAGGATTTGGATACAAGAAGGAGAGGATAGCGCAGCGAGGATTTAAAGTCAGAATAAGGAGTCGGTAATTCCTTTTATCTTGTTCTTGGTTTTATTATCCTTATACCATATCATGTATGGATTAGCATGTTGATTTGGATATATTGCTTCCGCTGTAAGATGATTTCTTAAAAAGTTTTGAAATCTATCGTTTCTCCAAACTAAGCATGCTTTCTTTTTCCGATCCAACAAATTCCTCTCATGAGACCTCAACTGTCTCGAGGCATACGCTATAACTCTCCCATGCTGCATCAGAACACAACCTAAACCCTGCTGCGAAGCATCACTGAAAACCTCAAAACCTCCGGACCCTGACGGCAAAACTAACACTGGTGCCGTAGTCAATCGATGCCTAAGATCCTCAAAGCTCCGTTGGCACTCATCAGTCCATCTGAAAGCCACATTCTTCCTCAGAAGTTTTGTCAAAGGGGTTGAAATCACTGAAAACCCCTCGACAAACCTCCGGTAATATCCTGCTAAACCGAGGAAACTCCTCAACTCTGACACGTTCCTCGGGACCTCCCAACTCCTCACTGCCTCAATCTTGTGAGGGTCCACTTGAATACCCTCGCCAGACACAATATGCCCTAGGAACACCACCTCATCCAACTAAAACTCACATTTTGTGAATTTGGCATACAGCTGCCTCTCTCTCATAATCTGCAACACAATCCTCAGATGCTCTGCATGCTCCTGTCTACTCCCTGAATACACTAAAATATCATCAATAAACACAATTACAAACTGATCCAGGTAGGGCTGAAAGACCTTATTCATCAAGGCCATGAAGGCTGCCGGGGCATTGGTTAACCCAAACGGCATCACTAGGAACTCGAAATGCCCATACCTGCTCCTGAAAGAACTCTTAGGCACATCGGCCTTCGCTATCCTCAACTGATAACACCCTGACCTCAAGTCCAACTTAGTAAACACTTGAGCTCCCTGCAACTGATAAAATAGATCATCGATCCTAGGTAGTGGGTACTTGTTCTTGACAATAACCCGATTCAGCTGCCTATAATCGATGCACAACCTCAAAGTCCCATCCTTCTTCTTCACAAACAACACTGGAGCTCCCCACGGAGAAACACTCGGCCTAATAAATCTCTTATCCAACAGATCCTGCAACTGGGCCTTAAGCTCCCTCAGTTCCACCGGTGCCATCCTATATGGAGGTATAGATATAGGAGTAGTACCTGGAACGAGGTTAATCTCAAACTCCGTCTCTCGACCCGGCGGTAAACCTGGTAACTCATCGGGGAACACATCCGGAAATTCCCTAATCACGGGAATATCCTGCAACCTCTGCTCAACCCTGGAATCAATCACGTGAGCCAGATAGGCCTCACAACCTCCCTGCATCAGTCTCAAAGCACTCATAAACGAAATCATCCTAGCTGGCACTGCCTGGGTAACACCTCGAAAAACAACTCTAGGCTGACCAGGAGATTCTAACACAACCTCCTTGGTATAACAATCCATCACAGCCCTATGCGCAGTAAGCCAGTCCATCCCTAGAATCAGATCAATCTCTCTCAAAGACAAAACTATAAGGTCTGCACTCAACTCTGCCTGCTCAATCACTATCGGACATCCCTTGCAGACCTCTCCCAAAACTGTCATACTACCTAGAGGTGTACTCACCTCTAACCCACACTGCAATCTCTCCCTATCACAATGCAGTCTACATGCCACATGCGGTGCAATAAATGAATGAGTGGATCCAGGATCCATCAATGCATATGCTTCATAACCAGAAATTAGAAACATACCCGCAACAACATCTGGAGACTCCTGAGCCTCTTACCGAGTCATAGCATAGACTCTGGCCTGGGACTGCTGACGACTGCTCTGCCCCTCAGTCCTCACTACCGATCCCTCAGCTCGGCCTTGACCTCTACCTCGGCCTCTGAAACCAGATCCACCTCCACGATTCTGCTGTACGTGGTAGCATTGCCTGATCTACCAGTCATAGCAGATTGGGCCTCTACAGTAAAGGGACACTCTCGGAGCTGGTGGTCCATCGAACCACACTTGAGACATGCTCCGGTAAACCTCCAGCACTCCCCACTGTGCCTCCTCTCACAATACTCACACAGCGGGATACCCTGGCCCGAACCTCTAGCACCACTACGGCCACTACCAGACTGAGAAAAATCTGCCTCTCTGCCCAAATCTGGACTGTCTACCACCTCCAGACGACCTGAAGGTCCTAGCCTGGCGCTTACTCAGTCCTCTGCTCTCACTACCCTGACTGCCACTCGGTCTCTTGCCACTGGGGCCCTGACCAGACTCAGCTCGATTCTGTCTCAGCAACTGCTCTATCCTCACAACAGCTGCTCTCAGCTCAACGAAGGAACCCATATCCGTTCGGGCTAACCGGGTACGGATCTCAAAATTGAGTCCGCCCTTAAATCTACGACATCTGTCAGACTCTGAAGCAATCAAAGAAGAGGCATAACCCACTAACTCATTAAACTGCACCTCATACTCAGCCACTGACATCTGCCCCTGTCTCAGCTCAAGAAATTCCTGCATCTTCATCTCTAGATAAACCTTGGGCATGAAATTATCTCTAAATGCCCTCAGGAAATCATCCCAAGTCAATAAGCAGGGCCTGGTGGAACTGCCCGGAACAGTCTTCCACCAACGGTAAGCCGAACCCTGAAGCAAAGACACTGCATAGTCGAACCTCTCCTCTGCGTCACAATCCATCTGGTCCAGGACTCTCTCAGTCCTCTCTAACCATCCCTCAACCTCAGCAGGGTCGGTGCTGCCATAAAAGTCAACCACTCCCTACTTGCGCAGTCTATCATACCTCCTCTCCCGTCTCACGGGAACTCTGGGAGGCAACTCATCAGAATGAGGCATAGGGGACTCTCTACTAGCTCCCACGGATCCTAGGTCAGCTGGTTGATCCACTTGATCCCCAAGAACGGATGACCTATAACAAAATCACAATTCCGATCAATTTCTGCTTTTCTCACTGAAATTTAAGCCTAAAATATACTATGCCCAAAAGATGCCAAACCTGGATTTGATACCACCTAATGTAGTGCCCCCTTACCGTAGGGTACACACCAGGACGCCCGTGGGTCGTTCCGACGTATATCCCACAGCAAGGAAGTGCTACGATCGCGAACGATCACTAAACACTCGCATGACATCAATAAAATTAAACCGCATCATGCAATTCACTAAAATTTAAAATCACAATAATAATATATCATTTCATAATGTCAATCCAAAATATAGACAAGTCTATCAGTCCCCTAAATTCTCAATACAATAACCCAAAAAGGAAACTGATAAAAACGTCTATACTAGGTCATCCCAAAAGAATCGCCCCAACTGACCGACCTGTGTGCCATCACTTTACTAGATCACGCACTCGCACGGCAGGAAAATCTATCATTGGAGCTAGAGTCCTACTGACGCTGTCCTGAAAAATATATTGCAATGTTGGGTGAGTTTGCGAACTCAGCGAGAAACCATCATCGATGGTTCACCCAACTCATGCATATACACATAACATATCACATAGAATACTATAACGCATTTTAGAACACTGTACACAATTTACACATTTGAGAACACTATAAACACTTTACACATTTATACACTTCACAAATATCACGTATCACACGCATTCTCAATTTCACTACACAGTCAGATGCATAATGCATGCAAATTCTCATTTTATTTCATTGTTGTGACTGAGCGATAACACTGTCCCGATCCGAAACTTTTCACATTGATCACATTTTCGGCAAGTAGGAGAGCCCTCAGGGTATGCACTACTGCCCGCTCACATTAGGGATAGGAGAGCCCTCTGGGTATACACTATTCCCTTTTTGGCCTTAGGCTCATTCACTGATAATCGAGCTCAAAGCTCTGATCACTAAGCTCCAGTCACAACTATTAATTACCGCCGTTAATCATGCCTAGCATGCGCAGACACTTGCACAATTGATCACATATATCTCACTCAATTTCACTTATCACATTCAGAACATTACTCATGATTCTATACACTGATTCACCATCACAAGTACTCACATTTGCAACACATTTCAACTCACTCATAATCAGAGCACTTATTCATAATTGCAGCACATTTATTTCACATTCGTATCACTCACAATGATCAACAATTTATACATTCACAGCATATTTTATCACACAAAGATTGAGGAACCAACTAGGTTACTCACCAGAACTTCCGAAGCTCTTGCTCGAAGTCCCAAAGAATATCCGTGGATTTGTCGATCCAACGGTGCCTCTATCGTAATTCAAAAGAATTCTCATCACGATATGCTCAAATGATGAATTCACTAATGCACATGTCTAATTTGAAATTATATAATGCATGACCATGATTTTCCAGCGCTCTACACCCATTCCAATCTCTCTCGCTTCACAACCCATAATTCACTATTCACTAGGTCAAACTCATTCATTGATTCTCAAATTCCTCATTTAAAACTCTAATCAGTTAAACATAACTCTTTGGTCGCATTCGAAACTGAAGTCGACTCTCTTTCGATAATTACTATCTCACCAATCAAAATTCGAACTCTCAATCTTTACCTCAATTGTAGACCTCTTTCTCTAGTTCACAATGATTTCAGAATTACCTCAATTGGAGGTCTACACTAAAAGATATGCTCCATAAACTAAAACATCAATCATCAGAGATTTGGAGCTCGCCGCGACGAAGGATCTCTCGTCGCGGCGCACAAAGCTCGCTCGCCGCGGCGTGGAAGGATGATTGCCGCGGCGAACACCATCCAAGAGACGCGCCGCGACGAAGGGGAAGGGACCCCTCGCGGCGAAGATTCGCGCGCTCGCCGGGCGTCCCGGTCTGCTCGTCGTGGCGAGCACGTAATTGCTCGTCGCGGCGAGGCCACCTGCAGACGTCGCGACGTGCGGGCGACTTCATCTTCTACGATCCATTTTTCCGCCATTTTCAACCACTTAAACCTCCATTAAACACATTCAACTGCTCTATCTAACTCATTAAATACCATAAATGCCATGGATAACCATAAATACAACATTAAACACAATAAACTTACCAAATTCAAAGATCGAACGAAGCCCTAAAAATCCTCCGAAAATCTCTAACTTCTTCTCCTTTCTTTTACAACCACGATGGACCTCAACACTAGCTCAACCTCAACATCTCTCACGCTCCAGCAAATCTTCACTCACAATGAAGAGAAATCAACGAAAATCTCCAAGGAGAAAAGGGGAAGATTGTCGACGGGGGAGAAGAGAATTAGAAGGAGAAAATGTTTATCTCCCAACTTCAAAACCATATATATATATATAAGGGTTGATTTCAACCGAGACCCAAAATCTACAAGTCCTCAAATTCACTTAATTTCAATCTCTAATTTCAATGGCTTATCACAATAATTCTTAAACTCATAACTCTCAATTTTCAAGCCATTTGCCACTCACTTTCGGAACCGAAACTCTAAAATCAGTCTCTAGGCCATTTTCTCGGTCCGAATACAAAACTCTAAAAATTTCAAAAAATTCCTATAAATCCTCAAAAATATAAAACACTCGATCCCAAACTCAATTCTCAATTTCCAACTCCCACAATTCCATTTTCACTCTAACTCAACTATACAATCCAATTATTCTTAAACTCTCAATCAAATCACAATTCAACTAATTCAATCATTCAATTCAAATTATCACTTAATTCTCAATAACTCATGTCTAACTCAATTATCTCAAATTTACAATTCAACTCATAATCACAATTTAAATGCTGGAACAATCATGAATACATGTCACTATATATGCATGTGCAATTAACTCATTTATCACTGATGCAGAGGCAACTATACGTGCAATTCAATTATGAATACACTCACTGCTCAATCCATCCAAATTACCGATATGCCCATCACACCGGTAACGGGATGCTACAAACCATAATTAGATAGGCCACTATTTAGTTAACTTTTAAGAGTAATAGCATAAATTTATATAATACTTCTCAATTGGATACATCCATCTATACGTAACTAGTCCACCAATTAAGGCTTCATTTGGAAAATGAATAGCCAAATGTACCATAACATCAAAGAATGCCGGTGGGTATATCATTTCAAGTTTGCATAAGATTAAAGTAATCTCATGACACATCTTTTTTACGTCATCCCTATTCAAACTTCGTCTACAAATTTGGCAAAAGAAGTCCCCCAACTCCATTAAAACACCTGTCATATCTTTATTCAAGATGCCACACGTGCTTAATGGAAGAACGCTTTGTAACAACATATGACAATCATGAGACTTAAGTCCACTAATTTTCCTTTCATCAACATTAACACATCTAGATATATTCGATGCGTAACCATCTAGAAACTTCATTTTCTTTACAAACTCACAAAACTTCTTCTTCTCATCAGAAGACATTATATAGCATGTTGGAGGTTTTCCCACAATAGTTCTATCAGCTGCTCTTATCAAGTGTAATTCTATTCGAATATTCATATCTTCCAAATCAAGCCAAGCCTTGATTGTATCTTTGGTTTTACCTTCAACATTCATCAAAGTACCAAGGATATTGTCACAAATATTCTTTTCTATATGCATGACATCAAGGCTATGCCTTAATCTTAACTTATGCCAATATGGTTGATCAAAAAGAAGGCTTTTTTTTAATTCCAGTTAAACTCTCCTTCCAATCTCCTTCTCCTCTTGTTGCTGGGGTGCTTTCTAGAACATATATTCTGCACATGACATAATTGTTCCGCCATATTATCTCCATCTGGTACGTTAGGTATAGGTCGATGATCACTCTTGCCATCAAACTTCTTGTTTTTTCTCCATGGATGATCGTAAGGAAGAAAATGACGATGACTTAAGTAACCAATCTTACTTCTTAACTTACAAGGTGTAACACCCCACTCTCACAAGACACGTACCCAACATCTATGGTGATATCCGAGTACGTACCCCGCAAGGGTGGCATGCTAGAACGATCATTCAGTCAAAATTCATTACGAAACTTTAGTTTTTTAAAATAAGGAACATGCAAGTGAAATTACTAATCAAATTGGGCCCATGACATTTAAAACATTTCCATTTACAAGTGACAATTATTACAACATTAGTATTCAACAATAATTTGGGCCCATTTCGATACAAAACACTTGAAATTATAACGTCATTTCAATTACCAAATCATTCACAATACCTTTGTACAATTTTTATGTAAACATAATTAAAAAATAAAATTCATCAAGACAATATGCAGGTGCAAACCGATCCCGATCCCTAAACCATATCGCACCTCAAAGGCTATACTCCATTTAGCCTAGCTGAAAATTCCTCGTAACCCTAAAAGCCACATTAAAATTTTTGATGAGTTTTGCAACTCAATGAGTGAACCATCATTGATGAATTCACCGGATTACAAACAAACATCACGTATATCACAGATATTCATTCAGAACATATAACTATTTCTGATATTCATATAACATGGCATCTCATGTGATCATACAATTCACGTAACCAAGTATAGCAACGGTTCATATCAATGTATCACTCACTTCAGCTTTGCAAATCATTCAAGGAGTTTCATTCTTATATGAATGCTATATGCATGAGACTCACATTCGTTCTTATTGTTGTGACTGAGTGCCTATCACATACTTATACAAATATTGGCCCATAGAGCTCAGTCAGAACAGAATCACGGAGCATAGCTCTACGTGCACACACATATATCACGGAGCAAAGCTCTACGTGGAAGCGCTTCATACTGGCAAACTCAAGTCACAACCCCTTTATCTGAGCATGCATTTATGAAATGCATCAAATACTAATTATGCCATATTAGACAATCACATATGATATTCAGTCAGAAACTCATAATCATCGGACCTAAGTCCAGCATTCAACATCTGTTGAGAATTCACATATCATAAGGGATTTCACATCAATTCAGAACTCTTCCAATGCATCAAATCTGAATATGGCTTACATAGCAATCACATATGGTGCTCATACAAAGCTCATAATCATCGGACCTAAGTCTGGCATTCAACTTCCGTTGAGAATTCACAAAATATTCAGAATTTCAGAGTACACAAAGCCACAATCAAAGCACTTCCAATACATTCCCGAATATTGATCTCCTCGGACAATTAAAGTCCAGAATTCATAGATAAATCGCAAGAAATTTAATAATATGGGAAGTTGTAAACAAATCAAATCAATCAATCCTAGGAAATCATCTAGGTTGACTCACAGTACGCTCCAATAAGCTATTGCCTGGATGGTCCGACAATGTCCGATTGGCATCCGATATGCTCCTCTAAAATAGGCAAAACACATTCACGAATATCACACTTTGCACAATTGCACAAATGTTCTTTCATAAAAATATCAATGTATAGAAAGTATGCACAATGCATGTTCAATGACAATTCCGGGGTGAAATAATGCGATCCTTAACAAAATCATTTAGGAATCAAAGCCCTCATTAATACCATGTATTTTTACAATTGAATTGGACCAAACAATGTCAAATAATTTCATAGCTTCATTGACCACTTCAGATTTTTCCTATAGAACATAATCGGGTCAACTTTCCATACTAAATCAGATAAGGTAAATGACCAAATTAGACAAAACTTCCTTCTTTAAAGTTGTTCTCCCATTTCTTAGCTTTCTAAGGACACCAAAATCATTTAATTATGATCAGTATACCAAGATATATCCTCAAAATATTCCAGACGGTTCATAAGTTCCAGTAAAATTCATACCTCAACTTCCAACCACAAATGGAAACACTTAGAGACAGAATTAAAACTCCATTTCTTCATAACAGTTGTAGCCCTATGTCTCTAGTTTACACAAAATCAAGAATCACCCAATTTGGATAATTATAGAGAAAGTTATGGTCAAAATACGAAAGCATGTTCGAGCAGTCAAAGGATGGGTGCTCGTCGCGACGAGGACAAAAAGTGACATCGGGACGAACAGCCCAGAATTCAGTTTTTCTCGGGATTTTTGCAGCGTTCACCGCGACGAGTTCAAGGGAGGGGTCTCCTACGTCGCGGTGAGGAAGAAAATGGACGTCGCGGCGAGGAAGAAATTGGACGTCGCGGCGAGGAAGAAAATGGACGTCACGGCGAGGAATTAAATGGACGTCGCGATGTCTGGTTCTGAAACTCGTCTTCCCCGAATTCATTTTCCAGATTTATCACTTATATACCCAAAACAATCTCTAGGACTTCACTCCAAAAATCATTCTTATAGTTTGGCACTAAAAACCGATGCATGCAAGAATTACACCATTTCAACTCTCTCACTACTGTGATCATCCACTCTATCTCTATTCTGTTTCTTTTAATCTTTTCCGCATCTCACAACTTTACAATACCTAGTAAACTCAGATTTCATTCCAGATACACTTAACAATTTAGCTCATCATCTAAATCATCCAATCTATGCATTCACCGAGACTACACCATGTAACTTCACATGCATGTATATATATATATATATATACCGTAAACTTGCTTAAGCAATATTTCCCAGCAGTGAGAGTGAATTGCTGACACAAAAATAACGACTGATGATCGGCGTTTGGTAAAACCAGAAGAAGGTTTTTCAACATTGCATTCGGTGAAGAGAGAACAATGGAGGAAAGAGCTATACCGATCTATACATTACGTGCCTACATTGCACGTCTTACACCTATCGCTATTACATACTGCCATATGTCACCTTTGCATGTAGGTCATTTGTCACTAAATGATCAGTCCACGTGTCTCAATAGGATTGGTCCAAATTTCATTATTTTCTAAAATTCAACAAAATTTCAAAATATTCTAAATAGACCAAAATTGCCAAATCACATTTTAATCGCATTAACAACTCAATTGTACCCGGAAAATGTCATGAATGCATGTACAATCATATTAATGTGCAAAAATGTGCATGTCACAATTAATTAAGCATAAACATGAATTTTATTTTCTGATTTCTCAATAATTCTCGTAATTCACAATTTTAGCCCTCACATGGGTAACGGGATGTTACAACTCTCCCCTTCTAATAAAAATTTCGTCCTCGAAATTCTTACCCGATTGATCAAATAGGTAGGGGTATGTTTTCATCATATTCTCTACTATTTCCCATTTAGCATTATCACTCGAATAATTTCTTTTACTTAACTATAGTCAACGGAATCAATCAATTTTCCCATTACTTATTCAGATATCACACAATCTTGTCTGTCTCCTCAATAAATTTCGGATACTTCAAAATTTTCACTTCTAGATCTGACATTACATCTAGGTCAGATCATATCACTATTTCTTATCACACTCACATATCATACTCAATGTATATAAGACATCTTGTCGGTATTACAAACTCATGTTAATGGTCCTTTTCTTACAAAATTTTCATATGGACAATTTTATGTCGAGCTTATCTCACCCTTTTCCTAACCTGAGTACACCTTAGCATGGTGATACTCTCAGAAGCAAAATTCCTCTTTAGTGTTAATACACTTAACTCATGTCTCTATCTTATTTTATTCAAAATCTTCGGTGTTGCTTTTCCTAATTCATTCGTCTTTCTTGAGTCACTTAATTCTAATACACATCAATTTCACTTATCATAAACGTCTCCTATCACTTCTGGCCTTAAACTATTTTTAGGCCTTCTTCACCCAAATATAAAGGTGGTCGACTCATTCTGTCATGTAACATCTTATATGAGCTTCGAATGATATCACAATGATATTGAATGTTATGCTCTAAGTCAATTAAAGCTAAGCATTGACCTCATTTTCTATGAACTCCAAACTATAAACTTTAAGGAGATGTATCCCCAATAGTTAAAACTATTGGCACAATTACAAGTAGTCACTTTAAACATTAATTCATCGAATTCCTACTAGGATGTATAGCATAGGTTGTTACTTGTGCTATCCCTGACAATCTTTTACTCAATAATCTTTATTGAGCACACAAACTTCATATTACAATCACATGGTACTCTTTTCCTGTTCAACTCAAAATTCATATTCATTATCGACTTCCAATTTCCTCAATAAAATTCATAATTTCTAAATCTTCAAGTTGGGCTTTGCTAAACTGCTCATGCAAAACTGATTTTACATTAGTTTGTTAATAGTACTTTGATTTGCCCAAAAGTCAACTCAATATTCTATACTCTTCATTGCACAAGATTTAGAAATCCACAATGTCTAATTGCATATTCCTTTATTGAATTTTCTGGTCAAACAACAAATATGTACACTAGTTTTACCAAGATAGTACTTATTTGAATACCCATAGTCCTTCAATACTTCTATCTATTGTCGCAGTCTCGTACAAAAATTATTTCAAACTCAATAAGTACCTCAAACTTTATTTATTTGAATATAAAATCCAAAATGTTTCACTTCACCAATAGAATCTCCAAGCTTTCAAAGCAATGGCTATTTCAACAAATTTCAAATCATGTATCAAACATTCAACTTATGAGACTAATTGTCTCTATGCATACAAAAATCAGTTTGGTATGCTGCAACATGGTGCATCTTAATTTCTGATGTGGAACCTCATTGCATAATACAAAATCTCCAAATTTGATACTATTTGTTGTGATCAAGTGCCTTTCCGATACAGATAAAGGTACTGGCCATTAGGCTCAGTTAGAAACAGAAATCACAGAGCAAAGCGCTACGTGCAGAATTCTGAGCTTAAAGCTCTTTTAGACTGGCTACTCTGATCACAACACCTTTATCAGAACATGCATTATATGATATGCGTCGAATAACAAAATATGCTACACATAGCTTTCAATTTAATGCACAGACAGAATTTCATACATATATTCGAAACCACAGACTTTCTTAAGTAATCAAAATATTCTTTTCAAATCTTCAAATACTTCAAGATATGATCACAACCACTAATTGATCAAACAAAATTGGATCTCTTTATTTTTCAATACCATGACACTTTCAGGGGTGTGGTTAACTCTAACAAATATTGCCAAAATTCTACGTTCCCATGATTTGTTCTCGTAATTCCTTACGCACTTGATTCCTCAATGACATAATATTATCTCATATTTTTGTTAATTTCCCAATTGACTTATTTACTCGAATTATTCTTCCGTTTGTACATTTTCCACTGATTTCACATTGGCTTATTGCAATGTCAAACCATTCTTACTAGTGTCTCCCCTCATTTCAATTTATTCACAAACGTAATCTTCCTGTGTTGGCAACATACTCATCAAATCAACTTGTATTCCCAGAACATAGTTTCACATAATATAATGTGGCCTAAGTTCTATTCACATTAGCTAGTGTCGCCCCAAATTCAAGAATCCAATCACATAGTTGGATACTTTACCTCAAACAAAAATGCATACACTCTTAGCATCACATTTAATATCTTATGCATAAGTCTTCATTAGGAATAGAGCTTTAATTTATTTTGTTTTCATTCATTCTTAAAAGTAAACCATTTGGTCAACTTAACTTTATTCGATGCACTTCTTCTGCCAAAGAAGATTTCTTGCTACGATCAACTATATCTTTCATCTAATCCTTATCAATCAACTATTCCCATCATTGCTTATCAAACATTCTTAGTACCCCAAAAGGTCACTTTCAACTATTCACAATCTTTACATCTCATCTAGAGATGTATTTAAGACAATTCACTAATTAATAACTCATGCTCAAAATATCTTAAGCTCATTTGATTTAGGAAAACATTTTTCTTCTTTTTCCTCAAATTCATCACACATACTAACATCTTTAACACTCTCAATCTATCTTCGATCAATCACTATAAGCACTTTCATGCATTACTCTAATTCATCGTAGACCTTGAGTTATGGGAACCATGACTATCAATTATTCATATATCCTAAATTGCTTCCTATATCATCTTCACACATATAATTCTTATGTGCTCTATTCTCACACTTGTCATAGTAATCCCATTCTTAAATATGTGCTCACAAAATAACAATTTAACCAAACCATGACAACTTTTACAATTCTCACTATCTTTATCTCATCATCCAATTACCACTATATCATCATACATACATATTTTCACCATCAATTCGGACTTATCATCCTAAAATCCTAATCGCAATTCCACCAACATATTCTTACAGTGAATCATAACTCATATCACATTTATCCGACACCCATTGCAAGTCCAAGTTTGACCATTGCAAGTCCAAGTTTGACCTCTCAAAGTCATAAAAAATTTTTATTTCTTTCAACTTGGCTTGTACACTTTAAATCTCGTCATTCATCTTTATATCATTACTTTCCTTAATCAATCCATGACAATGTTTTTACATCTATATCACATTCGGGGATATATTACCACATTACAATGTCGATATTGTATTCCATAATACAACCACCACTACAACTACATTACCTCATTATTTGTCATATCTAACCATATATATTTTCCTTTTCTAAATATCCACCAACTTTCATTTTCTCATAGTCAGGTAGATCATCATTCTTCCCACTACTTCCATCAATTCAAACACTTAACAAATGCTCATGTATGAGACTCATATAAATGCAACTCAGACTAGGGATCAGTTGCTACTACCTGCCATGACATGACTGAAATGCATGTAACTTAACACATATGTCAAAAACTGCCCATGTAAGATACTAAATCTAGGCTCTGATACCAAAATGTAACACCCCACTCTCACAAGACACATACCCAACATCTATGGTGATATCCGAGTACGTACCCCGCAAGAGTGGCATGCTAGAACGATCATTCAGTCAAAATTCATTACGAAACTTTAGTTTCTTTAAAATAAGGAACATGCAAGCGGAAATTACTAATCAAATTGGGCCCATGACATTTAAAAACATTTCCATTTACAAGTGACAATTATTACAACATTAGTATTCAACAATAATTTGGGCCCATTTCAGATACAAAACACTTGAAATTATAACGTCATTTCAATTAACAAATCATTCACAATCCCTTTGTACAATTTTTGCGAAAAATAATTAAAAAATAAAATTCATTGAAGACAATATGCAGGTGCAAACTGATCCCGATCCCTAAACCATATCAGACCTCAGTGGCTATACTCCATTTAGCCTAGCTGAAAAATTCCTCAGAACCTGAAAAGCCATATTAAAATTTTTGATGAGTTTTGCAACTCAATGAGTGAACCATCATTGATGAATTCACCGGATTACAAACAAACATCACGTATATCACAGATATTCATTCAGAACATATAAATATTTCTGATATTCACATAACATGGCATCTCATGTGATCATACAATTCACGTAGCCAAGTATAGCAACGGTTCATATCAATGTATCACTCACTTCAGCTTTGCAAATCATTCAAGGAGTTTCAGTCTTATATGAATGCTATATGCATGAGACTCACATTCGTTCTTATTGTTGTGACTGAGTACCTATCACATACTTATACAAATATTGGCCTAAGGGCTCAATCAGAACAGAATCACGGAGCATAGCTCTACGTGCACACACATATATCACGGAGCAAAGCTCTACGTGGAAGCGCTTCATATTGGCAAACTCAAGTCACAACGCCTTTATCTGAGCATGCATTTATGAAATGCATCAAATACTAATTATGCCATATCAGACAATCACATATGATATTCAGTCAGAAACACATAATCATCGGACTAAGTCCGGCATTCAACATCTGTTGAGAATTCACATATCATAAGGGATTTCACATCAATTTAGAACTCTTCCAATGCATCAAAACTGAATATGGCTTACATAGCAATCACATATGGTGCTCATACAAAACTCATAATCATCGGACCTAAGTCCGGCATTCAACTTCCTTTGAGAATTCACAAAATATTCAGAATTTCAGAGTACACAAAGCCACAATCAAAGAACTTCCAATACATTCCCGAATATTGATCTCCTCGGACAATTAAAGTCCAGAATTCATAGACAAATCGCAAGCAATTTAATAATATGGGAAGTTCTAAACAAATCAAATCAATCAATCCTAGGAAATCATCTAGGTTGACTCACAGTACGCTCCAATAAGCTATTGCCTGAATGGTCCGGCAATGTCCGATTGGCCTCCGATATGCTCCTCTAAAATAGGCAAAACACATTCACAAATATCACACTTTCCACAATTGCACAAATGTTCTTTCATAAAAATATCAATGTATAGAATGTATGCACAATGCATGTTCAATGACAATTCTGGGGTGCAATAATGCGATCCTTAACAAAATTATTTAGGAATCAAAGCCCTCATTAATACCATGTATTTTTACAATTGAATTGGACCAAACAATGTCAAATAATTTCATAGCTTCATTGACCACTTCAGATTTTTCCTATAGAACATAATCGGGTCAACTTTCCATACTAAATCAGATAAGGTAAATGACCAAATTAGACAAAACTTCCTTCTGTAAAGTTGTTCTCCCATTTCTTAGCTTTCTAAGGACACCAAAATCGTTTAATTATGATCAGTATACCAAGATATATCCTCAAAATATTCCAGACGGTCCATAAGTTCCAGTAAAATTCATACCTCAAATTCCAACCACAAATGGAAACTCTTAGAGACAGAATTAAAACTCCATTTCTTCATAAAGGTTGTAGCCCTATGTATCTAGATTACACAGAATCAAGAATCACCCAATTTGGATAAGTATAGAGAAAGTTATGGTCAAAATATGAAAGCATGTTCGAGCAGTCAAAGGATGGGTGCTCGTCGCGACGAGGACAAAAAGTGACGTCGCGACGAACAGCCCATAATTCAGTTTTTCTCGGGATTTTTACAGCGTTCGCCGCGACGAGTTCAAGGGGGGGGTCTCCTACGTCACGGCGAGGAAGAAAATGGATGTCGCGGCGAGGAAGAAATTGGACGTCGCGGCGAGGAATAAAATGGACGTCGCGACGTCTGGTTCTGAAACTCGTCTTCCCCGAATTCATTTTCCAGATTTATCACTTATATACCCAAAACAATCTCTAAGACTTCACTCCAAAAATCATTCTTATAGTCCGGCACTAAAAACCGATGCATGCAAGAATTACACCATTTCAACTCTCTCACTACTGTGATCATCCACTCTATCTCTATTCTGTTTCTTTTAATCTTTTCCGCATCTCACAACTTTACAATACCCAGTAAACTTAGATTTCATTCTAGATACACTTAACAATTTAGCTCATCATCTAAATCATCCAATCTATGCATTCACCGAGACTACACCATGTAACTTCACATGCATGTATATATATATATATATATATATATACCGTAAACTTACTTGCTTAAGCAATATTTCCCAGCAGTGAGAGTGAATCGCTGACACAAAAATAACGACTGATGATCGGCGTTTAGTAAAACCAGAAGAAGGTTTTTCAACAATGCATTCGGTGAAGAGAGAACAATGGAGGAAAGAGCTATACCGATCTATACATTACGTGCCTACATTGCACGTCTTACACCTATCGCTATTACATACTGCCATATGTCACCTTTGCATATAGGTCATTTGTCACTAAATGATCAGTCCACGTGTCTCAATAGGATTGGTCCAAATTTCATTATTTTTCTAAAAATTCAACAAAAATTTCAAAATATTCTAAATAGACCAAAATTGCCAAATCACATTTTAATCGCATTAACAACTCAATTGTATCCGGAAAATGTCATGAATGCATGTACAATCATATTAATGTGCAAAAATGTGCATGTCACAATTAATTAAGCATAAACATGAATTTTACTTTCTGATTTCTCAATAATTCTCGTAATTCACAATTTTAGCCCTCGCATGGGTAACGGGATGTTACAAAAGGAGTGTGCTTGTTACAAACAGGGCATGCTTTATAGCCTTTTGTTCTCCACCCAGAAACAGTACCATAGGCTAGAAAGTCATTAATAGTCCACACTAAAGCTGCATGCATAAAACCATCTTCCCATAACTCATTTGACTCATCTACTAGTGGTCTCATATAGACATCAATGTCTCGATCAACCGCTTTCGAACCTAGCATAACTAGCGATAGCATAAAAAATAACTCATCCATACACATCCAAGGTGGTAAATTCTATGCTAAGAGAACAGCAGGCCACACGCTATATGAAAGTGACAAATTGCCATGTGGATTGAATCCATCTGTTGCTAAGCCTAGTCTAACATTATGTGGTTCTCTGGCAAACTCAGGATATAGCTCATCAAAGCTCTTCCAAGCTTCTCCATAAGAAGGATGAACCATGGTATTTCCGTCACCTTTAGGCCTATCATTATGCCAAGCCATTTGTTTAGCGGTCTTACTTGACATGAATAATCATTGTAGTTTGGACATTAATGAAAAGTACCACAATACTTTATGAGTTACCCCTGCCATCATTAATTCTCCATCTTGATGTTTCACACTTGGGACAACTTTGTAAGTCCCCATACTCTTTCCAAAATAGGGAACAATCGTACTTACATGCATGTATCGACATATAACCCAAACCTAGGCTCCGTAGAAATTGATTTGCTTTATAATAGGACTTCGACAAAGTTTCACAATTAGGTAATACATCCCTCAGTAGAGCAAGTAACATGTCAAATGACTTATTACTCCACTTTTTGTATACTTTTAAGTGAAGCAACTTTATTAAAAAAGAAAAATTTGAAAAGTTTGTGCATCCGGGGTATAACTCTTCAGTTGCTTTACTCAACAATTCATAAAAGCCTCGTTTTATAGAATCTCCAATGCCTATAGGACGATTCCTTCCATCCTTATCAATTGGACAATCATTTAAGAAAGTACCCACATCATGAAGCAAATCTTGTATGCCATCATCCTCCTCATCACCATCACCCTCATTAATATCATTGCCCATCCCATCAATGTCTACATTTGCATCGTCAAGCCTTTCTTCCCTATAGATAAATCTATATTCTGACATTTCACCGTGTAAAACCCAGCGGCTGTATGATTGGGCCATGCCGAATCTCATTAAATGGTCAAAAACATTCATTTGAGACCTCATATAACAATTCATGCAACGAGTATAAGGGCATGAAATTTCACAATCTTTGCCCTTTTTTTCTACCATAAAATTCATAAACATTTTTACTCCATCAATGTATTCACAGGAAACCCTAACATTGTTCATCCAACTCTTATCCATTGAGCAAAAAATACCTATTAATTTAACATAAGAATGAGAACATTATGTTATGTTAGTGGGAATTTAATTTACACATAAAACACAAGCAACAAGTTGGCATAATAACGTGGTCTTGCATGATTGTATACACTTATTGCAAGATCGTACTAGCTACTATTCAAAAGGTTATGGCGATAACTTATTAGACTATAATTCTTCTTTTGTTTAGATTACTCTCATATAAATTAAGGGGATGATACATAGATTATCTTTTTAACCTTAAAAAGGAATCGATCTTATACATTGTCATAATGGACGTCGAAGGTATGTAGTTATGAATTATTGCAATAATTGTAGCTAAATTGAGCACAAGTACCATTTCGCTAGACTATAATTGACACTAATAACGATTATGGTAATTACCATATGTTAATGATAAAGTAGTTAATAGTTCAATGGTTCTAGGCTCTTGTAACAATCATGATGAGTAAAACCCTAATCACTATAAGTTATAACGATATAAACACTTTAAAAAACTTTCTATTAACTTTTTATGCATAATGAGCCAAAAATATGCTTCAAAGTCGAAGTCGAAATTGGTGGTGTAGGAGTTTAAGCTTAAGGAGATGGAAGTTGTATTTCATTGAACAAAACCAAATGGAATGGAGTAGTTACTCGTTAGGTTAAGAGAAAAATCAGAAACAAGATGTATATTATAAGCTAAGTTAGAATTTAATCCGAACAAACAATATATAGAAATGACATTAATAGTCGATTGATCACCTATGACTTAAACCAAAACAATATCACTATTTTTGTTTAATAAGATACTAAAGTGGATGATTGACTCATAATCCGCAGCAAACTACAATGGAGTAAAATAAGAAGGTCAGCCTCTCCTGAAGAATGAGGAGAGAAAATTAAAAGTTTCGCTAAAGCTTTATTAATTTCTAGTAAGAAAACAAGCGTCTGTCTCTAAATACATGCTTTCCAAGTTCTAAGGATTATAGATATAATTAATAAATAAAAAAGATGTAAGAGTATTCATTTTAGTAATCTTTATGATCATCTAGCTTATAATGAGTAAAACATTCAGGTGTTCGATAGATAATCTATGATATGCAGAATAATTTTTTCTGGACCATAAAGGCTATAATTACTTCTAAAATGTTCGATTCTTTAAAACAGAGCACGAATCAAAGGCACAATCAATTGACTTTTAAAGGAGGTCAGTCGAGGTAACTGAATATCATGAACAAAGATCATTAATAGTACTTTTCATGTCAACTAGATCAATTGGTAGCAAACAAAGGAATGAAAACAAGCACCTAAAGGACATCCTAAACTATATTGCTGCATTCCTTTCATTGAGTATACACATGGAAGCTTGAATCTTCAACTTATAAGGACTTCAGCAATTGTAAAAGCAGATGAAGTACAGAAGAACATATACTCACATAAATGCAAAGGCAATGAGAACACAAAGTTGTTGAGCATAAACATAGAAATTGCAAGTGCTTAACCCATATTCAATTCCATCTTTAATTATAAACATAACAGTAGAAATTGCACGTGCTTACCCTATGAATCTCCTCTGTCAATGTTCAATGTTCACCCAATTCAAAATTGCACATGAAATAATTGAAATTTGGTTTAATCAACGAATTAAGACAATATTTATACTAAATTTGAAAATCAAAACAAAAAATCAAAAATATTAATGAACAAAAAGAAGCTCAATTTTCTTAAATAATTGTTCCAAACACACCATGAAAGCTTATACCAAAATTGTCAAATAAATCCTTGTATCTTTGAAATCAATTACATCGCTTCCATTTTTATTTCCCCACATCATTGGTAGTTAGTAAACTCGATCGGTGTTCCATCTATGGAACAACTAATGCATAAAAATGGATTAACTATATATATGGAAGAGGCGTTTAGTGCTTGGAATTGATTTCCTTTTCGGATTTGGCCTAGCAAATCCTTGGAAGACAAGTTTAAGTGACCTAGAAATGTTAAAGGGGAGACAAGTTGGAAGACGTTTTAGTGGGAATTCCATTATTGTGCTTTGAATAACCAAGACCCACCAGAGAAAGGTTAAAAATTTTGCAAATTAATTAGGAAGATAACATAATGCATGGGTATTGGAGTGTACCTTAGGAATCTGCGAGCGCAGTAGACGGGTGTTTTTGAGAGGAAGAATTGAAGCTGTTGAAGGAAAAGGGAAAGAGATACCCAAACGTTGAAGGAAAAGGGAAAGAGAATTGAAGCTGTTGAGGACGGGTGATTTTGCATGCGGCGCGCGACTTGTAAAACATTTCAAAACCATACCCAAACGTCGTTTTAACTATAAAGCGCAGAGGACGGGTGATTTTGTTTGCGAAGACTTCAATGATGTTTTCTTCAGAGAAACGATACAGTTTTTATTTAGCAATGTTTTAATTAAAAAAACGTCAAACAAAGTTTTCCACATCTGCGACGTTTTCACTCAACGTCACAGAAAACTTAAACTTTTCACCACGTTTTCCAAATGTCACAAAAATTTTATACAATCTGTGACGTTTTATCTATAAAACGTGACAGATTGTGTCATTTTTTTGTAGTGGACCCTCCTACTCAAAAGTCTTAACAAGAACTTTCTATTAAAGATATCAAATCTCTCTAACAAATAATTGAATGTACTTAAAGCTTTATAAATAAACTAGTTTATAAGAACTTAAGACCAAGTAAGCTAACCTACTCACTTTCTCCATTAACGCACTAAGTTATTTAGGAGTTATCACTTCTTCAATTTTTTACATAAAATTAGTAAGGATTTATGCCTTTCTATCACTAACTCTGTAGCATCCCACTCCCGCGAGACCCGAACCTGATATCGAGGGTGATATCCGAGCCCGTGACCCGCGAGGGTGGTATGCTAGAACAGTCAAATACACTTTAAACCTCGTTATGAAAATTTTCTTTCTGGAAACGGTTGAGTGCGCAGAAAACAATAAACATTTTGGGCCCGATTTATTACAACAATATTTTCAATCAAACACAATTTCTGTCATTATAAGGCACTCAATAGTGCTCAATCATTTCATAAACAGAAATGCATGTCCCAACTGGGCCCAATGCCATTTCCAAACATTTTCAATAATACAACACAATTACACAATGACTAATAGGGCCCACTAAAATAAAATTCTAATCATGAACTCGCAGAAATACAAATTTACACTAAACAAAACGACACAAATGCAGACGTGAACTGATCCCGACCCTTATACTCTGTCTTGCTAGCGGTAGTCATACTCCCGTTTGTCTAACGGGTACTCTTCGTTTCCTGAAAAATAATTGCAATGTTGGGTGAGTTTGTGAACTCAGTGAGAAACCATCATCGATGGTTCACCCAACTTATGCATTCACAAATCATATACACATAGTCACACAGTAGCATTTACAGAAATACCACATGCAATTTCATTATTCACATTTTGCCGTCATCATATACATATGCAATGCGCATGTGACACTTTCATTTTCTTTTCGTTGTTGTGACCATGCGCCTAAAATTGTCCCAGTGACGGGCACATTGCATTGAGCCAGTGGCTCTGAAATCGTTGGGCGTGATATGCCCTGCGGTGAGCCTGTGGCTCTAATAATCGTTGGACCTGAGGTCCCGTGCGCTGAGCTTAAAGTTTCATATACGCTGGTACCACCGGTCACAACTACCATTATCTGATCATGCAATTATGCATGAATGCACATGTCTCATTTTCCATTTCGATACCATTTTTCATTTCTTCGGACCTTTGGTCCGTATTTCAATCATATGCAATTTCCATTCATTTTCACTGATGCATTTACAATTCAATTCGCTAATGCATTCATAAACATTTACTCACATTAGCACTTCAATATCACATTTTTACTATTTCGAACACCCGTGGTCCGAAATAAATCAAAACAAACACATATAATCCGTCCTCAACTTCTCATGGCATTAATGCATAAAATAAACACATAAAGGTTGAGAAACCAACTAGGTTACTCACCTGCACTTCCGAGCTACAGCCTGGAAGTCCCAGCATATCCGTGGAATTGCTCCAGCGGTGCCTCTAATGATCAAACAATCGAATAATCTAACATTACTAATTGCACAGTTTCAATAATCAATTATGCACATGTATCAAACAGATTGCATACTATACATGTTATGACATTTCTGATCCTATTCCCGAATTTTCCCAAATTTGATCTCTTTCACTCATAATCATAACAATTCCAAATACCATAATTCAATTAACTAGATTCCAACTCTATCAAGTCACACTCCAATAAAATCACAATCACTATTCGTTTGCCAATCGATTAAGATAATCATCGAATTCAATTCTGAATTTCCATCTTATCAATTCAAAATTCTTAGACTCTAAATTCCAATGAATCACTAAGGAACCAATTCATTTAAAATCAAAACCTCAAACTCATTACTGGTAACAATCATCTCATAAACACTTAAATTTCATTTTCAGAAAATAAGGTCGCCATTACAAGATCGCTTCGCCATGACGTCGCTCCATTCCTCCTCATGGCGAATCCATCGCCGCCATGACGTGCTCCTTGGTCTCGTCGCGACGTGCAGACGAAATCCGCTTGCCGCGGCGCACATAACCACTCGTCGCGGCGTGCGACAGATTTTAGCTCGTCGCGGCGTAGAATTAATTTATTCGTCGCGACGTGCTAAAAGGGGTGGCTCGCCGCGGCGTGTTCATCACTCGTCGTGGCGTGCGATCCCAGAAATGCATCCGAAACCCAGAAATTCTTCTGATCTTCTGATATAAATTCACCCAATTCATTTCAAATCACTACCAATTAACTTAATACACTCCACTCAATTCATTTCTAACCTCATATTCATCATAAACTCATTATTCATCAAATACCCAAATCAAAATCAACAAAATTCTCAAAAACCCTATTCTCCGAAACTCATAAATTTCTAAACAATGAATTACCCAAATCAATGATCAAATTAAACGACTTAAGGCATAAAGAAGCAGAGACTTACCTGATTCAAGCTTTAAACCTTCGAAAATCACCAAATATTCAAGCCTTCCGTTCAATCCTCACCCACGACAATCTCCACTTCCCCTCCAAATAACATTTTCTTCCAATTCCAAAGCTTAAGCTAGGTTGAAGACGATGATCGAAGCAATTTAAAGGAAGAAAATGGAAACAACAAGCAAGAACGATGGATCACGAAGGAGAAGAGAAGAAGAAAATCGATTTTCTTTCAAACGGAAGGAAGCAATCGTGGAGGCAAATTCAAAGGGTGAAGGCTTATAAACAAAAGAACTTAGGGCTTGTTTGGCAATTTCATTGCCACAAGTCCAATTCTCAGGATCTAACCATCCAATTCTTATTCTATTTTTCTCCCAATTTCACAATGGTTTGCAACCATAATTCCCGAATTCACTACTCCAATCATTTCATACCAATTGTCAATCAATCTCGGAACCATAATTCAATTAATCGGTCACTAAGCCAAATTTCCAGTCCGAACCCAACACTCTAAAAATTTCAGAAAAATTTCTATAAATTCACAAAAAAAGGAAACATCCAATCCTACATTCCAATTTCAATTTCCAATCCTCTAAATTCAATTTCATTCCAATTCTCTATTCAAAACCTGACCTGTACTATTATAACCAAATTTCCAATATTTACACAATGTAATCGGGAAATTGTCATACATGTATGTACATACATATGCTTATGCAATCGCTAATCATTTACCTTGAATTTATAAGCTATAATGCATGTGCAATCCAACATTTGCCTGTACTCAATCCGGACCCGATCTAAATTACCGATATACCCATTACACCGGTAACGGGATGTTACATCTCCCCTCCTAATAAAATTTTGTCCTCGAAATTTCATATACAATTGATTAGGAAAACAGGGAAATTATTCCTATCACTAAAACACTATTTCCCACTATTTTAATACTGAATTTATTTATGCCAATTCACTAAAATTAATACAATCATCTGCCCATTTTTCCTTCCGAAGACTTTACATGGTTATAAATACTCGTAATTCGTCACTTTCGATACCAATAACACATACATCCAATCGTCGCAATATTCTCTATTTCTGCCCATATAACACTTTACAAATCCAAATCATCTTTTAGGTTGATACTGACTTACCAATCCATAGTTCTATTCACAACACGGGCACATCGAGGCCACTTATAACGAGTTTAGTTTCCCCTAATTTTACCTTTATCTCTATCTCAGTGTATCTTGGCCGAGGCGATACACTTCGAAACATTTCCTTAAGCAATTATCAGCTTACATCTCTTTAAAGTTAAAACACCAATCTTATAAGATTGTAATAACCTCAATAATAATCAATTTGACTCATAAATCATGCCCTTCGACTATTTAATGGCCCCAATCACTTTGATATCGGGATGAACAACTCCTTTTTAGCTATATGACACTTTATACACTTTTCAAATGATGTTACCAATTTAACAATTGATATTTTCACAATCAATCTAACCTATACATCAATCTCATAACCTTATGAACTCCAAAAATATCAGCTTCACATTTATCACTAGCAGTCAACTCTAGTAATCAAACATACCTATAATTACTCAATGTCACATTCTACCTTCTATTACTCTTCCAATACACTCTCACTAGAACATATAGCTTCGATTATTCCTTGCGTTTTCGTTAACAGTTCCTTTAGTGGGTATTACACATACTTCTTAATCCAGTCACAATTCTCTTTTTTTTTTTTCTATAGCTGAATCCATTCACAATTCCTCGATAAGGTCCACAAATTCAAAATTCTCAATTCGGATTTTACCATTCTTTCAATACACACCTGCACACCTGGTTTGAAATTTCCAATAGCGAATACTTTCTTTTTGTCCTTTACTAACTCGACAGCTTGCACTCAGCCTTACATCAGGTTTCAAAACCTTATAGCCTAATTATTTGCTTCCTTAGCGAAATTCTGAAACACTCAAACACATAGTCCTTTTTCCAAATTCACTAATATCTTAATCGTTATTGCTTTACATACTCATAATTATGTCCAAAACATTTCTGTACGAGTAGAGTCTCCAACTTTCAAAACACTTTCTAATACAATACATTTCATGTCATCAAATCACAACGCAGCCCATGAAATTATACTGATCTCCACGAACAGAGAATCACTTTACACTATTTCAATAGGTCGCATTTTCATTTTTACTGGGGACACTTCATTAAATACTGAAAAATCTCTAAATGTCTCTTTTTACAATCATTAGTCATACAATTCATACGTTTTTCCTCAAACATTTTCATCAGGACTAAGATCAGAAAACCTTTAACAATTTCTGGACGTATCCAACATACGACCTGTTCTAAAATAACTCCAAATTCCTTATATATGTGTCCTTTGCAATTTCGCATTTTATCAATATCTCTATCGCCAATAAGTCTCCCACTTTTCAAGTACATTACATATATCATTAACAATCATAACCACTCTCCAATCTAAATACAATTAAGACACTTTACTCTTCAGTAGAATAATACAATCAGGGGCATTAATATCTTTGACAATTTCAACCTAAAATTCCTTATACCACTCATGATTGGTTTCCATATATCTCTTTAAATATCGAACATCTCCAATGAGGAACAATTTTCTTATAATTTTCTCAGAACATATTCAGACACATGTTCTCTTACACTAATTTCTCCACAAATTTCAATTTATTACTATCATTACAAACTGAGTTGATAAAACATTCATCAAATTCACTTTATACTTCATGAACATATTCACACAAAATATTCATGAACCGATATTCTCCTCAAATCACGACTAATATCTCTTTACCGTTCAATAATCCTATTGCGCAGTCGGATTCATATCTCTTACACTTGAGTCTCCTTTAGAATCAAGACTCCCAACGATGACCTTTAATTCATTTAAGCTTTATCTCAGATTTGTCCCTTCATTAAGAATTCCTTCAATTGAATCACCTGATCGACTTAATCTTGAAGTGAATCACACGTTAATATATTTAGCAATAATATGATCAAGATACACAAGAAGGGGGGGTTGAATTGTGATAAACTTTTCGTTAATCCCCTTTTAAAAAATATTACTTGCTCTTTCAATCACTTATTGTAAATCAATTCGTAACTAGTTTGAAAAACTTTGTTAATAACGAAAACTACGATAAAGGTAATATGAGAGTAAAGAGAAAGAACACAGCAATTTATCCTGGTTCACCCCAAACCGTGGGCTACGTCCAGTCCTCAGATATTCTTATGAGATTTCACTATCTCCGAACTGTTTACAAGTATTCTTTCGACTGAGCCTCTTCAGGTCTCTTTACAGCAAGTATTCTTTCGACTGAGCCTCTTCAGGTCTCTTTACAGCAAGTATTCTTTCACTCTTAGCCTCTTCAGGCTATCTGTAACACTTTCTAAATGAAAGACAAGTAAAGAGCTTTTTACAAAAGAATTGCTCTTAACAATGTTCACTCGAAATACCGTTCACAATTTTTCTCTCAGATATTGAAAGTTGAATACTCAGAGTATCATGAAGTTTGCATAAAGTTCATTAAAGTTCATTAGCTTTTCTTCTTCAATCTCGACTCTTATTTATAGTCGGGTCTTCAACTGTTTCTTGAGTATCTGCTTCTTGAATCTTTAATGAAACGGTTATTCAGTTTGACTCCGTAACTAACTCAAACTGATGTTTCTTTCTTCCGTCTGATTTTTGGATCAGCTGCTTTTCTCTTGTAATGCTTCCGTCTGCTTTTCTTTAGTAAAGCTTCCGTCTATTTTTCTTCCTTCTGCTTTTCTTCCTTCTGCTTTTCTTTTCGTAAGCTTATTTTTCTCTTTTAGCTGACTTTTACTTCTTATGCGTCCATCTACTTTTCATTTGTACATTTCTCTTTGTTTATCATCAAAATTATTTAATACGTAAAGTCTGGTTTGACTTAACATTCTCCCCCTTTTTGATGATAACAAATACTTGTGATTTAGAGAAATATGAAAAGTATCAAATATACAGAAGTTTTTAAGAAATCAAAAATAACTTCTGCTTTTTACAATTTCTTCTGCTTTTCCTTTCAGCTGATTCTTTCTTCTCATTCATCCTTCTCCCTTCTCCCCCTATTTTTTATTGATCAAAAAATTATTTCCCAATCTGCTTCACCAACTTTTTCAGCATCTTCTTAATCTTCTTCATATCCTTATCAAGTTTCTGAACTTGCTTCTTTAAAATTGATGATTCAGCTGCAGTCGAGGATTCTGTCTCAACAACTTGCTTTTCAACAATAGCAACTGTTGTTGTATAAGCGTCCTTATTTGAGACATTTGATTCAATGATTTGTAGGAGAGGCGGAGGAACAAATACAGCTTGTTCAGGAATATCAAGATCATATGAGTCACGTATACGTTGAACAATACATCCAAACCATGGCATAGCTTCTGCAATTGAGTTGTTCTTCCATAGAGGTCGATTGCGCGGAATGTTCTGTAGAATCGTGTAACAACATTCTGAGTTCCCAATCAGAAGAGAACAACACTGACCCTTTCTGATAGTGCCTCCCTGTGGATCATCTGCTGTAGCCTTAGTCTGGCTTGGTCCTGGATCTTGATAAATGCAGATAGAATTTCCACTTCTTTTTTCTTCACATGCTTCATCAATCAGTTTCACTGCTTCTTCAATCTGATCAGAAGTCATGTCATCCAGAACTGGCTCTGGTTGAACTTTCAACTTCAGTTTCTCATACTTGAGTTCAACAAAATTTGGTGGTTGAAGATCAGGTACCACCTTGATTACTGTACTGTCCAGTATTGGATAAGAAGTGAGACGCTCTCCAAATGGCTCTGGTGGATATGGTTCTCTTCCAACTCTCTTCAGTTGATCAGAGAAATTTTTGTAACCCCTATCCAACCTATGTAAAATGCCATTATCATATTCAACTGATTTGAAGAAGACTTTCACAAATCTTTTTGGTTTGTCTCTGATGATGACAGATTTGGTCTTCTTCTCCTCTGTGACAACCAATATGTGTTCCCAACTTTCTCTTTGAAAAGTTAAATACTTGGATGAAACATTAGTCATCACACTCACAACTTTTTGAGTAGCCTTCTGTCCCATAACATGTGTAGCAACTTGTTTGTGGACAATTGAAGACTGAAAAGTAGTAGAAACTACTTCTTCAAAAATTGGATTATTAAGGACATTGTGAGAATCCTTAATATTACCCGAAACACCTTCCGTATTAGCTTCAGAATGCCTTCCACAAGAGCTTCAAGAAATCAACAAGATCGCAGATCAACAATGCCTTTTTTCTTGCCTTGCCTTCTTAGACTTTGTTTCTGCTATTGGAGTTTCTTCTTTTCTTGCACTCATCTTCTTTCCCCTTGGTGACTTTTTAGGTTGTGGTTTTCTCTTTTCAGGTTCTTCTTCTTTCCTTTTTCCTCCACTTCCTTGAGACTGAGTTTCTGAATCTCTCTCAAGAATTGATGACAGTGATTTTGTAGCTTTTGATCTCTGTCGTTCATAATACTTTGATTGGCTTGATTCTCTGGATTGACTGGCTTCTTTCTGATGCACAGTTTTCTCTCTGGGTGACCTTCTTGCTTGCTTTGGAATGTCACTCACTAGTGGTTCTCCTTTCCGCTTCAAATCTCCTGATTCAAAGAATCGAACACCTTTCGACTTTGGTTCCTGAGAATGTGATCTTGTTTCCTTTATAGAGGATTTCTTCAGTATAGGCTCCCCCTCAGTTGTTGCTTTCTTTAGCGATTCTGCTCCTTTACTGTCTGAAAATCTCAGACCCATCTTAGCAATCGTTGTTGAATCTATATAGCTTCTAATAGTTACCTTCTGTCTGATTCCCAAATCCAATCTGATTCCAGATTCTCTGAACACTCTTGTCAACAACATCCCATAAGGGAGAGTGTTTGTATCCTTTATTGACTTTACCATATACTGATAAATAAAAAAATGTAGATCTATTGGTTGATGATTCAGAAGATGAAAAATACATTGTTCATCCAAGGTAGTGACCTGATGTCGTAAACCTATTCTAGGTAACACACAGTCACAAAGAACCGCGAACAATACCCTTGCCTTTGGTACCAGCCAAGAGGCTCTCCTTTCAGTTGGGTTGTTCTGTCAATAAAGTTGACGACTAACTTCATCTTCGTTCATCTTCAGCTTAGTCATCCATTTCACCATGTTAGTGAGTTGAACTCCATTACTTGAACATTCAGTGACTTTCTCCAGTAACTCCTTCGTTACTATAACAGGGTGTGTGTCTACATACGACATGATTGTATCGTCCACTGTTTCAGTATTCTTCCAGAACTCATAAACTTCTTTGAGATAAACTGCATCTCGTATTTTAAAGAAGTTTCTCCAACCTGCCGCTATTATCTCCTATTTATATCCATCTCGTTCTTTTCTAAGTTCTTCAAGTTTACCAATCTTCCCAGCTTGATCTGGATCAACTCGCAAAATAGGCTTGACATTCATCTTGCTAATTCGATTGAGTAGGAACACGCCAAGAAATTTCGAGAGATTTAAGAGAACTAGCAATTTCGAATTCGGAGAAATCCCAAAAGTCGCTTTAGGATTTTATATTGAATTTTAGAACGATTGTACTTCTCGATGATCTGACAGCCTTTTTCCCTCTAAAACTTTTCCTTATGAAAGAAGTTTTATATCTGAAAACCGTCTAACGCCGTTTAACTCCACCGTCTTACTGTCTTTTCTTTTTGAGAAATCAGATGATCAACCCGTTAACTTTACCGTCTATCTGTCTTGTCTTTATGAAAAACCAGATGGATGGTCCGTTAACTCCTCCGTCTGTCTGTCTTGTCTTTATAAAAAACCAGATGGATGGTCCGTTAACATCACCATATTGAGGTTGCGTCTGATTTCCTTAAAGCGATCTTCACTGAGTGGTTTTGTGAAGATATCCGCCCACTGATATTCTGTTTCCACGAATTGTAGACTGACGACTTTCTTCTGAACGTAGTCTCTCAAGAAATGATGTTTGACTTCTATGTGCTTCACCCTTGAATGTTGAATTGGATTCTTTGACAGGCTGATGGCGCTTGTGTTGTCGCAGTATATTGGAATCTCTTCCTCTTGTATTGAGTAGTCCTCCAATTGATACTTGATCCACAATATTTGTGAACAACAACTTGCGGCAGACATATATTCAGCTTCGGCAGTTGATAATGCAATCGAGCTTTGTCTCTTGCTTGACCATGACACCAAGTTTGGTCCAAGAAAGTGACAGCCACCACTCGTGCTCTTCCTTTCGATCCTATCACCGGCATAGTCCGCATCGCAATATCCACTCAACCTGAAATTTTTACCTTTCTTATACATTAAGCAAAGATCGAGTACTGCGAGATATCTCAAAATTCGCTTTACAAAGAATATAATGAGATTCTCTAGATCGGCTCGAAACCTTGCACACAAGTAAACACCGAATAGAATATCGTGTCTACTTGTCAGAAGATACAAGAAAGAACCAATCATCCCTCTAAATAAGGTTTGATCCACCTTCTTACCACTTTCGTCTTTTGACAACAAGTTTGAAGGATGCATCGGGGTAGACATACTTTTAACACTGCACATATCAAACTTAGACAACAATTCTTTAACATATTTTTGTTGATGGATAAAAATCTTATCCTTAGTTTGCTTTACTTGCAATCCAAGAAAGAATTTTAACTCACCCATCATGCTCATCTCAAATTCATTTTTCATCAGATTTTCAAAGCTCATGCATAACCTTTTTGAGGTTGCACCAAAAATAATATCATCAACATAAATTTGCACAACTATAAAATCATTACTCAAATTCTTCCTAAAAAGAGTTTTGTCAACTTTACCTCTAGTAAATCCATTTTCTATAAGAAATGAGCTCAGATGATCATACCATGCTCTAGGGGCTTGTTTCAGTCCATATAAGGCTTTATGAAGTTTGTAGACATGATCTGGATACTTTATATCTTCAAATCCGGGAGCTTGCTTAACATAGACTTCTTCATCTATAAAACCATTCAGAAATGCACTTTTTACATCCATCTGAAAAAGCTTTATGTCATGGCAAACCGCATATGCAAGCGGTATCCTTATTGCTTCAAGTCTTGCTACTGGAGCATATGTTTCATTGTAGTCTATTCCTTCCTGCTGATTATAGCCTTGTGCTACTAATCTTGCCTTATTGCGACTTACTTTTCCTGATTCGTCTAGCTTGTTCTTGAATACCCATCTAGTACCAATAATGGACTTCTTTTCAGGTTTAGGAACTCAGGACCAAACTTTATTCCTACTGAATTGATTCAACTCCTCTTGCATAGCTAGTATCCATGCTTCATCTTTCAGAGCTTCATCAATCTTCTTAGGTTCTACTTCAGATATAAATGCCACGTTGGCTTCTCTTCTGAACTTGGACCTTGTTCGAACACCTTCTGAGGTTTCTCCAATAATTGACTCTTTAGGATGAGAACTTTTGTATCTCCAATCTTTCTTTAACTCCAAATGCTTCGAAATGTCTTTCTTTTCATCATATTGTGTTTCTGATGAAGATACTTCTTTGCACTCCGTCAAAGGCACTGTAACAGCATCATTATCTGATTCCTCTTCCTTACTGGGTTGAGAGCTATCATCGAACTTGATATGAATAGTTTCTTCAACATTCTTTGAGGTGAGGTTGTAGACTCTAAATGCCTTTGAAGTGAGAGAATAGCCTAGAAATATTCCTGAAAATGTATTTGCATCAAACTTGTCCAGAACTTCCTTTGTGTTCAGAATAGTACATTTGCAGCCGAAAGGATGGAAATAAGAAATGTTTGGTCTCCTTCCATTCCACAACTCATAGGGAGTTTTCTTGACAAGATTGGTCGCAGAACACTCTATTCTGAATGTAACATCTTCAGATTGACAACTTCGCCTGAAGTATTTAGGAAGATTCATCTCGCAAACATTGTTCTTGCCATCTCTTAAATCGTCCTATTCTTCCTTTCAACAACTCCATTCTGTCATGGAGTCCTTGGGGCAGAGAAGTTATGGAAAATTCCATTTTCTTCGCAGAATACTCTAAACTTCTCATTTTCGAATTCTCCACCATGATCACTCCTTATGCTTGCTATAGACACTCCTTTTTCATTTGTAACCTCATGGAAAGGTTTCTAAAACACTTGAAAGACTCATCTTTATGTGCGAGGAAAAGTATCCAACAAAACCTTGTAAAATCATCAACAATGACAAGTTCATACTTCTTTCCACCAAGACTTATTGTCCTTGTTGGACCAAATAAATCCATATGTAACAACTCTAGTGGTCTAGATGAAGTTATGAAATGTTTCGAAGAGAAAGAGGTTTTAATTTGTTTCCCCTTCTGACAACTTTCACAAAAGAAATCTTTGTCAAAACGAATTTGTGGCAAACCTTTTACCAAATCATGTTTCAAAAGTTTTGAAATATGTTTAAAACTGACATGACCTATTTTTTTTATGCCAGATCAGTCTTTCTTCTTCAGTAGATAAAAAACATGAAATATTTTGAGACTGAAAATCGTCTAAATCAATTTTGTAAAGATTGTTTTGTCTTTTAGCCGAAAAGAAAGTAGAACCATCTTTGTTTCTGACTTCACAAAAATTTTGGTTGAATGTAACTTCAAAACCAGAATCACATAATTGACTAATACTTATCAAGTTATGCTTTAAACCATCAACTAGTAGTACGTTGTTAATGCATGCATGGGAATTCTTACCAATCTTACCAATCCCGATTATTTTGCCCTGCTGGTTGTCTCCAAAAGTTACTGAACCTCCTTTCTTGTACTATAGATCTAGGAACATAGACCTTTTTCCCATCATGTGACGCGAGCATCCATTGTCCAAATACCAATGGTGCTTGCTGGCTCTTCCAAAGAAGGATTTCTGTAGGAGATATTATCTTATTTTTAGGTACACAGATTCTCTTGGGTCCTTTAGGGTTAGTATCGTGCAATGAATGATAATGAGATGTAGAATGAAAACGTTGATGACCTTTTTGAAACCCTGATTGATATTTTTTCTTATCTTTTTGAACAAAAGATTTCCCGTAATGCTGGGACTTTTTTTTAGTAAACCCTAATCTAGTTTTATCACTCGGATGTCTGCATTTTCCTAGCATTTCGTTCATCCTTTTTGTACTATCTGTAAATTTGGCTAGATCAGTCGAGAGATTATTGATTCTTAGTTTCAACTGTTTAATCTCTTCGGATCTATCTATAACTTTGTTGTTATTCAATTCCTCAACTTGCTTTCTCAGACTTATATTCTCACTCTCTATCTCATGAGTATGTTTGAGGTTTTCTACATACTTCTTCTTCAACAGCTTATACTGTTTCAGAATAGCGTGAAAATCCTCTAACAATTCTGAGTATGCATCTTGTATATCATTATAGCTAGAAGTTACCTCCTCATCGCTTTCTTCTTCAGCTACCAGACATATGTTAGCATGTTCTGACGCTTCTGAGCTTGTATCTGATTCTGATGAATCCAGATCCTCCCACGTTGCCATCATGCTTTTCTTGTTATCTCTACTCTTTTTGGGTTGTCTTTTCAACATTGGACACTCGGATTTGTAATGTCCCGGCTTGTTGCATTCATAACATGTAATGGATGCTTTCTCGACTTTTCCATCGTCTTTGCCGCTGTTCCTTCTGAATTTTGAATTTCCTTTGGACTTCTTTTTCCACATTCTTCTTATCTTTCTTGAAATGTAGGATAGCTCATCGTCTTCATCACTTGATTCAGATTCTGACTTGCTGGAATCATCATCCTTTGCTTCTTCAATCTTTAATGCCTTTGATGTATTCCTCTTTGTCTTTTCTTCTGGATTTTGTGATTCTTTTGACCTGCCTTGAGCGCTATGGACTTCTCTTTCTTTGGCTTATCTTCTGCATCAAGCTCTACTTCGTGTATCTTCAACGATCCAAGCAATTCATCAAGCTTCAGTACGCTTAAGTCTTTGGCTTCTTGTACAGCAGTTACTTTGGGTCTCCATCTTTTGGGCGGACTCTCAAAATCTTTCAACATGGTCTTGATCACTGTATGCGCTCTTCCAAGAGCTTTTAGCCCATTAACAATTGTTTGAAATCTTCCAAACATTTGATCAATGGTCTCTTCTTCTTTCATCTTGAACAACTCGTACTGATGCACCAGAATGCTTATCTTCGACTCCTTGACTTGATTTGTTCCTTCATGTGCAATTGATAATGTATCCCACATTTCTTTGGCAGTGTCGCACCCATGAACTTTGTCATACTCGCTTCTGCTCAATGCACAACTCAAGAAAAATTTCGCCTTGGAGTTTAGTTGAAATCTTGCTTTACGCTTCACCGTCCATCTTTCTCGTGGAATTGGATTTTATCATCATCTTCAGTGTGTATGGTCCGCTCTCGATGATGTCCCAAAGGTCAATGTGAGTAGATTCGATAAACAATCTCATCCGGTCCTTCCAATAGTGGTAGTCTTCACCATTGAATGCTGGAGGTCTAGTGACTGAGGCTCCTTCGGCAATATACGTGTTTGATTCCACCATTTTCTTTAGTTCACACTTGATTAGAGTGATTCTTGAACACCTCGCTCTGATACCAATTGAAGTGAATCACACGTTAATATATTTAGCAATAATATGATCAAGATACACAAGAAGGGGGGGGGGGTTGAATTGTGATAAACTTTTCGTTAATCCCCTTTTAAAAAATATTACTTGCTCTTTCAATCACTTATCGTAAATCAATTCGTAACTAGTTTGAAAAACTTTGTTAATAACGAAAACTACGATAAAGGTAATATGAGAGTAAAGAGAAAGAACACAGCAATTTATCCTGGTTCACCCCAAACCGTGAGCTACGTCCAGTCCTCAGATATTCTTCTGAGATTTCACTATCTCCGAACTGTTTACAAGTATTCTTTCGATTGAGCCTCTTCAGGTCTCTTTACAGCAAGTATTCTTTCGACTGAGCCTCTTCAGGTCTCTTTACAGTAAGTATTTTTTCACTCTTAGCCTCTTCAGGCTATCTGTAACACTTTCTAAATGAAAGACAAGTAAAGAGCTTTTTACAAAAGAATTGCTCTTAACAATGTTCACTTGAAATATCGTTCACAATTTTTCTCTCAGATATTGAAAGTTGAATACTCAGAGTATCATGAAGTTTGCATAAAGTTCATTAAAGTTCATTAGCTTTTCTTCTTCAATCTCGACTCTTATTTATAGTCGGGTCTTCAACTGTTTCTTGAGTATCTGCTTCTTGAATCTTTAAAGAAACGGTTATTCAGTTTGACTCCGTAACTAACTCAAACTGATGTTTCTTTCTTCCGTCTGATTTTTGGATCAGCTGCTTTTCTCTTGTAATGCTTCCGTCTGCTTTTCTTTAGTAAAGCTTCCGTCTGTTTTTCTTCCTTCTGCTTTTCTTCCTTCTGCTTTTCTTTTCGTAAGCTTATTTTTCTCTTTTAGCTGACTTTTACTTCTTATGCGTCCATCTACTTTTCATTTGTACATTTCTCTTTGTTTATCATCAAAATTATTTAATACGTAAAGTCTGGTTTGACTTAACAAATCTAATTCAGGGGAAACTCTTCTGTGTAAAAAGATTTCTATCTATTTTCATCAATACCACTCATGAAATTCCTAAACATCAACAAGCATCACATTTCTTGTCAGTCATTCTCAATACCTTAGGAAATCAATTTTTGTTAAAACTATAACTTATAATATCTCATGAAGATCAATTATACCTTAATTCATATAGAACATCCTTTTTAATAAGATTCAGCAAGGAAAATACCATCAAAATCACTTCATCTTATCGAGAAATAGACGTAGAGCAACTCACAATTTAGTCACTTACGCTAAGGATACCTCAATCTCATTTGATTTTTGACCACACTCTTCCTTTTTGCACCTGTCTTCAATCATGAGGATTTTACCATGATAATATCCTGTTTACAATCTCAATTCATTCCTAATTAATCACTATATGCACTTTCATTTCTTACTCCAACTCACATGAATTTTAACTATAAGAACTATGACTGGCGGTTATCCACTAACTCACCAATTGATTCCGATATCATTCCCATCCATAAAATACATATAGGCTTCATATTTTTACTTGCTATGGTGTATTCCCATCATCAGGTGTGCATTCACATAGGCAATTCCACTAATCCTTGACAACCTTTTACATAAGATTAATCACGCTCAAATCCATATCACAAATGTACAATCATTCTTGCTTTTTCACTTAACACATTCTGACTCTAAGTCATAGACCCCTATTCATAACTCCCATCATGATAATCCAACCCAATGATAATCCTTCTAAATCATAGAACATTTTATTTCCATTCACTTTATTCATACACTTTCAATCTTTCCTTCTCTAACATATCTCTATATTTCCTCTATCAATCCGCAACTACAAATATATATATATTCACATCTATTTCACATTCACTAAATCTCCATTTATCAAATCGTACCATACACCTGTTCTTAATTCTTGATATCCACAACTTCCATTTATCACATTCTACATATCATCTTTTTCTTCGCTATTTCTAACCACTTAAACCATTAATACAGGCTCATGCATGAGACTCATATACTAGACTGGGGATCAGCTGTCACTGTCTGCCGAGACATGACTTAAATGCATGTAACTTGACACATTTTTCAGAAAGCCCATGTAAGATTGTACTTCTGGGCTCTGATACCACAAATGTAGCACCCCACTCCCGCGAGACCCGAACCTGATATCGAGGGGGATATCCGAGCCCGTGACCCGCAAGGGTAGTATGCTAGAACAGTCAAATACACTTTAAACCTCATTATGACATTTTTCTTTCTGGAAACGGTTGAGTGCGCAGAAAACAATAAACATTTTGGGCCCGATTTATTACAACAATATTTTCAATCAAACACAATTTTTGTCATTATAAGGCACTCAATAGTGCTCAATCATTTCATAAACAGAAATGCATGTCCCAACTGGGCCCAATGCCATTTCCAAACATTTTCAATAATACAACACAATTACACAATGACTAATAGGGCCCACTAAAATAAAATCTCTAATCTGCGGAACTCGCAGAAATACAAATTTACACTAAACAAAACGACACAAATGCAGACGTGAACTGATCCCGACCCTTATACTCTATCTTGCTAGCGGTAGTCATACTCCCGTTTGTCTAACGGGGTACTCTTCGTTTCCTAAAAAATAATTGCAATGTTGGGTGAGTTTGCGAACTTAGTGAGAAACCATCATCGATGGTTCACCCAACTTATGCATTCACAAATCATATACACATAGTCACACAGTAGCATTTACAGAAATGCCACATGCAATTTCATTATTCACATTTTGCCGTCATCATATACATATGCAATGCGCATGTGACACTTTCATTTTCTTTTCGTTGTTATGACCGTGCGCCTAAAATTTTCCCAGTGACGGGCACATTGTGTTAAGCCAGTGGCTCTGAAATCGTTGGGCGTGATATGCTCTGCAGTGAGCCTGTGGCTCTAATAATCGTTGCACCTGAGGTCCTGTGCGTTGAGCTTAAAGCTCTCATATACGTTGGTACCACCGGTCACAACTACCATTATCTGATCATGCAATTATGCATGAATGCACATGTCTCATTTTCCATTTCGATACCATTTTTCATTTCTTCGGACCTTTGGTCCGGTATTTCAATCATATGCAATTTCCATTCATTTTCACTGATGCATTTACAATTCAATTCGCTAATGCATTCATAAACATTTACTCACATTAGCACTTCAATATCACATTTTTACTATTTCAACACCGTGGTCCAAATAAATCAAAACAAACACATATAATCCGTCCTCAACTCCTCATGGCATTAATGCATAAAATAAACACATAAAGGTTGAGAAACCAACTAGGTTACTCACCTGCACTTCCGAGCTACAGCCTGGAAGTCCCAGCATATCCGTGGAATTGCTCCAGCGGTGCCTCTAATAATCAAACAATCGAATAATCTAACATTACTAATTGCACAGTTTCAATAATCAATTATGCACATGTATCAAACAGATTGCGTACTATACATGTTATGACATTTCCGATCCTATTCCCGAATTTTCCCAAATTTGATCTCTTTCACTCATAATCATAACAATTCCAAATACCATAATTCAATTAACTAGATTCCAACTCTATCAAGTCACACTCCAATAAAATCACAATCACTATTCGTTTGCCACTCGATTAAGATAATCATCGAATTCAATTCCGAATTTCCATCTTATCAATTCAAAATTCTTAGACTCTAAATTCCAATGAATCACTAAGGAACCAATTCATTTAAAATCAAAACCTGAAACTCATTACTGGTAACAATCATCTCATAAACACTTAAATTTCATTTTCGGAAAATAAGGTCCCTCGCCGCGGCGCATGGTCGCTCGCCGCAACGCACGCTCCTCTTCCTTCGCCGTGGACGACGCTTCCATTCCTCCTCATGGCGAATCCATCGCCGCCGCCGCGACGCGGCGCTTGGTCTCGTCGCGACGCAGGCACGAAATCCGCTTCGCCAACAAGACATCACCACTCGTCGTGGCGTGCGACAGATTTCAGCTCGTTGCGGCGTAGAATTAATTTATTCGTCGCGACGTGCTAAAAGGGGTGGCTCGCCGCGGCGTGTTCATCACTCGTCGCGGCGTGCGATCCCAGAAATGCATCCGAAACCCAGAAATTCTTCTGATCTTCTGATATAAATTCACCCAATTCATTTCAAATCACTACCAATTAACTTAATACACTCCACTCAATTCATTTCTAACCTCATATTCATCATAAACTCATTATTCATCAAATACCCAAATCAAAATCAACAAAATTCTCAAAAACCCTATTCTCCGGAACTCATAAATTTCTAAACAATGAATTACCCAAATCAATGATCAAATTAAACGACTTAAGGCATAAAGAAGCAGAGACTTACCTGATTCAAGCTTTAAACCTTCAAAAATCACCAAATATTCAAGCCTTCCGTTCAATCCTCACCCACGACAATCTCCACTTCTCCTCCAAATAACATTTTCTTCCAATTCCAAAGCTTAAGCTAGGTTGAAGACAATGATCGAAGCAATTTAAAGGAAGAAAATGGAAACAATAAGCAAGAACGATGGATCACGAAGGAGAAGAGAAGAAGAAAATCGATTTTCTTTCAAACGGAAGCAAGCAATCGTGGAGGCAAATTCAAAGGGTGAAGGCTTATAAACAAAAGAACTTAGGGCTTGTTTGGCAATTTCATTGCCACAAGTCCAATTCTCAGGATCTAACCATCCAATTCTTATTCTATTTTTCTCCCAATTTCATAATGGTTTGCAACCATAATTCCCGAATTCACAACTCCAATCATTTTATACCAATTGTCAATCAATCTCGGAACCATAATTCAATTAATCGGTCACTAAGCCAAATTTCCAGTCCGAACCCAACACTCTAAAAATTACGAAAAAATTTCTATAAATTCACAAAAAAAGGAAACATCCAATCCTACATTCCAATTTCAATTTCCAATCCTCTAAATTCAATTTCATTCCAATTCTCTATTCAAAACCTGATCTGTACTATTATAACCAAATTTCCAATATTTAAACAATGTAATCGGGAAATTGTCATACATGTATGTACATACATATGCTTATGCAATCGCTAATAATTTACCATGAATTTATAAGCTATAATTGTAACATCCCGTTACCGGAGTGACGGGTATATTGGCAATTTGGATCGGGTTTAGGATTTGGTACAGGCAAGTGTTGCATCGTACATGTGTTATTGTTTCTATTGTACATACATATATATATATGTATCAAGATGTATGACAATTCCCGACTTGATTGTGAAATCGGAAATTGGTTATAATTGGTCATTGAGAATCGACTTAATTGTACAATTGGAAAATTGATCAAAATCGCATGTATGAAAATTTGGTTGTGAAAATTGGAAATTTAGTAATAAGTGTATAATTAGGTTTTGAATATGGAATTGGAGTAAATGGAATTTAGAGAAATGGAAATTTGGAAATTTGAGCATAGGAATTGGCATTACTCAATTTTAGTGAATTTATGGAAATTTCTCCTAAATTTTAGAGTAAGAGATCCTGGACCAAAAATTGGCTTAGTGACTGATTTATTTGATTTGAGTCCGAGAATGAATGATAATTGATATGGAACAATTGGAATTATGATTTTGGGAGTATTGTTAATGGTTATTATAAATGGGAGAAAATGGAATAGAAATCGGTTTGTTAGACCACAAGAATTGGACATGAGTCAAATGATTATATATATATATATGTATAAGCTTAAGAGAAAGCTTAATTGTTCATTAAGCTCATCGACGCTCGTGGGTGAGAAAACTGGGATTTGGAGTTGCTTGAAGGATTCTTAACGGATTGAAGCTCGAATCAAGTAAGTTTCTATATGTTTATGAGTTAAAATCGTTTCATTTGATCATTGATTTGAGTGAGAAATTGTTTAGAGAATTTGAAAGCATCGATTTATAGGGTTTGTGAGAGTTTGATTTGGGTGTTTGATGAAAAGGGTTTAAATGATGATCCGAGGTTAGAAATAAGTTGGGCTTAAGGTTTAAAACTGATTGAGAGTGTTTAGATATGATTTGGAAGAATTTATATCGATGAGATCGGATGAATTTCGGGTTTTCGGACGAAGTTTTGGGTTTGCGTCGTGCGACGTGAAGAACACGCCATGTGAAGCGCTTTTTAGCGTGCACGCGCGACGAATAATAATTATTTAATTGGTATGCCGCGAATGGGTTGGAGGTCGACGCGCACGAAGCGGAGTGTCTTGCGCTGATTTAACAGCTTGGTCCGCGCGTCATGACGAAGCAAGCAGATTTCACGCCGCGATGAAGGATCGGACGTCGCGGCGAAGGAGACTGATTGCCGAAAAGTTGATTATTGAGGTTTTTGAATTGGAGAGTTTTGGGATTTAATTTGGATTAGCTATGAATTAAATGGCATTTGAGACTAGAAATTGCAATTTAGGATAAATGAAATTAAGTGATTATAAGATGATTGTTACAAGTAATGAGTTTAAGGTTGATTTTAAATGAATTGGTCCCCAAATGATTAATTGGAATTTTGGAGACTAAGAATATTAAATTGATAAGAATGGAAATTCGGAACGTAATTAGATGATTATCAGAGTTGAGTGGAAAATGAATAGTGAATGTGATTTTAATGGGAATGTGACCTTAGAGTATTGATATTAGTGAATTGAATTATGGTATTTGGAATGATAATGAATTAGAGTGAGAGTGATCAAAATGAGAAATTCGGGAATTGGATCGGGAATGTCATAACATGTATAGTATTTATCGTATTTGTTATTGGTTATTGAAATTGATATATTTGGTAATGTGCGATTTATTTGATTTGACATAGAGGTTTCGATGGATCGACATTCCACGGACAGAATTGGGACTTCCAGGCTGTAGCTCGGAAGTGCAGGTGAGTAACCTAGTTGGTTTCTCAGCCTTATGTGTTTATTAATTATATGCATTGATTGCCATGAGGAAGCACGGATGGATAAATGTGTGATTGATTTGATTGATTTCGAACCATGGGTGTTCGAAATATTTGATTGTGATATCGAAGTGCAAAGATGAGTAAATGTGTATGAATGCATGAGTGAATTAAATTGTAACACGCATTAGTGAAAAATGAATGGAAATGTATTTGAATGAAATACCGGACCAAAGGTCCGAAGAAATGAAAAGTGATATTGAAATGAGAAACGGAAAATAAATGCAAGTGACAAATGATTGAGATTGGAAATTGGTTAGTGACATGTGCATTCATGCATAATAAATGATCAGATAATGGCAGTTGTGACCGGTGCAACTACCGTTTTCAGAGCTTTAAGCTCAACGCACATGGCCTCGTGCCCAACGTATTCCGAGCCTCAGCTCGATGATCAGGGCTATGCCCAACGTTTCAGGGCTTCAAGCCCAATGTTTCAGAGCCAATGGCTCAACGATATGAGCTCAAAGCACGGTCACAACAACGAAAAGAAAATGGAAGCGTCACATGTGCATTGCATATGTATATTACTGACTGAAAATGTAAATTGACTGTAATAACTGTGAAATGTGAATAAGGAAATTGCATGCGATATTACTGTAAATGCTACTATGTGTTATGTGTATATGATTGTGAATGCATGAGTTGGGTGAAGCATCGATGATGGTTTCTCACTGAGTTCGCAAACTCACCCAACATTGCATCTATTTTTCAGGAAATGAAGAATACCCCGTTAGTGAAACGGGAGTATGTTCGCAGGATTCAAGTGAAGGTCAGGGCCGGGATCAGTGTCGTCACATCTACATTAGCGTAGTGAATTGTTTCAGTGGGCCCTTTTGATTTATGTGTACTTGTATGGTATGACTGAAATTGGTTTATAATTGAAATTATTTTGTAATTGCAAATGTTTTGTTATAATTGGGCCAAATCGTTATTGTTTTGCGCACTCAACTGTTTTCGTAAGAAAAGAAAAATGTCATATCGAGTTTTAAAAAGTAGTGACTGTTCTAGTACGCCACCCTCGCGAGTCACGGGCTCGGATATCACCGTCGATATCGGGTTCGAGTCTCGTCGGGAGTGGGGTGTTACAATAATGCATGTGCAATTCAACATTTGCCTGTACTCAATCCGGACCCGATCCAAATTACCGATATACCCATTACACCGGTAACGAGATGTTACAAACTCTATTTAACACTTGTAAAATAAGGTCTTAAAATATACCCACTCCATTGCCAGACTAATCGACTACTATCCCAACATTTAAAGAGGTGTCTCCACTTTGTAAATTACTAAGTGTTGACACAACATTGCCTTTTGAACTAACAGGCTCCTTTATAAGCCCTTCGTTAGCCACCCTAAGCCATCTTTGTATATGGCCCATCCAAGTATGTCCAGGGTTTAGTCACATTGTTCCATGACTTAAGTTAGCAAAAATCTTAACCATTATGTAATAAACCTTGTAGATTTTCATACTTTGTAATCTCCTTGTCAAAGTAAAGCGCCTTCACACACCTTCAAACTATCAATGTCTATTAACACTTACCTAATCTTAAGCTTTCATCGACATTGTTTGTCTACTTGTAAGTCTTTGCATTTTTCCCTCATCACCATGTCATATTTACATATCATCTTTACGAAATCTGAGTGCCAAACATTGGTTAAGGCTAACTAATACTTGACCAATTTTAAACTTAAGGTTTAACATTTAACCATTAGTGATTAATAGAATTTTCCCATAACTTTACTAAAATTTTAGGGGATAATAAACTAAAAACTATCAAATATTTAAAGATTTATTCATTGTAGTATTCAACCTTTTATAGTTTCACTTAAGTGTCTAAACTTTGAAAATTTAAAAACTCATTTTAAATGTTATCACTATTAATATGTTGCTTATATGGCTAACAAAGCATATGAATACTAACATTTAGAGGGGCTACGTGGCCATTCGTCTTTGTTAACATAGTTTTTAAGCCATTTGTGAAATATATTGGTGGTTATATATTCAAAATGTAGCCACTTGTCTGATGCTAAAAGATCATATGGTAGAAGAAGATGTTACATAGCCCCTTTAAATTTTAGTCTGTATGTGCTCTATAAACCACTTTAGCAAATATTAATCAATTGTAAATTTAAAAAATAAGAGAACTAAAGTGAAATTTTTTTAACAAGGTTTAATATTTTGTAATTCATTATACCAATTTTTTTATTGACTTCTTAATAATTTAACATTTTGTCAAAAAGAACATTTTAAATCCTAATCTTTTACATTAAAATATAGATTAGAACCAAATAGTTTAAAATGTGAAAAATAGCCATAATTTTATACATGTAATCTCAAATTTAGAAAGTCCTGAACTCTGATTAAGGTTATGTCAATTTGAATTGATATAGGCACGTTAGTGGCTATAAGGAGACCTAAGCTTACACTAACTTGTATAAGGCCCAAATGAGCAATTAAGGACTAAATTTTCATTTTTTTATGGTAGCACATCGATTGTCTCTCAGAAGTGTTTATAAAACTTTAGAAAGAACTATAAAGAAACTAGTCTTCAAATTTTAAATGGAATTTTAAATTTTATAGTCCATCATGAGAGATAATAATTCAGAAAGAGAAACACATACATCACAACTTTATTAAGATTGAAGCTTTATTTGATACAATAAAAATCACAACGGAGAAATCACTAATCAACTTGATGATGGGCACAAATGTGGAGAGCCTTATAAAATTCCATCCATCCTAATGTTTGAATAACGTTTTTGAGGTAATCGTTAGCTTTTAGAAAATGCTAAAACTTGAGTAATTGTAAATTAAGTACACTTAAATTCCCATGAAAGAGAATTATGCCATGTTTTTATTATTGAATTTTATGACTTATAATAGAGGATGTTATAAGGAGTCATAAAAAAACTTACTAAGAGTGGGGAAGAGTCATTGTATGGAGAATGATCATACACTGCATAAGAAGTTAGCTTTTTCTAAAGCAAAAAAGATGGCTAATAAATGGTAAAACAATATCAACAAGAAGAAGCATAAGGAAGATGGTAAAACCACTCCTTTATAGGTTTCACCTTGGAAGAAAATGAGGAAGAATCTAAATATCCTGAAGTATTAATATCCAAATGTATTTTAAAAATAGTCTGAGAAAGTAGTAAAACATTTTAACCATTTAAACAAAATTTTCTAACTAGTACTAGTACCTCTTCCCCATTGTTGGACTTGTTTTCATTTCTCAATGTATGAAATAAAGATGACACGTAAAGTTCACAAAGAATCAACTAGACATAATTTATAAGTATTTCCTACAATGTGTGAGAAACATATATTACCCAATAATTTCAACTATGATATTTTTGATAAAAATTCACCTTATGGTGGCAAACCATTAATTAATCAAATTACTAATAGTTGGGATTAAGAAAATGATAAATCGCCCAAGACAATTTCAATGAACGTGATTTGTAAGCTATCATAGGATGTGGATTCTAATACCTATAATGAGAGTTAAATTCTAGTTGCTTCAATCTTAGGAACTGCACCTCTAACATTATCAACAGTTCCCCATCAACACTTACCATCACATGATATAGTGAATTAATGAATTAAGGATTTTAATTTCCCATTTAGGGTTTATGCCATTAGTAATAATGATATACATATATTTTACTTAGTTTTTGCTATGTTTTCTATCTATATTACCTTGATTTCATTGATTTTATATTATGCTTCAGTAATTGAATATATGTTGCCTAAAAATGAGTTTAACCAAGGAATTAAGGATTTTACAAGGAAAATAAGAAGAAAACTCGTATTGGTTGAATACAATATCAAACACAGGTAAGTGTTTGTGCCTATATCTATCTATGGACAACCATAGATGGAGAGAAGACTAGAAACAACATAATACATGACAATATTCTAAGATATATTCTACATTGGAACATTGGTAAAGAAGATACAATCTACTACACAATCAAATTAATGCCCATGTTACATGAAGAAAAAAATATAGTGTGATATATGATGGTAGTCAAGTACCAACTCCTAATGTTGAGCACTCCCGAGATCCTTTGCAAGGCACAAGAGGTCCTATGACTAGATAGAGAGCCAAGAAAATGATGAAGGCTTTACTAACACTTGTATCTAAATTGCAAGATCAAAAGCATACCAAAGAAGAATCAATTGGATTTTAAAAAATATTTAATATTTTGCAGTGTTTTGATTTAAGTCTAACAAAATCAAACTCACCAAGTGCATCTCTAGTGCCAATTGAAGTCTAAAAGGTCTAGAACATCCATAATTCAAAGAATTCCACACTATTCAACATTTGCAGTTTCAACATTTATTTGAGTCAATAATTTAGTTATATTAGGAATTAAATATTTAGTTTCCTTCTAATTTTAGGATTTCCTATTTTAGTAAAATAAATAAGTCAATCAGATTGTAATATGATTCATATTAGTAGCTGATCGATTCTCTTTCCTATCGTTTATTAGAGTCATTAGTTATCAAAATAGACAAGGATAATATTATTCCTTATATTAATAGGATTTCTATTATGTTATTAGGTTTTATTAAGCCTATATAAAGGGTTATACTATATTTTGTTATTTAGACTTTGATTAATAAAAATTGTGTTTCTTTAATTGTAAAGAGCCTTACTCTTAGTTCTTTACCAAAGAACTTAATTTGATCTAATTGGGGAAACTCATGGTGACCAATCTATAGTCTTCAGTTTTAAGTGGCATTAAGCAGTTAGGGTTAGGCTTTCATTCATTATAACTTCAATTCTATATTACATATTTGTTTAGGGTTGGGTTCAAAACTAAATTATCAAGACAATTCTTGGGGTTTCTATCCTCTGATTTTTTAGGTCTTAAGCTTTATTTGTTTAGGGTTCATATCTGTTGGTATCAAAGCCTGGGTTATCTTTAAATTTAGGTACTATCTACCTGTTATTTTCATGTTTTTGTCAAGTTTTGCAGGTTTCTTTTAGTGTTATTCTTCTTCTATTCTCCATCACTTTTGATTATAAACCTTAATCATCTTATGTTGAATTTTCTATATTCAATTTATAAGTTTATTCTTACTAAGAACATAATTACATAAAAAGTACTAGGTAAAAAAAAAGGAATTCGGCCTGTTAAAAGAAAAAATATAATTTGTGTTCCAAACAATTTTGATGTCTCATTGAATCATTGTTTTATGAAATAATTAGTCTATTTCTGTTGTTTTTACCTATACGAGTTACATTTTGATTGTGAACCCCACTTATAGTTTTATTTGCATTCTTAACATTTTGTAATTTTTGTCTTAATTAGTGTTGCCCTTTCTTACTTATCTTTTTATCCATTAAACTAGCGTAGTGTGATTTTTGTTGGTAGAATCAATAAGATCATTGATTAGGTTCGAACTAAAAGGGCTTACAAGAATAGGTTATTGAGTGGAAAAAGGTAGAGAGTGTAAGTCTATTATCAAGTAAAAGCCAGAGAACTTGAGTGAAACATAAGAGACCATTTTTTTTTAGCATAAAAAAGTGAGTGGGAGTGGAAAGGAACTTTTATTTTCACTAACAATTTGTAGCATATTTCTCTTGTCAAAATTTCTAATGTAATTAGTGAAAGAAAGAAGGATGTTAAATTAGCTATTAATTTTTTCATGGAGGTGGTGCAAGGCAAATTTTGAGTATTGAATATAAGATTGGATAGCATTAAGTCAACCTCTAAATCTAAACTTCTAGGAGATATGATTTTGAAGGAGAAAGTGAGGAAAATTCTAATAATGAGGGTAGTAGTTACTAGAGAGGAAAACAGAGTGTGTCTAAACAAGATGGCAATATGGGGAGCATAAAATGAAAATTCATGCTTTTTAAGACAATAATGATCTCAAACTATACCTATAATGGGAACTAAAGGTGGAACATGTTTTTTATTTCCATAATTACTCGAAAGAGAAGAAAATGAAGCTAGTTGTAGTAAAGTTTACAGATTATGCCAGTATTTGATGGGATGAACTTTTAGTGACTCGAAGGAGGAAGTGAAGCGGAAGGATTCAGCTACTGTGGAACTAAAGGGTAAAACAAAATCATCAATACTAGCAGCTAAATCACGTCATATAAAGTGCTACAAGTGCTAGGATTTGGGAATATGGCTACTCAATGTCTAAATAAGCGTGTATGATGATTTTAGACAATGATGATGTGGAGAGTGTGAGTTCAGAGGATGAGACTTTTCAATTTTCACCATGGATGATCATAGTGAGATTAAGGTGGAAGAACCTGTTTATGGTGAGACTTCTCAATTTTCACCATGGATGATTATAATGAAATTAAGGTGGAAGAACCTGTTTATAGAGAGTTATTAGTTACTAGGTGAGCGCTAAACATTCAGCCTGCCTAAGGAGGATGGAGATAAGGAGTAATGTAAGTATATTTTCAAACTATGAGCGATGTGAATAATAAGGTATGTGGTATGATTATTGATAGTTGTAGTTACACTAATGTTGTTATTACCTTATTGGTTGAGAAGTTGAATTTGCCTACTTGAAAACACTTTAAGTCGTATAAGTTGAAATGGTTGAATAAGTGTGGTGAAATTAAAGTGAAAAAATAAGTCCTAGTGTCTTTTTTATAGGTAGCTATAAGGATTAGGTTTTGTGTGATGTAGCACTTGTGCATGTTGGTCATATACTCTTGGGGCATCCTTTGTAGTTTGATAGAAAAGATGCACATGATATATCAAAATTGATATAAACTTGTAATGAATAACCTCATCATTGTACTTACAACTTTAAAGCCTTTGGAGGCTTATGAGAATTAGTTTAAGATAGCAAGAGAGTATAAATTGAAAGAAAAAGAACTAAGTGTAATCAAGAAGGAGATAGGAGAAAAGAAGAGTGAAAGCGAAAAGTAAATTGAGAGATTGCAGTAAGGTGAGAAAAAATAAAGTGTTGAGTGATGGCAAAAGGAGAGCTATGAGCTATAGCAAAAGGAGAGCTAAGAGTGAATGTAAAGAGAAAAATACGAGAGTCATTGCTTTGGTTAAAAAAAGTGAGATTAAAAGTGCAACTTTCGAGAGGCAAGAGCTACATGTACATTTGTATAAGGATGTTTAGTTATCTACTAATGATCTTAACCCTTCTTTGTCTAAAGTTATTGTGTCATTATTACAGGAGTTTGAGGATTTTTTTCCATAAGAGTTACCACATAGGTTACCTGACAATGCATCATAACTCTAGTCAAAATAAAAACTAGACTACTACTATAGCAATGGTGAATTTAGGTTGATTCCACAGAGAGTGTGTGTAAAGTTGTTGAAATGACATTGATCGCGCGTCGTTACGCTAGTCAAAATGAAAACTAGACTATTACTATAGCAGTGATGAGTCTAGGTCGATCCTCAGAGAGTGTGTGCAAAGTTTATGAATGAAATTAATCAGTATTTAGGAAAGGGGGGGGAGGGTTTGGATTTTGGATAAGAAAATAAAATAAAACTAACCTAATGAAAACAAATTAAAGAAACATGCTAAAAAAGATAAAAGTAGGAAATTCAGTAGGGACCCGGTTCTTTGGCGTAATCTCGACCTACGTCCTAATTAAACATATTTTATTGATTTGTTGTTCTCAAACCTCTCCTAGCAGCTATTAATCGTGGGTAAATAATTAACCCGAGTTTTCCCTTAGGTAACGTTTAATTAAGATACGATTGTTAATTAAACCTAACCACTGAATAACCTAGGATACTATCTTTAGATTTAATTAGGCAGTGGCATTACTAATTAGAAAAATCAATTAATCAAGGAACCAACCACATACGATGTGTCATTTTGTAACACCCCACTCCCACATGACCCGAACCCGACATCGATGGTGATATCCGAGTCCGTACCCCGCGAGGGTGGCGTGCTACATCACTCAGTCAAAACTCAATATAAATTTTTTTCAAAACATACACATACAATATATATTATGTGGAAAACAATTTACATAAACAATCATCGGTAATTTCAATGACCACGGGGGCGCTTTTTATAAATACAATTTCATTCAGTTTATTGACTTTACAACATGACTTAATCATGATTAATACAAAAATTCACAAAATACATTTCTATCAGACACTAATGCAGACGCGAACTGATCCCAACCTCTTTTCTCACTCACACGCGGTTGCTATACAACCGTTGCCTAACGGGGTATTCTTCTGGGTCCTGAAAAATAATTGCAAATTTTAGGTGAGTTTTGCAAACTCAGTGAGGTAACCATCATCGATGGTTCACTCAATTCATGCAACACATCAATTCACATAACATATATTCACAATGTTGCATATTTGATCACATTTCACAATTTCACTTGAACATAGACAATTTGATACTTGTCATTCAATTAGACATCCATAACCAATTGAATTTATACAACACTCAAGCATAATACAGTTGTTTCATAATTCACATTCAGAAGTACCACATGATTGGTACCACAGAAGCATAAGGCAGCTAACCTTTCACTCAATCAAAGAGACTAAAATAAGATGCATATGACATGCGCATGTGACACATTTCCATTTTATTTCGGTGTTGTGACCGAAAGCCTGAACTGTCCCAATATGGGCACATTAATCGTTGAGCCTGAGGCTCTGTACTGTCCCAATATGGGCACATTAATCGTTGAGCCTGAGGCTCTAAACTGTCCTAATATGGGGCCATTAATCGTTGAGCCTGAGGCTCTGAATCACTGTGGGGCTTGAGGCCCAAATATAAACGTTGAGCTTATAGCTCTCGGTGGCTGCTCCGGTCACAACTGTCATTAACTGATCATGCATCCATGCATGGAATGTATATATCACAATAGAACAATGTCAACATCACAATCCATCTCAAATTAGCACATTCAAACAATTAATTCACAATGAATCACGTTAAAATCACATATAGCACTTCTATGTCATACTCTTCCAATACATAGGACCACCTGTCCGGAATCCAGGCATAAACAACTCACAAGCCCACCATTATTCTCCACAGAGTTATAAGCGCAAAATTATAACAAATAATAATTGAGAAACCATCTAGGTCACTCACCATTTGCTTCTGAAGCTAATGCCTGGAAGTCTCGGCAACGTCTGTGGGTTGACGTTCCAAATGTGCCACTATAATAGTCAAAATATTCAAACATTACCAAATGTACGATCAGAAATATTTAATAATGCACATGTAGCAATAAAAATATGTACAATGCATGTTCGTGACATTCCCAGTACTATTCCAAAAATTCCCATCACAATATTTTCCTCTAAATTTTAGAAACTCATTGACACCGAAATCACTCAATTTGGTTTAGAAATTCGAAAGTTATGGCCCAAACATCGTCAGACTAATGCTAAGCCGAGACTGTACACTATACGCAATTTTACTCCAGAAATGGAACATCTTAGGGACTGAATAGAAATTTGATTCCTTCAGATAACTTGTAGCCCCATGTCTCTAGTTTAATTAGGAACAAGAATCAACCCATTTGGATCCCTACAGATCGAGATATCACCAAAATACTGAAGTATGTTCAGACTTTTCCAACCATTCCTCTCACTTTGATCTAATCAATCTTTTTCAAATTAATCTCAAAATCTATAAATTTTCATGGAGAGGTGGAGGAATGTCTTAGGAATCCAACGCTTCAAAAATCAGGTCAATCGGAGGTCAGATAGAAAAGTTATCAGCAAAAGAGTGAAGAGAGGTCGGGTCAGAAAAACCTGACTACTAAAATTACGTGCATTAGTCGACTAGGTCATCTACAGTGATTGACCTGGAAAATTCTGGTCTTTTTTCCTTCTGAAAACCCAACTTTTCCAGTTCATAACTTTTTACTCAGAACTCCAAATTGAACAAACTTGATATAAATGGAAAGCTAAAAGAAAACTCTTCAATTTTCATGAAGAGCTTGAAAATCAATTTCAGCTCTAAGGGTACCAAAAATGCACTCAAAGTTGTTGTCTTCATAATACCATTCAAAACAGTACAACAACATTTTCCAAGATCATATATTTCCATACCCTTTGACAAAAATTCCAAGTTTTATACTAAAAGAAAGATCAAAACATATCCTACAACTTTCATGAACAACTTGGAAGCAAATTCAACCTTTAAACAAATCAAATTCTCAATCAAAGTTTCTGCCTATATAAGTCATTCTCAACAGTAACACAATCTTCCCAAAAACATATCTTCCTATTCCATTATCAAAAAATTAAATACTCTATATCACTGAAAAGATCAAAAAACATGCTAACATTCTCATGAAGGACTTAGAACCAAATTCCATCTCTAACTAGATCAAATTCTCCCATTATTGTGGCTGCCCTGTTTAAGAGTGTTAAATCAGCATATAACCTAAACCATATACAAACTTTACAAATTCAGAACTTATAATACCTACATCCAAACTTCGCATATTATACCTCATTACAAAGTTAAAACATTCCTCTACAACTTTCCATAAGACCACTTAAGCTAATTTTAACCATAACAGTCCAAAATTGGCATCGGAACACAGAAATTACAAATCCTATACACTTAGGTGCATTTACACACAAAACACATAAATCTTTGAAAATCCATCTGAATGTTAACAAGCCATAACTTTTAACCTACAAATCGAAAAATGTCATACTTAGTGGCGATAGAAAGCTAACAAGAAACTCTTCAACTTTCATGCAGAACAAATTCACAAAATTAGTCTACTCTAGCCTAGAAAAATTCCCCAAGGTTCTGGTCACTAATCATTCAATGTTAGAACCATCACTATTCACCCTGCACACGTATCTCACTTTCAAAGAAAAATTCCAAACCTTTCAAGCCACAATTGGATAGAACTTAATTCATAAGAATTATAGAAAAACTTATCAAGTTTAATACAAGCCAAACCTCAACTCAATAGCCAAACCATATCAAAAGTTATGATCAAAAATTTGAAACATACACAAAGTGAAATTTTCCAGATTTTATACCTAACTCTACTCCTATCATTTCAATACCATATCTACATCAATAAACATGCAATTTAGCCAAGAAATCAACCACAAGTTCATTAAGCCATTCTCTTGAATAGGTAGTCACAAATTGGCAGCACATACACACAATTGCCTTACTTTAATTACCTCCCATCTAACATCATACTAAAAACACAAAAACCAAGCCAAAACTCTTACTTCACATGCTTCACCTAACATGTCATTTCTCCTTACACAAACATACACTTAGACCCATATAATCAAATCACAAGTACCATGAAATTAAGGCTCAAGACATCACAATTAAGGGTTCAACTACCAATTTAAGAACATAAAATAAGATCCTTACCTACTTAAGCTTTTAATTCCTTCAATTCTTCATAAGACACTAACTTCTCTACTTTCCACCATACTACACGCTCATCATCACTTCAAGGAGGGCTAGGTTAGGTTTTTAGAAACAAGATGAAGAGGAAGCACTTAAGAGAGAAGAGCTTTGTTAAGGTAGAGAAGAGTAGCACTTTACAAGAAGGAGGAAACCAACCAAGGAGGAGGCAAGAAGAAGCTACGGATGGGAGAAGGAGAATAAAGGAGTTTTTTGGTCTTCATCTAAAACCATCGTGAATGGCTTATAACAATTAGGTTAATAATATATACCACTAAATTCAAGACATGAGTAGGCAAGTGACAAGTGTCACTTGCCACTTGTCTTGTTTATAAACACTCTAAAATTTCTTTAGATTTAATTAGGCAGTGGCATTACTAATTAGAAAAATCAATTAATCAAGGCAACAACCACATACGATGTGTCATTTTGTAACACCCCACTCCCGCATGACCCGAACCTGACATCGATGGTGATATCCGAGTTCGTGCCCCACGAGGGTGGCGTGCTACATCACTCCGTCAAAACTCAGTATAATTTTTTTTAAAACATACACATACAGTATATATTATGCGGAAAACAATTTACATAAACAATCATCGGTAATTTCAATGACCACGGGGGCCCTTTTTATAAATGCAATTTCATTTAGTTTGTTGACTTTACAACATGACCTAATCATGATTAATACAAAAATTCAGAAAATACATTTCTATCAGACACTAATGCGGACGCGAACTGATCCCAACCTCTTTTCTCACTCACATGCGGTTGCTATACACCCGTTGCTTAATGGGGTATTCTTCTGGGTCCTGAAAAATAATTGCAAATTTTGGGTGAGTTTTGGGAACTCAGTGAAGTAACCAGCATCGATGGTTCACTCAATTCATGTAACACATCAATTCACATAACATATATTCACATTGTTGCATATTTGATCACATTTCACAATTTCACTTGAACATAGACAATTTGATACTTTTCATTCAATTAGACATCCATAACCAATTGAATTTATACAACACTCAAGCATAATACAGTTGTTTCATAATTTACATTCAGAAGTACCACATGATTGGTACCACAGAAGCATAAGGCAGTTAGCCTTTCACTCAATCAAAGAGGCTAAAATCAGATGCATATGACATGCGCATGTGCACATTTCTATTTTATTTTGGTGTTGTGATCGAGCGCCTGAACTGTCCCAATATGGGAGCATTAATCGTTGAGCCTGAGGCTCTGTACTCTCCCAACATGGGCGCATTAATCGTTGAGCCTGAGACTCTGAATCACTATGGGGCTCGAGGCTTAAATATAAACATTGAGCTTATAGCTCTCGGTGGCTGCTCCGGTCACAACTGTCATTAACTGATCATGCATCCATGCATGGAATGTATATATCACAATGGAAAAATGTCAACATCACAATCCATCTCAAATTAGCACAATCAAACAATTAATTCACAATGAATCACGTTATAATCACATATAACACTTCTATGTCATACTCTTCCAATACATCGGACCACCTGTCCGGAATCTAGGCATAAACAACTCACAAGCCCACCATTATTCTCCACAGAGTTATAAGTGCAAAATTATAAAAAATAATAATTGAGAAGCCATCTAGGTCACTCACCATTTGCTTCCGAAACTAATGCCTAGAAGTCTCGGCAACGTCTGTGGGTTGACGTTCCAAATGTGCCACTATAATAGTCAAAATATTCAAACATTACCAAATGTACAATCATAAATATTTAATAATGCACATGTAGCAATAAAAATATGTACAATGCATGTTCGTGACATTCCCAGTACTATTCCAAAAATTCCCATCACAATATTTTCCTCTAAATTTTAGAAACTCATTGACACCGAAATCACTCAATTTGGTTTAGAAATTCGAAAGTTATGGCCCAAACATCGTCAGACTAATGCTAAGCCGAGACTGTACACTATACCCAATTTTACTCCAGAAATGGAACATCTTAAAGACTGAATAGAAATTTGATTCCTTCAAATAACTTGTAGCCCCATGTCTCTAGTTTAATTAGGAACAAGAATCACCTCATTTGGATCTCTACAGATCGAGATATCACCAAAATACTGAAGTATGTTCAGAATTTTCCAACCAATCCTCTCACTTTCATCTAATGAATCTTTTTCAAATTAATCTCAAAATCTATAAATTTTCATGGAGAGGTGGAGGAATGTCTTAGGAATCCAACGCTCTGAAAATCAGATCAATCGGAAGTCGGATGGAAAAGTTATAAGCAAAAGAGTGGAGAGAGGTCGGGTTAGGAAAACATGACTACAAAAATTACATGCATTAGTCGACTAGTCAAAGACCTACTAGTCGACTAGGTCATCTACAGTGATTGACCTGGAAAATTCTGGTCTTTTTTTTTCCGATAACCCAACTTCTCCAATTCATAACTTTTTACTCAGAACTTCAAATTAAACAAACTTGGTATCAATGGAAAGCTAAAAGAAAACTCTACAAGTTTCATGAGGAGCTTGAAAATCAATTTCACCTCTAAGGGTACCAAAAATGCACTCAAAGTTGCTATCTTCACAATACCATTCAAAACAGTACAACAACATTTTCCAAGATCATATCTTTCCATAACCTTTGCCAAAAATTCCAAGTTTTATACCAAAAGAAATATCAAATCATATTCTACAACTTTCATGAACAACTTGGAAGCAAATTCAACCTTTAAACAAATCAAATTCTCAATCAAATTTTCTGCCTATATAAGTCATTCTCAACAGTAACACAATCTTCCATAAAACATATCTTCCTATTCCATTATCAAAACATTACGTACTCTATATCACTGAAAAGATCAGAAAGCATGCTAACGTTCTCATGAAGGACTTAAAACCAAATTCCATCTCTAACTAGATCGAATTCTCCCATTATTGTGGCTGCCCTGTTTAAGAGTGTTAAATCAGCATATAACCTAAACCATATACAAACTTTACAAATTCATAACTTATAATACCTACATCCAAACTTCGCATATTATACCTCATTACAAAGTTAAAATATTCCTCTACAACTTTCCATAAGACCACTTAAGCTAATTTTAACCATAACAGTCCAAAATTGGCGTCGGAACATAGAAATTACAAATTCTATACACTTAGGGACATTTACACACAAAACACATAAATCTTTGAAAAACCATCTGAAGGTTAACAAGCCATAACTTTTAACCTACAAATAAAAAAATGTCATACTTAGTGGCAATAGAAAGCTAACAAGAAACTCTTCAACTTTCATGAAGAATAATTTCACAAAATCAGTCTACTCTAGCCTAGAAAATTTCCCCAAGGTTCTGGTCACAAATCATTCAATGTTAGAACCATCACTATTCACCCTGCACACATATCTCACTTTCAAAGAAAAATTCCAAACCTTTCAAGCCACAATTGGATAGAACTTCCTTCATAAGAATTCTATAAAAACTTCTCAAGTTTAATACAAGCCAAACCTCATCTCAATAGCCTAACCATATTAAAAGTTATGATCAAAAAACTGAAACATACACAAAGTGAAATTTTCCAGATTTTATACATAACTCTACTCCTATCATTCCAATACCATTTCTACATCAATAAACATCTAATTTTGCCAAGAAATCAGCCACAAGTTCATCAAGCCATTCTCTTGAATAGGTAGTCACAAATTGGCAGCACATACACACAATTGCCTTACTTTAATTACCTCCCATCTAACATCATACTAACATCACAAAAACCAAGCCAAAACTCTTACTTCACATGCTTCACCTACCATGTCATTTCTCCTTACACAAACATACACTTAGACCCATATAATCAAATCACAAGTACCATGAAATTAAGGCTCAAGACATCACAATTAAGGCTTCAACTACCAATTTAAGAACATAAAATAAGATCCTTACCTACTTAAGCTTTTAATTCCTTCAATTCTTCATAAGACACCAACTTCTCTACTTTCCACCATACTACACGCTCATCATCACTTCAAGGAGGGCTAGGTTAGGTTTTTAGAAACAAGATGAAGAGGAAGCACTTAAGAGAGAAGAGCTTTGTTAAGGTAGAGAAGAGTAGCACTTTACAAGAACGAGGAATCCAACCAAGGAGGAGGCAAGAAGAAGTTACGGATGGAAGAAGGAGAATAAAGGAGTTTTTTGGTCTTCATCTAAAACCATCGTGAATGGCTTTTAACAATTAGGTTAATAATATATACCACTAAGTTCAAGACATGAGTAGGCAAGTGACAAGTGTCACTTGCCACTTGTCTTGTTTATAAGCGCTCTAAAATTTCTTTCCAAATACCATTTAATTTCTACCCAATTTTGTCCCAAAATTCCAATGGTTCACATCAAAAATTCCTAAAATCATGTATCTAATTTCCAGTGCCATTGGACAGTCATTTTCAGTACCAAAAACCCAATCAGTCCATCACTTGGCAATTTTTCCAGTCCAGACATTGTTTCCCAAAAATTCTAGAAAATTCCTAAAAGTCCCTAAAAATGTAAAACACACATAAATCACTCCAATTCAATTTTCAAGGACTAAATCATATGTTTTTCACAGTAAACACATATGCCGAGAAATGTCATGAATGCATGTACAATCATGTGCATATACAAAAATTACAATTTATGCATATATGGAGGCCATATTATGCATGAACATGCCAAGACTAGTTTACACACTCATAACCCGTTCCAAATTACCATTTTACCCTTCTCATCGGTGATGGGATGTTACACATTTAACCTACGTCATGTTATCCTTAATGATTACGAATCATTAGTTGTTATATATGAATTTCAACATAACAATTACGGATTATATCAAAACTCTAGCAATGGATTTGTAATTAAATGATTCAATGAACGCATTAAAATCATTTTTTCACAATACCCAATAGGTTCATACACAAATAACCGAACAATAATGAAAATCCGATTATCCATACACAACACCCAAATCAATATGCCTAAGATAGCATAATCAATTTCTAATGAGAGAAAAAAACAACAAAATAATAAAAAAATACTTAACCCAGGTCATCGACGTCGATGTCACCTCCAAATCGACATCAGGAACTTAGTTTTCCATAAGTCTCTTTGAAAAGTTGTTTCAGCCCCCATTCAATGTCCCTAGCCAAAACACCCTTCGGCTGTCAGCACTGCATCTCTTTCTCTTCTGTTTCAACTCTCATGCAAGCTTTCTTCTGCCGCCCTATTCACGCCACCGCCCTATTCACGCCACCGTTCTATCCTCCCCTCACTGTTCTTAATGTGACGAATAAGTTTTCGGTCCATATCCTTATTCACTTAAAACCCTCTCCTTTTTCTGTGCATTTTGAATAAAACGCACAACATACGTTTGGAATGTAGACGTGTTACGCGTTTAACGCGCAATGTTTACGTTGTACGCAAGCATTGCCTGCATTTAACACACAACGCAGCGCATAACGCCTGTGTTGCATTGCTACTCCTATTCTCTATTTAGTGAATTAGTTTTTGGTCCAATTTAATATTCACCACCCTATGTTACTGTGCCCTTCCTTTCCTTACCGTAATTGCTATGCATGAGGCTGTTCACTTGAAGCATCGTTCTACTGCGTTTTATTCTCTTGTTTCCTTCTTATGTTGTTGTTTTGTGTTTCCACATGCTGGTTTTTAATTTTTTTTCTTCTTTGTATTCCATTTTTCTTGTCTTTTTTTTTTCTTCTTGCTCCGTGAAGGTAAGTAAATATTAATCTCCAAAAAATGGCCTATATGTCGTGCTTTCGACGCACTTTAACTTCTTTGCTTCCAAATTGTACGTAAAATCACATATGAATTAAAGTGAGTATCTTAAGCATTTTCATGTCAATAATCGCTAAATGTTATGGGATAATTTCATAATCAATTACGCACCTATAAGAAATTAATCAGTGTTTTGGTTGGTTTAAAATAAGAAAATAAAATGAAACTAAACTAAGAAAAACAGAATTAAGAAAATATGCAAAGTGATAAAAGTGGTGAATTCGTTAAGATTTTGGTTCTTTGATTCTATCTCGGCCTACACCCTAATTAAACATATTTCGATATTGTTTTGTTCTCAAACCTCTCCTAGAAACTATTAATCATAAGTTAATCTATTAACTCAAGTTTCCCCTTAGGTTCTGTTTAATCAAGATACGATCGTTAATTAAACCTAGCCATCTAATAACCTAGGATGTGATTTCTAGATTCGATTGGGTAACCACATTACAAATTAGAAAAACCAATTAATCATGGCAACAACCATATATGATGCGTCATTTAACCTAAATTATGTTATCCCTAATGATTACGAATCATTAGTCGCTGCAAATGAATTTCAACATAACAATTACGGATTACATTGAATATTCTACCAATGAGTTTGCAAATAAACAATCCAATTAATGAATTAAAATAATGTTTTCACAATACCCAAATCCATACATATCGAATAACATAAACAATTTCTTAAAAGAGAAAGAAACAAAAAATACAAGAAAGGAATGCTTAACCAGGTTATCGGCATCGATATCGCCTTCGAACTGATGTCGAAAAGTCACCCTTCATGAGTCTTCCAAAAATTGCTTTAGCCCCATTTCTTTCCCTCAGTCCGAAGAACCCCTTCTGCATCTATTATGTGATTATGTCTACCACTGTTTTTTTTTCAAAACCTCCCACGTTAAAACCCTTATGTTCCTTTTTACTACATCTGCATTTCAATTGGCTGTGAGTTGTTGTTTTCTACTTGTGGCTGTACATCTACGTTTCTACTTGATTTTTGATGTTCCTTTATCCACCCTATGTGCTTCTGTTTTGGCGAGCTGCTACCTCCCATTTGCGCTGCTACGTCGTTTACTGCTCTTCTTTTCTTCTCCTACTACGCTACGTTTTGTGCTGCTTCATTTTACTCCCATCTGCCACAACATTGTCGTTTTGGGCCGTTAGCTGCTGTTGGCGTGTAACGCTTCTCCTGTTGTCGTTTTGCTTCTCCATCTGCTGCTGAAACACCCACATTGCTTGTTTTCTTTTTGCATTGGCTGCCTTCCAAATTCACATTCAGCATGGCCCCATTCTTGCATGGAACATGCACAGCTGTAGGTTTTCTACTTCCTTTGGACTGAATTTTCCATATTTCCTTCTAGTCTAACAAAGGTGATTTTGAAGAGCTTTTCTTGTCTTCTTCTTGTTCTAATTTTTTCTTCTTACTCCACGAAGATAAGTGAATATTAATTTTTAAAAATAGTCTAAATATTGTACTTTTGACTCACTTTAATTTCTTTGCTTACTAATTGTGTCTAAATTCACAAATGAGTCAAAGTGAATATCTTAAGTAATTTTATAGTAATAATTACTAAGTGTTATGGAAAAAATTCATAATCAATTAAGCACATATCAATTTCTCCCACGCTTAGCTTTTGACCGTCCTCGGGCAAAATTAAGCTCAAAGACCCAAAACATTAACTCATTTCCCATATATTACCAAGAATACATAATCATAAACAAAGATGAATGACTTTCAAAAATCATAACAAGAATTCAACATTCCAAACTTTTACTCATGATCAATCAACATTCAATATCTTTAAAAACCGAGCAATCTAATAGTAGACTTAGAAAATGTGTTTAACTAAAATATATTCATAGGTACACTCAACACCATTCATGTTCATGTCATTCCACAACTTTGTAAATTATTTCATTTCTCCACCACTAGAATTCACATGTAAAATCATGAATCAAAGGACTTTTAAAGGTTGTAATGTGAATAAAGGTAAGGTGAGACGTATTTGACACTACAAGAAAACTGTAAATTGGCGACGAACATTTACTGACGGACGTAAAAATCATGGGCAATTACCGATGGACCAACTATAGACGTCGACAATGTTGATTGTGGAATATAACTTTGGTGATGGTCATAAATTCTGTCGTTGAAATAACGCGAGGAGTTTTACCGGCACACATTTCTGTCGATAAATATGTCGGTAAAATTTTGTTGTAGTCGTCGAATTCTAACCCCAATAAAACGACGTCTTTAGGCTGTAGGATTGAAGTAAACAAAACGATGTCGTATAGGTTTGGAACCATATGACGTCGTTTTCATAAATACGACATCATTTTGTGAAAGTAGATGTTGAACTGATTAACAAAACGACATCGTATGGTTGTTCAACCATACGACGTCATTTTGTTGAAGATTTAAACATTTCAGGCTGGACCATACGACGTCGTATGGTTAAAAAGGAAACGATGTCATAAGGGTTATCATTTGGGACGTTTTAATAATATCCAAGACGAAGTTTTGGGTATCAGTTAACGTATAAATGATAACCAAAACGGCGTCATTTTGGTTTAAACCAAAACGATGTCGTTTTGGTTATAAGTTAACGTTAAAATGATAACCAAAATGATGTCATTTTGGTTATTATTAAAACCTCCCAACTCTTTCTTCCCTGCCCACCCACCTCCTGCGCTGCTCCCGTGTCTCCCTCCAGCTAGTCTTTTTCCTTCTCCATCTCCACTTTCAGCCTCCCATTCTTTGTCGTTGCAGGTGGGTTGTCGCCGACACAGTGCATCGCCGACGTGGTGTTCTCCGACAAGTAACCCACTCTTCTCCACCTCTCCTTTCTCCGATAGATGATGTGCAAAATGGTGGGTTGAAGTTTTATCGTTTTTTTGTAATTGTTTTATAGTTAAATGTTTATTCTTACATATTAACAAATCAATTTAATGGGTTTCTGAAACTAATTAATTTCTGAAGCTAATTAAAACATAATTTCTGAAACTAATTAAAACATAATTTTTGGAACTAATTAATTAAAATACTGATATTATCATATTTTTAACTTTATGAATGTGGATTGGTCAATAGTGGAGCAACGAAAAGATCTTGTAAATGCTTTTTTTGAATGAATTTTAATAATCTTGTTCCTATATTGATGCTAAAAAAATTGTTAGGTTGATAAAGTAAAAAATGAAGACAAATTAAAATGAATGGGCAAACACAAGTAGTGTAGCAAATCATTATAGGAATTAAATAGAAGAAGTGGTGTAGCAAAGGAATGTTTTTTTAGTGAAGAGCCTATTACAGCTGTTAAAACTCAAAGCCAATTTTTTTTCTTCAATTGTTTTACCATAAATAGGTTGTCTACACATCCCCAAATGTACAACTAAAGCAGTCTTTTATCGATTCTTTAAATTTTAGCAGTTGGTCCATAAACTATGATAGTTTAACTTTGTGCTTCACTTCCTATCAATTTTTTCATTTGAGAAAGTAACGGTGAATCTGTTGACCCTAGAGAGCATCCTTTTTGGTTATAATCTTATTCTATTTAACAACAAAGTTTTGCTAGCCATGAAAAATGAGATAATGCATAGGTTCATTACTTTCTTTGGCGTGCAAACTTCAAACCATCTTACCTTGCATATTGTTTCTCATTCGTTTCACCAAACTGGAAGAAGCTTCTCAAAATTCTTTTAATGACCTTAATTAGACCCTTATAGAGGAAAATATGTAATGGCCAATATACATATAGAGATTTGAGTATTGAGTGGATCAACTAGATCCTCCTTACAAAGGATATCTAAAGTTCAATTATTTGGTTGTAATTTGAATGCAAAGGTAAAGATTGAGTGTATCATGACTTAAATTTTACCAGTTAGATATGCTACTATAAATAGATTTAAATAAAATTTTATGTTATTGTCACACCTTTTAGAAAATATCATGAATCTTAAAAAGTTCTTGGTGGTTTTAGTTAGATATAAATATTAATAAATTAATTTAAGAATAGTAGTTAACTTGATATAGAGCAATTTCATAACCTAGGAAATTTTACTAGTCCAAATTATAAAGCATTATTGATGAATTGAATTATGCAATACTTGTAGGCTTTACAAGATTTAATACTATTCACTTTTCCTCTCTACATTATTTGTTGAGTTCTCTAAACTTATTTATGTGAATATTAATAAAAGTCGATGCTTATGCATTATGATGATATTTTACATCATTTACATAGTCGAAAGGAGGTACAGAAAAGGAAATTAAGCTTTGTAATAAAGTTTTGATTTATTGTATATATTTTATTACATTTAGATATTAATCATATAGTGAAATTAAATTAATTTTAATTTTGAAAAATTATAAAGAAATTATTTTCTTTCACGATTAGATTGCATTTGGAATATTTGATTTCTTCTTCTATTATCAAAAGCAAATAATTTGTTTTATCATAAAGCAAATATGGTCATATCTATTAATCAATAAATGAAGCACCTCCTTCTTTAGATCATTGTTGAGGATTTTAACACCAATTTGTGTTAATATAAAGTATATGGTAATTTTAACAAACTAAGTGATCATAATGATGACGTTAAGCATTGTGTTAATCTGCAGAATTTTCAAACTTAAAATTTGAAGGTAATATCATTTTTTGGGGTTATGTTATTATATGTGGTGGAGGATGTTTACGAAAGGGATAATGTTGAAGGAAATTATTAAAATTTATATTACATTGACAATAGACATGTAGTATGGAGACCTAATTTGCGTTGTGGTTACTAGTTGATATAGAAGTGTGTTTTTATTGTAGGGAGGCCCTTATTTCATAAGGGGGATGTCCATTTTATAGGGAAAATGCTGCCAAAATTTCAATAGGATCCTCGTAGATTATGATTTTGAAATTAAAACAAAAGCTCCTTAATTTTAACTTATGATCTTATTTTGGAGGAGACTTATAATTATGGAAATTATTAAGGATAAAACCTAATGGTTGAATTATTTGAGTATAATTAATGACCTTCATTGAGTATAATATTTCATGGCAACTGTTTTCATATATCTCGCTTTCTAATTAAGATATGAATGATTTTGTTGTTGGTTTTCATTATAGCTCTATCATCATCTTCTACTTTGACGTACTTCAGGAACATCTCTCTGTTTTCCGATTGAGGTCAATGCTTATGTTTTTGCTATAGCTTTTTGCTCTTCATTTATTTTTTTACATATGAACTTCCCATCATAACTTCCTGAATCTTTTATTGATATGGCTTGCACGATGTGAAACTTGATTGTAGTATAAACTTCAGTTATGTATTAATTTATGCATGACGAGGTTGACTTATGTAATTGTTCCAATTACCTTAATTATCTGAATCCATAATTTGATTGGTGCTCTTTAAATTGATGAGGTTTTCTTTACTTGTTATGTGCACATTTTTTGATTTTTTGTTTTTATGAAATTGTATATGTTCAACGAATTGATTAAAATAGGTTTTCACAATAATATTCATATTTTTATTAATACTTATTTGGCAATTGTTTGATATTTAATATCCATTAAATATCAAATTATGATCAATCATTATCTTATGACATATATGATTACAAACATATATGTTGGATATTCAGTTTAAATATACTAGGAGCCTAGCTAGGATTCAGAACGAGAACAACTGATGTTTAATCATAAGTCTTATCTGACATGTTTTGTTATATGTGGTTAACATAGCATACTAACTTTGGATTCGTTGTTTTTAAAATAACAGTCCTCCACATATGAGTTTCCGCTATAGATCTTGGATGTACAGACGTCTAACCCCTGATGGTTTCAGTAATCTTGAATTTGTTGAGGGAGTTGATGAGTTTATTCATTATGCATCTTTGCAACCTGCATATATAGATGGGTCAAAGATCAGATGTCTATGTAAAAAGTGAAAACACAAATGCTTCCTTACTATTGATGAAGTTAATTTGCATTTGTTAAGAAAAGGGTTTGTCCCCAATTATTTTGAGTGGACACGACATGGGGAACCATTGATTTCTAGCACCTCAAGGAGAACTGAAACACAATCATCTGTCAACTTAAATGAGTATGACAAGGAGGTTGGATTTAGAAGAAATTATGTTGATGGAACTGAAAACTCCTACAGGCAAATGGTTTACGATGGGGTCAGTTATACATTTGAGCCAAATAGGGAAAATGTTGAAGAAGAACCTAACCCACAAGCAAAACATTTTTTTGACTTACTACAGTCAGCTGACTAAGAATTGTAACCAAATTTTGAGACAATGACCTAATTGTCATCAATTGCTCGAATATTGAACATAAAGAGTGAAGGGCATATTTCGGATCGTAGTTTTGATAAAATTCTAGAGTGGTATAATGAATCATTGCCTGCTGATCATACAATGGTTGATAGTTTTTATAATATGAAGAAACTTATTTAGGGTCTTAGTTTACCTATGGAAAAGATTAATTGTTGTCGGTTGGTATGTATGTTGTATTAGGGAGATGATATGAACTTAGAAGAGTGCAAATTTTGAGGTCAACCTAGGTTTAAGCCATGAAAACGTTCTATGAAACAAAAATTAGTTCCATGGAAGCAGATGTATTATTTCCCGTTCAATCCGAGAATGTAGAGAATTTATGCTTATGATGTTACTGCATCTCACATAAGATGGCATGCTGAACACGAATAGGAAGATGAAGTAATGAGTCATCCATCAGATGCATTGGCATGGAAACATTTCAATGACACCGATGTTGATTTCACAATTGACAGTTGAAATGTTCGGTTGGGATTGTCGACGGATGGATTTCAACCTTTTGGTCAATCCGGTCAGTAATATTCTTCATGGTCAATTATAATAACTCCTTATAATTTTCCTCCTTGGATGTGTATGAAAGAGGCATATATATTCTTGACAGTGATTGTCCTAGGGCCAACAAATCCGAAGCAAAAAATAGATATTTTCTTACAACCATTGATATCTGAATTACAGCAGCTTTGGAAATATGGTGTTCAAACATATGATGTCTCCCTAAAACAGAATTTTGTGTTGAGAGCGGCTTTGATGTGGACCATCAGTGACTTTCCGGCTTTTGCCATGTTATCTGGATGAAGCACAGCTGGAAAATTTGCTTGTCCTTATTGGAGCAATGATTCTGATACGTTTGATCTTCCAAACGGAGGCAAAATATATTGGTTTGACAATCACAGAAAATATCTTCCTTCAGATGATCCATTTAGGTGCAATAAACATAAGTTCATAAAAAATAGGATGGTTAACACACCTCCTCCTCCTATAAAAGTCGGTGAAGAGATTTTGCAAGAGATTGAGGAATTAGGCTTGTTGAAAGTAATATAATTAAAGGCCTATGAAGTAAATTCAACCAAAGTTCAACCATTAGTTAGAACTTTGGTTGGTGAAAACGAAGCATATTTTGGGATTTGTCATATTGGAAAATGAATTTGATATGTCATAATCAAGATGTGATGTTGGGACCCGATCCGGAAATCGGATCCCAACCGGGAAGCGAAGGAAAACGAAGGAAACAAAGCGGGTTCAAATTGAATAAATCGAATCACAACGAATCGAATACAAATTAATTTCCGACATCTGTGAACAAATATCAAAGAAAGCGTTTGCGTTGGAAACCTTAGACTAACCTTAATCCGAAATCAGTATAATTTTTTTTTCTTTTCTTTTTCTTCTCTTTTCTCGTTCCTTAATCCAAATACATTCACATACAGTCGCACTATCCATGTGCAAGACCATAACTCAATCCAATACATAATTCCAGAATTCATACACCTTATGCTCATTACATACACAATTTCATAAATCAAAGCTTTATACAAATCATAGTGGCAATTTCAAGCCTGATACATTACCCATAACCCTAAACCAAGGTACACAATACACAATATAAACACATGCAAACAGAAATCTTCAGTTTTCTTTACCCGATCTTCTTCTCATCACCTGTGGATGGGAATGAAGGGGGGTGAGCTTATAGCTCGTGGGTAACAGTTTATAATAAAATACATAAGCAAAACACTTGAAATTCTTTTTCTTTTTCTGATCTTAGAAAACATTTCTTTGAAATCAGTAAAGCACATTTTCAAAACGTTCCTTTCTTGCTGTAGTCGAAATCGCAATTTGCAAAACGTATAATTTTTGGCTTTCAGCCATAAACCCATAAGTTACAAACATGAATGCATCAACTTGACAATTTATAAATGCAATGGCAAATCACATATGCAATGCACAACACATGGCTCGAGAGTTCCATAAACACAACGGAAACCGAAGTTTACCGTAAATACAACGAGTCCATTTTCGGATCTCGAGGGCCACAAGCGGGCAGCCGGGAGAAGGCTATTCCATAAGTCGACGTGCACGTGACTAACACATCTTTCCTCTCTCGCCCAAACAAAAGCACATATTCATGCTCAATCAATTTATCGAATGATCTTTTCCGAACACACGAAATTCCATGAAATCTTTCAAAACATAACACATTGTATTTTGCAATTCATCAAAAGTTCATGTATGGAATCAATAATGATTTTTCAAATCATTCACATAATGATGCAATTGAAATCGTAAAATCTCTTTATTTAAAGAAAGCATTAGTGGCTTATAGATTCTATTATAAACAGGTACCCACCTCGAATCGATGCTAGAAACTTGTTCCTCGCTCCAATTTGTCCATTGATTCCTTCTTTCTTCCAATTTAGCTTTACCTAAAGCAATTCCACCCAAATTCAACATCATAATTAACTTAATCCTCAAAATTGAACTTAGAAAACATAAATCCTCATTTATTCAAATTTTCTAAATCATAATTGCCAAAATCCCCAAATTCCAAATTTGGGCATAAACCTAATTAATTTCCATCCAAAATTAAACATAACCTAAGGCATAGACATCAAAATTGATTTCATACTCTACAAACCCATACCATTTTCCATAATTCTAAACCAAGAAACTCATCAAGTCTCAACTTGAAAATTTCGAACTTACCTCTCTCTCCACCATTTTCGGCCATGTCTTGACTCCATAGGCAAGCTTCCATCATCCTCCATCTATTCTCTTGAACAAGCCTCGAAAACCCCTTAAAAACCAGTAGAAAAATCGAAACTTTAAAACTCTTCCATCTTCTTTTCCACCGTCGGCTGCTTCTCCCTTCTCCTTTCTTTTATTTCTTTCATTCTCTCACAAATTTATGGCTTTCTCTTACATCCCACGACAGCCTCCCTCTATTTATACTGCCATGTCATTTAATGAATGGGGAATGACCCATATGCCCCTCCATTTAAGCCTATAAACTTAACACTTAAGTGATCTTCCAACAATGTCCTTCCTAACAACTGACATCTTGTCTCCTTATTTCGATCAGGTAGCTGAAGTCGTTTGACAAAACTCTCTTCTAGAGAAATGTCCCTCTATGTCTTACGAATCCATCGCTTCAAGAATCAGGTCGTTCAGAGCTCTATAACTCAAGATATCTCCAAAATACTGAAGTCTGTTCTTCAGACCCGCGGATGAACACTACACCTAACTTCCAACCCATATTTGAAAGGCTTAGAGGCTCCATTGTCGATCGGCTCCTTCATAAATTTTGTAGCCCCATATCTCTAGTTTAATTTGCAAAAAGACTCAACTCAATCCGAGCTCTAGCGAGCTCTAGCGACCTATAATACTGAACACTGTTCAGCCATTACAAAGCTGAGACTGAACTCTATACTCAACTTCCGACCTGTATTTGAAAGTCTTAGAGGCTCCATTGTCGGTCGGCTCCTTCATAACATTTATAGATCTGTGTCTCTAGTTTAATGTCCAAAAAGAATCAACTCAATCCGAGCTCTAGCGACCTATATTACTGAACACTGTTCAGTCATTACAACACCAGAACTGAACACTACACGGAACTTCCGACCTACCTTTGGAAGTCTTAGAGGCCAAATTATAGCTCGGCACCTTCATAACATTTGTAGCCCCATGTGTCTAGTTTAATTTCCAACAAGAATCAACTCAATCCGAGCTCTAGCGAGCTCTGGCGACCTATATTACTGAACACTGTTCAGTCACTACAACACCAGGACTGAACACTACACTGAAATTCCGACCTATATTTGAAAGTCTTAGAGGCCAAATTATAGCTTAGCACCTTCATAACATTTGTAGCCCCATCTCTCTAGTTTAATTCTCAAAAAGAATTAGTTCAATCCGAGCTCTATAGCTCAAGATATATCCAAAATACCAAACACTATTCAAACTTTTACAACTGATCAACTCATTATAATCCGAGCTATCTTTCTCCATTTAATGCAAAAACTGATCTATCTAGTATGGAAAGATAGAAAAATGTTTTAGGAATCCAACGCTTCAAGAATCGGGTCGATCGGATGTCGGACGAAGAAGTTATGGCCAAAACAAGGAAGAAAGGTCGATCGCTCAGACAGTGTCGGTCGCCGCACTGTGCCGGTCTCCGCTTCGTCGGTCGCCCGCATCAGGTCGGTCGCCCGCACCAGGTCGGTCTCCCGAACCAGGTCGGTCGCCCGCACCAGGTCGGTCGCCCGCACCAGGTCGGTCTCCCGCACCAGGTCGGTCTCCCGCACCAGGTCGGTCGGCCTTGGCGCCTGCCAGTGGGTCGCTTCTACCACTGATCCGACCTCCGAATTTCAAACGTTCATATCTTTTGACTCCGAGCTCCAAATGACACGCGGTTTGTTTCGTTGGAAAGCTAAGAGATAGCTCTACCATTTTCAAGAAGGACTCACAAGCAAGCTCGGACTCTAAAGGGATCAAAAGTTTACACAAATATGACTTATCGATTATTTCTCAACAGGTTCAAAACTTGCAACCATCATAACTTTTGATCCGAACTCCAAATTTAACAAACTTAGAGTCTATGGAAAGGTAAAAGAACCTCTACAACTTTCATGAAGACCTTAAATATCAGATCAACCTCTAAATGGGTCAAATACTCCACACAAAGCTGACTGGTCGATCACTTCACACTAAACAATATCGTAACTTCTAACAATCATAACTTTCTACTCCTTGTCCATTATTTTCGTGATTTATATCAATAGAAAGATAAAAACAAGATCTACAATATTCATGAAGAACTCTGAAGCAATTCAACCTCTAGCTAAGTCCATTTTTCAATCAAAGTTTCTGTCCTGCTAGCAATCACCTAAGCAATGTCCAAATTTCACATTATCATATCTTTCAACCTCCACAACCAAAAATCGCATATCATACATCATTTTGAAGCTATTCAAATTCTCTATACTTTCATGTAACTATTTACTCTAATTTGAACTACATCAGTACGAAAATTGCCTCAAAACACAACATATACAATCCTACACTTAGAGCATTTTCCAAAACCAAGGCAAAATACACTCAACTTTCAAAGTCATCAAAACCAAACACTTCATTTCTCATCAATCTCCTTTAAGTACAATAATAGCACACTCATTTAATTCCCATTTAATATTTCTAATTTCTACCGAAAGATCGGGGTCCAATAATTCTCCCCCTCTTAAAAGAATTTCGCCCACGAAATTCCTCTTAGACATTATCATGTAACACAATCTCTTAACTAATTTCTTTTCAATAGATCATAATTAATCACCTTTCCTATCTAATGTCCTCATAATACATATTCTCAATTCTTGAGTCACATACCACTCATATCATATCAATACATATATTTCTATCATCAAGCTCATCTTTCAATTATTCTGCTATTGCATCTCCTATATATTCGAAGCCAAATCATCTAACCTCATCATGAATTTCTAATCTTAATTTCCATACACACAATCTTAAAATCAATCATACTCTTGACACTTAAATCAAATAGTCACTGTCATTCCTCGAATAATTCATGAACACTTATTCACATAGATATCATACTCTCACTAATTCAATCATATAACTCATCACCTCAATCAAAACAATCATTTAGATTCGTCCAATAATTCATGAAAGACAATCACATCATGTTCACATTCTCACAAGATCAATCTTATCCTCACAAACTCTTATCCATTTCTTACTCATACACATACGCCCAAGTAAGATCATATTACTGGGCTCTGATACCACAAATGTTGGGACCCGATCCGGAAATCGGATCCCAACCGGGAAGCGAAGGAAAACGAAGGAAACAAAGCGGGTTCAAATCGAATAAATCGAATCACAACGAATCGAATACAAATTAATTTCCGACATCCGTGAACAAATATCAAAGAAAGCGTTTGCGTTGGAAACCTTAGACTAACCTCAATCCGAAATCGGTATAAAATTTTTCCCTTTTTTTTTCTCTCTTTTCTCATTCCTCGATCCAAATGCATTCACATACAATCGCACTATCCAATGTCCAGTATTCATTCATTCACATTTTTCCATATATAAGTCCATAACTTAATCCAATACATAATTCTAGAATTCATAGACCTTATGCTCATTACATACACAATTTCATAAATCAAAGCTTTATACAAATCATAGTGGCAATTTCAAGCCTGATACATTACCCATAACCCTAAACCAAGGTACACAATACACAATATAAACACATGCAAACAGAAATCTTCAGTTTTCTTTACCCGATCTTCTTCTCATCACCTGTGGATGGGAATGAAGGGGGGTGAGCTTATAGCTCGTGGGTAACAGTTTATAATAAAATACATAAGCAAAACCCTTGAAATTCTTTTTCTTTTTCTGATCTTAGAAAACATTTCTTTGAAATCAGTAAAGCACATTTTCAAAACGTTCCTTTCTTGCTGTAGTCGAAATCGCAATTTGCAAAACGTATAATTTTTGGCTTTCAGCCATAAACCCATAAGTTACAAACATGAATGCATCAACTTGACAATTTATAAATGCAATGGCAAATCACATATGCAATGCACAACACATGGCTCGAGAGTTCCATAAACACAACGGAAACCGAAGTTTACCGTAAATACAACGAGTCCATTTTCGGATCTCGAGGGCCACAAGCGGGCAGCCGGGAGAAGGCTATTCCATAAGTCGACGTGCACGTGACTAACACATCTTTCCTCTCTCGCCCAAACAAAAGCACATATTCATGCTCAATCAATTTATCGAATGATCTTTTCCGAACACACGAAATTCCATGAAATCTTTCAAAACATAACACATTGTATTTTGCAATTCATCAAAAGTTCATGTATGGAATCAATAATGATTTTTCAAATCATTCACATAATGATGCAATTGAAATCGTAAAATCTCTTTATTTAAAGAAAGCATTAGTGGCTTATAGATTCTATTATAAACAGGTACCCACCTCGAATCGATGCTAGAAACTTGTTCCTCGCTCCAATTTGTCCATTGATTCCTTCTTTCTTCCAATTTAGCTTTACCTAAAGCAATTCCACCCAAATTCAACATCATAATTAACTTAATCCTCAAAATTGAACTTAGAAAACATAAATCCCTCATTTATTCAGCTTTCTAAATCATAAATTGCCAAAATCCCCAAATTCCAAATTTGGGCATAAACCTAATTAATTTCCATCCAAAATTAAACATAACCTAAGGCATAGACATCAAAATTGATTTCATACTCTACAAACCCATACCATTTTCCATAATTCTAAACCAAGAAACTCATCAAGTCTCAACTTGAAAATTTCGAACTTACCTCTCTCTCCACCATTTTCGGCCATGTCTTGACTCCATAGGCAAGCTTCCATCATCCTCCATCTATTCTCTTGAACAAGCCTCGAAAACCCCTTAAAACCAAAGAAAAATCAAACTTTAAAACTCTTCCATCTTCTTTTCCACCGTTACCGCTTCTCCCTTCTCCTTTCTTTTATTTCTTTCATTCTCTCACAAATTTATGGCTTTCTCTTACATCCCACGACAGCCTCCCTCTATTTATACTTCCATGTCATTTAATGAATGGGGAATGACCCATATGCCCCTCCATTTAAGCCTATAAACTTAACACTTAAGTGATCTTCCAACAATGTCCTTCCTAAGAACTGACATCTTGTCTCCTTATTTCGATCAGGTAGATGAAGTCGTTTGACAAAACTCTCTTCTAGAGAAATGTCCCTCTATGTCTTACGAATCCATCGCTTCAAGAATCAGGTCGTTCGGAGCTCTATAACTCAAGATATCTCCAAAATACTAAAGTCTGTTCTTCAGACCCGCGGATGAACACTACACCTAACTTCCAACCCATATTTGAAAGGCTTAGAGGCTCCATTGTCGATCGGATCCTTCATAAATTTTGTAGCCCCATATCTCTAGTTTAATTTGCAAAAAGACTCAACTCAATCCGAGCTCTAGCGAGCTCTAGCGACCTATAATACTGAACACTGTTCAGCCATTACAAAGCTGAGACTGAACTCTATACTCAACTTCCGACCTGTATTTGAAAGTCTTAGAGGCTCCATTGTCGGTCGGCTCCTTCATAACATTTATAGATCTGTGTCTCTAGTTTAATGTCCAAAAAGAATCAACTCAATCCGAGCTCTAGCGACCTATATTACTGAACACTGTTCAGTCATTACAACACCAGAACTGAACACTACACTGAACTTCCGACCTACCTTTGGAAGTCTTAGAGGCCAAATTATAGCTCGGCACCTTCATAACATTTGTAGCCCCATGTGTCTAGTTTAATTTACAACAAGAATCAACTCAATCCGAGCTCTAGCGAGCTCTGGCGACCTATATTACTGAACACTGTTCAGTCACTACAACACCGGGACTGAACACTACACTGAAATTCCGACCTATATTTGAAAGTCTTAGAGGCCAAATTATAGCTTGGCACCTTCATAACATTTGTAGCCCCATCTCTCTAGTTTAATTCTCAAAAAGAATTAGTTCAATCCGAGCTCTATAGCTCAATATATATCCAAAATACCAAACACTATTCAAACTTTTACAACTGATCAACTCATTATAATCCAAGCTATCTTTCTCCATTTAATTCAAAAACTGATCTATCTAGTATGGAAAGATAGAAAAATGTTTTAGGAATCCAACGCTTCAAGAATCGGGTCGATCGGATGTCGGACGAAGAAGTTATGGCCAAAACAAGGAAGAAAGGTCGATCGCTCAGCACTTTGCAGTCGGTCTCCCGCACTGTGTCGGTCGCCAGATCAGTCGGTCGCCCGCACCAGGTCGGTCTCCCGAACCAGGTCGGTCGCCCGCACCAGGTCGGTCGCCCGCACCAGGTCGGTCTCCCGCACCAGGTCGGTCTCCCGCACCAGGTCGGTCGGCCTTGTGCGCCCGCGTAGGTCGCTCTACCACTCTGATCCGACCTCCGAATTTCAAACGTTCATATCTTTTGACTCCGAGCTCCAAATGACACGCGGTTTGTTTCGTTGGAAAGCTAAGAGATAGCTCTACCATTTTCAAGAAGGACTCACAAGCAAGCTCGGACTCTAAAGGGATCAAAAGTTTACACAAATATGACTTATCGATTATTTCTCAACAGTTCCAAAACTTGCAACCATCATAACTTTTGATCCAGAACTCCAAATTTAACAAACTTAGAGTCTATGGAAAGGTAAAAGAACCCTCTACAACTTTCATGAAGACCTTAAATATCAGATCAACCTCTAAATGGGTCAAATACTCCACACAAAGCTGACTGGTCGATCAGCTTCACACTAAACAATATCAGAACTTCTAACAATCATAACTTTCTACTCCCTTGTCCATTATTTTCGTGATTTATATCAATAGAAAGATAAAAACAAGATCTACAATATTCATGAAGAACTCTGAAGCAATTCAACCTCTAGCTAAGTCCATTTTTCAATCAAAGTTTCTGTCCTGCTAGCAATCACCTAAGCAATGTCCAAATTTCACATTATCATATCTTTCAACCTCCACAACCAAAAATCGCATATCATACATCATTTTGAAGCTATTCAAATTCTCTATACTTTCATGTAACTATTTACTCTAATTTGAACTACATCAGTACGAAAATTGCCTCAAAACACAACATATACAATCCTACACTTAGAGCATTTTCCAAAACCAAGGCAAAATACACTCAACTTTCAAAGTCATCAAACCAAACACTTCATTTCTCATCAATCTCCTTTAAGTACAATAATAGCACACTCATTTAATTCCCATTTAATATTTCTAATTTCTACCGAAAGATCGGGTCCAATAATTCTCCCCTCTTAAAAGAATTTCGCCCACGAAATTCCTCTTAGACATTATCATGTAACACAATCTCTTAACTAATTTCTTTTCAATAGATCATAATTAATCACCTTTCCTATCTAATGTCCTCATAATACATATTCTCAATTCTTGAGTCACATACCACTCATATCATATCAATACATATATTTCTATCATCAAGCTCATCTTTCAATTATTCTGCTATTGCATCTCCTATATATTCGAAGCCAAATCATCTAACCTCATCATGAATTTCTAATCTTAATTTCCATACACACAATCTTAAAATCAATCATACTCTTGACACTTAAATCAAATAGTCACTGTCATTCCTCGAATAATTCATGAACACTTATTCACATAGATATCATACTCTCACTAATTCAATCATATAACTCATCACCTCAATCAAAACAATCATTTAGATTAGTCGAATAATTCATGAAAGACAATCACATCATGTTCACATTCTCACAAGATCAATCTTATCCTCACAAACTCTTATCCATTTCTTACTCATACACATACGCCCAAGTAAGATCATATTACTGGGCTCTGATACCACAAATGTTGGGACCCGATCCGGAAATCGGATCCCAACCGGGAAGCGAAGGAAAACGAAGGAAACAAAGCGGGTTCAAATCGAATAAATCGAATCACAACGAATCGAATACAAATTAATTTCCGACATCCGTGAACAAATATCAAAGAAAGCGTTTGCGTTGGAAACCTTAGACTAACCTCAATCCGAAATCGGTATAAAATTTTTCCCTTTTTTTTTTCTCTCTTTTCTCATTCCTCGATCCAAATGCATTCACATACAATCGCACTATCCAATGTCCAGTATTCATTCATTCACATTTTTCCATATATAAGTCCATAACTTAATCCAATACATAATTCTAGAATTCATAGACCTTATGCTCATTACATACACAATTTCATAAATCAAAGCTTTATACAAATCATAGTGGCAATTTCAAGCCTGATACATTACCCATAACCCTAAACCAAGGTACACAATACACAATATAAACACATGCAAACAGAAATCTTCAGTTTTCTTTACCCGATCTTCTTCTCATCACCTGTGGATGGGAATGAAGGGGGGTGAGCTTATAGCTCGTGGGTAACAGTTTATAATAAAATACATAAGCAAAACCCTTGAAATTCTTTTCTTTTCTGATCTTAGAAAACATTTCTTTGAAATCAAGAAGCACATTTTCAAAACGTTCCTTTCTTCTTTGTAGTCGAAATCGCAATTTGCAAAACGTATAATTTTTGGCTTTCAGCCATAAACCCATAAGTTACAAACATGAATGCATCAACTTGACAATTTATAAATGCAATGGCAAATCACATATGCAATGCATAACACATGGCTCGAGAGTTCCATAAACACAACGGAAACCGAAGTTTACCGTAAATACAACGAGTCCATTTTCGGATCTCGAGGGCCACAAGCGGCAGCCGGGGAGAAGGCTATTCCATAAGTCGACGTGCACGTGACTAACACATCTTTCCTCTCTCGCCCAAACAAAAGCACATATTCATGCTCAATCAATTTATCGAATGATCTTTTCCGAACACACGAAATTCCATGAAATCTTTCAAAACATAACACATTGTATTTTGCAATTCATCAAAAGTTCATGTATGGAATCAATAATGATTTTTCAAATCATTCACATAATGATGCAATTGAAATCGTAAAATCTCTTTATTTAAAGAAAGCATTAGTGGCTTATAGATTCTATTATAAACAGGTACCCACCTCGAATCGATGCTAGAAACTTGTTCCTCGCTCCAATTTGTCCATTGATTCCTTCTTTCTTCCAATTTAGCTTTACCTAAAGCAATTCCACCCAAATTCAACATCATAATTAACTTAATCCTCAAAATTGAACTTAGAAAACATAAATCCCTCATTTATTCAGCTTTCTAAATCATAAATTGCCAAAATCCCCAAATTCCAAATTTGGGCATAAACCCTAATTAATTTCCATCCAAAATTAAACATAACCTAAGGCATAGACATCAAAATTGATTTCATACTCTACAAACCCATACCATTTTCCATAATTCTAAACCAAGAAACTCATCAAGTCTCAACTTGAAAATTTCGAACTTACCTCTCTCTCCACCATTTTCGGCCATGTCTTGACTCCATAGGCAAGCTTCCATCATCCTCCATCTATTCTCTTGAACAAGCCTCGAAAACCCCTTAAAAACCAGTAGAAAAATCGAAACTTTAAAACTCTTCCATCTTCTTTTCCACCGTCGGCTGCTTCTCCCTTCTCCTTTCTTTTATTTCTTTCATTCTCTCACAAATTTATGGCTTTCTCTTACATCCCACGACAGCCTCCCTCTATTTATACTTCCATGTCATTTAATGAATGGGGAATGACCCATATGCCCCTCCATTTAAGCCTATAAACTTAACACTTAAGTGATCTTCCAACAATGTCCTTCCTAAGAACTGACATCTTGTCTCCTTATTTCGATCAGGTAGCTGAAGTCGTTTGACAAAACTCTCTTCTAGAGAAATGTCCCTCTATGTCTTACGAATCCATCGCTTCAAGAATCAGGTCGTTCGGAGCTCTATAACTCAAGATATCTCCAAAATACTGAAGTCTGTTCTTCAGACCCGCGGATGAACACTACACCTAACTTCCAACCCATATTTGAAAGGCTTAGAGGCTCCATTGTCGATCGGCTCCTTCATAAATTTTGTAGCCCCATATCTCTAGTTTAATTTTCAAAAAGACTCAACTCAATCCGAGCTCTAGCGAGCTCTAGCGACCTATAATACTGAACACTGTTCAGCCATTACAAAGCTGAGACTGAACTCTATACTCAACTTCCGACCTGTATTTGAAAGTCTTAGAGGCTCCATTGTCGGTCGGCTCCTTCATAACATTTATAGATCTGTGTCTCTAGTTTAATGTCCAAAAAGAATCAACTCAATCCGAGCTCTAGCGACCTATATTACTGAACACTGCTCAGTCATTACAACACCGAATCGAACACTACACTGAACTTCCGACCTACCTTTGGAAGTCTTAGAGGCCAAATTATAGCTCGGCACCTTCATAAAATTTGTAGCCCCATGTGTCTAGTTTAATTTCCAACAAGAATCAACTCAATCCGAGCTCTAGCGAGCTCTGGCGACCTATATTACTGAACACTGTTCAGTCACTACAACACCGGGACTGAACACTACACTGAAATTCCGACCTATATTTGAAAGTCTTAGAGGCCAAATTATAGCTCGGCACCTTCATAACATTTGTAGCCCCATCTCTCTAGTTTAATTCTCAAAAAGAATCAGTTAAATCCGAGCTCTATAGCTCAAGAACACTATTCAAACTTTTACAACTGATCAACTCATTATAATCCGAGCTATCTTTCTCCATTTAATGCAAAAACTGATCTATCTAGTATGGAAAGATAGAAAAATGTTTTAGGAATCCAACGGGTTATGGCCAAAACAAGGAAGAAAGGTCGGTCGCCCACACCAGGTCGGTCGCCCGCACCAGGTCGGTCTCCCGCACCAGGTCGGTCGCCCGCATCAGGTCGGTCGCCCGCACCAGGTCGGTCACCCGAACCAGGTCGGTCGCCCGCACCAGGTCGGTCTCCGCGTGTCGGTCGGCCTCAGGCGCCTGCCAGAGGTCGCTCTACCACTCGATCCGACCTCCAATTTCAAACGCTCATATCTTTTGACTCGAGCTCCAAATGACACGCGGTTTGTTTCGTTGGAAAGCTAAGAGATAGCTCTACCATTTTCAAGAAGGACTCACAAGCAAGCTCGGACTCTAAAGGGATCAAAAGTTTACACAAATATGACTTATCGATTATTTCTCAACAGCCCAAAACTTGCAACCATCATAACTTTTGATCCAGAACTCCAAATTTAACAAACTTAGAGTCTATGGAAAGGTAAAAGAACCCTCTACAACTTTCATGAAGACCTTAAAAATCAGATCAACCTCTAAATGGGTCAAATACTCCACACAAAGCTGACTGGTCGATCACTTCACACTAAACAATATCAGAACTTCTAACAATCATAACTTTCTACTCCCTTGTCCATTATTTTCGTGATTTATATCAATAGAAAGATAAAAACAAGATCTACAATATTCATGAAGAACTCCGAAGCAATTCAACCTCTAGCTAAGTCCATTTTCAATCAAAGTTTCATCCCGCTAGCAATCACCTAAGCAATGTCCAAATTTCACATTATCATATCTTTCAACCTCCACAACCAAAAATCGCATATCATACATCATTTTGAAGCTATTAAAATTCTCTATACTTTCATGTAACTATTTACTCTAATTTGAACCACATCAGTACGAAAATCGCCTCAAAACACAACATATACAATCCTACACTTAGAGCATTTTCCAAAACCAAGGCAAAATACACTCAACTTTCAAAGTCATCAAAACCAAACACTTCATTTCTCATCAATCTCCTTTAAGTACAATAATAGCACACTCATTTAATTCCCATTTAATATTTCTAATTTCTACCGAAAGATCGGGGTCCAATATGTGATGCACATTGAGAAAAACTTTTTTGACAACTTGTTCAATACCATTATGAACATTGAAGGGACGACAAAAGACAATGCAAAATCTAAAGCTGATTTGTAACCTTTTTGTAGAAGAAATGAGTTACATAAAGATCTTTGAACTGGTAAATATCTGAAGGCATATTACACTTTGGACAAGAAACAAAAGGAGCTTTTATGTGAATGGTTGAAAAGTCTAAAGTTTCCTGATGGTTATGTTTCAAACTTGGCTAGGTGTTTCGATATGAGGAAGTACAAATTATTTGGGATGAAAATTCATGATTGTCATGTATTTATGCAAAGGTTAATCCCAATTGCATTTCAGGAGTTGCTACCTTCTAAGGTATGGGAAGCTATAACAGAGTTAAGCTTGTTTATCAAAAGATTAACATTAGTTGAAATCAAGTTTAGTGATATGGAAAAACTAGAAAATGAAATTCCAGTTATTTTGTGCAAGTTAGAAGGGATTTTTTCTCCAAGTTTCTTTGACTGTATGGAGCATCTACCTGTGCATTTAGCACACGAGGCAAAACTAGCTGGTCTAGTTCAATATCGATGGATGTATCTGTTGGACCCCGTTTTCGAAGTCCAACTCAGAGGTCATAAAATGTGAACTTATTCCCATGAAAACCTCCTTAGGGTAATTCCAATAATTAAAAAAAAAACAGCATCTGCAGTGGAGGACTTCGCCGCGGCAACAAAATGTTCATCATGGCGAACCGTTGGGAAAAAATTCTTCGCCGCGGAGAAAATGCTAAAGTAATTTCCCCTGATCCTTCAGAAAAAGTTCACCGCAGCAAAGATGCTCGATTTACCACACCGAATGTCCTCCAATCTTTCCTAACCTTAATTTCAGTATAAGTTGTCCCAAATTCACTTCCTTTAGCGCAACATCATTTCATAACCATTCCACTACAAATATTATCTCATCAAACTCTCTAGGCTCTTTTCATTTAATTCATTACTTACAACTAATTCTATAAGCCCCGAAATTATTTATTTATTTATTTAATTAATTAAGCATGATTAGACTAATTAAGAAATTGAGTTAACATTAATTAAGATGATAGGAATTAAATATGATAGCATTAAATAGCATATGACATTAATTAGCATGTAATGGCATTAATGAGTTAGGTAAGAGTTAGTAACATTTAATGTGTTAGTTGGGCTTTAATGAGGTAGGAAAAGAGAAATGAGTTGGGCTTGAGAAATTAATGGGCTTAAGTTGTTAGTAAGCAAGTATAAGAAGAAAGAAGGAAGGAAAGAAGAGGAATGAGATGGGCCTTAGGTAAATGGGCTTAAGTGAGTAAGTAGAAGTATAAAAGAAGAGAAGATAAGTGAGTTAGTAGGAAAAAGGAGAAAAACGAAAATCAAAGGGAGAGGGAGAGAAGTTTCGGTGGTGAAGAGAAAGGAAGAAGAGCTTGCTTAGGTTTTGATTTTTCCAAGAGATTCAAGAGGTTTTTGAAGAAAGTTCAAGAATTAAAAGTGTGGAGGAAGGCTAGAGCTTCCTTTTGAACCAAGAAATCACTTGGTGAGCTAAAGATTCAAGGTAAGTTATGTTTTCAAGGTTAAGCTTTTGTTGGTTTTATGGGTTGAAAAGCTTAGAAATGAAGTGGGTTTAGTGATTCTAGGGTTAATTTCATGACTAAGGTTCATTAGGTTTTTCAATTTTAAAACCCTAAGTGATATGAGGTTCTTTTCTTGTCATGAATGAAGAAGGACAAGAAAGAAGAGAAGAACAAGAAGAGGAACTTCCTTAGGGAAGCTTAAACAAGGATATAAGGTGGGTTTCACTTTTATCTTTATGCTAGTAAGTATTAAATGCTACTTTAACTAATGAATTTAATGAATTGTGAATATTTGAGATAAGCATTGATTGTGCCTTAATCATGTATGTAAATGGTGTATGATTGCCATTAAATGAGCATTTTAATAGTATATGTCATTGCCTTGTCATTGCTTGAAATTGCCATGAATTGAATGAGCATGAATGAGAATCATGAAATGAGAGCTAAGCATGAAATATAGCATTTCAAGAATCAGCTTTATGGATGCATGAAAATCCATTTTCAGAAAATCAGTCAGTGGACAAGACAAGTCCAGTTTTTATGCATGAATTTCAGTGTTATGTGGGTTAGTTAAGTCCACCAGCAGAGTCTCGTGCACGTAGACCAGTAAAGCCTTCGCCCGGCTGCCCGATTGTGGCATAGGATGTTCCTTATTGGACTCCTCAGCATATGACTACACTTGTGTAGCTCATCAGTAACCCGTGAACTTTTCAAACCATCAGCTATGTGTGTTTATGTGTTAGCATATGTTTGCAAGAATGATGAATGCATGAATCATGAGATTATGTTTTTAGCTTGATGAATTTATGAAATGCAAGTTGTATGAATTGTTGATGAGAATATTGCCAACAATATGAGTAATGAATAGATTCAGCTTCGTAGTATAAATATAAACGTGTTACCCACGAGCGAAAGCTCACCCCCACTTCCCGTCCCATCTCCAGGTGAAGATCTGGATCTCGAAGGATGAGCTCAAGGCATACTCCAAGATTGTGTTTTTGATGCATTTTCAAGTTAACTTTTGTAAATCAATGCTTTAGGTTGCATTTTGAGAAAACAGATGTATTTTGGCAAGATGTATTTTGATTGAAATATAATAGGCTTGAAATGCCTACTAAAGCATTGTAAAAACATTGTTTTGATATAGATGAAATGCATGAATTATGATTTATCATGATCTCCCAAAATCATTTACTATCATGTTTAAGCATGGTTTCCAAAGTTGTATGAGATTGTTTTGGAATTCATGAGGGTAGATGGATGATGTAAGTTTAAGTGAGATTTTAGCATGTTGAGAGTGGAATGGATGAGTTGAGAGGTTTAGAAGTGTTTATGGTGTTTGGAATAAGTCAAGAGAGAGTGTAGAGGGTTAGGTTTGAGTGCAGAATAGGCATAAGTCGAGTTATTGGACCCATAAGTCGAATCGTGAAGCATTTGAGTAATAAGTCGACTTGTCAGTTAGATAAGTCGACTTGTTTGTCTCGATAAGTCGACTTGTTAGTGATAAGTCGACTTATTTGCCTCGATAAGTCGAGTTGTCAGTATAACTCGAGTTATGAGTTATCATCCAGCATTAGTCGAGTTGTTAGTCAAGTGTTTTGGGCATAGTTAGAGACCGAATCTCGTTTTGTAGTCTTCATGAGAGTTTTAGATCTAGATGTCTACTTTCAAATGGTGAAAGAACGAATACAATCCGACCTCTAGATTAAAAGTTATGAGGATCGCGTCAAAAGAGTTCCAATTTGATTTTGGAAGTGAGCATGGTCTATTGTTTTGGGAATAAATCCCTCATCCGACCTCCAATTGAGGCGAGGATTGAACCATTAGCTTCCTAAGACTTGTATCTTTCTTGATAAAGAAATTGGTATCAATTGGAGTTAAATTGAGGAAGTTTACATCAAAGCAAGTGAGAGGTCAGTTAAGAGAGCATGTTTCAGGTAGGAACTCCTTTAGGTTTCTGGAGCATATCTTGAGTTATATAACTCCGATTGAGGTGATTCTTGCCTCTACAAGAACGTGAGACTTTAAGCTATATTTGTTATGAATAAGTCAGTGTGTGATCATGATGTTTAAGTAGTGTACGCACACCCCGAATGTAGAGTTACGGTTAAGGACCCTGCGAGATATTTAGCACACAACTTCAGGACTACGAAAGTCGGGCTCCGGGAGCGAGATCTGACAATTTGTAGTATCAGAGCAGCTCTAGGTTTATGATTTCCTAGGAACCCTAGTGGGTAACCTCAAGGGTAGAGTCAGCATGCATCATTGGTTTTGAATTGTTTTACATGATTTGAACTTGTTTCACAAAGCATGAGCTAAAGATTTGAAATGTTTTTCATTTAAAGGAGTAATGCCGCCTCGAAGAAGAACTCGAGTAGCTCAATCTCGACCAGGCTCTCAGAGGGGAAGTACGGATGAATCCCACATTCCCCAGGATGCAGGGACCATCCCTGTTATAGATTCTGAGGTACCAAGTGTGCAGTATGAGGTGCCTCTCCAGCCCCCTCCTATGCCCAACCCAGTAGACCCACAATTCTTTCAGGCCTTCGCCCAGGCTTTTGCATATGCTATTGGGCCAGGGAAGGCAGGCTCAGTTGCCAACTCCAGCAGATCGGAGTGGGCAATATGACAAACTCCGGAAGTATGGGGCTGTTGATTTCAGCGGGACTACAAATCCCGAAGAGGCAGAAGCATGGTTGAAGAGGACCGAGAGGGTCCTGAAGCAGATGAAGTGCTCAGATGAAGAGAAGCTAGATTATGCAGGTCGATCACATGGGATGCACTTTGCCTGGTGGGAGTCGATGCCTCGCATGATCAAGACGGTACCTTGAGCTAACATGGAGGGAATTTCTAGAAGCCTTCAGGAGGAAGTACTTCTCGATGGTATATGTCCAAGAGAAGGCCAGGGAATTTCTGAACCTTACCTGAGGATCGGCGGTGAGTGAGTATGAACTGAAGTTCACTCAACTTTCCAGGTATGCAGCCAACATTGTGGCCAATGAAGTGGACAAGTGCTGCAAGTTTGAAGGGGGATTGCACTTAGGGATCAGAGAGAAGGTGGTGATCCATAGTTTCTAGGATTACCAACATTTAGTGGATGCAGCGCTCCAGGTTGAGAAGCTGGAGAAAATTAAGGCTGAAGTGAGCAGGAAAAGGAAGAACAGAGAACAGTCCTCCAGGAGGGGAGTGGGTGCTCCAGCACCTGAGAGGAGCACCAGGAATCATCATACTCAGAGTGGCATGGGCAGTAGTGGTCCTGCTAAGAGTCAGCAGTCCAGGGCAATTTCTGAACAGATCTCTAGTGTGGGAGGCTCAGGAAAGTCATGGAAGGGCAAGCATCCTCAGTGTGATCAGTGCGGGAAGTTTCATCCAGGGAGGTGTCTTAAAGGGTTTGGTGGTTGCTTCCAGTGTGGAGAGAAGGGGCATATGATGAGAGATTGTCCCCAGAGGTCGAGACAGGAGGGTTCCCAAGTTCAAGCTCGAGGCGAGCGGAGACAGTGGGAACCAGCCGATCACCAAGTAGGCAGTTATGGAGCAGTCAGAAGGGCTAATCCTGCAGGGAGGCCAAGAGCACAGGGTCAGGCACCAGCTAGAGTATTTTCCATGACCAGAGAGGAAGCTGCAGCTGCTCCTGAATTTGGGACTGGTATGGCTCAGTTGTTCAATTCTGCAGTTTATGTTTTGATTGATACGAGTTCCACACATTCTTTTGTTTCCTCAAGTATGAATATGCATGCAGTTAATCCTGAGATTATGGATAACTTCCTAGTTGTTAGTACTCCTTTGGGAAGTAAAGTAGTGATCAGTTTGATTTACAAGGATTGTGAGCTCAGCATCAGTGGTACTAGATTGGTAGTATCAGTGGTACTAGATTGTGAACTCTTTACAATACCGCTTGATTTCCGGCTCAAGCTACCTTTACACTTGATTTGTCTTCCGGCACAAATCACACCAACCCCACTTGATTTCCGGCTCAAGCTACCTCACACGTGACCTTTCACTAGTCACTCAATCTATAAAAGAAATAGGATAAAGATCTAAGAACAAGTGCTCAATAAAAATGTAAACAAAGTAAGAACAATGATGAGCAATTTGGAGCAAGATAAGAGTATTTAGGCTTGTAGAAATTCTCTCTACTCTTCTTCCATCATCCTCTATTTATATTTGAAGAAATATAGCTGTTGGAGCTCTTCTAGCCGTTGCTTGATTTGTTATAGCCGTTCCTTAATAATCTCCATTCCATTTTTAGCTAATTTGACCGTTGGAGCTGATTTTGTGCATCCATAAGTCGACTTGTCGAATGCATAAGTCAACTTGCTTCAACCATTTACGTAAAAATTGTAAATCCGCTCTTCAATAAGTCGACTTGTCCTATGTAAGTCGACTTGTCGTCCTCGATAAGTCGACTTGTGTCATGTAAGTCTACTTATGCTGATCTATCTTCATATATAAGTCGAGTTATGTTTTGCAGGTCAACTTGTTTTGTCTTCAACGGTAACATCCACCTAGATCTTCTATAATCCTCATGTTTTAAGCCATTTTCCTTATAATGAACCTCCTTTCTTGATTCTTCAAAGATTAAACACTTGCTCATCTTAATTTGCACGATTCTTACATTGAATAACAATCCAAGGTACCTGAAACAATTTCTTAAACAGTTCTATACATTTTATTATTATCAAAACATAAGTGGAATTAATTTGTCAACCACCATTGGTCCAACAATCTCCCCCTTTTTGATAATGACAAAATACTTAGAAATTGTTTAAGAAATGAAAACAAAGAAACATTGATCAAGGTTTTTATACCTTGTCATTTTAGTTAGAAGTCTCCCCCTCAATCATATAAATCATCGTATTTAATAACCTTAAAAAATCAATTAAAGTTTTAACAAACGCTCCCTTAATCAAGTAATTAAAGAATATCCAATTTTTCATTTTTCTCCCCCTTTTTTGTAGGAAAATCCCGGGGTGTCCATCACATGGACACAGTGCGGAAAACAAAACTTTTTTATTCCGGGAAGTTCCCGAAAGCCAGGATCCAAGTGTATGTATAAATAGTCAAACCATAACGACCAAAGGAGACCGTCTCTAACGGTATCCACGCAGAGGTCGGAAACCTAACCGGGACAAACCCTTTGACCCGGGAATAGCTAGAATAAGGAAAAGACTGCTAGATCTTACCTTATTCTGGAGAGCTTGGAAAATCGATGGAGGAGAAGCTTGAAGATGATGAAGAGCTTGATGGAGAAAGGATTTAAGAAAGAAACTTTTTCCTTCTTCTATTCCAAAACTCACGATGATGCTCCTTGCAAAACCTTTGGTTTTTAATCCAAAAACCTCTTATTTTGCTAAGCCAACGATCATGTTTTTCTTAAGACCAAAGAAACTCTTCTTTGTCTTTTATAACCCATAAGCTACGAAGATCATCATCTCTTCACTTTTCCATTTTGTCTTTTATCATTTATTACTTTGATGACTAAGCAAACTAATGGAAGTTTCTTCCATCTTCTCCTCCATCCACGTGCATGTCTTATATATATATATATATATATTAATTATTTAATTAATTAATCATATATATATATATGTATATATATTGCTGAAGTGGTCCAGTCACACTGGGGTCGGTCCTACCGGGTCCCGGTATGGAAAAACTACCGAAAACCGTTTTCAGCAATGTCGATGTCGCGATCACATCGGGACATATCCCAATCTCATCGGGATCCATTTAATCCTATTGCTCTCCAAATATTGGATCACTATCCAAAACTATTTTACAGATTTCCGAGTCACTCTTATGCGTGTGACCCATTAGGTTCCCGGTTATGTTGGCCACTTAGATTAACACTTAATCTAAGCAAGTCATGAGCGGCGTCTAGCAACACATCATGACCCCCAATTGACCGGAAAGTAATTGGTTTGACTAATGAACCCGAGCTCATCAGGAACCAGATCACGAACCTTTCCATAGACAATTACCGTGCAATTCGTCCTTTCACCATCCTATACCCCACTTGGTTATGAGTATGGTCAAAGTGTCAACTCTCACTAGACTGAGTCTAGCCCAAGTGATATCGGGTCTCGTCCGAACTTATTACTTTATATGTCCATGAAGACCCTCTTCATGACACGGGTGTGCTCCGGCGCCAGAGACTTCCAAGTAATGATCCTGACAAGAAGCTATGGGTATCTCTTCTGCTATTCCAGAAGTGGTGAATCCTTTATTGGCTACTCAATTTGTAACACCCCACTCCTGTAAGACCCGAACCCGATATCGTTGGTGATATCCGAGTCCGTGCCCCGCGAGAGTGGCGTACTACATCAGTCGATTTAAAACTCAGTATACATTTTTTTTTCTTTTTGGAGCCATTAATTCAACGTTAGCGCGGCAAACACAGTAAGTAAATAAAACCCGTGTTCAATATAAACCAGTTTGATTACTACGATGCGTCAAAGAATAATTTACAACCACCAATGCGAGAAAACATTAAAACCACAATGGGCTCGGTAAAATACAAAGCCTTGTTATACGGTGATTGCGGAACACAATTTACTAAGACACTAATGCAGACGCGAACGATCCCGATCTCTAACCTTTACTGCTCTACAGTGAGACATACTCCGTGTCAACGGGGTATTCTTGAGACCGAAAAAATAGATGCAAATTTTGGGTGAGTTTTGCGAACTCAGTGAGAAACCATCATCGGTGGTTCACTCAAATCATGCATTACGCACATGGCGTACAACATAGTACAGTAATCATCAATTACCATGGCGATCAATAACAATGTCGATAATAATAAACCATTCACGAAACACATGCCATCACGAGGCGATACGTAGCGGTCATTTGTGCGAATGCAATGCATATGTTACTCTTTCCAGTTATTCAATATTGTGCCCAAGTGCTCAGTCAGTGTTCAGTGGGGACGCGTCAGGGATTTCTCCCCTCGGGCTCGAGGCGGTCGATCTGATGTGAGAGCTCGAAGTTCTTTTCAGTAAAAATAGCCACTTGGGGCACGTCCATTATCTGATCATGCAATTATGCATGCGGTGCGATATTCGATAAATGTACGGTGTTTGGCTATAAAGCCCAAAGGTATCGATAAATCAATGATATGGCTATAAAGCCCGGTATAGCGATATTGAGATTATGGCTATAAAGCCCGAGATATCGATGTCGGTGTCATTCATGACAAGAAAATCGGTAAACATACAATAGTCCACTCTTATACATGCCAGAAATCATACAGTTCATCATTGCATGTAATTCACGTAGAACATATAAGCAACCAGAAATTTGAGAAACCAACTAGGTTACTCACCTATTACTTTCGAGCTAATACCGGGAAGTTTCTGCCCCGTCGGTCGAACGATGCTCCACTTGGGCCTCTATAAGAACCAGAGAAAAGACGAGTCACTAAATATGCAATTTGTGCTCATGTAGATGAAATATGCATGTTCATGAATTCCCGGCTCTAATCCCATTTTTTTCCATCATAAAATCTGTCTAAAAATTAGAAACCTATTGGCGCTGACGGTGCGCAATTCGGACCTCTATAGGTCCCCAATTAAACAAAACAGTGATTAAAGGCTCCGTTACCCGGGGCCACGTCAATTTCCCGTCTAAAAATTTCCAATTTCTCACAAAATGGAATTCAATATGTTACAAATCCGATGCCTCAAGAATCAGGTCAATCGGACGTCGGACGGAAAAGAAATTGACAAAAGAAACAATCGGGTCCCTTAATGCCAAATAATAACAAAAGTACTAATATATATATATATATGTGCCTTCCTTGCCCTTTTTTCCAGTTTTCAATCCAAAGTTCCAACCTCTATAATTCTTAGCACACAATTCGGAAAAATACAAACTATAGCTTGTTGGAAAGCTCAAGAAAAGCTCTACAATTCTCAAGAATACCATAAAAATCAATTTCACCCCTAAGGGTGTCAAATATCTCATCAAACCTACTGCCCACTCAACACCTATCAAAACAGGGCAGTATTTTCAAATTCAGTAACTCTCCGATTCTTCAGTCAACAATGACACAATAAATATGCTCATCAAGATCACCATGTTATCTATAACTTTCATGAACAATCCACAATCAGATTCATTTGTTAACTATGTCAAACAATTCACCAAAGTATCAACCTACTGAAACCAACCAATCTCAACAGTAATTTCCCAAACAGCATATCTCTTAGCACAAATGTCACCAAATTCTCTACCTTATATTCCTGAAAAGATAAGATCCAAAACTTCAAGTTTCATGAAGAACTCAAACTCTAATTCGATTTCTAGCAATTTCAAAACTACTATGCAAGTTACTGCCATGATCAGCCATTCACATTCTAATGTAAGATCAGTTTTTGCAAAATCATATCTCCCAACTCTGACCTCTAAAAATTATATGCCATATCTCATTTCCAAGATCAACGTATCATCTAGATCTCTTCAGTACATCTCTAAAACCAGTTCAGTCCAAAAAAATCACTAAAATTACTCCAAAACAGAATGTACACCAAATCTGCTAATCCAGCTAGGTTTCACTCATGCATAAAAAACAGTCCATAGTTATCAGTCCATAACTCCTACTATCCATAGCGAAAAAATGCAAAATCAGTGGCAATGGGAAGCTAACTCAATATGCTACAACTTTCATGAAGACCAATTTCCCAAATTCCATACCAATTAATTCAGAAAAATCACCAAACTAATTAGGTCATAAATACCAGTACTGTTCATAGACCCCAAAACAGACATTTTCCATGGAAATTTTCGACCTTCTAACATTACAATTTAATAATACCTATTTCACACTAAATTGAAGCCAACATCCCAAAGTTTCATTGGGCACAAACCTTGCCTCATTTGCACATCTACACAATTAGTTATGGTCAAAACATTCCAATAGGTCAAAGGTGCATTTTCCAGCTTTCCACATTAACCTAACTCCTACCACTTCTAATACCTATAACACATCACTAAGCATCCATTTCTACCACTAATTCAACCACAACTAATCACAACATTTACTTACATGTTTATACATAAGTTGGCAGCACTCACATACACAATTTCCAGATTTTATTTCCATTCATTTAAACATCATAAACATCATTAAAACAAAGAACTTAAATGAACTTACCTATCAAGCTTCCAATCTTTATTTCCTTCTTAACTTCTTTACTTTCTACCTTCACTAATCACTTCTTCCACCACCATACATATGTAGTTCATCATCATGGGAAGACTATAGCTTGGTAAGTGTTTGGAGGAAGATGAAAACAAGAAGAAGAAAATCGATGGTTAAAGATGGAGAGGAAAATGGATAGGTTTGCTCTTTCGGATGAGAGAAGATGTATAAGTATAATAAAGCTTTCAAGTGGTCCCTTTATTGAAAAACACTAGAAGAGTCGTGGATGATGATAGGAAGAAGACAAAATGCATTAAGAAAAGGGACACTTGGCTTTTTAAGACATGGAAAAGACAAAACTAACTAATTAACCTACTTTAATAACAAACTTTCATTAATCCTACTTAAACACTAATCATGACTCTAATCATGACACTAAAATAATTCCCTAACATCAATTATCCACTAATCTCATGCCATTAGGCAATCCTGTTCGGTACAAAACAGTTCACTCAGTCAGTCAGTTGGAATTTTCCGGTCCGGGAAAGAACCCCGAAAAATTTCAGAAAAATTCCCATAAATCCCTAAAAATAGAAAACGATTTATGGCGCACTCAGAATATTTTTTCAAACCCGATAACCCCGTTAATCATAATGAAATTACATTAGGCACAAAAACCGAGAATGTCATGTATGCATGTGCGGTAAGTTTCTGTTCACGATTGTGACTATGTAGCAATCCTATTATGCATGAGCAATCCTGTGAAATCCCGATCTAATGCATACTATGCCAATTTACTATTTTACCCCTTCCAGTAGGGGGTGGGATGCTACACAATTACCTTCGAATACCTCAAACTGTACCCAAGCACCACCCTATGAGCGACCTCTGGAAGGCAACAAGGAATGGAGTCAAAGCACAGAATCAGTATCCAAGATATCCTTGAGTACCTCAAGTCTAAGGATACTTGCACCATTGTTATGATGAGATTATCACTGACATTATAATAGAATACCCATGTGATGATCTCATGGCGGTCATCGATGTACTTACTACCACTAGTAAGCATCCACATGTCAAATCTAAATATCTCAATATTTACGGTTTACGAGATCCACCGCTTGATCCAATCAAGGAATATGACATGTGCTAGTCTATCCGGATTAACAATGTCGGTCTCGTTAATCCTATGACTAGGATAATTTGAATCTTGACATAATTGCACATGATAGGAATCTCGATAGTATGATCACATCATAATTTCCTTCATGCTATGTCATATATCATGGACTTCATTAATTTGATTAAAGATCAACATCAATTCATAACAAAATGAACATCAAATAAATGAAATATGCCTTGCTTTATTTATTCATAAAGTCCGCATACATGACTATGAACAAAATGCGCTAAAGGGATTGCCTTTAGGGCACTACTCTAACAATCTTATGGTATCTTGGACATACATAAGTCGACTTACCTTTGGTGAACAAGGCGACTTATCGATCTCGAAACAAGCATAAGTCGACTTACGGATGGTGCAAGTCGACTTACACCTACAAATCTCCCACTTGACCTAAAGCCAATCGCCTTGGTATCTAATACCATAAGCGGTACATGAGAATCAAAATTCTTCGTGACAATGGCTTTGTCAGCAGATCGACAATGTTCTACTCGTGGAATTCTCTCTATCGACACATCACCCGTGATGATCTCCGAATCGGATGGTATCGGTAGATGCGTGTTTGGATCGTTGATGTGACCTTGGTTCTTTCGCTGCTTAATAGCTCCATTGTTGTCACAATACAATCAGTATGGGCCCATCACAACTGGGAACTACACCAAGTTCAAGATAATGAACTTCTTGATCAAACCGCTTCCTTTCTTGCATCCGATCTTTGCAATGTACTCTGCCTCGATCGTTGAATCGTGATCGTCTCTTGCTTGGAACTCTTCCAACCGATTGCTCCTCCATTCGATGAAAGCGTAACTGATTGGGACACAGGTCGCCCTTATCAGTTGAAAATCGGCATCTGATGCCGCTCACTGAGATTTCCATCTCCATATATCAAGAAAACATCATTAGTTCTTCGCAAGTACTTTAGGATATTCTTGACACCACCCAAAGACCCTCACCGGATCCGATTGGTATCTGCTCGTAACACTTAGAGCATATGATACATCGGGTCTCGTACATAACATTACGTCATGATAGATCCTACTGCAGATGCATACGGGATCATATTCATGCGCATCCTCTCATCCTGTCTTAGGACACATAGACTTGAGCGATATCCCATGAGACATAGGAAGATACCCTCTCTTGGATTGCTCCATGCTAAACCTCTTTAGCATCTTGTCTATGTCGTTGATTTGTGAAAGACCAAGCAACCTCTTGATCTATCTCTATAAATCTTTATCCCAAGGATATAAGTTTCTTCTCCAAGGTCTTTCATGGCAAATTGTTTGGACAACCAAATTTTCTTGATTGCGGCATTGAGACATCGTTTCCTAGTAACAATATGTCATCTACATATAACACAAGGAATACGATTGCGGTTCCATTAACCTTCTTATACACACAATGTTCATCCGGTTTTGTGAGAAACCAAACTCTTTGATTGTCTCATCGAAGCAGATATTCCAACTCTGGATGCTTGCTTTAATCCATAAATGGATTTACGAAGCTTGCATACCTTTTCGCCATCATAGGAGATGATGCCCTCGGGTTGTGTCATATACACATCCTCGATCGATTTCCATTCGGAAAGTCGTCTTCACATCCATTTGCCATATCTCATAATCATAATGGCGGCAATGGCTAGGAGTATCCTAATGGATTTAAGCATTGCTCTTTGGTGAAGGTCTCGTCATAGTCAACTCCTTGTCTTTGATGAAAGCCTTTAACCACAAGCCTTGCTTTATAGGTAATCACATTACCATCCATGTCGGTTTTCTTCTTGAAAACCCATTTGCACCTATAGGTTTTATCCTTCAGTGCATCAACCAAAGTCCATACTTGGTTTTCGTACATGGAATCCATTTGATTTCATGGCACGAAGCCATTTTTCGACTCAACTCTTGAAACCTCTTCATAGGTGGTAGGCTCATCATCCTCTATGAGCAATCGTCATTCTGTTCACTCACCGAAATCCATATCTCTCGGGAGCAGGCGTATCCTACTTGACCTACAATTTCGTGTGTAGTAGAAGGTTGAGCTGTTACCTCATCTGTATGAGTTACGATTTCAGTTCGGCGATTAATCTGCGTCTGTCTCGAAACATCTTGAACTTCTTGAAGCTCAATTTTGCTCCCACCGTCTTCTTGTAAAGAAACTCTTTCTCTAAGAAGACAGCGTGCCTTGAAACAAACACCTTTTGTTCCTCGGCCGGTAGAATTGATATCCTCTTGTTTCTTTAGGATATCCTACGACAGACACTGTCGGACTTTGCTTCAAGCTTATCGACTTTGTCCGCTTCATATAAGCAGACAACCCCAAACTTTCAAATAAGAAGATAAGGTTTCTTGTTAGTCCACATCTCATATGGAGTAACATCAATCGCTTTGATGGAACTCTGCTTAACAAGTAAACAATTTGTCTCGGCGCATACCCCAAAAGGATTTTGGTAGCGTGCAAAGCCATCATAGATCGAACCATGTCCAGAAGGTTCGATTTCTCCTTCTGCCACACCATTGTCTTTGTGGTGTGTAAGGTGGAGTCCATCGAGATAAAATCCCATTATCTCGAGATAATCCAAAACTCTTGGTCTAAGTATTCGCCATCACGATCGATCGTAATGTCTTAATACTTTTCCCAAGTTGTTTTCTACTTCATTCTGAATTGTTTGAACTTTTCAAGCGCTCCAGATTTGTATCTCATCGATATCTGAGATACCCATATCGAGAATAATCATCGATAAAGGTAATGAAGTAACGACAACCACTTCTGGCATGGATGGACATCGGACCACATACATCTGAATGTATTAGGTCTAATAATCCAGTCACTCGTTCACCCTTTCCTTTAAAGGGTAACTTAGTCATCTTGCCTAACAAACAAGATTCACATGTGTCATATGATTCATAATCAAATGACCCTAAACTCCCACTCTCCTGAAGCTTAGCGATGCGTCTCTCGTTTATATGGCCAAGGTGACAATACCATAAGTAAGTTGATTTTAAATTATCTCTTTTATGTCTTTTCTTGTCATTGACATTCATAATTGGATGTGACATATCTAATATGTAAATACCATTGCATAATGTACCCGTACCATAGAGCATTCCATTTAAACTAATAGAATAACCATTGCTCCCAAAAGTTACATGGAAACCAGCTCTATTTAAACAAGAAACAAACAATATGTTCTTTGTTAAAACAGGTACAAAATAACAATCATCCAATTTGAGTACAAGCCCACTGGGGAGTGTCAAAACATAAGTCCCTACGGCTAATGCAGAACTTTGCTCCATTACCAACACGTGGGTCCATATCTCCCTTAATGAGTCGCCATCGTCCCCGAGGCCCTGCGTATCATTACATATGTGAGCCACAACCGTATCTAATACCCATATGTTGTGATCAGAAACAGTATTAACCTCAATGACAAACATATCTGAAGAAGTCGAGACATTTGATGCCTTCTTCTGCTTCAGGGAATCCAGATAGACTTTACAGTTTCGCCTCCAGTGGCCAGTCTTGCCACAATGGAAGCAGGTTCCTTTTTAGGGCAGTACCTTTGGTTTTCTTTTGGCTATTCTTCCTACTTTCTGATCTCTATCAGAAACATCAACAGCAAGTGGATCAGGAAGTGGAACATTGCCTAGTTCCTCAGATCTGAGAACAATTCTCAGATCATTCAGCCAATCAAGAAAATTAAGTCTAGATAATTTGTTCGAGTCCATTAGTGAGCGCAAGTTCACCTTTGGAAGACATCTTCAAACAACCTAACCATAGAGAGAGAAAGATCATTAGAATAGACTTAAATGCGAGATTTAAGTTAAATGTATGATCATAAGGACTTAAATGACATGCATACAGCTCCCACTAGTTTCATAGAATCCATAACCCTCATTATGAATCCAAGAAACAAAGTGATAAAATGTCCTAGTGGGTCGATATCCGACATTGCTAAGAATGACCTTGGGTTTGCCCAACAAGCCACTTCTTAGGTCAATCGGTTGGTATCAGTCATACCAATTGCATCATCGATAACTGACATTAAGAATGACCTTGAGGTTAGCTCAACAAGCCACCTTATGTCTCGGGAGGTATCAGACATACCAATTACATCTTAGACACAGCTATCGATCAGTGCTATCAACGGTTGATGTGTGCACATACATTGGGTTATCAACACTTGATGCGCGTACATCTGATGTACACTACCCAACCGCCTCTGTCACGCGTTGACGCGAGGTTAGCTCAACAAATCAACGCTTCTAGGAAAACCGACCCATTAATCCGAAAATCTCTTTTCATGGTTCGAACATATTCAGTATAGAGTGAGCTTGAGGTTAGCTCAACAACCCAACCCTAGAAGAACTCGCTCTTACCATATTAATTGAAGGCGTTAGTTTTCATATTACGAGGAGGATTTCAAATTCGGGTCTCATCGAGCTATGGGACTATAGTCACCATGACTATATGGAATAATTTAGGGCATGGCATCAATCACATTGAATTTATACCGAAAATCATCCATCATCCCGCCTAGGCATGATATAAGTCGACTTATCCAATGCAAGTCGACTTATGCTGCTGCACACGTACAAGTCGCCTGTATCAATATATAAGTCGACTTATGCGACTCTTGCACATGTAAGTCGACTTATCCAACTGAACAAGTCGTCTTACACAAGGAAAATTGCTATCTAGTCGGCTAATTCTCAATCCAAGCATTCCCAATTCACAACACCAATATAACAAGTATATAAACCTTTATATTAATGTGCTAATGAAACATTTTCATTAAATCATGCATGCCATATAGTCAAACTATATAGGAAAAACTTGAAACCGATTAATCACTATTAATCACTAGATTTCCACATAATTTTAAGAATATCAAATTATCATGCTAAGTATCTCTAGGTAGGCTACACGTTATCAAGATTACTCCGACACTTGTCACAAAAATTGCGACGGCCAAAATAACCAAGATAACGGAATAATCTAACGAGACGCTAAAGTGACCTATTCGACATCCAAAAATTATTGAAAACCCAATTTCAAGAATCTCATTTTGGCATGCATACCACATCAATATAACACATTTTTAATCACAGTAAAAATGATTCAAGGCATTGGAATTCAGAAATACGCAACCAATCATTTCAAACAAAACAGCCCCAGCAACTTTCTCAAAACTGCCAAGCTCTGCCTTTTGCTTGAAATAATCATTGAAACAATTTCAATAAATGCTGAGAAAATTACAGAGGTTAGTAAATGTTTACAACATGCTCCATGAATGTTTTTTAGGATTTATTTCCAACAAAGGCTCATCAAACCTCAGCAATCTAGCCGAAACAGAATCTGTGTTTTTCAACACAGACATTCCCAACAGCATACAATAAATTCGGAAATAAATAGTAAATCACCTTGAAAACATTTTTCCATCCACAGAGACATTCAAAAACATCTTAGGGATGTGTCGGTGAAAACCCATCCGAAAAAATAGTTTTTTAGAATTTATTCTCTAATTTACAAGTATACCTGTTTCAGAAATGTTCAACAGGACAGCATCCGAAACTTAGGGAATTAAATTAGCAAAACCATATCAAACGACATTGATAAATTTTTTCCTTTTATAGACACATTCAGAAACATCTAATGAGAAGGTCTATGCAAGAAAATTTCGAAAACCCTAATTCTGGACAGAATTCGAAATTAACACAGGCAGCATGCTACACAGCTCAATTCACAAAGGAACTCCGACCTAGTTATCATTTTAACTGTTTATACAACACAAGTGGCTCTGATACCACTGTAGGAAAATCCCGGGGTGTCCATCACATGGACAAAGTGCGGAAAACAAAACTTTTTTGTTCCGTGAAGTTCCCGAAAGCTAGGATCCAAGTGTATGTATAAATAGTCAAACCATAACGACCAAAGGAGACCGTCTCTAACGGTATCCACGCAGAGGTCGGAAACCTAACCGGGACAAACCCTTTGACTCGGGAATAGCTAGAATAAGGAAAAGACTGCTAGATCTTACCTTATTCTGGAGAGCTTGGAAAATCGATGGAGGAGAAGCTTGAAGATGATGAAGAGCTGGATGGAGAAAGGATTTAAGAAAGAAACTTTTTCCTTCTTCTATTCCAAAACTCACGATGATGCTCCTTGCAAAACCTTTGGTTTTTAATCCAAAAACCTCTTATTTTGCTAAGCCAACGATCATCTTTTTCTTAAGACCAAAGAAACTCTTCTTTGTCTTTTATAACCCATAAGCTACGAAGATCATCATCTCTTCACTTTTCCATTTTGTCTTTTATCATTTATTACTTTGATGACTAAGCAAACTAATGGAAGTTTCTTCCATCTTCTCCTCCATCCACGTGCATGTCTTATATATATATATTAATTATTTAATTAATTAATCATATATATATATGTATATATATTGCTGAAGTGGTCCAGTCACACTGGGGTCGGTCCTACCGGGTCCCGGTATGGAAAAACTACCGAAAACCGTTTTCAGCAATGTCGATGTCGCGATCACATCGGGACATATCCCAATCTCATCGGGATCCATTTAATCCTATTGCTCTCCAAAACTATTTTACAGATTTCCGAGTCACTCTTATGCGTGTGACCCATTAGGTTCCCGGTTATGTTGGCCACTTAGATTAACACTTAATCTAAGCAAGTCATGAGCGGCGTCTAGCAACACATCATGACCCCCAATTGACCGGAAAGTAATTGGTTTGACTAATGAACCCGAGCTCATCAGGAACCAGATCACGAACCTTTCCATAGACAATTACCGTGCAATTCGTCCTTTCACCATCCTATACCCCACTTGGTTATGAGTATGGTCAAAGTGTCAACTCTCACTAGACTGAGTCTAGCCCAAGTGATATCGGGTCTCGTCCGGACTCATTACTTTATATGTCCATGAAGACCCTCTTCATGACACGGGTATGCTCCGGCGCTAGAGACTTCCAAGTAATGATCCTGACAAGAAGCTATGGGTATCTCTTCTGCTATTCCAGAAGTGGTGAATCCTTTATTGGCTACTCAGTTACCTTCGAATACCTCAAACTGTACCCAAGCACCACCCTATGAGCGACCTCTAGAAGGCAACAAGGAATGGAGTCAAAGCACAGAATCAGTATCCAAGATATCCTTGAGTACCTCAAGTCTAAGGATACTTGCACCATTGCTATTATGAGATTATCACTGACATTATAATAGAATACCCATGTGATGATCTCATGGCAGGTCATCCAATGTACTTACTACCACTAGTAAGCATCCACATGTCAAATCTAAATATCTCAATATTTACAGTTTCTAAGATCCACTGCTTGATCCAATCAAGGAATATGATATGTGCTAGTCTATCCGGATTAACAATGTCCAGTCTCGTTAATCCTATGACTAGGGATAATTTAGATACTGACATAATTGCACATGATAGGAATCTCAATAGTATGATCACATCATAATTTCCTTCATGCTATGTCATATATCATGGACTTCATTAATTTGATTAAAGATCAACATCAATCCATAACAAAATGAACATCAAATAAATGAAATATGCCTTGCTTTATTTATTCATAAAGTTTGTACATGACTATGAACAAAATGCGCTAAATGGGATTGCCTTTAGGGCACTACTCTAACAATCTTATGGTACTGGACATACATAAGTCGACTTACACTGGTGAACAAGGCGACTTATCAGTACCGAGCAAGCATAAGTCGACTTACAGATGGTACAAGTCGACTTACACCTACATTTTTGTCATAATCAAAACAACTAATACAAACCAACAATAGATGAAATATCGCAATCACATAAAATAGAGAAACAAGACATCAAACAGGAATAGTCTCAAATCAAACACACTCCCCCTCAATCAAATGACGGTGACTAAAAGATACCAATTATCAATTTCCAATATTACTCCCTCTTTTTGTCATAATTAAAAACCAATATAAAAGAAAATGAAAAATAGTCGCAAATGCAGTCCATAAACAAACAAAACATCAAACACAAATAAAGGCAATTGTCATTACATAACAAAACAATCCAACAATGGAACCTATGTAAACGTAAGGCGACTTGTTTTACCTCCATAAGTGGACTTGTCCTTAAATAACTTCATGTCCAAAGAGCTTCGTATATCATAGGTCGACTTGTTTCCACATAAGTCGACTTGTTAGCAGATTTGTCACCAATTAGTCAACAATTGGTTGATCTTCATTCCTTGCTTGTACCTACAATTGAAACATCCTTTCTTCTCATTAGTACCCAAGCCATTTTGGGTCCATTTTGGTTAGTCAGGTAAATCACATTAGAAGGTATATTCCCTTTTTCTACCCAAATTTTCTTAACCTTAACACATCTCCTAGTGCTTTTGCAAACAAGTTCTATGTGACCATCTTTCAAACATCTAGCACATTTAGCAACTTGTCCATCTTTAGTAAATTTAGAAATCAATGAACAATCTCTATTAAAAGGATCATATCCCAAACCATGTTTAGAAATAGTATATCTTTGTAAAGACAACAACTCTTCAAATTTTGCATTACCACCACCAAATTTTCCAACCACATAAGAAAATTCCTTTCTAAGTCTTTCAAGCTCACAAATAAGATTTTCCTTTTCAATAAGACATGCAGAATGATCTTCCTTAGGACAATCTAAATCATCAATCGTCTCATGTAAAGCATTATTTTCAGCAACCAATTCCCATATTTTCTTTCTCAATTTTCTGTTGATCTCAATAGCTTCTTCAAAATCAGTTTGCAAAGCATCAAAAGAATCTCTAAGATCTTGATAGGTTAAAATTACCTCATCTTCCTCATCACTAGTCAAGGAGCTACTCGCTATAAGAGCTAGGTTGTTCTCATCATTGCTTTGGTAAGCTTCCTCGTCATCACTCCAAGTTGCTACTAGACTCGTTTTCTTATTTCCTTTGTCATACCTGTCATTTTTCTGAATAGACGAAGAGCTTTTGCATTCTCTAGCGATGTGACCTCTTTTTCCGCACTTCCAGCATTCTTCATTGTTCTTCTTTTCTTCATAGCCTTTATTTCTCTTTTCCGTGGTGTACCTTTTCCTTTCCTCAATTTTTTCGCCACGTAATTCTTTTCTTCTATTTTTGAGAAGTCCTTTGAACTTTCTCAGATTTTGAGCATACATCGCTACTTCTTCATCATCTTCTTCTTCATCTATTTCTTCATCACTCTCATCAAAAGAAGAAACGTTAGCTTTTAAAGCAATCGACTTTTGTGGCTTACCTCTTCCTCCTCTCGATTTGAGAATAATCTCATAGTTGATGAGTGAGCCCACCAAAGCGTTGAATTCTACATGGTTGAGATCCTTTGATTCCATAATTGCGGTGACTTGAGAATCCCATTCCTTTGGCAGTGAACGAAGAATCTTCTTCACCTTCTCGCTATCCGTCATGTGCTTTCCAAGGTTGCCTAATTCATTTGTGATTTCTGCAAAACGGTCAAGCATTGTAGAAATTGACTCACCTTCCTTCATGACGAACATCTCGTAGTCGTGGAGAAGCATGTTGATCTTTGTCTCCCGAACTTGATTTGTCCCTTCATGAGTAACTCGAAGTCTCTCCCACATATCCTTGGCAGTGGTGCAAGAATTTACCCGGTTTCTTTCCTCAACCGTTAATGCACAGTATATCAGCTTTATAGCTTTGGCGTTGATGTACGCTTGTCTCCAGTCATTGTCGTCGTATTCCAACTCCGTTTTTAACTCACCATTTTCTTTTAACGGTGGTTGTGGACCGAAGATAATTATCTTCCAATATTCTACTCCCTCGCTAATGATGTGGTACTTCATAGGGTTTTTCTAAGAAGAGTAATTAGTACCATTAAATAAAGGAGGGCGATAATTTGTGTTACCTTCTTCTGCTAGTTTGTTGTGTGACATCCCTGGATACTTCTGCTCTGATACCAATTGTTAACGATCTAGAAGGGGGGTTGAATAGATCCTTAAGCTTTTTACAAATTTCTACAATAAAATCAGAAGTTAAACACACAAAAACAATTTAGATTAACTTAAATGAAAAGTGTAGGGAAGAAGATCAAACACTGTTTTTATAGAGGTTCGGTGCTAAGACCTACGTCCTCTACCTAAGCTCCCACTTAGGATTTTGCCAATCACTTTATTGCACACTTTGTAGTTCAGTGTGAACTCTTTACAATACCGCTTGATTTCTGGCTCAAGCTACCTTTACACTTGATTTGTCTTCCGGCACAAATCACACCAACCCCACTTGATTTCTGGCTCAAGCTACCTCACACGTGACCTTTCACTAGTCACTCAAGCTATAAAAGAAATAGGATAAAGATTTGAGAACAAGTGCTCAATACAAATGTAAACAAAGTAAGAACAATGATGAGCAATTTGGAGCAAGATAAGAGTATTTAGGCTTGTAGAACTTCTCTCTACTCTTCTTCCATCATCCTCTATTTATACTTGAAGAAATATAGCTGTTGGAGCTCTTCTAGCCGTTGCTTGATTTGTTATAGCCGTTCCTTAATAATCTCCATTCCATTTTTAGCTAATTTGACCGTTGGAGCTGATTTTGTGCATCCATAAGTCGACTTGTCGAATGCATAAGTCGACTTGTTTCAACCATTTACGTAAAAATTGTAAATCCGCTCTTCAATAAGTCGACTTGTCCTATGTAAGTCGACTTGTCGTCCTCGATAAGTCGACTTGTGTCATGTAAGTCGACTTATGCTGATCTATCTTCATATATAAGTCGAGTTATGATTTGCAGGTCGACTTGTTTTGTCTTCAACGGTAACATCCACCTAGATCTTCTATAATCCTCATGCTTTAAGCCATTTTCCTTATAATGAACCTCCTTTCTTAATTCTTCAAAGATTAAACACTTGCTCATCTTGATTTGCACGATTCTTACATTGAATAACAATCCAAGGTACCTGAAACAATTTCTTAAACAGTTCTATACATTTTATTATTATCAAAACATAAGTGGAATTAATTTGTCAACCACCATTGGTCTAACACTCTGATATCACAACTATTGACCCCGTTTTCGGAACCCAACATTCGGAGTCTTAAACCTTGTGCTTAAAACCCTGTAGGCCATTTGTTGTCATTCCACAAAAGTGGTGAGCGCACACTAATCAAATATCAAAATCACAACTTGAATTCTTCATAGAAATTGAAGCTTTAAGCCTCTTGTTTGCTTTGAAGTAAAAATCATCTCAATCGGAGTTCTATAACTCAAGATGTTCTTAAAAAGATAAAGCGTACACATACTCCAAGTATGCTCTCCTAACCGACCCCTCACTTACTATAATGTAAACTTCCTCAAAATAACTCCAAAAGATACCATTTTTCATGGAGAGATAGCCAAAGATGTTAGGAAACCTTTTATTTAAGAATCATTTCATTTGGAGGTTGAATGGGAGAGTTATGCCCAAAAGAATATACTATATTCACACCCTAAATCAATTTGAACCGCTCTTGGCGCGATCACCATAACTTTTATTCTAGAAATTGGATTGAGTTCGTTTTTAGACCATTAGAAATAAGACATCTAGACTTACAACTCTCATGAAGACCACAAAATGATATTCAGCCCCTAATAGCATCAAAAATCATCATCTTTCCCGTGGAATGTCCGTTTAACGGACATGTATCGGGTGAAGGAGGCCAAAATAACCCGAGAAAGTCCGTTAAACGGACATGCATGTCCATTTAACAGACATTGACTGGCCAAGGGGTGTTTTTACACCCGAGAATGTCCATTAAATGGACACCCATGTCCGTTTAATGGACATTGGGGCTCCCCAAAACCTCCAATGCCTCTCCAAAGCCTCCAATCTTCAACCTAACATCATAAACACTTGCACACTTCCCAAATTCACTTACTCTAAAGCCTAAACACCTGATAACAACTCAAACACCAAGTTCAACTCACCAAATTCCCAAATCTCAACTTAATTGGTTCATCAAAACCACAGATTTCAAACATTCTTCAAAGTTATCACAAACACAAACCATATACAGCACTTTAACTGCCAACACTCACATCTCTCCATTCCGATATCCAAAAATCACAAACTTCATATCGTTGGAAAGATCAAAAGATCTTATACAACTTCCAAGAAGACCATTTTTACAAATTTTACTTAGATTTTTCTAGAATTTCACTAGAATCCAGAACACAATCTTACCCCTGTGAAAGTTTGAAAAGTAGCAATGCAAAGATTTGAAAAGCCATAAACAATCATAATGCATATGCATTTCATTTACATCAAAATAAGTGTTTTACAATGCTTTAGTGGGCATTTTAAGCCACTTACATCAAATCCAAAATACAAACTTAACAAAAGCAACATTTTCCCAAAATGCATCTAAAGCATTGATTTACAAAAGTTAATTTGAAATACAAAATAATTCAATTCTGGAGTAATGCCTTTAGGTTCAATCGTCGATCTCGTGCTCTTCACCTGGAGATGGGACGGAATGGGAGGGGGTGAGCTTACGCTCGTGGGTAACACGTTTATATCCGGTAATAAGCAAAAACCAACAAAACATTTATGATCACAGCAATTTCTCACAATATCCATAAAACATATATTTCTTAACTTTGTTAAACCAAAATCACAATTCTCACAAGTTAAGCATTTTTCAAACTTGTCAACACATGCAAACACATAAACACATCACAAATGACTTCGCAAGTCCGTAAACATGACGAACTACATAATTCCGTAAAATGGTTTTGTGTAGTTGTAAACTTGAGGGAGTCCTAAAAGGAGCTCCGAGCCACTAGCGGGCAGGCGGGAGAAGCCTTGACTTGGTCAACGTGCACATGACAATTTCTTGGATGGACTATACCGAACCCACATAACATGTAATTCATGCACTGAAAACATTTTTGCCCAAATGGCACATTCTTGAAAACTTGATTTTTATGCACATGACATATTTCCCAACTTACATAATTCAACAACCAAAATCTCATACCAATCATAATAACCATTTTTCAACACAATCAAAAGCAACCAAATACAATACTTACAAAGCAATTTGAATTTATTTCCAAAGTTCACACACAACAACCATATAGGACAATTTCTCAATCATTTAAAGAGCCATAAATGCTCACTAAAAAGGTAGTTGACAAGATCATTTATTACATTTAGTTGAAAAGCATTTATAACTTATTAACACAAGTATAAAAGTGTAACCCACCTGATTTTCCTTGCTTAAAGCTTGTTCAAGGGTGTCCCTCTCTTTGCTCTTCTTCCCTCCCTTGTTCTTCTTCAATAATAACATAAAAACCCAAATTAAAAGGATTCAAAATTGGAAAACCTAAAGAACCCAATGGATAAAATTGATCTTAGAATCTCTAAACCCATCCATTTCCTAAGCTTTTTGAACCACAAATACTCCAAAAATCCGAAACATTAAAACTCACTTACCTTAAATCTTCACCCAACCAAGGGGTTTCTTGGTTCAAATGAAAGCTTGAACCTTCCTCTAGCTTTTCCTTCTTGAAATTACTCCAAAACTCCTCTTGAAGACTTAAAAAATCAAAACCTAGACAAGCTCTCTTTTCTTTCTTTTCTTTCCTCCCTACGACACTCTCTCTTCCTCCTTCTCTCTATTTTCGTTTTTCTCCTCTCTTCTAATGTAAGCCATTCATTTCTCCTCTCTTTTATATCCTTATTAATGCTAAAAAGTCTAAAATGCCCTTACTTGAAAGCCTAAGTTCTTTCCTCCTTAAGTGACATGCCCATTCTAACCCTTAGGCAACTTAACACTTCATCTATAATTCAATTTACTCAAGTCACAAACTCTTATTAATGCTAACATGCTAATTAATCCTAGCACACACAAATCTTGCAAGACCCAAAAAAAATTCATCTAATCATGCTTAATCAAATAAATAAAAAAATTCAGGGGCCAGCATTTCAACTAGATTGTATTGACTATGCACTTTTGTTCCAACATTTGGTATCGGGTCATACCAGTCATATTTAAATATCACACATCACTTCACTGGCAATGCAGGGTATTCAACTTCTAGTATTTCAATAATTTTACCATAGTAATCCATCAATTCTCCCTATATCGAAACACCATTGTTTATTGTTGACATGCTATGTCAATGAGATTCTTTATGATATTTGTATCCATTGACGAAATACACTGGATAAGGTTTAACAGTTCGCAGAGGTCCCTTCGCAAAATCACAAATGAACTTGTTTTCTATTGGATTTTCTAAGGCCTACAAAATTGAATTTATCATAGCAAAGAGTATAACGTCATGAGAACAGTTAAATATAGTTTTGAACTATAATTAAGAATATTTGTAAGTGAAAACTTACAAATCTCTTGAACCATTGAGGAAAGTGTTTTCCAACTTCTTTATTTATATCATCCTATATGATGCCCGGTATTATCTCCCGTAACAATGTCTCGTATAATCTAAATACATAATGATAATTTTTAGTAATGAACAACACACAATTTTAAATAAAGAAATAATCATGTTGAACTTACTGAACGAAAGGAAGAACCTCTTCACGGTTCAATAAAATGTAACTATGTGCAGCCTCAATTTCTTCATCTGTTAACATTCTTCTTATCGCATGTCCATATGTTCATCTAGAATATGAAAAAATGGACAAGTTTCCATCAGCACCACTTGTTCCTCCCCCATCGTTATTACGAGGAACTTTTCTTGCGCTTGTGTTAACATACGGCTCAAAATAATGCCCATAAAATGTACTAGCTTCCTCCACTAAATAAGCATTACATATGGAGCCTTCAACTCTGGCTTTATTTTTTACATTTTTTTCAAGTGATGCAAAAACCTATATTAGACAATATGGTTATTACAATTTAGTAGATAAAGCATGTAAAAATGGTTATTGCAGTAATATTTGTCAAGTTACCTCTTAAAGTGATAAATCCATCGATATTGAACTGGACCGGCTAGTTTTGCCTCGTGTGCTAAACGCACAGGTAGATACTCCATACAGTCAAAGAAGATTGGCGGAAAAATCCATTCTAACTTGCACAAAATAATTGGAATTTCATTTTCTAGTTTTTCCATATCACCAAACTCGATTTCAACTGATGTTAAGCTTTTGAAAAACAAGTTTAACTCAATCGCCAATTTTCAATTTTCCTGTAGTGTAAATAACCCATTCAATACAATTTTAGGATGATGTATTAATCGTAAACAACTGTTCAATACATATGCACTTCCTCCTAGATAGTAGTAGTAGTAGAGGTAATGGTAGTTGTAACATCCCATTTCTAGTGGAAAGGGTAGAATGGTAAATGTGAGTGGCTCATGAGAGTTAGTGATGCACTTCCATGTTCATGCATGATATGCCATACACTTACACTTAAATAGTGAATTTATTTGCACATGAAATAATTGTACATGCATTCATGAAAATTCCGGGTATAATTGGATTAATCTATGAATTTTTAGAGTTACGGATGTTTTTGCATTGAAAATATTAGTAATTGGTGGAAATATTACGGATGTTTTTGCATTGAGAAAGATATATTGATAAAAGGGAACAAGAAATAAATTAAATGAAGTTTTGGAGATAGTTGGGTTATAAAGATGGCAGTCAAGGGAGTTAGTTCAAAAGAAACTAAGTTGGAACTTGGGTATTGGGTAAGTGACAAGTGTCACTTAGGCCTTGTACTCTAGCTAAGAGTAGGTTCTATTCCTTGAGAATTGACAGGTTAAGTCTTGTCCAAGCCCCTTCCTTTTTATCATCTTCCTAAAACTTCTCTCTCTTCGAACACAGAGTTTTCCATCAAAATATCTTCTAAGGGACTTCTGTATTCTTCCTTTCCTTCACCAAACTTACTTTCTCTTTTGTGTCATCTACTCTAAGGAAAAACCAAAAGCTGATCATTTCTCTTAGCGAAGTATGAAACGTGTGGAGTTTAGGGCTTGAAGATTTTGGGGTTTTCAGCAGGTAAGTGTTAGAGAAATCCTTTGCTGTTAGGGATTTGTGAAATAAAGTTAATAAATTACTGTCATCTTCATGAAAAATGTACCTTATGTGTTTGTTCATAAATTCTGGGTAGTTGGGGAGAAATAAATTCAGTTATGGTGTTAAATTAGCTTTGAGAAAACTTTTGGTGTTTGGTGTCGTAAAGTGTTGAAAGTTAGAAAATCTGGAAAATTTCTCACTGAGTATGCTTCAGTATTTTAGCCATAACATTTTCTATGGTTGTCCAAATGAGATGATTCTTGATTTGTAGTAAACTAGGAATATATTTCTACAATTGGTATGAAGACATCGAATTTCGGTTCTATCTCTACAAGTCTCTAAATTTGTCACGAAGTGGACAACTGGGTGCAGGATGTTGAGAGTTGAACGAAAATTCGTGTTCCAACTTCGGGAGGAAATATGGACCTGATTTAGATAGATTTTGGTTAAGTTTCCTTCTGAAAAGTTGTAGAGCTTTCTTTTATCTTTCCAACGGTATAAACTTTGTAAATTTTGGATATCGGAGTCAAAAGTTATGATTGTTATAAGTGGAGATATTCCGAAGGAAAAGCAGACGATGGAAATGAGACGAAGAAAAAGCAGACGATGGAAATGAAACGATAGGAAAAGCAGACGATGGAAATGAGACGAAGGAAAAGCAGACGATGGAAATGAGATGAAGGAAAAGCAGACGATGGAAATGAGACGATAGAAAAACTCAGACGAAAGCAAGAACTGATTGGAGTCTTTTGGTCATAACATTTTCTCTAGACCTCCAAATGACCTGATTTTTGAAGCATTGGATTTCTAAAACATTTCTTTATCCCTCCACAAAAATTTATGGTTTTTCGTATTAAATTAGAAATGATAGATTGAATCAAAGTAAGGGTATCGGTGGAAGGAGCATGAATGAATATTTCACTGAACGTATTTCAGTATTTTGACGATATCTTGGTCTATAAGATTCCAATTGAATTGATTCTTGATTTTCAAAAAACTAGAGTAATAGGGATACAAATCATATGAAGAAGCGGAATCTCAATCCAGTCTCTAAGGTGTTCAATTTCTGGATGGAAGTTGAATATAGTACTCTGTTTTGGAGAGGAATAGTCCGAAAATGGTTGAGGCATATCTTCCAAATTACTGAACCGAATTGAGTGAAATTAGGGGCGATGGAAAGATACAAGATAGAGGAACACTTTTATATAAGAGAGTGAGCTCAAATTTCACAAGTTTTGCCTCATGTTTGAATGTGAACAGTTAACCCGAAAGGGTATTTCAGAAAGTCTGAAAGTAAGCTAGTGACAAACGAATTGTGATTTCAATGGTTCTAGAGAGGCAGAAACCTAAGTGTTAGTTATGCTTAAATGAATTTTGGTATGGGATAGTGTTGAGAAGAATCAAAGAGCGATACCCGAGATTTATCATGAACATGCATTGTACATAATACATCTCATACATGTACATTGTTGAACACTCTTAATGGTGCAAATTTTGATATCATGTATGCTATTTGTTATAGAAGAGCAACTGGAACATCAACTTACAGACGTTGCTGGATATTCCAGGCGTTAGCTTCGGGAGCAACCAGTGAGTAACCTAGTTGGTTCCTCAATTTCTGATTGTTAAATGCTCTGTGTGAACTGTTTATAAATGTGAATTGTATGATTACAGGAATGGTTAGGATTGAAATGCGTGCTTCTGATAAATTGGAATTGACTGCTACGTTCTTTTTGAGAAATTGTGACAAACGGGCTTTCATAGCCATATGACTGTGAATTATTGAGCATTTGCATTTCATGCATAAATGCATGAACATATAATGAACGTTGTAACCTGAGTCGCCATTAATACTGAAAAGAGCTTTGAGCTCGAACACTGTTATTGAACCGGGCCTCGAGCTCGAGGGGAGTTCGTGCATCTGCATGAGGCTCTCCTACTCCCTGAGACGCGTCCATGAACACCGATTCTTGATTTAGCGCTCGGTCACAACACTGAAACAAACTGGAAAAGAGTCACATATGCATTGCATACAAATGAGTTAACTGATTTGTGATAATTATTGAGTTCTGTGATGGCATGAGAAATTGCAACTGTTATATGATAATTGAATGTTACTGTGATGTGCTGCACGCAATTTGCGTAATGCATGAATTGAGTGAACCATCAATGATGGTTTCTCATTGAGTTCGCAAACTCACCCAAAATTGCATCTATTTTTCAGGTCTGATAGATTAGACCCCTAGCTCCAGAGATAGACTTTTCCTGCAGCGTGAGCGCATTGGCAAGAGAATCGATGGCACACAGGTCGGTCAGCTGGGATTGATTTTGAGGATGACATAGTATAGACTTTTGTATCAGTTTCCTTTTTGGGGAGTATTGTATTTAGACCGTAGAGAACTGATAAACTTGTCTATATTTCTATTTGATGTTATGTAATGAGAATAGCATTATGGTTTTAAAAATTCAGTGATTTTGATATTGCGGTTTTATTGTATTGATGCCATGTAGAATATAGAAATGATCGAACGTAATGCACCCTTATTGTGGGATATGCGTCGGTACGACCCACGGGCGTCCCGGTGCGTACCCTGCGGTAAGGGGGTGCTACAGTAGTGGCAGTGGTGATGGTTTTGGTGTTATTGCTGATAGTATTACTATTGGTAATAGTAGTAGTAACAACAATAATAACAATAATAATAACAACAACAACAATAGCAACAACAACAACAACAATAACAACAACAACAACAACAACAATAATAATAATAATAATAAGAAGAAGAAGAGGAAGAAGAAGAATAAGAAGAATAACAATAAGAAGAAGAGGAAGAAGAAGAATAAGAAGAATAACAATAAGAAGAAGAAGAAGAAGAACAATAATAACAATAATAAGAATAATAATAACAATAATAAGAATAATAAGAATAATAATAACAACAACAATAATAATAATAATAATAACAATAATAACAACAACGACAACAACAACGACGACAACAACAACAACGACAACAACAACAATGACAACAACAATAATAATAACAACAACAACAACAACGACAACGACAACAACGACAACAACAACAACAACGACGACGATAACAACAACAACAACAACAACAACAACAACAACAACAACAATAATAATAAAAATAATAACAATAATAATAATAATAATAATAATAATAATAATAATAATAATAATAAGAAGAAGAAGAAGAAGAAGAAGAAGAAGAAGAACAAAGAAGAACAACAACAACAACAACAACAACAATAATAATAATAATAATAATAATAATAATAATAATGTCATTGTTGGGTTTTGATCATGCATCACATACCTCAACTATCAGAATATGTAGCGGAAAATAAAATGAAACCCAAAAAATACAGAATAAAAAATGTGTCATTAGATGTAGTAAAACAAAACATGAACTTAAGATGTGTACCTTACAATCTCTTTCATTCTTCATTGTCTTCACCTCTTTTGGCTATCGTAAATTATAATGACCAAAGGAAGACGTCTCCATTGATATCCATATAAAGAGCGAAGCCTAAAACCTCTTAGGAAGAATGGCTAGAATACACACAAATTGCTAACTTTGTGGTGTGTTCTTTGAGAGAGTATGTAGCACCCCCTTACCATAGAGTACCCACCGGAACGCCCGTAGGTCATTCCGGTACATATCCTACGATAAGAGACCACTACTGACAACCACCGCTAAACTCTCCATGGCATCACAATAATAAAACAGAAATGAGAAATTGGTAACTTTTTAAAACCAAACTGTATTTCATTTCATTTACTCAAACTTAGAAATTTACAAGCTGTCAGTATTTTCAGTCTATACAATCCTTCAAAACACATTACATTAAGTACTATATAATAAGGCACATAAAACAGTTCTAATTATAAGTCTCCAAAAGAAATCCCAGCTGACCGACCTTTGAGCTATAACCTCTCTTGCCAATCCGATGTCCAAGGCTCTACAGTCTTGAGGGAGCTAACAGTCTATTCTTAACCCTGAAAAAATAGATTGCAATTTTGGATGAGTTTGCGAACTCAATGAGGAACCATCATCGATAGTTCGCCCAATTCATGCATCACATAAGCATGTTCGATGTCGGCGATCATAGTAGTATCTGAGCTCGGAATCACACACGGTCATATCAAAGAAAAGTCATTTCGGTATTGATCCGATATGCAATGCACATGTGACTCTTTTTCGATTTTATTTCGGTGTTGTGACCGAGCGCTTAGCGATGTCGATGTCGATGAAGCGACGCGTCTCGGGAGGATTATCTCCATTCGAGCTCTAGGCTCGTTTTCAGTTTTAGTGGCGACTCGGATTACAATTATTTTTATCTGTTTATGCATCTGTGTATGAAATGCCTATGCCCAATTGAATAGTTAATTAACAGTCCATAATGCACAATTAACAGTCCATCAGCCACAATTAACAGTCCATAATTCACAATTAACAGTCCATAAGTCACAATTAATCACAGTAATCCCAGTAAGGGCAAACAAGTCACACAATTTACACATTCCTGATCCCGCCATTATCCCCATATTAGACAAATAATAATTGAGAAACTCATCTAGGTTACTCACCTATTACTTCCGAGCTAATGCCGGGAAGTCTGTACTACGTCGATCGATCGACACTCCAATTGTGCCTCTATATAAAAAAAATCAGAGAAGATGAATATTACTAACTGTTCAATCATAATTATTCAATCATGCACATGTAGGTGTATAATGCTTGTTCATGATATTCCCGACCCTAATCTAACCTTTTCTATCATAAAAATCCGTCTAAAAATTAGAAATCTAATGGCGCTGACGGTACTCAATTCGGACCTCTATAGGTCCAAAAATAAATAAAACAGTGACTAGAAAACAATAAACTGGACCCACTTCAATTTCCCGTCCAAAAATTCCCAATCTCTCAGAAAATGAAATTAAATATTCTATGAATCCGATGCCTCAAGAATCAGGTCAATCGGACGTCGGACGGAAAAATTATTCCCAAAAGAACACAAAAAATCAAATAAAATTATATATATATATATATATATATATATATATATATATATATATATATATATATTGCCCTATTTCCTTCTCTTTTCTTTTTCAAACCGAAATTCAGACACCTATAACTCTTTGCACACAATTCAGAAAATTACAAACCAAATCTCGTTGAAAAGTTCATGAAAAACTCTACAAGTTTCATGAAGACCATAAAAATCAATTTCACCCCTAAGGGTGTCAAAAATCCAATTAAACCTACTGCCTAGTCAATGGGTTCTAAAACAGTACAGTATTTTGTAAATTCAATAATTTCTGATTTTCTTTGTCAAAAATTACACAATAAATATTCTCAGAAAGATCCCAATGTTGTCTACAACTTTCATGAACAACCAGAAATCAAATTCATTTTCTAACTAGGCCAAACAATTCACCAAAGCATCTGCCCACTGAAATTTCCCAATCTGAACAGTACATTTCAAAGCAGTATATCTCCTAGTACAAATGTCAAAACAATCACTACCTTATATCAATGGAAAGATAAGATCTCATACTTAAATTTTCATGAAGGATTCAAAATTCAATTCCATCCCTAACAAGTTCAAAAATGCCAAACAAGTGACTGACCAGGGAAGCAGTTAAAAACCTAATGCTGGTTCAGGTTTTTGAAAACTCATAACTTCCAAATCTGATCTCCAAAAATCACATGCGATATACCATTTTCAAGATAATTTCTTCCTTTACAACTCTTCAGAATATCACTCAAGTCAATTCAATTCACAGAAATTGCTAAAATTGCTTCCAATCAGAATGCTCACAAATCTGACACTTAGGCAAGGTTTCACCACAATGTACAAAATCAGTCAATAGTTAACAGTGGATATCTCCCAATATACATATCAAAAAATTGCAAAATCAGTGGCAATGGAAAGCTAACAATATAGGCTTAAACTCTCATGAAGACCATTTTCATCAATGCCTTCTAAATTAATTTATAAAAATCATCAAAACACTTAGGTCATTAGTTCGGTTACTGTTCATACAGACATCAACAGTAACTTTCCAAGCCAAAATTCACCCTCTTAAGGCTAAAATTAGACAACACCTATTTCACACAAAAATGTAGCCAACAAGCCAAAGTTTCATTTAGCATAAACCTCACCTCATTTGCATAACCACACAATGAGTTATGCTCAAAACAGTACAGTAGGTCAAAAACCAATTTTCAGCTTTACTACTCAAATACACTTCCTATCATGCCAATTGAACTTCTAGTACCATAAGCATCCCAATTGGGCACAAAATCAGTCCCTAAATCATTCCTACACTCACTTAGACCCATAGTCAAAATTTTGCAGCATTAAACTCTTAATTTCTATGCAAGATTAGTCATCAATATTCAATCCAAAATCAAGCTAAAACATTCATTCATACTACTTCATCAAGTCATACCTAACATAATCTTACCCACCAATTCAAACTTAAATTTTCATTCAATTCATGCATCAATAAACACAATAATTGCACCATAACTCCAAATGAATGCATCTAACAACTATGATTCATTAAATGCATAATTAAAGCATAATTAAAGCTTAACTTAAAAACTTACCTACTTAAAGCTGCCACTCTTCACTTCCTTCAATTCTTTCTTTACTACTCTTACTAACAACTTCTTCTAACACCATGCAAGGGTAAGTTCTCCATGGCAAGAAAATAGCTTGTTTACAAGAAGAAGCTTTTAAGGTGGGAGGAAGTAACTTAAAGAAGGAGAAAAAAATCGATGGAGATGAAAAGAAGTGAAGATTTTCGGATGATGAGGAGAAAATGAGCAATAACTCTTCTTTTTTTCATCCCTTTAATGTGAAGCCACCGAAAACACAAGGAGAGGAAGAAGACAAAAGCATTTATTCACTTAGAACACTTGGCATATTGAACTAAAAGACAAAATAAGCTAAAGAACAAAACAAGCAATAGGATTTCTTGAGAACCCTAATGAAATTTGACCCATTCAAGTCCAATGGCCCTCATTTCAATCCCAAAATAATATACCCAATATTATAGTGCCATTGGATAGAAATTTTCGCTACCGAAAATCAACCGGTTTAATAAACTTGGCGATTTTTCGGTCAAAATTTTCTCCGGAAAATTCCAGAAAAATTCCTAAAAATTCCTTAAAATATAAAACACTCAATGGCGCACTCAGAATAATTTTTCAAACACAAGAACCACGTTAATCACAGTAAAACTACATTAGGCACAAAAATCGGGAATGTCATGTATGCATATACAGTTATTTCATGTGCACAAAATTCACTGTGTACCAATACTAGTATGCATGAACAGTCCTAATGAAGCCCAATCACTCTCATCCTATGCCAAATTACTATTCTACCCTTCTCGTTGAGGGTGGGATGTTACAATTCCCCCCTCGTAATAAAAATTTCGTCCGCGAAGTTCTTACCTGGCTAATTGAATAGATGAGGATACTACCTCCTCATATGTTCCTCGGTCTCCCAAGTGGCTTCCTCAGTCGAATGATTTCTCCAGATAACTTTCACCAATGGAATCGTCTTATTCCTCAACTGTTTAACCCGTGACCCGACAATCTGGATTGGCTCCTCAACATAACTCAGATTACTGGCAACCTCAATCTTTTGAGCCGGTATCACATGTGTTGGATCTGACCGATATCTGCGGAGCATACTCACATGGAAGACATCATGCAACTGAGACATCTCGGTCGGTAAAGCCAACCTATAGGCCAAAGGTCCTATCCTCTCAGTAATCTCATAGGGACCAATGTACCTAGGGCTTAACTTCTCCTTTTTACCAAATCTCAGTACACCACGCCACGGTGACACCCGTAAGAATACTCTGTCTCTCACATTATACTCCATTTCCCTCCGATGCTCATCCACATAACTCTTCTGTCTATCCTGAGCCTCCTTGATGCGACTCCGAATCAATTTCACCTTATCTACAGTATCCTGAATCAGCTCAGGACCCTCAATCATCCTCACACTCTCTTCATCCCAATACAGAGGCGATCGACACTGCCGCCCATACAAAGCCTCATACGGTGCCATCGCAATATTGCTGTGATAATGATTATTATAAGCGAACTCAATCAGAGCCAAATACTGATCCCATGCTCCTCTAAACTCCAATACACAAGCCCGATGCATATCCTCAGCAGTCTTAATCGTCCTCTCACTCGCCCATCATGCGAGGATGAAAAGTCAGATCAAATTCATCTAGTACCCATAGCAGCCTGTAAACTCTTCCAAAACCTTGAAGTAAATCTGGGATCCCTGTCTGAGACTATAGACACCGGAACCCCATGCAGTTTCACAATCTCTGTCACATACTTCTGGGCCAACTGATCGAGCGTATTGCTCTCCCTCACTGGCAAGAAGTTGGCTGATTTAGTCAACCGGTCCACTATGACCCAGATAGCATCATGCTACCTCAGCGTCTTGGGAAAACCCATAATAAAATCCATAGTAATTTGTTCCCATTTCTACTCGGGAATAGGCAACGAATGAAGTTTCCCTATTGGATCTTGGTGCTCAGCCTTAACCTGCTGGCACGTCATACACCTGGATACATACTCCGCTACCTGCTTTTTCATGCCAGGCCACCAGAAATGTTGCTTATGTTAGCCCCAAATTTTTTTTAAAGCATGATTAGAGTAATTAAGTAAATTATGATAACATTAAATAACATAAGACATTAATTAGCATGAAGTAGCATTAATTAAGTTAGGTAAGAGTTAATAACATTTAATATGTTAGTAGGATTGTAAGTTAAGCTTAAATGCAATGGGCTTAGAGGAGGTAGGAAAGAAAAGAAGGTAAGATGGGCTTAAGAGAACCAATGGGCTTAAGTAGTTAAAGAGAAAGTGATGTAGGAAAATAAGAAGGAAGATAGAGGTGGAGCAAATGGGCCTTTGGGCTTAAGTAAGTAGTAAGTAATATAAAAGGAGATAGAAAGAAGTAGGATTTTAGAAGAGGAAGAGGGAAAAACGAAATTGTGTGGGAGAAGGGAGAGTTTTCGTGGAAATGGAGAGAAGAGGAGAAAAAGAAGAGGCTTTGGGCTAGGTCTTCAATTTCCTTGAGATTTAGAGAGATTTTTGAAGAAAGTTCAAGAGGAAAAGTGTGTGAAATCACTAGAGCTTCACTTTGATACAAGAAATCACTTGGATTGCTAAGGATTTAAGGTAAGTCCTTGATTTAAGGTTAAGTTTTTGTATGGGTTTTTGGTTAGAAAGTTTAGAAATGGAATGGGTCTAGTGGTTCTAGGGTTGATTTCATGATTAAGATTTATTGGGTTTATCGATTTTAAAACCCTATGTTGATATGGGGTTATTTTCATGTTCTCTTGAAGAAGGACAAGAAAGAAGAGAAGAGCAAGAGGGAGAGTACTCCTAATCAAGTCTAAATCAAGTCAAAAAGGTGGGTTTCATATTTATCTTTATGTATATGAGCTACAAATGTAAATAAATGCATGACATTAATGGTTGTATTAAATGTGTGTGATTGAATGATGGATGTGATTGTATTAAATGCTTGATGATGATTATAAATATACATTGTACGATGATGATTGAAATTGTCATGAAGAAACTTGTTGAATAAATATGATGAAAGGCATGAATGATGTATGAAAAAGATGATTTCAAAGAAACAATGAATTGGACAAGAACAGTTCAATTTTATTGTATGATACATGATTGTTATGTTATGTGGGTAAGGTATAGTCCTAAGAATCACGTGCGTCGACCATGAAGCCTTCGCCTTTGCCGCCTGACAGGCATAGGATGATCCAACATTTTGGACTCCTCAAGATTTGCCCATATAGATTCATGAAATGAGACTATATGGTTGCCAAGAATAAGGACTTACCGAGCCATTTGATGTGTTTCATATGTGATTACATGAAAATGCAAGAATGATGAATGTTTGAATTATGAGAAATTATGTTTGAGTATTGATGAACATTGCATGATGCATATATTATGATTGTATTGAAAGATTGCTAAAAGTATGAATAAATAATAGAACTGCTTGATATATAAATATAAATGTGTTACCCACGGAGCGAAAGCTCACCCCCTCAAAATTCTCCAGGAAATGAGCGGGATCCCGAGGAGCAAGCTTAAAGGCATTTACTCCAAGAATTTCTTTTGGGTTTTGTATTTGAAATGATTTTTGGTAAAAACAATGCTTTAGTAGCATTTTGAGAATGATGTTGTATTTTGAAACTTCATTATAATTGGGCTTGAAATGCCCACTAAAGCATTGTATGAATATGACATGATTTGATGATGATGGAATGAATGAGTTATGAAAGCAAAAATATTCAGTTATAACGTATTTTGAGAAATCCATGTATGTTTAAGACAAATGAATCATTGTTATATTTTGGATATGATTAGATGATTAAGAGTGTGGCTGTTGCTTAGGATGGTATTTGGAGATACCTTAGAGTGTAAACTTGTTATACGAGGTTGCTTGTTGAGTTTCATGCAGGTGGGAGTCTTAGAATTGAAAATTGGGTAGTTGCATTTTAAGGGGAAGTGCTGTCAAATTTTCATAAAATTTGACAGTATTTTGCCTCAATATTAGACCCTCTTCGGGTTTGAATTAGATCAATGAGTCTTCATGAAGATTGTAGTAGAAGTTTAGAGCTTTCCAAAGGTATATAATATGTCCCATTCGGAGTTCGGAGTCAAAAGATATGTGTCACTAAGTTGGAGCTGAGTGCTGAAAAAAAAAATCAGAAGGAAGCGAAAATCAGAAGGAAGGAAAATCAGAAGGAAGGAAATTCAGAAGGAAGGAAAATCAGAAGGAAGTGAAAATCAGAAGGATGGAAATTCAGAAGGAAGGAAAATCAGAAGGAAGCGAAAATCAGAAAGAAGGAAAATCAGAAGGAAGCGAAAATCAGAAGGAAGGAAAATCAGAAGGAAGGAAAATCAGAAGGAAGGAAAATCAGAAGGAAGGAAAATAAGAAGGAAGGAAAATCAGAAGGAAGCGAAAATCAGAAGGAAGGAAAATCAGAAGGAAGCGAAAATCAGAAGGAAGGAAAATCAGAAGGAAGGAAATTCAGAAGGAAGGAAATTCAGAAGGAAGGAAAATCAGAAGGAAGCGAAAATCAGAAGGAACGAAAATCAGAAGGAAGCGAAAATCAGAAGGAAGGAAAATCAGAAGGAAGGAAATTCAAAAGGAAGGAAAATCAGAAGGAAGCGAAAATCAAAAGGAAGGAAAATCAGAAGGAAGCGAAAATCAGAAGGAAGCGAAATCAGAAGGAAGGAAAATCAGAAGGAAGGAAAAATCAGAAGGAAGGAAAAGCAGAAGATAGAAAAGCAGAAGATAGAAAAGCAGAAGATAGAAATCAGAAGATAGAAAAGCAGAAGATAGAAAACAGAAGATAGAAAAGCAGAAGATAGAAACCAGAAGATAGAAAAGCAGAAGATAGAAACCAGAAGATAGAAAAGCAGAAGATAGAAACCAGAAGATAGAAAAGCAGAAGATAGAAACCAGATGATAGAAAAGCAGAAGATAGAAAACCAGATGATGGAAATCAGGAGATAGAAAAATGGATACTACAGAATGTAGGAGATGGAATCAGCCTTCGTATTCTTCATGTGAGTTGTAGATCCAGATGTCTACTTTCTAACCGTCCAACAACGAAGTCATTCCGACATCTATAGTGAAAGTTATGGCATTTGCGCCAAAACATGTTCGATAGGAATCAGCACTTGAACATGTTGAGTTTGTCGGGTCATAACTCCTTCGTCCGACCTCTAAATCGGGTGAGGTTTGAACCATTAGATTCATAAAACATATATCTTTCACTCCAAAAAATTTGGTATCATTTGGAGTTAAATTGAAAATGTTTGTATATAAGTAAGTGAAGGGTCGGTTGAGAGAGCAGGTTTCGGGTACGAACCCCTTTAGGTTTTTGGAGTATATCTTGGGTTATATAACTCCGTTTGAGGTGATTCTTGTTGAAAAACGATCTTGAGGTATAGAGCTATAACTTTTATGAAGAAGTCAACTTATGTTTTTCGAGATTCGACATCTATGGTACCCAAGCAAGTGTGATAAGTATAAGTTCCATGTAGTTGGGTCTCGGATCCAACAGTTGGGGTCCGGCCTCCGGGTCGGGTCCCAACATCTGTGGTATCAGAGCAGTTGGGATCCGGTCTACGGGTCGGGTCCCAACAGCTTAAGAGTATTATACATCTTGGTAGTACCAGGATGCATAGCATAGGCGGCCATGTGCGCCTCCTCTAGAATCTCACACCTCAGATCATCCATGTCGGGTACACACAATCTCTGACACATCCATAAAGTCTCATCTCTCAATTCAAACTCAGAACTCGAATCAGTCTTCACTTTCTCAATCAGTTTTACCAAAGTAGTGTCCTTGTCCTGAACTCTCCTGATCCTGTCCAGTAGCATCGGTCTAAGCTTCAAAGTGGCCAATAGAGCTCCATCCTGCCCCAGATTCAACTGTACATTCAAGACTCTCAACTGAATCAAATTCGATAACCTCATTGCCTGAATCTGAGCTGTACTAGTATGAGACTTCCTAATCAGAGCATCTGCCACTACATTGGCCTTCCCAGGGTGATACTTGATGGTACAATCATAATCCTTCAGCAGTTCAAGTCATCTCCTCTATCTCAAATTCAACTCTCTCTGGCTCAGTAAATACCTCAAACTCTTATGATTCGTGAAAATCTGAAATGTCTCACCATACAGATAATGTCTCCAAATTTTTAGGGCAAAAACAACTACAACTAACTCCAAATCATGCACTGGATAAGTTACCTCATGAGCTCTCAACTGTCTCGAGGCATATGCAATCACTCTACCATACTGCATCAGAACACACCACAATCCTTGATGCGATGCATCACTGAACACCTCAAATCCTCCAGTCCTTGATGGAATAGCTAACACCGGTGCAGTAGTCAACCGATGTTTCAGCTCCTCAAAGCTCTTCTGGCACTCCTCAGTCCATCTGAAAGGTACATTTTTCCTCAGAAGTTTTGTCAGAGGGGCTGAGATCAGTGAAAACCCCTCGAAAAACCTCCGGTAATAACCGACCAGTCCAAGGAAACTCCGAATCTCTGCCACATTCCGTGGAGCTTCCCACTTCAGCACTGCCTCAATCTTACTCGGATCAACCTGAATACCCTCTCCAGTCACTATATGCCCCAAGAATATCACCCGATCCAGCCAAAATTCACACTTACTGAATTTGGCATACAACTGTCCAGAAAAATTCCTAAAAATCCCTTAAAATATAAAATACTCAATGGCGCACTCAGAATAATATTTCAAACATAAGAACCACGTTAATCACAGTAAAACTACATTAGGCACAAAAATCGGGAATGTCATGTATGCATGTACAGTTATTTCATGTGCACAAAATTCACTGCGTACCAATACTAGTATGCATGAACAGTCCTAATAAAGCCCAATCACTCTCATCCTATGCCAAATTACTATTCTACCCTTACCGTTGAGGGTGGGATGTTACAGAGTATTTTAGATGATGTTAAACAATTCACAAAAGGACACTTTGTTTTCTTACAACTTTTGCATGAAAATGGAGTGTCTTTGACCCCCTCTGGTCTCCCTCTAACCCCCAACATCAATAGAGCGCTAGTGGGAATTAAGTCACTTTTAATCCCACTTAACTTAGCATGAAAACATTCACCCCTTCTTTAAAGGGTAATTTTTTTCATCTTAACAAATAAATAAGATTCACTTGTGTCATATGATTTACAATCAAATGACCACAAACTACCACATGTTTGTAGCCTAGTCCTCCAAAATCATTTTGCTCATTCTTCACATCTCTAATGTGTGTGACCCATTAGGTTCCGGTTATGTTGATCACTTGAATTAATACTTAATTCAAGCAAATCATAAGTGGTATCTAGAAACACATCATGACCTCAATTGATTAGAAAGCTAGTGGTTTAGGTGTGATTTAACCTTTACCCTAGGGTTTTAATCTTTCTTCTTGTTTTTATTTTAGTTAGGGTTTTTAATTACTTGTTGAAACTTTCGACTTGCATAAAAAATCAGAAAAAAAATCCAAAAAAATAGAAAAAAGAAAAAAAAGCCCGAAAAAAGAAAGTAAAAAAGAAAAATTCGAAAAAAGTCAAAAAAGAGTCAAAAAAATTTCTGAAAAATTTTGTTTCTTCTTCTTTTGTTTTCTTTGTTCAAGAAAAAGGTCACCATCTTCGTTCCATCAATGCAATGGGGTCAGTTGCAGTGCAAATGCAGGGATGTGAATCATATGATCCTAGTACGCCATAACATAACAACATCTAACACAACTTGCGTTGCGTCTGGACTCAGGAGAAAAGCAGAGGAGCGGACAACTTCCCTTTCCTTCATCTGGAAATGTGTCCCATTCGACAGTGATTACTTAGCTGCCCTTCTCTTTCTTGTTTCGATTACTTAGGCTCTAGTAGGCTAGGGGTAGCTCAAGTATAACCTTAGGCCTAAGGTAATTGACTTACTTTTTAATGATGTCATTTTGTTGTTGCTTGTCGAATTAGAGTGGGCCAAGCTTGTGCCCAGTTGCTAAACCTAATCATAAACATCTAAACATGTATAAGATAATAATGACTTTAAATTATTTTATCACTAAAATACAACCAATCTATTGACTGTAGGGTATAAACTAAATATCTCACTTGTACTAAGCTAATCATTTAAGTATCTTATTCCATATCATCATATGAAGATTATACTACTATTGGGACAATGGCTTGATAAGAGAATTCTACAAGATTCTATATTATGAGAACTTTTTTAAATCTTACAACTCTTTTCTTAATTATCATCATTATTAAGAAATTTTTCCTAAATACATTTTTAAATCTTTAATGCTACCTTAGCTTTTTTGACATGCCTAATGACTCTAATGTTCCACAATACATTATTTTCTTGCACAATGCAAGGAGCTATATCAATTTCAATTTCACTAAAGAACTTATTAATCCAATTAATCATTTCCACTAAATGAAAAATGTATTATGACTTAATTAGCAGTCATTGTTACATTGGAACCTCTCTAATCTTGAATGATATTGTACTAAGTAAATAGAATTTAATTAGGATTTACTTCAAAAGTTATATCCTTATCATCTTGAACTCAAACATTAACTCATATATTAAATAATGGATATCTTTAATACTTTATAAATATCGATATCTCAAATACTACACATATTTAATACTTTATCTATGTACTTGGACTTAAAATAGGCGAACAATTTCCAATCTATTTTATAGATCTAATTCCCATAATTAAGTTGTTACATTTTATATCCAATAAGAGTTGTTCTTGGAAAATTATGTTTTCAATAATTGAAAATTATAATTGTTATTCTCTTTGAGCATTATGTCTCCACATACTCCTACTAAAGTGAACAATTATATTCCCATTAACCTTTTATAAACATGTTAAATTCACAATCATCTCAAAACAAACTATTTAAATTCATCAAGAAAGTGAATCTTTCAATATCTTGTAGCCTTTCAACTATACACCAAGTGTATCAACAAAGACAATAGTTCTAATTGGACGTACAGTCATGAGATTTGAACTTTTCAAGTTTCATCTTACTCCCACTACTTATCTTGAGAAACATTCTCTTATAAATATACATTGAATCAAACAATTTGTAATGGATTTGTAAGATTGTATTCATCCTTTTGTGTAACATCCCATTGCTAGTGGAAAGGGGGTAGGATGGTAAATGTGAGTGACTAATGAGAGTTAGGAATGTATTCTACATGTTCATGCATAACTTGCTACATACTTAGACTTGATTGTTGCACATGAAAATACTTGTACATGCATTCATGAATAATTCCGGGTATAATTGAAATGATTTGAGAATCTTGAATGTTATTATTATTGAAAATTTTATGGGTTAGTGAGATCTTGATGTTTTGAATTTTAGTGGAATTATTGTATTTGTATATGTTGGTGAAGTTATGGAGTATTGAGAGAGATATATTTATAGTAGGGAACAAGAAATAAATTAAATAAAGATTTGGAGATAGTTGGGTTGTAAAGATGATTGTTGTATTGGAAAGAGGGGAACTATATGGAGTTAGTTTCCAAAGAAACTAAGTTAGGGTTTAATCATTTAGAAAGTGACATGTGTCACTTAGACCTTGTACTCTAGCTAGAAGTAGGTCATTATTCCATGAGAGTTGGCAGGTTAAGTCTTGTCCAAGTCCCTTCTTTATTCTCATCTTTCTAAAACTTCTCTCTTCGAAACCCAGAGTTTTCCAGCAAAATATCTTCTAAGGGACTCTTGTGTTCTTCCTTTCTTTCACCAACCTTACTTTGCTATGTGTGTCATCTATTCTAAGGAAAACCAGAAGTGATCATTTCACTCGGTGAAGTCTGGCGATGTGGAGTTTAGGGTTTGAAGATTTTGGAGATTTCAGCAGGTAAGTGTTAGAGAAATCCCTCACTGTTACATTTAGGTGGTATCAGAGCATGGTTTAGCATCTGTTGGGACTTATAGAAATGATAAGCATGAAATGTCTTGAGCAATGCAGATAATGATTGAAGTTATCTTTTCTTCTAGGTCATCCGCCCTAGGTGATCAGATTGATCAACCCGCTGACCAAGGATCTGTAGGAGCCAGTAGAGAGTCCTCGTTACCTCGATCTGAGGGGTTGCCTCCTAGAGTTCTCAAGAAAAGGGAGAGGAGGTATGATAGGCTTGGCGGGGAGCTGTTGACTTCTATGGCGGCCTGAGACCTGCGAGGCCGAGGGATGGTTAGAGAGACGAGAGAGTATTTGATCGGATGGATCATGAGCCCGATGAGAGGTTCGATTATGCAGGTCTCTCTTGCAGGCCCAGACTTACAAAGGTGGAAGATTGTTCGAGCGGTACCACGGGCCTTGTCTATTGAAGTGGGAAGACTTTACGAGAGTCTTCAGAGACAACTACATGCCTAAGGTCTACTTGGACATGAAGATGCAAGAGTTCTTGGGCTGAAGCGAGCAAGATGTCGATGGTGGACTATGAGGTCCGATTTAATGAATTGATGAGTTATGCTACCGCTCGATTCCTACCGAGGAAGACAAGTGCGGGAGGTTTGAGAATGGGCTTAATATGGAGATCAGAACAAGGTTGGCAAGGTCAGACATGGGCACTTTCATTGAGTTGAGAGCTACCTCAATCGAATTGAGCAGTAATGAAAGAGAAGCGAGCGAGATCGGGCAAGGTCTCAGAGGAAAGAGGCCTAGTGAGAGTCAAGGCGATTCTGGCGGGAGTTTTAGTAAGCGCGAGTAGACCATTTAGATCATCGTGGATTTAGACAGTCCGGAGCAGGAATGAGAGGTGAACTATCTGATGGTGGGGACGAAGTATAGTGCAAAACCAGCGGCCCCTATGTGAGCATTGTGGGAAAAGACACGGTGGAGAGTGTTGGGCTGTGACAGGAGCTTGTTTGGCTTGTGGCTCCTTCAAACACAAAATTAGGAATTGTCCGGTTGTTGCTGGAACCCAGTCTGGTGTTAGTGGGAGATCCGGGAGTGATGCTACAGTTCAGCAGAGTAGAGGTGGTGGATCTGGACATAGAGGTAAAGGTAGAGATAGAGGGAGAGCTGGGAGTTCTTCCATGAGACCTGCGAGTCAGAGCAGCCGACCACAGTCTCAGGCCAGGGTCTATGCCATGACTCGGCAGGAGGCCCAAGACTCACCAGATGTGGTTGCAGGTGCGCTTCTTGTTTATGATTTGGAGGCATTTGCATTGCTAGATCCAGGATCCACACACTCTTTCATTGCACCGCATTTGGCATGTAGACTGCATTGTGTTAGGGAGTTACTGCAGTATGGGCTAGAGGTAAGTACACCTCTAGGTAGCACTACTGTCATTGGTGAGGTATACAAGGAGTGCTTAGTTAAGGTTGATCAAGTAGAGCTAAAGGCAGACCTGATTGTATTACAGTTAAGAGAGATAGATGTGATCTTAGGTATGGATTGGCTCACTGCCCATTGGGCCATCATGAACTGTTACACTAAGGAGGTAGTATTAGAATCTCCTGGTCACCAGAAGCGAGATTCGAGGAATTAGTCGAGCGAAGGCCGCCTAGGATGATATCCTTCATGAGTGCTTTGAGGTTGATGCAGGGAGGATGTGAGGCTTATCTGGCCCACATCATTGATACTAGGGTGGAGCAGAGCGTTCAGGACATTCCAGTGGTTAAGGAATTCCGAGATGTGTTTTCCGAGGAGTTACCTGGTTTACCACCAGATCGGGAAACAGAGTTCACAATTGATCTGGTTCAAGTCTTGCTCCTATATCCATTCCCCATATAGGATGGCTTTGTGGGCTGAAGGAGCCGAAAGCTTCGATTCAAGAGTTGTTGGAAAAGTGTTTCATAAGGCCCAGTGTTTCACCTTGGGGCGCCAATGTTGTTTGTGAAGAAGAAGGATGGGACTTTGAGGTTATGCATCGATTATAGGCGCAATCGGTGACCGTGAAGAACAAGTATCCGTTGCCTAGAATTGATGACTTGCTTGACCCGATTCTGAGGAGCTCGGGTATTTACTAAGCTAGATCGAGATCGGGTATTACCGATTGAAGATAGAAGAGGTGATATACCTAAGAGTGCATTCAGAGCGGTATGGGCACTATGAGTTCTAGTGATGCCGTTTGGGTTAACTAATGCCCGGCAGCTTTTATGGCCTTGATGAATAAGGTGTTCCAGCCTACACCGGATCGATTTGTAATTGCATTCATTGACGATATCTTGGTGTATTCAAAGAGTAGAAAGGAGCATGCTGAGCATTTGAGAGTGATCTTACAGATTATGAGAGAGAAACAATTGTATTCCAAATTTAGTAAGTGTGAATTATGGTTAGATCAAGTTGTATTTCTGGGACATATAGTAACTGGAGATGGCATACAGGTAGATCCAAAGAAGGTAGAGACAGTTATGAATTGGGAAGCTCCGAGAAATGTGCCTGAGATCCGAAGCTTCCTAGGATTAGCAGGATATTACCGAAGATTTGTCGAGGGGTTTTCCTTGATCTCGACCCCTCTGACTAAACTTCTGAGGAAGAATGTAGTGTTTAGATGGAGTGAGGAGTGTCAGAAGAGCTTTGAGGAGTTGAAACAACGGCTGACTACCGCACCGGTGTTGACTATTCCATCATGGATTAGAGGATATGTGGTATATAGTGATGCTTCGCATCAAGGTTTAGGATGTGTACTGATGCAGCATGGCAAGGTGATCGCCTATGCATCGAGACAATTAAGGTCTCACGAGATAAATTATCCGGTACATGATTTAGAGCTAGCTGCAGTTGTCTTTGCTCTAAAGATTTGGAGACATTATTTGTATGGTGAGACTTTCCAGATATATACTGATCATCAGAGTCTGAAATACTTGATGAGTCAGAAGGAGCTAAACTTGAGGCAAAGGAGGTGGATTGAGTTATTAAAAGATTATGATTGTACTATTGAGTACCACCCGGGGAAAGCTAATGTGGTGGCGGATGCTTTGAAAGGGAAGTCTAATGCTAGTAAACTTCGATTCGCTTATCGAGGTTACCTAATCTGATTCATTTGAGAGCTCTAAATGTAGAGTTGAATCTGGAGCAAGATGAGGTGCTAGTTGCCACTTTGAAGTTGAGGCCAATGCTACATGATAGAATCAGAGAAGTACAGAACAAAGATCCCGATATAGTAAAGCTTATAGATAAAGTGAGGGCAAATCCGAAGTCCGAGTTTGAGTTGAGAGATGAGACTTTGTGGTTGAGACAGAGGCTATGTGTACCTAATGTGGATGATTTGAGGAAGGAGATCCTTGAGGAAGCTCATATGGCCGCCTATGCTATGCATCCTGGTACTACCAAGATGTATAACACATTGAAGCAACATTTTTGGTGGCCTGGAATGAAGAAGCAAGTAGCTGAGTACGTGTCAAGATGTATGACGTGCCAGCAAGTGAAGGCGGAGCACCAGGCTCCAGTAGGGAAGTTGAATTCATTTCCCATTCCGGAGTGGAAATGGGAATGGATCACTATGGACTTTATCATGGGTTTGCCTAAGACTCCGAGGCAGCATGATGCTATTTGGGTCATAGTGGACCGGTTGACTAAATCGGCCCATTTCTTACCAGTGAGAGAGAATCACTCACTTGATCAGTTGGCCCAAAAGTATGTGAATGAGGTGGTGAGACTGCATGGAGTGCCAGTGTCCATAGTATCAGACAGAGATCCTAGATTTACTTCGAGATTTTGGAAGAGCTTGCAGACTGCCATGGGAACTAAATTGAACTTGATCTGACGTTTCATCCTCAAACAGATGGACAGAGTGAAAGGACAATTAAAACTGTTGAGGATATGCTCAGGGCTTGTGTATTGGAGTTTAGAGGAGCTTGGGATTAATATATGGCATTGATTGAGTTTGCCTACAATAACCACTACCACAGTAGTATCGGAATGGCACCGTATGAGGCACTGTACGGTAGGAAGTGTCGGTCGCCATTGTATTGGGATGAAGAGGGCTTGAGAATGATGGAAGGCCCAGAGTTGATTCAGGACACAGTGGATAAGGTGAAGTCGATCCGTCAATCAAAGCGGCTCAGGATAGACAAAAGAGTTATGTGGATCAACATCGACGTGATATGGAGTACAGTGTAGGAGATAGAGTATTTTTTAGAGTGTCACCCTGGAGGGGAGTTTTGAGATTTGGTAAAAAGGGCAAGTTGAGCCCTAGGTACATTGGTCCTTATGAGATCATTAAGAAGATAGGACCTTTGGCCTATAAGTTGGCTTTACCAAATGAGATGTCTCAATTGCATAATGTGTTCCATGTGAGTATGCTCCGAAGATATCGATCGGATCCGACACATATGATACCAGCTCAGGAGATTGAGGTTGCTAGTAACTTAAGCTATGTTGAGGAGCCGATCAAGATTGTGAGGTCACGGATTAAGCAGTTGAGGAACAAGGTTATTCCATTGGTAAAAGTCCTTTGGAGGAACCACTCGACTAAAGAAGCAACATGGGAGACAGAGGAGCATATGAGGAGACAATATCCCCACCTATTCGAGCAAGCAGGTAAGAATTTCGAGGATGAAATTTCTTTAAGGAGGGGAGAGTTGTAACATCCCATTGCTAGTGGAAAGGGGGTAGGATGGTAAATGTGAGTGACTAATGAGAGTTAGGAATGTATTCTACATGTTCATGCATAACTTGCTACATACTTAGACTTGATTGTTGCACATGAAAATACTTGTACATGCATTCATGAATAATTCCGGGTATAATTGGAATGATTTGAGAATCTTGAATGTTATTATTATTGAAAATTTTATGGGTTAGTGAGATCTTGATGTTTTGAATTTTAGTGGAATTATTGTATTTGTATATGTTGGTGAAGTTATGGAGTATTGAGAGAGATATATTTATAGTAGGGAACAAGAAATAAATTAAATAAAGATTTGGAGATAGTTGGGTTGTAAAGATGATTGTTGTATTGGAAAGAGGGGAACTATATGGAGTTAGTTTCCAAAGAAACTAAGTTAGGGTTTAATCATTTAGAAAGTGACATGTGTCACTTAGACCTTGTACTCTAGCTAGAAGTAGGTCATTATTCCATGAGAGTTGGCAGGTTAAGTCTTGTCTAAGTCCCTTCTTTATTCTCATCTTTCTAAAACTTCTCTCTTCGAAACCCAGAGTTTTCCAGCAAAATATCTTCTAAGGGACTCTTGTGTTCTTCCTTTCTTTCACCAACCTTACTTTGCTATATGTGTCATCTATTCTAAGGAAAAACCAGAAGCTGATCATTTCACTCAGTAAAGTACGAAAATGTGTGGAGTTTAGGGCTTGAAGATTTTGGAGATTTCAGCAGGTAAGTGTTAGAGAAATCCCTCACTGTTGGGGGTTTGTGAAATAAAGTTGATAGATTACTGTCATCTGCATGAAAAATGTACTTCTTGTGTTTGTTCTTAAATATTGGTTAGTTGGGGAGAAATAAATTCAGTTATAGTGTTAAATTAGTTTTTGAGAAAACTTTTGGTGTTTGGTGACGTAAAGTGTTGAAAGTTAGAAAGTCTGGAAAATTTCTCACTGAGCATGTTTCAGTATTTTGGCCATAAAAGGTTGTCTAAATAAGATGATTCTTGATTCGAAGTAAACTAGGAATATATGTCTACAATTCGTATGAAGACATTGAATTTCAGTTCTGTCTCTAAGAGTCTCGAAAGTTGTCATGAAGTTGAGAACTAGGTGTAGGATGTTGAGAGTTGAGCGAAAATTCGTGTTCCAACTTCGAGAGGAAATTTGGACCTGATTTAGATAGATTCTGGCAACGTTTCCTTCTGAAAAGTTGTAGATCTTTCTTTTAGCTTTCCAACGGTATAAAGTTGGTAAAATTTGGATATCGGAATCAAAAGTTCTGATCTTTTTAAGTGGATACGTTCCAGACGCAAAGACTGAGATGGAGATGCAAAGACTGAGACGGAGACGCAGACGCAAAGACTGAGACGGAGACGCAGAAACTGAGACGCAAACGCAAAGACTGAGACGGAGACGTAGAAACTGAGATGCAGACGCAAAGACTGAGACGGAGATGCAGAAACTGAGACGCAGACGCAAAGACTGAGACGGAGACGCAAAAACTGAGACGTAGACGCAAAGACTGAGACGGAGACGCAGACGCAGAGACTGAGACGGAGACGCAGAGACTGAGACGGAGACGCAGAAAAACAAAAACAACAGATTGTACTTTTTTGGTCATAACTTCTTCTCTAGACCTCTAAATGACCTGATTTTTGAAGCATTGGATTCCTAACACATTTATTTTTCTCTCCACAAAAAGTTATGGTCTTTGGTATTATATTGGAAATGATTGATTGAATCAAAGTAAGGGTACCGGTGGAAGGAGTATGAATTGGATATTTTACTAAATATATTTCAGTATTTTGATGATATCTTGGTCTATAGGATTCCAATTGAGGTAATTCTTAATTTGTAGTGAACTAGAGTAATAGGGCTACAAATTATATGAAGGAGCTGAATCTTGATACGGTCTCTAAGATGTTCAATTTCTGGACGGAAGTAGGATATAATACACTGTTTTGAAGAAAGATCTGAAATGGTTCATTGGATTATGAGATTGGATTCAAATGGTTTATGGAGGGTTAAATCTCACAGAAGGAGGCTAATTAAGTGAGTTTTGATAGTTGAACGTCTTGTGAAGAAATTGATGGATTGACACCCGGGATAGTCATGAATATGCATTGTACATACTTCATCTCATTCATGTGCATTATTAAACACTTATGATTGTTCAAATTGTGATATATGTATATGTTATTTGTTATAGAGGAGCCATTGGAACGTCAACCTCCAGACGTTGCTGGATCTTCCAGGCATTAGCTTCGGGAGAAACTTGTGAGTAACCTAGACGGTTTTACTCAATTAATTGTTTGCTTTAGAATATGTTTCGAATGAATTATTTAAGTGCTCCAAACATGCGAAAATTGTGAGTGTGCATATGAATGCAAAAGTGTGTTAAGCATTTCTACTGAATGCCGGACTAAGGTCCGATGATAAATGTGATCAAAATGTGAATGTGCATCCATGTAATTGACTGAGATTATGATATGTGAAACATTCATTACACGTATGCATGAAAGATAAAGGAAGTTATGACTGGAGTTGTCAGGATAAGGAGCTAAAAGCTCAAAAATGTGAATAGAGCCTTGGGCTCGAAAGTCGATCGTCCCCGATATCTCGAAGAGATATGGGACGTTATTCGACTAAGCTTGACATCCAGAAAGGGGTGAGCTGGAAAAAGGCACTCGGTCATAACGACAATAATAAACGAAAGTGAGTCTCATGTGCATTGCCAATAATAATTGATGTGTGTTTTTATTTGAACAATGTGATACATTGTAAATATGCGATGAAGTGAATATTATGTTATGTGCGATAGTGTGATACATTGTGAATATGTAATGAAGTGAGCATTGTGTTATGTGCGATGTTTTGATGCATGAATTGAGTGAACCATCGATGATGGTTACCTCATTGAGTTCGCAAAACTTACCAAAATTGCAACGTTGTCTTTTTAGGACCGAGAGATGACTCTAGTTGTTAAAGAGGATCTTCTAGCCGAGTAGATTGCGATTGGAGATAGAGGTCATGGCTCAAAGGTCGGTCAGCTGGGGTTCTTTTGGATGGTTTAAAATAAAATTTGATACACTTTCCTCATTCGCGTAGCACTATTGTATTAGATTTTCTGATGATGTACATACGGATATTGTGGTCAGACAATGTAGACTTTGATTTTTGTGAAATGTAATGAGGAAAAAGTTGGTTTTAAAATATTGTGATCTTCTTATGATGCTTTATTCTTGAATTATGTTACCATGCCATAGGAAGGGGATGTAGTGATCGAACGTAGCGTACCCTCATCGTAGGATATGTGCCGGAATGACCTCCGGGTGTCCCGGTGGATACCCTGCGGTAAGGGAGCGCTACATTTTGGATATCCCATAGCCTTTTATTATCCAATTTAATTCTAAACTTAACGGATAATATATGCTTCAACCAATAAGCATCACATCCTGGAATCATTAACTTTGACTCTTTTAAAGAATTAGCATTTCATAAATAAAATGAAATCTTACTAATTGATTTAAATGGAACTATTGAAGTTAAGTTATTATTCTAGGCATATAGAAAAATAATATTTCATCATATAATGTCTCATCTTGTATTTTCATCCTTACATAAATCCATACATTATGAAATTTTGTTATGAAGGTATTCACCAGAGAATCTCATTTCTTATAGATGACTAAAATTTAAAACTCATTACAACGATCTCATCTAAGTGCTTTAGCATTCTTAATGCTTAATTTCTACTTAGATTTAAACAATTTAAAGTTTTAAATCAACACTTCATTTAATACATATGACTATATCACCTAAATTCATTAGTAATCTATTGAAATATAATTATCATCCTTTTATGAATTGTTATTCCATCTAATATATCACATTTATAAATTTAATAATTCAATACCATCATTATCTTTTCACAAAAGGTTGATTTGGTTATTCTTCAACTAGACAAGTTTCATAAAATTCATAATTAAAAGGATATAAATATCCTTATATATAACTTTATGATTCTCCTTATATTGATTTAACCAATATTGCATAAAAGGATAATCTTGGTTATCTAACTGTTATTCTTGTCATTTATGTTACATATAAGTCTCCTTTGATCCAATATATACAAACTATTTCTATAAAATAGGGTTAACTACTTTTACACAACAATATATTTCTTATCATGCGTTGAACATTATAATAATGTTGAATTTAAATTTTGTATCAAATACTCATAAGCATGAACTAAAATATATATGATCCCTATCATATCTTGTTATAGGAAAGAAATTTCATGCAATTAATTTTTTAATAACAACTATTATCATACTATAGAAAATGCCTTTTATTGTCCATGTTTATGTTTTTAGTAGGCTAAATTAAGTGGAACAATTCCGAGAAGGTATTATACCTTTCAACTCTACTTTTATGCAATATCTTGCATCTTATTATCATGGTGTTGACATACATCTTACATGTTCTTTTCAACGTCTATTATCAACTCAAAGTATGAATATATTTTGTCTTCTATATGATTTTGACATATCTCTAAAACTTTGACACCAAATCTTTAACAGGATTATTGCAAAATAAAATAATGACATACAATTTTTTATCTAACTTTGAGAGCTCTTATCAAACATATCTTAGGTTAAAGAAATTTGGTTCACTAGCATAGTATCAACTATACTAAACAAGGTAAATTCCACTCTTAACAAAATAGAAAAGTAAGAAAACTAATTAATTAATTATATGTCATAAGTCCCAAATGAGAATAGGACTTTAATCATATATTTGGTTGCTCTTACTATTTTATTCTAAATAATATCACTCAATACTATTTATAAAGATTATTCTAATCTTTCTAGTATGCTAGGATCTCATTCAAATGTATTTAATTTTAAGTTTGCTCAATAAACCAACTAAACTTAAATTAGGTAGATAACAGCTTTATCAATCACACCTCATGTGACTCCTAGATTCGTTAGGTGATAAATATTGCGAAAACATATCCTATATTTTATTCCTAACCATATCTCTAAATTTATGTGGTCATAAGTTTGCTAATCCAAATCAACAAATTTAGTTTAGTAGAACCTACTACCATAAGACTAAACATATTCGGATTAAAGCAAACTTGAGTTTATTTAAGCCTAACAAGCATGCGCCATTAACGTCTACATCAGGCATTGTTCCCCAATCACCAATTGTTGTCACCTTATTACACTACCAGTTGTTGCCTCTCTTCACGCTCATTTGCATCGTACACTACTGGCTATAGAAATTCACTTATGTCACAACTTGGAACTACATCGGGTATATGACAACCGTCGCATACCCAGGCGAAGGATATTCACGATATCCTTAACCCAACTATGCAAGGCTAACTGAATATCATTTGGATAACAAAACGGTTGTATTTTGAAAATCCCAAAACTCAATTAAAATATCTGTAAAAAGTTTTAAACTCACTTCTATATTCACATTTAAAACTCTACCACAACTTCTAGACTTTTAAGTCCGCCCAAGAGCAATCTCAACAATAGCATAAATGGTTTATACATAAAGTCATTTACAAACTAGAAGATAGTCAAAAGTTAATTTACAAAATCATAAAGCATATTAACATAAGCAACTTAATAAAAACAATTCATGAGCCACTATACAACAAAAGTACAAAACGGAGACTACATACGTACGGTAATGCCTCAAAATTGTCAAAAAATTGCACAATACACTTAGAGATTTAAGCTCAACAAATTAACCTGCATGGTTGGAAGATGAAGGGGATGAGTACACTATGTACTCAATAAGCAAGAAAAAACATATCACAAATAGAGCTCGATACGTACCAAGATGGCGTAAATAACCTATGAAGCGAACATATATGATATAGAAACACATAGACTTAGCCTATGACTCAATGTATATCAGTTAGAAACCATATAGGCCTAGCTTATTAATCACTCATTCGACGAACATAGGTTCCAATTCTAATACACAAAAGCAGAAAAATATCACATGTATAAATTAAATCTTGTCAAAAATCAAATCTCATAATAAGCCAAAACAATCATATGTGTCACCACTAGTCGGCCTAACTAGTGTGCACACCCACCAATTTTCAATGTTGGCTTGACTTTCATCCGTGATGAGTTTGGACTATAGTTGACAACAGCATCTTGAGCCTAGGTGATGACCTCGTTGGTGTCCAGACCCTAGGAGTTGAATCACCCACAAGTCCCGTAGAAAGGTGTTGATATATGGACTCAGCTTTTATGCACCAGCATCAAGGGTAGAGGGGTTGCTTAATTTGTTATGCCTGGCACACAATTGGCCAATTATTACCGCACCAATAAAAAATCGTATAAAAATATTAAGTACACAAATCAAGTAAGGCACCATGTCTTTATTTATCGGTCCAACCAATAAAATAGAACATTGTCATGGCTCTAAGCTAAAAGAGAACACATACATGCATCATACATGAATCGATTATGCGTATGTAAGTTTCAAAACATTATTTCATACAGTAAAAGTCATATTTTACACTCCAAATGCAAAATTGTTCAAAAATGTAGTTTCAGAAAATAAAACATTGTCCTTTACACTTCAAGTGCAGGTTTGTTGAAAACAATATCATTTCTCAAAATACGTAAAAAAAAAAATCAGTTGCACTCCAAGTGTAAAGTTTCAGACTATTAAATAGATGATTTTGATGATATAACAAACAATATTTTAACTTTCGTCGACTATATCTTTAAGCCTAGCAATTTTCATGAATTCTACCTTAGAACAATTTGTAATTTACAGTGAAAAGAATCAACATGAAGGTCAAATCTCGTATATTTTTTGTAGTAGTACACAATAAGGTTGATATACATTTAAGTTACACATCATAAGAAAAAAAATTTATTTGGTAAAAGTTGATAATTCCATTACAATCCAGAGCGACGTTGCCAAAAGGCCACTGAAAAAATTACAAACCACTACAAATGTTTTCCTCCTGCTTGGTGGCGGAACCCCAGAGCTGAAACCATAACCATGCCTACAATTCGAATTGGAACAAAAGCTCCATCCACTTGTCAAAGGCCCACATAAAAGTTAGGAGATAATATAAAATTATTAATGATTGCACACGTGGCATCACCAAGTGGGCGAACAAATCATTCATTGGAGATTAGGGAAAACAAAGCAAGATTGAAGTGTAAATTTAAGATATGATGGCCGAGACACACAAGCCCTTTCTATCTGCGGGCATCAAATCTCAAGGCTTGCTTTTTACGAATCTTACACTTCCAATCTTTCCTCGTTTTAACGACCTTAAACAAAATCTATGGTCTAAGACTTTTTGATACACATGATCTTCATGAAGAGGCAAGTGTAGAGCGTACTTGTCTTTCTATATGACTATGGTAACATTATTTAAGATTTAATTAGCTTTCAGGAGAGAAACCTAGAAAGAAGTCATAGGATGAAAAGCACACCAACTTCTATTCATTCAAACCCTTCAAGCTCTGAGTACAACAATAAAGAAGCCTTACTTTAATAGACTAAGCAAAGGGATAAAAACAACTTTAAGGAAAATATTCCTTAGGTACAATCATACACATAACTTTTAAAAAGCAAATAGTAAAAAAGAAGAATAATTGGAAAACATTGGGTCCTAAATATTCCTATGAGAAAAGAAAGAATCTGTAAAGAGGGGTAGAAAGATAAGATGTACCCCAAAGATTCTTTTACAAACATAACGCACGTTAGAAAGGACACCTAATTATAAAGACTGTTGGACCAATGGTGGTTGACAAATTAAATCCCTTTATGTTTTGATAATAATAAAATATCTAGAATTAGTTAAGAAATTATTTCAGGTGTTACTTAAGGAAAGAATCATGCAAAACAAGATGAGCAAATGTTTAATTATTGAAGAATCAAGAAAGGAGGTTCATTCTAAGTGTAAATGGCATAAAACATGAAGATTCTAGAGGATTTGATCAAATGTTATCATTGAAGGCTAAACAAGTCGACTTACACAATACAAGTTGACTTACATATGAAGATGAATTCACACAAGTCGACTTATAGGAAACAAGTCGACTTATCGAGGTAAACAAGTCGACTTATATATAACAAGTCGACTTATTAGAGAGCGGAGCTACAAGTTTTACGTAAATGGTTGAAACAAGTCGACTTATGTATTCGACAAGTCGACTTATTTAAGCACAGATTCAGCTCCAACGGTCCAAATTGATAAATATGGAATGGAGATGATCAAGGAACGGCTATATCCACTCAAGCAACGGCTAGTTGAGCTCCAACAGCTATATTTCTTCAACTATAAATAAAGGATGATGGAAGAAGAAGTTACACAAGTTCTATAAGCTCAATTACTCTCATATTGCTTCAAATTGCTCACTATTGCTCTTATTTTGTTACAATTGTATTGAGCATTTGTTATTCAATCTTTGTTTTATTTTGTTACAATTTGAGTGACGAGTGAAAAAGGTCACTTGAGGTAAGATTTGTGCCGGAAGACAAATCGAGTGTAAAAGGTTACTTGAGTCAGAATTCAAGTGGCGTTGTAAAAAGTTCACACTCAACTACAAAGTGTACAATAAAGTGGTTAGCAAAATCCTAAGTGGGAGCTTAGGTAGAGGACGTAGGTCTTAGCACCGAACGTCTATAAAAACGAGTGTTTGATCTTCTTCCCTACTCTTTTTCAATTAAGTTTATTTAAATTATTTTTGTGTGTATGTTAACTTCTGAATTTTTGTAGAAAATTTCTAAAAGTTTAAAGATCTATTCAACCCCCCCCCCTTCTAGATCGCTTACAATTGGTATCAGAGCAGAAGTATCTGGGATGGCATACAACAACCTTGCGGAAGAAGGTAACACTAATAACCGTCCTCCATTGTTTAATGGTACTAATTATTCTTCTTGGAAAAATCCTATGAAGTACCACATCATTAGCGAGGGAGTTGAATACTGGAAGATCATTATCTTCGGACTTCAAGCCCCTCTGAAAGAAAATGGTGAGTTGAAAACGGAGCTGGAGTATGATGATAACGATTGGAGGCAAGCGTACATCAACGCCAAAGCTATGAAGCTGATATACTGCGCATTAACAGTTGAGGAAAGAAACCGGGTAAATTCTTGCACCACTGCCAAGGAAATGTGGGAGAGACTTCGAGTAACTCATGAAGGAACAAATCAAGTCTGGGAGACGAAAATCAACATGCTTCTCCACGACTACGAGATGTTCGTCATGAAGGAAGGTAAGTCAATTTCTACAATGCTTGACCGTTTTACAGAAATCATAAATGGATTAGGCAACCTAGGAAAGCACATGACGGATAGCGAAAAGGTGAAGAAGATTCTTCGTTCACTGCCGAAGGAATGGGATTCTCAAGTGACTGCAATCATGGAGTCAAAGGATCTTAACCATCTGGAATTCAACGCTTTGGTGGGATCAGTCATCAACTATGAGATTATTCTCAAATCAATAGATGGTAGAGGTAAACCTCAAAAATCTATCGCTTTTAAAGCTAACACTTCTGTTGTTGATGAAAGTGATGAGGAATTAGATGAAGACGAGGAAGACGAAGAAATCGCTATGTACGCCAGAAATTTAAGGAAGTTCAAGGGACTTCTCAAAAATCGAAGGAAAGAATTAAATGGCGGAAAACAGGTAGAAAGAAAAAGGTTTGGCGCGGATAGAAAATCAAAAGGATATGACAAAAAGAAGGGCAACGAAGAATGTTGGAGATGTGGAAAACGGGGACATCTCGCAAGAGAATGCAAAAGCTCTTCATCAGCATCAAACTTTCAGAAAAATGGCAAATACGACAAGGGTAAAAGGAAAACTAGCTTGGTGGCAACTTGGAGTGATGAAGAGGATGCATACCAAAGCGATGATGAAAACAACCTGGTACTTATGGCAAAAAGTTCATCAAGTGATGATGAAAATGAGGTAACTTTCAATGACCAAAATCTAAGAGATTCCATTGATGCTTTACAAGATGATTTTGAAGAAGCTATTCAGATTAACAAAAAATTAAGAAAGAAAATACGAGAGTTGACTGCTGAAAATAGTGCTTTACATGAAACGATTGATGATTTAGATAGTCCAAAAGAAGATCATTCTGCATGTCTTATTGAAAAAGAAAATCTTATTTGTGAACTTGATAGGCTTCGAAAAGAATTTTCGTATGTGGTTGGTAAATTCGCTGGTGGAAATGCTAAGTTTGAAGAATTGTTGTCTTTGCAAAGATATACCATTTCTAAACATGACTTAGGATATGATCCGTATAATAGAGAGTGTTCTTTAATTTCCAAATTTACCAAAGATGGAAAAGTTGCTCAATGTGCTAGATGCTTGAAAGATGGACAAATAGAACTTGTTTGCAAAAGTACTAGAAGATGTGTTAAGATTAAGAAAATTTGGGTTATTAAAGGCACAACACCACCCAACTTAGTTTATATGGCTAACCAAAATGGACCCAAAATGGCTTGGGTACCTATAAGAAGAAAGAACGTTGATATTGCAGGTACAAGCAAAGGATGAAAGGCCGTCAAGCACTTGGTACATCGATAGCGGGTGTTCAAGACACATGAGTGGAGACAAAAGCCTTTTTGTGGAAATCCAACCAAAGAATCAAGGATTTGTCACTTTCGGAGACAACAACAAAGGTAAGGTCATTGGAATTGGTAAAGTGGGTAAGGAACCTTTGCCAACCATTGACAATGTTTTTCTTGTTGATGGGTTGAAACATAACTTGTTAAGTGTCTCTCAACTTTGTGACATGAATTTTAATGTAAGTTTTGATTCATCTCATTGCATGGTTAAGAAGGATGGTAATATAGCTTTCATTGGTTTAAGACATGGAAATACATACATTGTTGATTTACATGATGATAGTTCATTTAATGAAAAATGTTTAGTAACATTAGAACAAAATGCATTTTTGTGGCATAGAAAATTATGACATGCTCCTTTGCCTTTAATTTCTAAACTTTCGAAAAATGACATTGTAAGAGGTTTGCCTAAAATAAAATTTTTTAAAGATCATTTTTGTGAATCTTTTTTGAAAGGTAAACATGTTAGAGAATCTTTTAAACCAAAAAGAGAAACCTGTTCCTCTAGAATTCTTGAACTTGTGCATATGGATTTGATTGGACCATCTAGGCATGCTAGTCTTAGTGGAAAATTATATGTACTTGTGATTGTAGATGATTTCTCTAGATTTACTTGGGTTAGATTTCTTGCGAATAAAAATGATGCCGTTAATGAATTTACCAAGTGGTGTAGATTGGTTCAAAATGAGAAAAATCTGTCTATCGTTGCAATTAGAACCGATCATGGAGGAGAATTCGAATGTGAACCTTTCGAGAGTCTTTGCGACAAATACGGGATGGAGCACAATTTCTCAACACCAAGGACCCCGCAACAAAATGGTGTGGTAGAAAGGAAGAATCGCTCACTTGAAGAAATGAGCAGGACTATGCTAAATGAGTACAATCTTCCTAAATCTTTTTGGGCGGAAGCAGTCAATACCGCATGTTACGTCATCAATAGGGTGCACTTGAGAAGAGACAAAAATAAGACACCCTACGAACTTTGGAAAGGTAAGAAACCCAACATCTCTTATTTTCATCCATTTGGTTGTAAAGTTTTTATTCATAATAATGGAAAGAGTAACTTAGGAAAATTCGATTCTAAATCCGATGTTGGTGTATTCATTGGTTATTCTCAAACTAGTAAGGCCTTTAGAGTTTATAATAATAGGACTAAATGTGTTGAAGAAAGTATTCATGTCAAATTTGATGAAATAATTTCACCCCCGAGAAAGGTTTGTTTTGATGATGATGCAGGAAGTTCAGGTAACAAAGTTGAAGAAATTGAATCCAAGATTGAGGAATTAAAGCTAGACGAAGAAAAACATGTACCCGACATTAAATCATGGGCAAAAGCAAAGAACCACCCTATGGAGCAAGTCATTGGAGACTTAAATGTTGGTGTAAGGACTAGGAGAAATATTTATGAGAATATGAGTAATTCAGCCTTCATTTCATTGGTGGAACCCAAAAATATAGAAGAAGCTCTTAAAGATGAAAACTGGCTTTTAGCTATGCAAGAGGAGCTAAATCAGTTCAAACAAAATGATGTTTGGGATTTGGTAGCTCCACCAAAGGACAAGACCATTATTGGAGTCAAGTGGATAAATCAGATTAAATATGATGAGAATGGTGAAGCGGTTAAAAATAAATCAAAGTTAGTGGCTCAAGGATTTTATCAAGAAGAAGCCCTTGATTACAATGAGACATATGCTCCTGTGGCTCGTTTGGAAGCAATTAGATTGCTATGTGCTTTTGCGTCTCATAAAAGGATCAAATTAAATCAAATGGATGTCAAGAGCGCATTTCTCAATGGGTATATTCAAGAGGAAGTATATGTCAAGCAACCGCCGGGATTTGAAGATCATGAGCATCCGGATTACGTCTACAAACTCAAGAAGGCACTTTATGGACTAAAGCAAGCACCTAGAGCATGGTATGAGAGGTTAAGTACTTTTCTAACTCAACATGGATATGTTCGTGGTAAGATAGATAATACTTTGTTTATTAAACATGTTGATCATGATATGCTTATTTGTCAAATTTATGTGGATGACATTGTGTTTGGTGCTACTAATGAATTTTTGTGTAAGGAATTTAGTGATTTAATACAAGGTGAGTTTGAAATGAGCATGATGGGGGAACTCAAGTTCTTCCTTGGATTGCAAATCAAACAACTCAAGAATGGCATTTTCATCCATCAATCGAAGTACACCAAGGATCTTCTTAGGAAGTTTAAAATGGATGGATGCAAAGTGGCAGCAATGCCAATGGCGACAAATCTGGTCTTGGAAAAACATGAAAATGAAGAAGACGTTGATCAAAAACTCTATAGAGGTATGATCGGCTCTCTTTTGTATTTAACTGCTTCTAGACCTCATATTATGTTTGCCACATGTCTATGTGCTAGATTTCAATCATGCCCTAAGATTTCTCATTTAACTGCTTGCAAAAGAATTTTTAGATATTTGAGTAGAACTATTAATCATGGTTTGTGGTATCCTTATTGTGATTCATTTGATTTGTATGCTTATAGTGATGCTGATCATGGTGGTTGTAGAATTGATAGGAAAAGCACTAGTGGTTTGTGTCATTTCTTAGGATCATCTTTAATATCTTGGGCTAGTAAAAAGCAAGTCAGTGTAGCCATTTCCACTGCTGAATCTGAATATGTAGCAGCTGGGAGTGCTTGTGCTCAAGTTCTTTGGATTAAACATCAATTGCTTGATTATGGTATTGTAGTTAAGAATATTCCTATTTATTATGATAATACCAGTGCTATCTGTTTGAGTAAAAATCCAATTCTGCATAGTAGGACAAAGCACATTGAGATAAGACATCATTTTATTCTTAATCATTGATTGAAAGGTGACATTTGTTTAAAGCATGTTTCTACTAATGATCAATTGGCTGACATTTTTACTAAACCGCTTAAGGAAGATGTGTTTGTGAATATTAAATTGAGACTAGGCATGTGCGATTTAAATTCATTTGGTTGAATTTATGTTTGGTTACATTTATATCAAATGGTCAAAATTTGAGGCATTTATGTAATCACATCCGAAGATACCTTCATCGTGTTGCTCACTTGGGCTAAATTAAATGAATTATTCGGGAGTTTTGGACATACTTTTTGACTGGACCATCAACAAGTCGAGTTATGAGGAAATCAGTGTTTTTGGAATACAGAAAATTGGTGAATAAGTCGACTTATATGGATCGATAAGTCGACTTATTCATGAAACAAGTCGACTTATTTAAGGACGAAGCTTTTAAAAAACCTTTCTTCTTCATCTTCTCCGCAGATCTTCTCTCTCAAAACCCTAAACCCTTTCTCTCAGAACTCGACTTATTCTACAAAATCACTTCAAATCTTACTTACCCATCCATTTTCGAACTTCACTCACTCTTACCCATTCATTATCTTCTCTAATCCTTCTTTCTTTTCGAAAACCCTTTCTTCAAACCCTAACCCCAAATCTGCAAATTTTTCCTCCTTCTCTCTAGATCTTCCATGGCTCCAAGAAAAGCTTCTCAAAAAGGGAAAGAAACCGATCCATCTCAAGGTCCTCACGTTTCTCCAAGGCCACAGGTTCGTGGGTCTTCTTCAAGAGGAGATGCGACAAGGGAGGATGACATACTTAAGCCTAGATTCGTCTCGAGGGATGCTCAAAATGTGTATTACAAGGTACTGAAAGATGAAGTTTTAATTCCCTCTATGAGATTTGATTGGACTGAGCTAGATAGTAGTGAGTTCTCGGAGGTATTTTCTGAAATTGTGAATCTTGCGTTAAAAGATTTTTTGGGTTTCCATGATGTTATCTATGAAGAAGTGGTAAAGGAATTTTATGCAAATCTGTTTGTGATTAGGAGCAATGTTGAAGAGGGAGTTCTCTTGTCTTCGAAAATTAACGGGAAAGCTTTCTATCTGTGTGAATCAGATTTGTGCACTTTGTTTAACTTGCCTAGAGGAGGAGTTAGGCCTAGAGCCTCTTTTTCTGATTTTGAGATTATGAGAAATGTTGATGGTGACACTGACGAGGAAGCCGAAGAAAATTTCGGCTATTCTGAGGAAAAAGGTGCTGACTTATTGGTTCGGTATTGTTCCGACCATTCCCCTCCATTTGAGGCTATGGATCTACCTTTGAATTATCGGTTATTGCATTATGCTATTAACAGGGTTGTGTTTCCTAAGAAGGCTAGCAATAATCAGATCACTGCCTTGGATAGAGAGATTTTGTGGCATATGGAGGAGGGTCAGAAAATCAATTTTCCAAGTTTGATTATTCAGATGATGAGGAGAAAAGCAAGTTTATTACGTGGACAGTTGAAGGGGAAACTTGTCCGGCATACAGGAATGCCGTTTGCTGCACTAATTACTCATATCTCTCAGACTAGGAGATGCAATCTGGATACTTATATAAGTTTTCCTTATCCTCAGAGTTGGCGATTCACGCCTTACAACCTAAGGAGTATGAAGTTGGTTCGGACAGTTGAAAAAGGTTGGGTATACTCATATCATGTTGAGAAGCTTGGGCTGACATTTGTGGGTGAGCAGGTATCTTCGAGGAAACGATCTAGGACAACAGAGCGTCCGAGCAGCTCACAACCAAGTAATGTCCGAAGCAGTGAGGTCTCCCAAGCTGATATACAGGAACTTCGAGATCAATTGGATGAGATTAATGAGCGTCAAGACGGTCACCAAGACTCACTCATAAGGCTGGAACGAAAAATTGACGAGGAACGCAGCATTCTTACAAGTTTAGAAAAGAGCATCAAGAAGTTATTTGATAAGCTTGGGTGTAGACATGATGACTCTTCATGATGTGTGTTGCATTACGCCTTGACCAACATTTTGATTTCTGTTGCTTTATGTGTTTTTATATGATTATGTTGATTTGACATTTCTTTTGCATTGACTATTCCTATCTTTTGAATTTGATGTTATGTTTGGATTTCGACTTCATTATTCTTCATTTTTGCTAAATTTATATTTGGATTTTTGATCATGACAAAAAGGGGGAGTAAGATTGAAATTGATATTTGATTTAGGGGGAGTGAAAATTGCATTGATTTGCAATTTTATTGATTTCAATTTTATTCATTGATTCTTTAATTAAGGGGGAGACAAACTAACTATCAAGACAAGGGAAACCTTGATCAAATCTTATATCTTTCAAATTTCTTGTCAATTTCTAAATATTTTATCATTATCAAAAAGGGGGAGATTGTTGGACCAATGGTGGTTGACAAATTAAATCCCTTTATGTTTTGATAATAATAAAATATCTAGAATTAGTTAAGAAATTATTTCAGGTGTTACTCAAGGAAAGAATCATGCAAAACAAGATGAGCAAATGTTTAATTATTGAAGAATCAAGAAAGGAGGTTCATTCTAAGTGTAAATGGCATAAAACATGAAGATTCTAGAGGATTTGATCAAATGTTATCATTGAAGGCTAAACAAGTCGACTTACACAATACAAGTTGACTTACATATGAAGATGAATTCACACAAGTCGACTTATCGAGGTAAACAAGTCGACTTATATATAACAAGTCGACTTATTAGAGAGCGGAGCTACAAGTTTTACGTAAATGGTTGAAACAAGTCGACTTATTTAAGCACAGATTCAGCTCCAACGATCCAAATTGATAAATATGGAATGGAGATGATCAAGGAACGGCTATATCCACTCAAGCAACGGCTAGTTGAGCTCCAACAGCTATATTTCTTCAACTATAAATAAAGGATGATGGAAGAAGAAGTTACACAAGTTCTATAAGCTCAATTACTCTCATATTGCTTCAAATTGCTCACTATTGCTCTTATTTTGTTACAATTGTATTGAGCATTTGTTATTCAATCTTTGTTTTATTTTGTTACAATTTGAGTGACGAGTGAAAAAGGTCACTTGAGGTAGGATTTGTGCCGGAAGACAAATCGAGTGTAAAAGGTTACTTGAGTCGGAATTCAAGTGGCGTTGTAAAAAGTTCACACTCAACTACAAAGTGTGCAATAAAGTGGTTGGCAAAATCCTAAGTGGGAGCTTAGGTAGAGGACGTAGGTATTAGCACCGAACCTCTATAAAAACGAGTGTTTGATCTTCTTCCCTACTCTTTTTCAATTAAGTTTATTTAAATTATTTTTGTGTATGTGTTAACTTCTGAATTTTTGTAGAAAATTTCTAAAAGTTTAAAGATCTATTCAACCCCCCCCCCCCCCTTCTAGATCGCTTACAAAGACAACTAATATAAGGGTCCCATAGTGAGGGGTGAAGTTCAACGTGCTTTAAAATGAACATAAAACACATATTTGAGGTCGTTAAATGAGAAATTAAGTCTTTATTCTTAAAGTTTGTATTTAATAAATGTATCACAAGGGTCCTAATCGTGACTAATACTAAGCAAGCAATATTTTCTTTAGAAATGGTTAAAAGCTTCCCACTGCTTCAATTACTTGGGCATATCTTATCAATATAAAGTAAAAGATTGAAAACAAATTAGGCTCTCACAACGGATTAAGTTAGACTAGATCTAAAAATTTATATTCGCATAAATTTTAGACTCGAATTAGATTGGTTTGAGTCAAATCTAATTAAATATATTTTATTTTTAAAAATAAAAAATGTCATTATATTTTAAATTTTAAAGTGGACATCAAATTTATCTCAAAATTTGAAATTAAAAAATTAAAATAGGACCAAGCGTGGGATCAACTTGAATCGAGTAATTTTTATAAAAAAAAGGAAATTGACTTGTCTCTTATCCACCATTACAAGCTTAGCTTATCAACACCTAAGACATTTTCTCACTAGTTCATGATTATTATAAGTCTTACTAATGCTTTTAAATGAATTAATGATATAAATAAAGTAAGTAGAAATATTAAAAATTGATTCATATTTCTACCTAAAAAATTAAAAAAAATTAGAAATAAAGAAGGGAACTCCATCTTCATAAGTTAACCAAAATGCATATGAGGCATTTCGTCAAACACCTCATATGCATCAACAAATCATCCCAACTTAAAAAAGAAATTTGAGAACTTAACCTTCTAACACTAACATATCAACCTAAAATGTTGTTAGCCATTCACAAAAGACTCAAACATACCAAATAAATAAATCAAACAAACACAAAAAATTCACATTATTAACGGTATATACACGTACGGGTGGGGGTGGGAAGGAAAACAAAAACAAACAACAATAGTGCCTACTCCTTCCAACGCACCACCACCGTTCCACGATGCGGACGTCGACATCGATGGACGATGACACATTGGAGGAGAAGATGCAAACGCAATAGGGAGGAGAAGTATAGAGAAGGAGAGCTGACGTTATCAAAATAACATCGTTTGGTGTTAAAACAAATGACATCATTTTCGTCAACTTAATAACATTCAATCGCAAGCACACTATGTCGTATAGGTTTTTCAATTTACCGACAGAATATTTCATCAGTAAATTACATTGGTAACATCAAAATATACTAACCCGTGTTTGATTCTCGCGCTTCTTTTCCGATGGTATTAGTCCCGTTGGTAAATTACATTTTACGGTCAATGTTACCGACGTAAATGTTAATTATGTCGGTAATGGGCAACTTTTTTTTAATGTCGCTGATGGTATTGTTTGGTCACTAAAGTTACATTTTCTTGACACAATTACCGATGTAGTTATGTCATCTGTGGGTAAAAAATTATGGTTTGTATTCTGTCGTTGTTTTTCTATCCCAAATTCTTTATTTTCTTGTGGTGCCTTATTATAAAATTTTAATTATTTCGAATACCTCAAATTATAATTGTCAACTAAACAGTTAATAAATACTTAGCAAAATATTTAATATGTAAAAAAACATAACTATGTACCTAAAAGATCTCAATTGACATATGCTATGAAATTTGGTATGAAAGGTATACATGAAAACCTTTTTTTTAATGGAACTTTTGATAGGGCGATGAGAGCATCTAAGAGCGAGCGATAGGGCGAGAGATCGTCTAGAACTTCTGAGATTACAAGTGAGTGAGATCCCTCTCCGTGGCTTCATCCTTCTCTCTTACCCAACCCCGATCCCCTCTTTCACCTCTACCTACCTATGAACCACAGACACACCAAAAATCCACCAATGAAAACCCAAATCGAACCCTAAATCAAAATATCGACCCAAACACCATTCTTACCTCCTCAGCATAAAAACCTCTACAAAAATCCCCCTTTCACATTCAACAAAATTAGACCATAACCAAATCCTTAATAGTGGAAGGAACAGTCATGTCACAACTGGAGTCGACACCAGAAGTTGTAGATTAAGGTCTGGAACCTAAGGGGATTACCAGATCTTGGAAGTATATGGTTGCAAATGGCATGTCAAAAACCTTAACAGACAAATCCTTAACCTACTACCCCTCGAAGATTAAGGAGAATCAGATTTTTGTCATACCTCCTCCAAAGTTAGCTAAACAAGGAGCTGCAAACTTCAGGTTAGCACTTATTAGTTTCTTCATAGGTAAGAAACCTGCGTTCCCTGTAGTACAAAGAGCTTTGACTAAATCCTGGGCTGAGTTTGGGCTGAAGGAGATTCTGATTACTAGCTCCAATAATTTCTTGTTTAACTTTGAGTCGGAAATAGCAGTAACTTCTGTGTTGGAAAAGGGCCCTTGGCCCATCCAAGGTAAACCCTTATTTCTGAGGAAGTGGAGTTTGAATGGAGGTGAACAGGAGGTTGTAAGGTGTGCCCAGTGTGGGCGAGATTTTATAATGTTCCAGTAGAAAACTGGAACATAAAAGGGTTGGGTAGAATTGCAAGTGCGGTGGGACACCGCTTCTTATGGACTTTCAAACTGCTAGGATGGCTCAAATTATATATGCAAGGATGTGTATAGAGCTAGAAATACAAGGAAGCTGGCCTACCTCGTTTCAACTAGCTACATATAATGAGGATGGGGAAAGAATCTTTAAGGAAATAAGGATAGAATACGAATGGAGGCCTGATCAGAGTGCACAGAAAAGGAAATGAGCACCGACAGGGAGAGTATTCAAAACTGGAGAACATCGTGAGTTGGAGAAAGGTAAGGAGGTGATAACAAACAATCAGGAGAAGTATGGGGTGGAGTTGGAATTAACCTCAGAAAAGTAAATTCAAAAGAAAAAGGAGATTAGAACCTTTGAAATTGAAGACAAATGTAAGGGCTTAGGACCTCTCCTGATGGAACATATTATGGGGATGAATCAACAAGTGGAACAATTTTCAAGTACTGCTGGGAGTTCCACAAATGGACAAAGATAATTCAAATGGAAACCTTGAGGATCTGAAGGTTCTTACCATAAATTAAGTAGGTACAAATCCTTCCTCTCCTATTTCTGAATTAGCTCCTGATAGTCCTGGTACTAGGGGGTGCATTGGGGGGACTTTACATTAAAAAAAAGTAGGAAATTTAGGAGAAAGAAAAAGTAGGACATGTGTCTGGTTGTTGGGTTATGGATTTAGTTTTTTTGAATGTTAGGGGTCTTAATAATCCCAAAAACAATTAGTAGTACATGCTTGCCTTAAGAGATTGTTAGTGTCTTTTGTGTGTTTGCTTGAATCTAGGATTAGGTCTCCTTCTTATTTGAATAATGTATGCTCCTACATATTTCCTAGGTGGCCTCCTAACAGTAATTTAGATTGTGTTTCTAATGCTAGAATAGTGTTAGCATGGAATCGTGATAATTATCTATGCAACATCCTAAGTTCTAATGATCAGTTTATTCATTTAGAGCTGACTTCCAAGACCAGTGCCCCCCTTCCCAGTGACTTGTGTCTACAATTTTAACAACCTAAACCATAGGAAGAACCTTTGGACAGAACTGTCAAATCTTAACCTTTCGATGGGAAATTTGCCTTGAATTATTGCGGGCGACTTTAATGCTATTTTATTTTCGCATGAGGCAGATCCTATAAGTCCCTTAACTCTAAAGGGAATGAATGACTTTAGGTAATTTGTTGAAGGAAATGCACTGTATGATCTTAATTCCAGTGGTCCATGTTTTACTTGGAACAACAAACAAAGTAGAGATTTCTATATTGCCAGGAAGTTAGATTAAACTCTCATTAATTTGACTTGGAGATCTAGTTTCCCTAGATCATATAGTGTTATACATTGCCTGAACATTTAAGATCATTCTCCAGTAGTGGTTAGATTTTTATCATCCATTCAGAAAAGAGCTTCTCCATTTAGGTTCTCCAATTTTCTTTCCTCTCAGCCCAATTTTCCACAGTCAATTGAGGAAGCTTGGTCCTCTCACATTCAGGGCTCTCCTATGTTTTGTGTAGTGTCTAAACTCAAGCTGGTCAAAAAAGCCCTCAAAGCTCTAAATTCTATCCAGATTGGAGATGTGAATGCTAGAGTTAAGAATTGTCAAGTAAATCTTAATAACATTCAGGATTAATTGAGACTTTTGCCTAATTCTACTCTGTTGCTTGCTAAGGAATCGTGAGGCCATTAATGAATTAATTAGAGCTTTAAAATATCAAGAGTCTTTCACTAAGGATTAATTAGGCTTATCTCATTGGTAAGTGCTTTGAGGTTAATGTAAGGGGGATGTGAGGCTTATTTGGCCCACGTCATCGATACCCAAACTGAGTAGAATGTGCAGGACACTCCTGTGATAAGGGAATTCCTGGATGTGTTTTCCACTAAGTTATCTGGTTTACCTCCAACCTTTTCTTTCTCCACCAGCTCCTTCCTTCGTTGCTTGCCACCTCATGCTTTATTTTTTTTGTCTCCGTTAGTCCTAACTGCTTCAACTTGTTAACGCCACTAGTTGCAACGTTGTTCTACTCCTTCAGCTCACGCATAATCTTTGTTCATGCACCAGCTACCAACGTCTCCTATGTGCCACCACCAGCTCAAGTTCATGCTACTTCGTTATCTTCACACCAGCAACAAGATGTCATGTAACGTTGTAAGTGGAGGATTTGTTTAATAATACTGCAACGTGAGTGAAGTGTAATAGTTTAAGTGAGGGCTGCAACATCAATTTAGCTCCACCAAGAGCTCCTTTATTTCTTTCTTTTCTCCACGCAGCTGCTTCAAACGTTGCTTGCCACCTCTTGTTTAATTTTTGTGTCTCCACACAGCTCCTTCATTCACGCCACCTGCTGCTCCTCTATTAATGCCACCTTTTCCAGCACACACATTGCCTCCTCTTTGCTTGTGTAGATGCTTTTTAATGAAGGTCTCTAGTCTTTTGATCCTACCGAACACCTCTACACTCACGTTGCAACTGCTTCTCTTTTTATTTCCCTCATGTGTCGAACAAGATTGGTGGTCCACTTTCAAAATCTCACAACACTACAACTCTTCTCTTGCTTTTTTTTGTCTTCAGCCCATGCACGCATGCCTAGTGTGTAGCGTCCCCTCACCGTAGGGTACATATCGGGACGTCCGAGGGTCGCTCCGACACATATCCCACGATAAAGTTGCACTACCAGAAAATCCCACTAATAGTCCACATGGCATCGCAATAAATAAATCACAATATCAGAAACCACTAAATTTTAAAAATCATAATAGCAATCTTGATACAGTCATCCAATAGCAGAATAGACAAGTCTATCAGTCCCCTAAACAAAACCCAAAAGGAAACGTCAAGCGCCTATACTAAGTCATCTCGCAAAAATCCAACCTAGTCGACCGACACATGTGCCATCGCTTCTCTTGCCAGCACGCTCGCACGGCAGGAAAAGACTATCTCCGGAGTTAGGGGTCTACTCTATCAGTCCTGAAAAATAGGTTGCAATTTTGGGTGAGTTTGCTAACTCAATGAGAAACCATCATCGATGGTTCACTCAAATCATGCATTACGCAGATTGCGTACAGCATGGCACAGTAATATTCAATTAACAGTATCATATAACAAATTACAGTATTATACAACAATTTACAGTAGCATGTAACAATTTGCAATCTCTCATGCCATCACATAATTCAGTAAGTGTCACAATTCAATCAGTCATGTGTATACAATGCATATGTGACTCTTTTCCAGTTATTCAGTGTTGTGCCCAAGCGCCACGAAGATATTGAGATTCAAAGGTGGACGCGTGTGATTTCTCCCTCGGGCTCGAGGCGGTCGAGATAAATGTTAGAGCTCGAGGCTCATTCAGTGATATTAGCGACTTGGGTCACAACGTTCATTATCTGATCATGCATTTATGCATGTAATGCAATGTTCAGTAATTCAATGATATGGCTATAAAAGCCCAGTATTTCAATTCCTAATGTCATACAGTAGTCCAATCCCATACAGTAGAAGCATGCAATTCGATCATATACATTTCAGTAATCATGCAATTCACATTGGCAAGAAATTCACATAGAGCATTTAGACAATCAAGAATTTAAGAAACCAACTAGGTTACTCACCTGTAACTTCGAGCTCTTGCTGAAGTCCCAAAGAATGTCCGTGGAATGACGATCCAACGGCGCCTCTATAGCAGTAAAATACAGTCCCATTACTAGATGCTCAATTAAACGATTCATTAATGCATATGTCTCGATGAAATTATGTACAATGCATGTCCACGATTTTCCGGCGCTAAAACCCAATTTAGAACTCTTAGGCCCAATTCTAACTCTTCGCTCAATTGATCGACAATAATAGATCCAATCCTAAAATTCAGTTCAATCTCCTCGATTCAAATACCCTACAGCAATTCCATATCCATTGGGTCAAAACCTCTATTGAAAATCCCAATTAAAAATCCAATTGAAATTCCAATTGTCACAATTCAATACTTAGGTCACAATAGGAACCATAATTGACCTTAATCTCTACGAATCAATACCATGTAATTTAAATTCTACTTCCATAATGATCCTCAATTGTAGACCTCTTTTCCTAGTCCATAAATCAGAAATCACCTCAATCGGAGGTCTACACCATAAATTATGCCCAGTAAACTAAAACACATCCAATTAAAATTCTACTCTTCGCGCGACCTCGCCTCGGCCATGCAAAGAAGAGCCGTTAAATCATGACGTGGAAATCGCTCGTCGCGATGCATAACTCCACGCCACACGACGTCCAATCGAGCTCATTATGATTTAATAATTTAATTACTCGTCATGACGAAGCCTCAACAAGATGTCGCGACGTCATAAGTCCCGATCGTCTTCTCCGACGAACCTACCCATTTCTCTCTCTAAAAACCACTATTAAACACTCCCAACTACCCAATCAAACATAATAAATGCCATAAATGCATCAAAAACCATTAATAACAACATTAAAGCCACTAACTTACCAAATCAAGCCTCAAATCCACAAATCTTCCAAAACCCTAAAACTTTTTCCAATCACCGATTAACCACTCTCAAAGCTTCTCAACCTTCATCAACCACAATAAACAAGTTAGCCTTGCACAATGAGGAGAAAACCACAAGGAAAATCGAAGAACCTTACCGATGGAAAGGATCGACGGACACCGTGGGAGGAGGAAGAGAATATTGATTTTTGCCTTAGGAAAAATTCCCAAATAGAAACCTAGATATATATAGACATAAGTCTCCAAACCAGTTCAAATTTTAGTCTCTAAATTTCAATGGCTCAACATTTTTATTTCCTAACAGAATAACTCTAATTTTTCCTTTGCCATTGGACAATTCTTTCAGTCTCATACGGTTAATCGATTACATCACTCAAAATTTCCTATCCGGCATTTTCTCCCGAATCTTTCAAAATTTCCTACAAGCCATTATCAAAAGCCAATCACTCTTAAACTATTCTAAATCACCATTCGAGCCCAATTACTCCTAATTTCTCAATTAATCACGATCCAATCGATTCGATCGATTCCATGCTCACAATTAAAATACCGAAACCATGAATGCATGTACCTATGAATAAATGCATATGCATAAACCTGTTCCTCTATAATTAGAGGCCGGTGACATGCTCAATCAAGAATGCAATGAAACCTACCAATTTGTCTCAATTTACCAAAATACCCTTGCTATCAAGAACGGATGTTACAATTCACCCTCCTAATAAAAATTTCGTCCTCGAAATTTAATACTGTCCGATCGAATAGATGAGGATAATGACTCTCATATGCTCCTCGCCTCCCAAGTAGCTTCCTCGGAAGAATGGTTCTTCCAAAGGACTTTCACCAATGGAATCACCTGTTCCTCACCGCTGACCGTGATCCTATAATCTGCACCGCTCCTCAACATAACTCAAATCACCGCTACCTCAATCTCCCGAGCCTAATCACATGCGCCGAGTCCGAACGGTGCCGTCGGAGCATACTAACATGAAACACGCCACGATCCGGGACATCTCACTCAAGAATGCCAATCAGAAGCCAACGGTCCTATCCTCTCAAGGATCTCATACGGACCAATGTACCGAGGGCTCAACTTGCCCTTACGGCCAAATCTCAGGACTCCTCTCCAAGGTGACACTCGGAAAAACACTCTGTCACCTACACTGTACTCCATCTCTCGCCGATGCTGATCCACATAACTTTTTTGTTTGTCCTGAGCCGCCTTGATGCGACTCTGGATCAACTGTACCTTATCCACTGTATCCTAAATCAGCTCGGGACCCTCATCGATCTCATACCTTCTTCATCCCAATACAGTGGCGATCGACACGGTCGCCCATACAAGGCCTCATACGATGCCATCCCAATACTACTTTGATACTGGTTATTATATGCGAACTCGATCAGAGCCAAGTACTGATCCCATGCTCCTCTGAACTCCAATACACAAGCCCGAAGCATATCCTCAACAGTCTTAATCGTCCTCTAACTCTGCCCATCTCGTTCGAGGATGAAATGTCAGATCAAGTTCAACCTAGTACCCATAGCGATCAGAGGCTCTTCCGTAACCTCGAAGTGAATTTGGGATCCCTGTCTGAGATTATTGACAACGGAACCCCATGCAACTGCACAATCTCTGTTACATACTTCTGGGCCAACTGATCGAGAGTATTGCTCTCCCTCACTGGCAAGAAGTGAGCCGATTTAGTCAACCGGTCCACTATGACCCAGATGGCATCATGCTGCCTCGGTGTCCTAGGCAATCCCATGACAAAATCCATGGTAATTCGCTCCCATTTCCACTCTGAATAGCAACGAATTCAACTTCCCACTGGAGCCTCGATGCTCGCTTAACTCGCCGACATGTCGACACACGGACACATACTCTGCCACTTGCCTCTTCATGCCAGGCCACCAGAAATGCTGTCTCAAAGTATTATACATCTTGGTCGTACCAGGATGCATAGCATAGGCAGCTAGATGTGCCTCCTCCAAAATTTCCCGTCTCAAGTCCTCAACATCCGCACACACAATCTCTCATCTCATCCACAAAGTCCCATCTCTCAACTCAAACTCAATCATGCACCACACTCTCTCAATCAGTCTCACTAACACTGGATCTTGATCCTGAACTCTCCTGATCCTGTCATGCAACATCGGCCTAAGCCTCAGGGTAGCAATCAGAGCTTTGTCCTGACCTAAATCCATCTGTACATTAAGAGCTCTCAACTGAATCAGACCAGGAAACCTCGAAACCTGAATCTGAGCTGCACCACCATGCGGTCTCCTGCTCAATGCATCGGCCACCACATTGGCCTTCCCTAGATGATACTCAATCGTGCAGTCATAGTCCTTCAGTAACTCTATCCATCTCCTCTGTCTCAGATTGAGCTCTCTCTGACTCAACAGATACCTCAAACTCTTATGATCAGTGAAGATATGGAACGTCTCCCCATACAAATAATGTCTCCATATCTTCAAAGCAAACACTACTGCAGCTAACTCCAAATCATGCACCGGGTAATTTACCTCATGAGACCTCAACTGTCTCGAGGCATAAGCTATCACTCTCCCATGCTGCATCAAAACACAACCCAATCCCTGGTGCGAGGCATCACTGTATACTACAAAGCCTCCAATCCCGGACGGAATGCCTAACACCGGTGCAGTAGTCAACCGATGTTTCAGCTCCTCAAAGCTCTTCTGGCATTCCTCAGTCCATCTGAACGGCACATTCTTCCTCAACAGTTTCGTCAAAGGGGCGGAGATCAACGAAAACCCCTCGACGAACCTCCGGTAATATCCAGCTAATCCTAGGAAACTCCGCAACTCGGGCACATTCCTAGGAACCTCCTAACTCATAACTGCCTCTATCTTGTGAGGATCCATCTGGATACCCTCACCGGACACCACGTGCCCCAGGAATACAATCTCATCAAGCCAAAATTCGCACTTAGCAAATTTGGCAAACAACTGTCTCTCTGTCATGACCTGTAGAACAATCCTCAGATGCTCGGCGTTCTCGCTCTACTCTCGAATAAACCAAAGATGTCATCAATAAACACTATCACGAACCGATCCAGGTAGGGCTGAAAAACCTTATTCATCAAGGCCATGAAAGCTGCCAGGGCATTAGTCAACCCAAACGGCATCACTAGGAACTCGAAATGCCCGTACCTGCTCCTGAAAGCACTCTTAGGTACATCGGCTGTAACATCCCATCTTCGATGGGAAGGGTATTTTAGTAAATTGGGATGGGTTAGGAGTCTTGAATTATATCTCGACATGAACATACATCATACAGCCTCTATAAATGGTGATTTTTGCACATGTACCTAGTCATACATGCATTCATGACATTTCCCGGCGTAAGTGTCAAATTGAGATCTTTTGTGAAATTTGTGTGAAAATTGTATTTGAAAAATTATTTGGAGTATGCCATTAAGTGTTTTACATTTTTAGGGATTTATGAGAATTTTTCGGGATACTTGCCCGGATCGGAAAATTTCCAACGGGTTGACTGAGTGAATTTTTTTCTGTACTGAAAAAGACTGCCTAATGGCATTGGATTATTGAATAAATAATTGTGGGAATTGTTATGGAACCATTAGCTTATGATAGATTAAGATTAAATTGGATTAGAGTTATGATTAAATGTTGTTAATTAAGTTTTTGTCTTTTCCATTCATTAAAAGCCAAGTGTCTCTTTATAATTAATGACTTTGTCTTATATTATGCATCACCTTCGACTTTTTCTCCTTGTCATATTTAAAAACTCATTTTGGAAAGCTTTGGAAAGCCAATCTTCCTTCTCATCCGAAACTTGCCATTTCCTTCAATTGTGTTCTCCTCCTTCGACTATTTCCTTTTTTCTCCCATATAAGTTCCACTTGTTCTTTTGCTTGTTCCCTCTTCCTTCTCATGTAAAGCTAGTTCACACCTTGGGTTGATGATGATCTTTGTTAAGCTTATGAAAACCGTGGGTGAGGTTTTAAAAAAAAAAGAAGTTGGTGAGAACTTGAAGATTTGAGGAAAGTAGAGCTTGCAACTTGTTTGGTGAGTATTGATGGTTGCTTTCCTTCTTTTGGTAGTTAGAACCATTCATGGGGATCCTTGTGCATTTATTTGATCATGAAAGTGGTAGGTTTGAATGGGTTTAATACATGCTTGAGTGAGGGTGAGTGAAAGAATGTGGTTTACATTGATTTCGCTTGGTTTTGGCTTGCTTTTTGGAAGTCTTGATGCATGGAAAAGTAAAGATAGTTAATGATGTTTGTGCTGCCAACTTTTGTGTAATTATGCAAGTACATGTTGTGATGATTTTGTGGTTGAATTAGAGGAGTAAATGAATGTTTAGTGATGTGTTATAGGTATTAGAAGTGATAGGAGTTAGGTTGAAGTTGAAAGCTGGAAAATACATTTTGACCCTATTGCAATGTTTTGATCATAACTAATTGTGTAGGTGAGCAAATGAGTTGAGGTTTGTGCCCAATTAAACTTTTGGATGTTGGCTACAATTTTGTGTGTAATAAGTGTTGTTAAATGGTAATGCTAGAAGGTTGAATGTTTGCATGGAAAGTTTCTGTTTTAGTGTCTGTGAACAGTACCCACAGTTATGACCTGATTACTTTGTTGATTTTTCTAAATTAATTGATATGCAATTAGGAAAAATGGTCTTCATGAAAGTTGAGGCATATTAAGTTAGCTTTCCATTCCCACTGATTTTTTTTGTTTTTCTAGATGTATATTGGGAGATATGAACTGTTTACTATTGACTGGGTTTGAGCATTTTGATGAAACCCAGCCTAAGTGTTGGTTTTGTGAGCAGTCTGCTTGGGAGCCATTTTAGCAATTTTGGTGGATTGAATTGGTGTGGGTGATCTTCTGAAAAGTTGTAGAGGAAGTAATTATCTTTAAAATGATATATGGCATGTAATTTTTAGAGGTCATATGTGAGAGTTATGATTTTGTAAACACTGACCCTGCATTAGGATGTGGATTGCTGATTATGGCAGAAATTTGCATAACAGTTTGGAAATTATTAGAGATCGAATTGGATTTTGAATTCTTCATGACAATTGAAGTTTGAGATCTTATCTTTTCATGGATATAAGGTAGTGATTTTTGTGACATTTGTGCTAAGAGATATGCTGTTTGGAAAATTACTGTCCAGATTGGTTGATTTCAGAGGGCTGATGCTTTGGTGAATTGTTTGACTTAGTTAGCAAGTGAATTTGATTCTGGGTTGTTCATTAAAGTTTTAGATAACATTGTGATCTTGATGAGCATATTTATTGTGTAATTTTTGACTGAAGAGGATGAAAGTTACAGAATTTACAAGATACTGTACTGTGTTGAGTGACTTTGAGTGAGCAGTAGCTTTCATGGGATTTTTGACACCCTTAGGGGTGGAATTACTTTGAATGGTCTAAATGAAACTTGTAGAGCTTTTCATTATCTTTCCAATGAGATGTGGTTATGTGTGCAAAGAGTTATGTGTGTTGGAAGTTTGGTTGGAAATCAGAAAATAAAGGGGGAAATAAGGGTTATATATATATAGATATTAATTGTTTAATGTGACTTTTGTTTTCTTTCGTGAATAACTTTTCCGTCTGACGTCCGATTGACCTGATTCTTGAGGCATCGGATTCATTGAATATTTAATTTCATTTTCTGAGATATTGGGAATTTTTAGACGGGAAATTGACGTGGGTCCGGGTAATTGTTCTGTGATCACTGTTTTATTTATTTTTGGACCGATTGAGGTTCAAATTGGGTGCTGTCAGTGGCTATAGATTTCTAATCTTTAGATGGAATTTCTATGATGGGAAAATTTTGGATTAGGGCCGGGAATGCCATGAACATGCATTGTACACGTTTTAATTGTTCCCTGTGCATTGTTTGATATTCCTACTATACAGTTGGTAATGGGTACTTATTTTAATTGTTCTAGAGGCATAGTTGGAACGTCATCCTACGGACATTGCCGAGACTTCCCGGCATTAGCTCGGAAGTACAGGTGAGTAACCTAGTTGGTTCCTCAGCCTTTATGTGTTTAATATTATATGCATTGATGCCATGCGAAGATAATGGATGGATATATGTGTGTCTGATTTGATTGATTTCGGACCATGGGTGTCTGAAATATTGAATATGTGATATTGAAGTGCTATTTGGTGTAAATAGCCATGAATGCGTAAATGAAATAAAGTGTAAATGTATATAATCGAATTGCACTGTATGACTACATGCAAAGGTGAACTACATGATTACTGAAATGTATAGAAGCGAATTTCGTGCTTTTACTGCATTGGACTGGACTATTGTATAAAATCGAATTGCAATCTCGGGCTTTATAGCCATACACTGTAAATTACTGAACACTGCATTGCATGCATAAATGCATGATCAGATAATGGATATGTGCCCCAAGTTGCTAATACCACTGATTGAGCCTCGAGCTCTAATACTGTACTGACCGGGCCTCGAGCCCGAGGGGAGAAATCCCTGACGCGTCCCCCACTGAACACTGACTGAGCACTTAGGCACAACACTGAATAACGGGAAAAGAGTCACATATGCATTGAAATTTCATGAATGACTGATTATGTAATGGCATGATTTACTGTGAATTGCGAAATGGTACTGCAAATTGTTACTTGTTACTGTAAAATTGTTATCAATGTAAACTGTTATACAATACTGTAAATGGTTATATGATACTGTTAATTGAATGTTACTGTGCTATGCTGTTCGCAATATGCGTAATGCATGCGTTGGGTGGACCATCGATGATGGTTTCTCATTGAGTTTGCAAACTCACCCAACATTGCAAATATTTTTCAGGACTAGAAGAGTACCCCGTTTGACACGGGAATGGGTCTGGGTGCAAGTTGAGATAGAGGTCGGGATCAGTTCGCGTCTGCATTAGTATTTCCTAATTTTGTAATCCGCAATTGTTGTAAACTGATTTGTAATTGTACTTTATGGTTCCTGTAAAATATTATTAAATGATTGTATCTACTGCAAATGTTTTCTACTGTTTACTGCTTATTCCGCGTGATTGCGTTGATTGAAACTATTTCCTTTTTACGTGGAATGATTGGTTCAAAATATATATATATATATACTGAGTTTTAACCGACCGACTGATGTAGTACGTCACCCTCACGGGGAACGGACCTGGATATCACCGTCGATGTCGGGTTCGGGTCTTGCCGGAGTGGGGTGTTACATTTAGGTGGTATCAGAGCCCAGAAGTACAATCTTACATGGGCTTTCTGAAAAAAAATGTGTGTCAAGTTATGTGCATTTAAGTTATGTCACGGCAGACAGTGACAACTGATCCCCAGTGTAGTATATGGGTCGTATGCATAAGTATGTCTCAGTCGTTTAAGCGGTTAGGAAAAGTGAGAAAAAGGATAATGTGTTAGAATGTGATAAAAGGAAGAAATGGATATCACAAAATAGGAAAAAGTGTATGGTTTGATCAGACAGATGAATATTTAGTGTACTGGTATTGATGGATATCTGGTGAAATACAATATTAGAGGTATATTAGGTATATTCTTGAATGTGATTTAGAAATAAAAATTTTAGTTGTGAAGTAATAGAGGAAATTGGTAGATGAAAAAGTTGTTCGGATTTAATTGATCTGCCTAAGTAAATGCACACCTGATTATGGGAGCCCTATGGTAAGTCCAGAATTTTTGTCAAAAAAAAAATTTCTTAATGAGTTAGAATAAGAAATGAAAGTGCTTATAATGATCAATTGTGAATGACTAGAGATTGTTTATGATCCTCACGAGCGATGACGGGTGTAAACAGGAAGGTTGCTGAGTTCAGAATATATTGTCACTGTAAGTGTATATCTGATAGTGGGATTACTATCATGGGTGAAATGCGTGAACATGATATAGGAAGCCATCGGTGACCTATTATATAAACTCCGATTATAATGCCAGTAGCTCAAGTTTAAAATGAGTTAGAGTAAGGCATGAGAATACTCGTAATGATCAATTGAGAAAGAAGGGAGACAGCTTGAGAGAATAAAATGAGGGACATGAATAGAGTAAGGTCCCCATGATCGAGAACTGGTACCAAAATGAGAATGGTTATCGAGAATTAAATGAGATTAAGGCGTTCTTAGCAGTATGAGCTATTAATGGGCAAATTGATGGGAATATATATATATATATATATTGTCAGATAAGATGTGATGATCATGGTGATGTATGTTAAGATATTAGAGGAAATGAAATTGTTTAAGTGCCCTTCAGAGATTTATCTTCATGAAGTATCAAGAGTAACTGATATATATATATATATATATATATATATATATATATATATGAAAAAAAAAGTTGATTGATAAAGTTTTATGAACTGTATTAAATCTAGCAGAGACTCTAGCGTAAGAGCTAAACTATGCTACTGAAAAAGTGTATATTATGTTAATGAGATGACTCTGATTATGTAAGAGAATTACTGAATATTAATTGTGACTTTGAGGGGATTAAAGGTTCGTGTATACTTTGTGTAATTATGTTCTGAAAGTACGAGATCGATATAACGATTGTTTATTCAAGTCAGTGAGTGATCTATCGTGAATAAATTGAGTTATGTGGAGTAATGAAGGTAAGGAACATGTGGCAGAATATGTTATGATGAGACAAATTATACGAAAATTTTTCCTCATTGGAGACGTTATAATTAACGAGTTATATACTATGGGTACGGAAAAGGAACATGTCTCAATTGTGTTTGGAGTGGATAATGGATATAAGCATAAGAAATAGATAAATTGGTATAGGTGAGGAAATTGGTTATCATGCAAGTTTCATAAGAGTGAAATAAGGGATGAATTAGTATGCGAACATGGGATATTGGGAGAATTAATCAAGATATAGGTATTGATAAAATGTGAAAGTTCAAAAGATATGTGTATGCGGAATTTGGAATTAATTAGAACTAACGGAATGCTGGATGCGTTCAGAAATTGTCAAAGATTTTCTGGTTTTAGCAAATTGACAAGAATAATTAAGGAATACGTGTGAATGTTATGACTGATGATCATAAAGGAGACATTTGAAGAATTTACTATCTATACTGAAGTGTTCCAGTAAAGGTTCTGATGTGATCTATGGAAATTGAATAAAGTGATTTTATGCACCTTAGGACAAATATGATTCCATAGGCGGTATTATGATTGATGATTTGAAATTTGTTATACTGAGTGTGGCCTAAAAGATTGGAGATATTAATCGTACAGAAATAGTTTGGAGATGTCTATGAATATGAAAATCGATAACGATTGAGTTATTTCATGTATTTGAATGATTTGAAAAGGATTCAGCGGCTGATTACTCCAAACAAAGCTAATGATGAAATTCAATGGATTAAAAAGAAAAAACAATTTCAATTGTAGAAAATCAAAAGTTGGGCACTAAAGTTATCAAATCTAGTGTATTATTAAGTGTTAATAGTCGAACTGACAAAAAGAGGCAAAAGAAAGTATTATTAGTTATGGGAATTTCAAAGTAGGTGTGCATCAAAACGGATTGGCAAAACCCGAAATGAGGATGTAGAAATTGTAAACCGTATCGAGGAACTGAAAATAACTCCAATTGTTGAGGAAAGCGATAGGTATAGTTCAAATTAAGAAATATGGGTGATACTCATTACGGGAACTGTTAGTGAAAACGTAAGGAATGATCGAAGCTTTATGTTCTAGCAAGAGCGTACTGAAAGAGGAATTGAAAGGTTAGAATGGGAAATCAAATAACTATAAGTGAATGGTTCGAGAAAGCACAAGAAAAAATCGAAGCGTTAAGTTCTAGTAAAAGTATTGTGGAAAAGCAATTGATGGTATAGTCTGTCAAAGTGAACGATGACATGTGTGATTAACCAACAGATATTTTTGGATTTCATTGGGATATGAGATTGAAGTATAGTGCAAAGTGATTATGGCATGACAATCATTATATTGGTGTCACCATTCGCATAGTGTATAAGGGGTCTTACTGTCAAAAAGGAGTCGTTATCCCTATATTATGTGATCAGGACAATAAAGTGATAGGTTAAGTAATTTATGGTGACAATGAGTCGAATTGATTCACACTGAGGTTATAAATCTCATGAGATTTGTGGTTTAATAATAACGAAATTTGATAAGCGATAGATGAAATATTTTGAAGTGCACCGCCTCGGACAAAATGTACTTAGATGAAAATAAAGGTGTAACTATGGGAAATTTAATTCGTGATGAGTGACCTCTATGCGAACGTGGTGTAAATAGAACTATGGATTGGTAAGTTAGGCTAAAACCAAAAAGATGATTCGGATTCACAAGTGTTTCATAGATAGAATTAGGAAATATTGTTAGGATTCGATATATATGTTATTGATATTGAAAGTGATGAATTGCACGTAATCATGAGAAAGCAGTAAAATCATGTAATTGTTTTGATCTCCGTTAATTGACAGAAGTTGGACGTGTAGTGAAATCAGTGGGAAACAGAGGGTATTAATCGAAAAGACTCCCCTGCCTTCCTAATCAATCGTATATGAAATTTCGAGGACGAAATTTTTAGTAGGAGGGGAGAATTGTAACATCCCATCTTCGATGGGAAGGATATTTTAGTAAATTGGGATGGGTTAGGAGTCTTGAATTATATCTCGGCATGAACATACATCATACAGCCTCTATAAATGGTGATTTTTGCACATGTACCTAGTCATACATGCATTCATGACATTTCCTGGCGTAAGTGTCAAATTGAGATCTTTTGTGAAATTTGTGTGAAAATTGTATTTGAAAAATTATTTGGAGTACGCCATTAAGTGTTTTACATTTTTAGGGATTTATGAAAATTTTTCTGAAATTTTTCGGGATACTTGCCTGGACCGGAAAATTTCCAACGGGCTAACTGAGTGAATTTTTTTTTTGTACTGAAAAAGACTGCCTAATGGCATTGGATTATTGAATAAATAATTGTGGGAATTGTTATGGAACCATTAGCTTATGATAGATTAAGATTAAATTGGATTAGAGTTATGATTAAATGTTGTTAATTAAGTTTTTGTCTTTTCCATTCATTAAAAGCCAAGTGTCTCTTTATAATTAATGACTTTGTCTTATATTATGCATCACCTTTGACTTTTTCTCCTTGTCATATTTAAAAACTCATTTTGGAAAGCTTTGGAAAGCCAATCTTCCTTCTCATCCGAAACTTGCCATTTCCTTCAATTGTGTTCTCCTCCTTCGACTATTTCCTTTTTTCTCCCATATAAGTTCCACTTGTTCTTTTGCTTGTTCCCTCTTCCTTCTCATGTAAAGCTAGTTCACACCTTGGGTTGATGATGATCTTTGTTATGCTTATGAAAACTGTGGGTGAGGTTTTAAAAAAAAAGAAGTTGGTGAGAACTTGAAGATTTGAGGAAAGTAGAGCTTGCAACTTGTTTGGTGAGTATTGATGGTTGCTTTCCTTCTTTTGGTAGTTACAACCATACATGGGGATCCTTGTGCATTTATTTGATCATGAAAGTGGTAGGTTTGAATGGGTTTAATACATGCTTGAGTGAGGGTGAGTGAAAGAATGTGGTTTACATTGATTTGGCTTGGTTTTGGCTTGCTTTTTGGAAGTCTTGATGCATGGAAAAGTAAAGATAGTTAATGATGTTTGTACTGCCAACTTTTGTGTAATTATGCAAGTACATGTTGTGATGATTTTTTGGTTGAATTAGAGGTGTAAATGAATGTTTAGTGATGTGTTATAGGTATTAGAAGTGATAGGAGTTAGGTTGAAGTTGAAAGCTGGAAAATACATTTTGACCCTATTGCAATATTTTGATCATAACTAATTGTGTAGGTGAGCAAATGAGTTGAGGTTTCTGCCCAATTAAACTTTGGGATGTTGGCTACAATTTTGTGTGTAATAGGTGTTGTTAAATGGTAATGCTAGAAGGTTGAATTTTTGCATGGAAAGTTTCTGTTTTAGTGTCTGTGAACAGTACTCGCAGTTATGACCTGATTACTTTGTTGATTTTTCTAAATTAATTGATATGGAATTAGGAAAAATAGTCTTCATGAAAGTTGAGGCATATTAAGTTAGCTTTCCATTCCCACTGATTTTTTCTGTTTTTCTAGATGTATATTGGGAGATATGAACTGTTTACTATTGACTGGTTTTGAGCATTTTGATGAAACCCAGCCTAAGTGTTGGTTTTGTGAGCAGTCTGCTTGGGAGCAATTTTGGCAATTTTGATGGATTGAATTGGTGTGAGTGATCTTCTGCAAAGTTGGAGAGGAAGTAATTATCTTTAAAATGATATATGACATGTAATTTTTAGAGGTCAGCTGTGAGAGTTATGATTTTGTAAACACTGACTCTGCATTAGGATGTGGATTGCTGATTATGGTAGAAACGTTCATAAAATTTTTGAAATTGTTAGAGATTGAATTGGATTTTGAATTCTTCATAAAAATTGAAGTTTGAGATCTTATCTTTTCAGGGATATAACGTAGTTATTTTTTTGACATTTGTGCTAAGAGATATGCTGTTTGTAAAATTACTGTCCAGATTGGTTGATTTCAGAGGGCTGATGCTTTGGTGAATTGTTTGACTTACTTAGCAAGTGAATTTGATTTTGGGTTGTCATGAAAGTTTTAGATAACATTGTGATCTTGATGAGCATATTTATTGTGTAATTTGTTACTGAAGAGGATGAAAGTTACAGAATTTACAAGATACTGTACTGTGTTGAGTGACTTTGAGTGAGCAGTAGCTTTCATGGGGTTTTTGACACCCTTAGGGGTGGAATTACTTTGAATGGTCTAAATGAAACTTGTAGAGCTTTTCATTATCTTTCCAACGAGATGTGGTTTATAATTTCATGAATTGTGTGCAAAGAGTTATGGGTGTTGCAAGTTTGGTTGGAAATCAGAAAAAAGAGGGAAATAAGGGTTATATATATATATAGATATTAATTGTTTAATGTGACATTTGTTTTCTTTCGTGAATAACTTTTCCGTCCGACGTCCGATTGAACTTATTCTTGAGGCATCGGATTCATTGAATATTTAATTTCATTTTCTGAGAGATTGGGAATTTTTAGACGGGAAATTGACGTGGGTCCGGGTAATTGTTCTGTGATCACTGTTTTATTTATTTTTTGACCGATTGAGGTTCAAATTGGGTGCTGTCAGTGGCTATAGATTTCTAATCTTCATATGGAATTTCTATGATGGGAAAATTTTGGATTAGGGCCGGGAATACCATGAACATGCATTGTACACGTTTTAATTGTTCCCTGTGCATTGTTTGATATTCCTACTATACAGTTGGTAATGGGTACTTATTTTAATTGTTCTAGAGGCACAGTTGGAACGTCATCCCACGGATGTTGCCGAGACTTCCCGGCATTAGCTCGGAAGTACAGGTGAGTAACGTAGTTGGTTCCTCAGCCTTTATGTGTTTAATATTATATGCATTGATGCCATGCGAAGATAATGGATGGATATATGTGTGTCTGATTTGATTGATTTCGGACCATGGGTGTCTGAAATATTGAATATGTGATATTGAAGTGCTATTTTGTGTAAATGGCCATGAATGCGTAAATGAAATAAAGTGTAAATGTATATGATCGAATTGCACTGTATGACTACATGCAAAGGTGAACTACATGATTACTGAAATGTATAGAAGCTAATTTCGTGCTTTTACCGCATTGATCGACTCTCAGATAAAATCGAATTGCAATATTGGGCTTTATAGCCATACATCGTAAATTATCGAACATCGCATTGCATGCATAAATGCATGATCAGATAATGGATATGTGCCCCAAGTTGCTAATACCACTGATTGAGCCTCGAGCTCTAATATCAGATCGACCGCCTCGAGCCCGAGGGGAGAAATCCCTGACGCGTCCCCCACTGAACACTGACTGAGCACTTGGGCACAACACTGAATAACGGGAAAAGAGTCACATATGCATTGAAATTTCATGAATGACTGATTATGTGATGGCATGATTTACCGTGAATTGCGAAATGGTACGCAAATTGTTACTTGTTATCTTTGTAAATTGTTATCATCAGAACTGTTATACAATCATCGTAAATAGTTATATGATACTGTTAATTGAATGTTACTGTGCTATGTTGTTCGCAATATGCGTAATGCATGCGTTGGGTGGACCATCGATGATGGTTTCTCATTGAGTTCGCAAACTCACCCAACATTGCAAATATTTTTCAGGACTAGAAGAGTACCCCGTTTGACACGGGAGTAGGTCTGGGTGCAAGTTGAGATAGAGGTCGGGATCAGTTCGCGTCTGCATTAGTATTTCCTAATTTTGTAATCCGCAATTATTGTAAATTGATTTGTAATTGTACTTTATGGTTCCTGTAAAATATTATTTAATGATTGTATCTACTGCAAATGTTTTCTACAGTTTACTGCTTATTCCGCGTGATTGCGTTGATTGAAACTATTTCCTTTTTACATGGAATGATTGGTTCAAAAAATATATATATATATACTGAGTTTTAACCGACCGACTGATGTAGTACGCCACCCTCGCGGGGAACGGACCTGGATATCACCGTCGATGTCGGGTTCGGGGCTTGCGGGAGTGGGGTGTTACATCGGCCTCTGCAATCCTCAACTGATAATAACCCGATCGTAGGTCCAACTTAGTGAACACCTGAGCTCCTTGCAACTGATCAAATAAATCATCGATCCTAGGCAGTGGATACTTATTCTTCACTGTCAACCGATTCAACTGCCTATAATCGATACACAGTCTCAGAGTCCCGTCCTTCTTCTTCACAAACAGTACAGGAGCTCCCCATGGCGAAACACTCGGTCTAATGAACCCCTTATCCAGTAGCTCCTGCAACTGAGCCCTAAGCTCTCTCAGTTCCACCGGTGCCATCCTATACGGAGGTATCGATATAGGAGCGGTACCGGGAACGAGATCAATCTCAAACTCTGTCTCCCGCTCTGGCGGCAATCCCGGTAACTCCTCGGAAAACACATCTGGAAATTCCCTGACTACAAGAACATCCTACAATCTCGGCTCGACTCTGGAATCCACTACGTGAGCCAGATAGGCCTCACAACCTCCCCGTGATCAACCTCGTGGCACTCAAAAGGAAATCATCCTCACGACATCGCCTCGACTAACTCCTCGAAACACACTTTGGGCTGACCAGAGACTCAAAGACAACCTCCTTAGTATAACAAATCCATAATAGCCTATCTGCATCAACCACCCATCCCCAATATCACATCAATCTCCCTCAGAGGTAAAATGATCAGATCGGCACTCAAAACTGCTCGATCGATCTGAACCTGACACCCCATACAGACCTCTCCCAAAACCGTCGTACTACCTAGAGGTGTACTCACCTCTAACCCATACTATAACCTCTCTCTATCCCCATGCAGTCTACATGTTAAATGCGGTGCAATGAAAGAATGAGTGGATCCAGGATCCAACAATGCATATGCTTCAAAACCAGAAATCAGAAGCATACCCGCAACAACATTCGGGGAATCCTGGGCCTCCTACCGAGTCATGGCATAAACCCCGGCACGATCGCTGCTCATCGCTGCACCTCCGCCTCATCAGGACCCCTCAGGCTCGGCCTCGGCCTCGGCCTCGACCTCGGCCTCTCCATCCCGATCCACCTCCACGGCTCACTGCACTGTGGTATTATCGCTGATCTTCCACCATAGTAGACTGGGCTCCCAAAGTCTCAAGCGCTCCTAACCAGTGGTCCATCGAGCCACATCTCAAACAAGCTCCCGATACCAACGACACTCTCCATCGTGTCTCTTGTCACAATGTTCACAACCGAACAGTCACCTGAACCTCTAAAGATCGCCGCCGCCACTACCGGTCTGTGCAAACCTGCCTCTCTGCCCATAACCGACTGTCTAGCCCCTCCTGCGGATCTGAAGGGTCCGCTCGACGCCATCGCACCTCTACTAGCATTGCCACGCTATCACTAGATCTCTTGGTCCCGTCCCCCGGTCTCGCCTCACCATACCGTCGCAGAATTGCTCTATCCTCACCGCAGCAGCCCTCAGCTCAATGAAATTACCCATGTCAGACCTGGTCAATCGGGTACGGATCTCCAGATTGAGTCCGCCTCAAACGCCGACACTGTCGGCCTCAAGAGCAATCGAGTCAAGCATATCCCATCACCATTGAATCAAGACCTCGTAGTCGGCCAATCGACATCCGTCCCCTCGCCTCAACTCTAAGAACTCCTGCATCTTCATTTCCAAATAGACCTTAGGCATGTAATTGTCTCGGAAGGCCCTCAAAAAGTCATCCCATGACAGAGTACAGGGTCTGGTGGTACTGCCCGGGACAGTCTTCCACCACTGATATGCCGGACCCTGAAGAAGAGAAACCGCATAGTCGAATCGCTCTTCCGAGTCGCAATCCATCTGATCTAGGACTCTCTCAGTCCTCTCTAGCCATCCTCGCCTTCAGCAGGTCTCGGCCGCCAAAGAAATCAATGTTCCCCGCCACGCTAGCCGATCATATCTTCGCTCCGCCTCACGGGGAACTCGAGGAGGCAACTCCTCTGAATTGTTGGATCGCGTACGGTCCGAGTATTCACAATATGCTGCGGAAAAGACCATACAAGAACATCACGTATAATCGAAAACACGAAGGATTAACAAAAATACCTTATTTTCGTGGATAGGTTGCTTCTTTTCGGATTCCAAGACACTGCAAATCGCTAATGTCCTCTACCGGTATCCACACGAGCATGCACGATCTGGGCTGCGGCTGTAGTGTGCTAGCACGTCCTGAAAACACTTTCTGAACGTCGCACGATCGTTCTCTTGGATGGCGGCTAGGGTTTCGTCTTTTCTTCCTTAACCTAATGAGACCTAAGTTTCTCTATTTATAGAGAAACCTTAATCCCATTGAGGCCCCAATAAGTTTCGACCCATTATATCTTATATAATAAAAGCCCGACAACTTAATTCAATCTAGCCCAATAAATATATCTCAATATATTTATTCAATACCTAATAAATTAGGCCCAAGAGAATAAGCCCAGATCACATAACTCTTTGTGTGCGACCCTGTAGGCTCATTTGATGTTGGCAATGGGCTTGATCACACTTCAAGGCTCATAAGTCATAAGCGGCCTCTAGCAAGACATTATGACTACCTAAATCAAATGAGGATCGATAATCCGGTTTAACCTGTAACTATGGTTATAGGCTCAGTCCTTTTGTAACACGATATAAAGATTAATCACAAGGCATGGTACATGTCAACCTTTGATTAATCATAATTTCTTGATCCCCAAGTTGACTGATTATAACAAATGACATTGATGACTCTTCATCAATTCATTTGAGCACGGCCATGCATTTCTTCACTCACACTTGTCAAGAGGCCCAAATGATATCTCTCTCATTTAAGAGAGGTACAAATCCCATCTACGTCTTTCACATCCCTCCGCATGATTCATTTAGTGTCCAACATAAGACTATTTGTTATTCGGTTAAAAATAACTTAGTCTAATATCAAAACACTAAATTCCTCATGTAGGGAACCATGATGACTTCAGGTCAAAAGACTAAAGTCAAACTATATAAAGAATCACTAATGACATGAAACCATGTAGTATTCTTTATGTGGTTCGGTCCAATATATGTTCTCTAACATATATCTATGTTTCTGATTTGATATCTCATATCCATGATCAGTAAAACGTGATCATCAATCAGAACACATACTAGTCTTAATTCATTATTGTTCCACCAATAATGATCGACCAGGGACATGAAGTGAATCACACGTTAATACAACACTTAGAAAACAATATTAGAATGCACGAGAAGGGGGGTTGAATTGTGTATTCCCCTTTTTTATAATTCTTTCGAAACTCTTTATTAGAAATAAAAAATTTTACCGAATTTTTATAGATTCTAACTTATAAGAACTTTGAATACTATATGTAAACAAACTAAGTAATGATAAAACTTGAATCTAAGTAGAGATAGAGAGTAAGAGTGGTAGACACGAAGATTTATCCTGGTTCACCCCAAACCGTGGGCTACATCCAGTCCTCAGAGTTTCTTCTGAGATTTCACTATCTCTTCAATCGTTACAAGTATTCTTTCGCGAGCCTCTTCAGGTCTCTACAACCAAGATTCTTTCACACTTAGCCTCTGCAGTTATCTGCATAACTTTTCTTTCAGAAGAATATTTGAACTTTGTTACAGAAAGATAGCACTAAGCTAAATTGCACTTGATCGCTTTTTCACGTTGTGTAATTTTTCTAAAATCAGTAACTTTTCAATTTTTGACTTCGACTTGTATTTATAGCCTTCGTCTCTAACTGCTTCTTGATTCTTGAATCTTGAATCTTGAATCTTGAATCTTGAATCTTGAATGAAAGCGGTTAATCAGTTGAGTTCTGTAACTAACTTAAACTGACTCTTGCGTCTGCTTCTTTTCTGCGTCTTTGTCATTTTTTGCGTCTGCGTCTGCGTCTGCGTCGTCTTCAACTGTTTCAGCTTCGTCTGTGTTGACATCAACTGTTTCAACTTCGTCTGTGTTGACTTCAACTGTTTCAACTTCGTCTGTGTTGACTTCAACTGTTTGCGTCTGTGTCCGACTTCAGTTATATCAACTTTGTCTGTGTCTGAGTTCGTCTTCGTCTGTTTTGTTTTTCTTTTTATGTGATCTCTTTTTGTTATACATCAAAATCATATTTATGTAAAGTCATCTTGACTTAACAATCTCCCCTTTTTTTAGTATAACAAATTATATACAAGAAAAGAAAACAAAATTTACAGATGTTGCAAAAACAAAAACTTATCTTCTTCCTTTCTTCGTCTGTTGTGGTCACACCTTTTCTTTGTCTGAACATCCTCTTCTCTTCTGCTCGTTTTCTTCCTTTTCTTCTTTCTTCTTCCGTTTCTTCTCCCCCTATTTGTTATAATAAAAAATGATTAACGATGCTGGCTCTTCAGCAGTTTTGCTATCATCTTCAGATCATTCACCGTCTCCTTCATGTCGTTGAGTTCACCACGTAATCTGCTAACTTCATCTAGTGGGTCAATCGATGAGGAGGCCTGATCAACATCTGCTGATGGAGGAGTGAAGGGAATTGAAGTAGTGTAAGCATCAGAGGATGGAATGTAGTCTTCATTGATCTCAAAGGTAGGTGGACGAATGAACGTTTCAGCCTCAGGAATATTTAAGTCAAAAGGAACGGGCAGCATCAGCAACTGTCTTCCTTGCAGGGGTGATGCTTGTGTTTGTATAGACAATGTATTAGACAGAGGGCTAATACGTAGTACTGTCTGAACCAGGGACTCAATAAATGTTCCTGTTCTTATTCTTCCCCCTACTGGACAGTCTTCCTCCTTATTAGTATAGTTGCAACTTGCTTTATCTGGGTTCTGTGCAGAAGCGCATGCCTCATCAATTCTTCGCACTTCTTCTGCAACCATTATCTCTGTGTTCTCTGTGATTGGGAAAATAGTACACGGTTGGCAGGGACGTTTTGAAGGATATGGCATAGTAGCAGCAAATCCCAAAGTATTGTAGAAGATCTTTTCATCTTCTTTGAGTAACTCCCATGTGTTACTATTAATCACCATAGGTTGTACCATAGCCACTATTTTCTTCACTGGTTGAACACCGATTGCAATAGCAGTCCTCCGTCTGGTAACTACTTCCACCATTTTGATCTTCAGCTTCTGTTTCCTCAAAAACTTATGGTAGTTGTATACCATCAGACACGATTTATCATCATCCGATTCTGATACTGCTGTTGCTTCTTGATGTGCTTCAGTAGGAGTCACCTGAACCGGGCTTTCCTCCACTGGTTCCTCCTGTTGAGCAATAGGTGTTTCCTGAACCGTGCTTTCCTCCACTGGTTCCTCCTGTTGAACAATAGGTGTTTCCTGAACTGTACACTGCTCAGTTTCTGTTTCTACTTGAACAGCATCAATAGCTTCTTTCTCTTGACTAACTTCCTCAGCAATTGAATTGGTCTTCTTTCGACTAACCTTCTTAGTCTTTACCTCTGCTTCAGTCAGTTTTATCGATTTCTTTACTGGAGATTTTCCTCTCTCAGATTTTGATTTTCTCTTCCTCTCAGTCTCTTTGGTTTTCTGGTCAGATCCTCTTCCGTATAGAGACTAAGGATCTTGTGGCTCTGGGTGCACAAGATTGAGAGGTTTCTTCCCGACTCTGTTGTCTAGCAATCTTTTCTTCTTGTTGTCTCAGAGTCCTGATCCTCGGTGATCTCTTCGCTTTCTTCACAACTTCGCTCAAAAGACTTTCTCCTCGTCTTTTTGGCGCACTATGTTCTGTCCTTTGGGATTGGCTTTCTTCGAAATGAGGACTCGCCTGTTTAATAAGAGGTCTTCCTAATACTCTTCTTAATTCATCCGCAGGTGATTTGGTACTCACTGGAGACTGAGAGCTTGAAGCGGGAGTTTTCTTCAATACACGCTCCCCCTCAGTTCTAGACTTTCTTGAAGAATCGGCTTGGTCTTTGTCTACTGTGCTCAGACCCATTCGTCGTATCGTGTGTGCATCGATCTTGCTCTTCACAAGAACAATTCTTCTAATTCCTTAGTGCAGATGATTACCAGATTCCTTAAAAATCCTCATCAAAAACATGCCATAAGGATAACTCGTTGTTTCCTTTATCCCCTTAATCATATAATGAAGGATCAAGAAGGGTAAATCTATGGGATTTCGATTCAGTAGGTAGAACAGACATTGTTCATCCAGAGTGGTCACCAAATGTCTTGAACCAACTCTGGGTATAATGCAATTAAACAAAATTGCGTGAAGAACCCTAGCCTTCGGAATCAAATTGGATGTCTTCCTCTCCCATGGATCATTTGTGCCATATAGTTGCCTTCTGATATCTTCTTCTTTCATACTGACTTGGGACATCCATCCGGCCTTGGTAGATAGTGTCTCACCAATCGATGGACAATCGGTCACCTTCTTTATCAAATCCTTTGTCACAACAACAGATATTCTATCTACAGAAGATACGATAGTGTTGTCTATTAGATGAGCGTTCTTCCAAAACTCATAAACCTCATCCATATAAACTGCTTCTTGTATCTGGAAGAAGTTCCTCCAACCAGCTCTTATGATTTCTGGTTCTACATCCATTCCGTCTCTTCTTAATGACTCGAAGTTCACAAGTCTTCCATAAATCATAGCTGCTTCCATTGTATAGAGAAAAAGCTGTCTTCTGGAAAGCTTTTTGAGTGAGATGTTTTGAGAGAATTGGTAAAGTAGAAATGAACCGTCTAGAGATGATAAAAGAACACAATAATTTCAACTTCAGTCTACTTGTAGGGTTATAGACCTTTGAGTTCTGGAATCATTAAGAACCTCGAGATTATCAGATTTTTCCCTCCAAAAATCTTCCTTGTGAGAGAAGTTACCAGTTGTAACTCACTGTGTCTAACGTCGTTAGTTCTGACGTTACTTTAGTCTGACCGTTCACTTAACATGACCATGTTAAGGTTGTGTCTTATCTTCTAGAACCGTTCTTCACTTAGTGGTTTAGTGAAGATATCTGCCCACTGAAGCTCTGTTTTAATGAACTGTAGAATCACCACTTTCCTCTGAACATAGTCTCTCAGGAAATGATGTTTGACTTCTATATGCTTCACTCTAGAATGTTGAATCGGATTCTTTGAAAGATTGATTGCACTAGTGTTGTCGCATTAGATTGGAATCTCCTCTTCTTGAACTGAATAGTCTTCGAGTTGATACTTGATCCACAACGTCTGTGAGCAAAGAATCATGGCGGACATATATTCTGCTTCAGCGGTTGATAGAGCAATTGAGCTTTGTCTCTTGCTTGACCAGGAGACTAGGTCTCCTCCAAGAAAATGACATCCTCCACTTGTGCTCTTCCTTTCGATTCTATCTTCGGCATAGTCCGCATCGCAATATCCAATTAACCTGAAATCTTTACCTTTCTCAAACACTAAGCAAAGATCAAGAGTACTGCAAGATATCTTAAAATTCTTTTAACAAAGAATAAATGAGACTCTCTAGATCGGCTCGAAATCTTGCACACAAGCATACACCTAATGTAATATCAGGTCTACTTGTCAGAAGATACAAGAAAGAACCGATCATCCCTCTATATAGGGTTTGATCCACCTTCTTACCAAATTCATATTTCGACAAAAGGTTTGAAGGATGCATCAGAGTTGCCATAGGCTTCACTTTATTCATATCAAATTTATTCAACAACTCTTTCACATACTTTTGTTGATGAATGAAGATCTTCCCCTCGGTTTGCTTAACTTGCAGTCCAAGAAAGAACTTTAACTCACCCATCATACTCATTTCAAATTCTTTCTTCATTAGACTTTCAAACTTCATGCATAACTCTTTTGAAGTAGCACCAAAAATGATATCATCAACGTAGATCTATACTAAGATAAAATCATTCTCAAAATTCTTCCTGAAGAGCGTCTTATCAACTTCACCTCTATTGAAACCATTTTCCATTAAAAAGGTACTCAGACGATCATACCAAGCTCTAGGAGCTTGCTTCAGGCCGTATAAGGCTTTATGAAGTCTATAGACATAGTCTAAGTTTTTGACATCTTCGAAGCCAGGTGGTTGCTTCACATACACTTCTTCATCTATAAAGCCATTCAGAAATGCACTTTTTACATCCATCTGAAACAACTTTATATCATGGCAGATCGCATATGCCAACAGAATCCTTATAGCTTCAAGTCTTGCTACTGGAGCATATGTTTCATTATAGTCTATTCCTTCTTGCTGATTATAGCCTTGTGCTACTAATCTTGCCTTATTTCGACTCACTCTTCCTGATTCGTCTAACTTATTCTTAAAAACCCATCTGGTTCCTATAATGGATTTCTTATGAGGTTTTGGAACTAAGGACCAAACGTTATTCCTAGTAAATTGATTCAGCTCCTCTTGCATGGCTAACACCCAAGCTTCGTCTTGAAGAGCTTCCTCAACCTTCTTAGGCTCTACTTCAGAGATAAAAGCTACATTAGCTTCTCTTCTGAATCTGGACCTTGTTCTAACTCCTTCTGAGGTCTCTCCGATAATTAACTCTTCTGGATGAGAGCTTTTATACTTCCAATCTCTTCTTAATTTAATAGTTTATGGAATATCTTCAATTTTGTTCTCATGAGTGTCTGATGAAGGAGTTTCTGTTGTATCGTCTAAGTTCTTTGACGGACCTTCATTCTCTATGTCATCTTCCTTATGAGGTTGAGAACTATCATCAAATTTGACATGGATGGTCTCTTCAACAGTCTTTGAAGTAAGGTTGTAAACTCGAAATGCCTTAGACGATGATGAGTAGCCTAGAAAGATTCCTGGATAAGTCTTCGAATCGAATTTATCCAACAGCTCTTTTGTATTCAAAATGGACATTTGCACCCCAATGGATGAAAGTAAGATATGCTTGGTCTTCTTCCATTCCATAACTCATAAGGAGTCTTCTTCAACATGGGTCGCAACAGAATTCTATTCTGAATATAGCATGCTGTATTCACCGCTTCTGCCCAGAAATACTTAGGAAGATTCGTCTCACATAGCATGGTCCTTGCCATCTCTTGAATCGTCCTATTCTTCCTTTCAACAACTCCAATCTGTTGTGGAGTTCTAGGGGCCGAGAAGTTGTGGGAAATTTCATTCTCTTCACAGAATACTCTAAACTTCTCATTTTCAAACTCTCCACCATGGTCACTCCTGATACTGGCTATGGACATTCCTTTTCATTCTCAACTTTACGGATAAGGTTCTAAAGCACTTAAAAGACTCATCTTTGTGTGATAAGAATAATATCCAACAAAATCGAGTAAAGTCATCAACAATAACAAATCCATATTTCTTTCTGCCAAGACTTATTGTCCTTGTAGGACCAAATAAATCCATATGTAATAATTCTAAAGATCTAGAAGAGGTTACAAAACTTTTAGAAGAAAAAGAGGTTTTAACTCGTTTTCCTTTCAAACAATTTTCACAGAAAAATTCTTTGTCAAAACTTATTTTTGGCAAACCTCTTACCAAATTATGTTTTACCAATTTTGAAATATGTTTCAAAGAGACATGACCTAACTTTTTATGCCAGATTAGTCTTTCTTCTTTAGAAGATAGAAAACATGAAATATTTTGACTTTGAAAATCTTCTAAATTGATTTTGTAAAGATTGTTTCTTCTCTTGGCGAGAGAAAAGTATAGACCCATCTTTGTTTCGACTTCGCAAAGATTTTGATTGAATGTAACTGAAACCGAAATCACACAATTGACCGACGCTAATCAAGTTATGCTTGCACCATCAACAAGCAAGACATTATTTATGCATGCAAAGGAATCTTTACCTATTTTCCCGATTCCAATAATTTTGCCTCGCCGGGTTGTCTCCGAAAGTTACCGATCCTCCTTCTTATATCAAGGTCTAGGAACATAGACCTTCTTCCCATCATGTGTCGCGAGCATCCACCGCCTAAATACCAATGGTGCTTGTCGATCTTCCAAGGAAGGATATCTGCAGGAGAAACTATTTTATTTTTGGTACCCAAATTTTCTTGGGTCCTTTACGGTTAGTAGTATGCATGTGATGTGATTTTGATGCATGTAACTAGACGTTGATTAAAATGAAATATCTTATAATTTCCTTTTGAAAGATGATTTTTACGTGGTCAATCTTGTTTCACTGAAACCCTAATCTAGTCTTATCACTCGGATGTCTACATTTTCCAAGCATTTCATTCATTTTCTTTGTGCTTTCTATGAAAGTAGCTAAATCAGCTGATAAATTCTTAATCCTAAGTTTAAGCTGATTGATCTCTTCTGATCTGTCTACAACTTTCTTTTTATCTTCTAATTGTTTCTTTAGACAGATATTTTCTCTCTCTATTACCTCAGTATGTCTAATATTCTCTGCATACTTTTTCTTCAACAACTTGTACTGTTTCAGAATAGCATGAGAATCTTCTAATAGTTCTGAGTAAGCATCATGCAAATTATCGTAGTCAGATTTTACCTCCTCATCACTATCTTCCTCGGCCATCAGGCAGATGTTCGCATGTTCTGATGACTCAGAACCTGTATCTGATTCTGATGAATCTTGGTCTTCCCATGCTGCCATCATACTTTTCTTGCCTTCTCTACTCTTCTTTGGTTTCTTCTTGAGAGTAGGACATTCGGACTTGTAGTGTCCAGGCTGATTGCACTCGTAGCAGATGATAGAAGACTTCTCTTGTTTAGCTTCATCTTTCCCATTCTTTCTGAATGTCTGGTTCCCTCTGGACTTCTTCTTCCACATACGTCTTATCTTTCTGGAGATGAAAGATAATTCGTCATCTTCATCACTTGACTCTGATTCTGATTGACTGAAGTTGTCATCCTTTGATTCTTCAATTCTCAATGCCTTTTATGACTTCCTCCTTCTCTGAGTCTTATGATTCTTCTGTCTGGCCTTCAGTGCTATCGACTTGTCCCGCTTGGGCTTGTCTTCAGCATTGAGTTCTACTTCATGAATCTTCAAGGATCCCAGCAACTCATCCAGCTTTAACACGCTCAAGTCTTTGGCTTCTTGCACCGTAGTAACTTTGGGTCTCCATCTCTTAGGAAGATTTCTTAGGATCTTTCGAACATGATCTTGATTGTTGTACGTCATTCCAAGAGCTTTCAATCCATGACAATTGTTTGAAATTTTCCAAACATTTGATCAATAGATTCTTCATCTTCCATCCTGAAAAGTTCATATTGGTGCACAAGAATACTTATCTTGGATTCTTTAACTTGGTTTGTGCCTTTAGGAGCAATGGACAATGTGTCCCACATCTCTTTTGCAGTGTCGCATCCGTGGACTTTGTCGTACTCGCTCCTGCTTAGGGCACACGTCAAGAAAAATTTTGCCTTTGAATTTAGCTATATTCTTGCTTTCTGATCAGCCGTCCATCTGTTCCGTGGAATATAATTGCCTTCTTCATCTACGGGTGTATAGGGTCCGTTCTCTATTACGTCCCAAAGGTCGACATTAGTAGATTCTATGAATAGCCACATCCTATCTTTCCAGTAGTGATAGTCTTCTCCGTTGAATGCTGGAGGTCTAGTGACTGAGGCTCCTTCAGCGATGTATACATGTGATTCCGCCATTATCTTTAATCCACACTTTGCCAAAGTGATTCTTGGATACCTTGCTCTGATACCAATTGAAGTGAATCACACGTTAATACAACACTTAGAAAACAATATTAGAATGCACGAGAAGGGGGGTTAAATTGTGTATTCCCCTTTTTTATAATTCTTTCGAAACTCTTTGTTAGAAATAAAAAATTTTACCGAATTTTTATAGATTCTAACTTATAAGAACTTTGAATACTATATGTAAACAAACTAAGTAAAGATAAAACTTCAATCTAAGTAGAGATAGAGAGTAAGAGTGGTAGAAACGAAGATTTATCCTGGTTCACCCCAAACCGTGGGTTATGTCCAGTCCTCAGAGTTTCTTCTGAGATTTCACTATCTCTTCAATAGTTACAAGTATTATTTCGCGAGCCTCTTTAGGTCTCTACAACCAGTATTCTTTCACACTTAGCCTCTGCAGGCTATCTGTACAACTTTTCTTTCAGAAGAATATTTGAACTTTGTTACAGAAAGATAGCACTAAGCTAAATTGCACTTGATCGCTTTTTCACGTTGTGTAATTTTTCTAAAATCAGTAACTTTTCAATTTTTGACTTCGACTTGTATTTATAGCCTTCATCTCTAACTGCTTCTTGATTCTTGATTCTTGAATCTTGAATCTTGAATCTTGAATCTTGAATAAAAGCGGTTAATCAGTCGAGTTCTGTAACTAACTCAAACTGACTCTTGAATCTGCTTCTTTTCTACGTCTTTGTCATTTTTTGCGTCTGTGTCTGCGTCTGCGTCTGTGTCTACGTCTGCGTCTGCGTCGTCTTCAACTTTTTCAGCTTCGTCTTTGTTGACATCAACTGTTTCAACTTTGTCTGTGTTGACTTCAACTGTTTCAACTTCGTCTGTGTTGACTTCAACTGTTTGCGTCTGTGTCCGACGTCAGTCATATCAACTTCGTCTGTGTCTGAGTTCGTCTTCGTCTGTTTTGTTTTTCTTTTTATGTGATCTATTTTTGTTATACATCAAAATCATATTTATGTAAAGTCATCTTGACTTAACAGGACAGTCTAGAATAGTGTTATAACGCTTATGGTTTTACTATCAAGTTACATACTTGATGACATAAGTCTAATACTATTCATGGAATGTAAATCACATTACATAAATGAAATACATGCATATATAAAGGAATACCTCATAATATATTATCAACAAGTCATAATGTTAATACATAAATCACAAATACCCATTGGCCTAGGGCACACTACTAACAATCTCCCTATTGGACCCCGAATCTTTTTGGTAAGCTAGGATTATTAAATAAGGATTTTTGAATGATTATTCATGAGTAAAGAAGTTAAGAATTCTTGAAATTGAAATGAAATGGAAGATATGGTATAAATACGAGATGGATTAATGTGGAACTAATTGACATGTTAATATGCTTAAGGTAAGGTGTCATGAAATTAGGTGGCATGATTTAATGGGATTCAATTATTGTATTTTGTGGACTAAATTAGCATGTTAAGAAAATTTGATTAACATGTTGATTAGACTAAGACTATATGACATGAATTAAGTGTATTAAGGTGTTATGAAGGTTGTAAATGTATTAAGGATTAAATGGACCTTGGACTCAAGTCACTTAAGTGGTGATATAAGAAGAAGAGGATTAAACGAGAGTAATAAGTTGGGTGTTAGTTGAATTTAAGAGTTTAGAGTTTAATTGGGCCTAAGAGAATAATGGGCCTAAATTAAATGAAAAGAAGAAGAAATGGTTTGGACTTAAGTGATTTTAGAAGAATGAGAAGAAAGAAGGAAGAATAAATTGGGCTTTGGGTCCAAATGAAATGAATAAAGAAGAGAGGATATAAATGAAATGGGCTTAAGTTGTAGTAGGAAAATAAGAAGGAAGGAATTAAATGAAGTGAACTTAGGCCTTGGGCTTGAGTTAAATGAAGAAGGAAGTATAAAAGGAAGGAGATGAAATGAATTGAGGTAGGAAAAGAAAAGAAAATAAGTTGGGCTTAAATGAAGAAGTGGGCTTGAGTAGTATGAGTTAAATGAAGAAGGAAGAAGGAAAGAAGAGGGAAATGAAGTGGACTTGGGCTTAGGCTTGAGTTAAATGGAGAAAGGAGTATAAAAGGAAGGAGAGTAAGTGAATTGGTGTAGGATTAAAAACCTAATGGGCTTAAGTGAAGATGGGCTTAAGTGAGTGAAGTAGTATAAAAGGAAGGAGATGAAATGAATTGGTGGAGGATTAAAAGAAGCAACTTACTTAAATTCGAGGAGAGAGGAGGAGAGATTTCGTGAATGGAGGAAAGAAGGAGGAGAAAAGAAGAAGAGCTTGCTTAGGGCTTGGATTTCCTTGAGAGTTAGTGAGTTTTTGAAGAAAGTTCAAGAGTTAAAAGTGGAGAGGAAGGCTAGAGCTTCATTTTGAACCAAGTCATCACTTGGTTGGTGGAAGTTTAAGGTAAGTCATGAAGTTTTGTTTAAGCTTTTTTGGGTTATGGTTGAGAAAGCCTAGAAAATGGATGGGTATTGTGATTCCAAGATCAATTTCATAATTTGTGTTCTTAGGATTGTTGCATTTGGATGTCTTTTGATTTGGGAATTTGTGTTGATTTTGAGGAAAATGGTGAGAGGCAAGAGGAATGGAAAGCAAGGAAGGTCATGGGAGCAAGGTTTTCAAGCAAGGAATCATAAGGTAGGTTTTATGTTTATAGTCAAATGATGGGCCACTAATATATTTTTCAAAAAATTACGAATCTAAAATGCTTTCAAATTCATTGTTTTGAAATGCCTTCTAAATTGCTATCATGGATGTATAATGGTATGAATGATTTGAAAATGTTATGTGAATTGGATGATTGATGATTTGATATGTGAATGTGATTTTGTTGGGGAATGATGATGCATTGCATATGAAATGATTTATGAAAATTTGCATGATTTATGCAAAACAAGATTTCCAAGATTTTTGCCTTTGGGCAATCAAGTTTCAAGACATGGTTATATGTTATGTGGGTTAGGTTAAGTCCACCCAAGAAACGTCTTGTGCACGATGACCATAAAGAAGCCTTCGCCCGGCTGCCCGATTGTGGCATAGGATGATCCAAGATACGGACTCCTAAAGATTTGCCCATATAGGCTCATTAAATGAGACTATATGGTTGCTAAGAATTGTGGACTTGCCAAACCATTATGATGTGTTAGGTGGTATGTGTTATATGATGTGAATTGTGACAAGTTGAATTGCATTCATGATTTCATGAAAGTTTGAAAATGCATGAATTATGCTTATGATTTTATGAACCTTTGAAAAAATGAATGATTTGTGATTTCAAGAAAATGACAAGAGTTTTGAAGAAAACAATGTTTTATGATCTAAAGGAAATTTATATGGAAATGGACTTCTAAAACTGTTTTGTTGATTATTTGGTTATAAGCATCGACCTTCAGGCTCCCTAAGCTCACCCCCCTATTTTCCAAATTTCCAGGTGTTTTTAACAAGAAATCAAGTGGAGGTGGATCAAGGCATCTTGTGCTTGTTTTATTGTGTATTTGAAGTTGGTTATGTAAATGTATAGTTGTAATTCATATGAGCAATTGAATAAGGTAAATGAGATATTGTTATTGGTTTTGGATTTTGGCTAGGAAATGCCAATGAAATTGTAAAACTCTTATGTATGATGATTAATGTAATTGGGCTTAAAATGCCCACTAAAGCATTGAATGAAGTATGACATGATTTGATTAAGATGGAATGAATGAGTTATGATTCAAAAGTGAATTTTAAACTCTAATGTATAATGTTTGATTGTATGATCTTTGATCTTTTGAGATGATGCATGAGATGGTATGAATATCACATGGGTAGGTAAATGTTATGAGGTTGGGATTGATGGTCATGTATGTGTAATGAAGGTGAGAATGAGGCTTGTGTGAGGTTGATTGTGCAAAGTCTTGTGGATGTGTTAAATTGGCTAGACAATAGAAGTTGGAAATAGAGAATTACGATGGTTGAAAGTTAGCATGATGCATAAGTTTTGCTTATGATGATAGCTTGGATGGTTACCTATGAGATTAAAGTTTGATGGACAAATCAATCAAAAATTGATAGAATGATAAAAATAAGTTTGATGTTTGGAGTTGTTATGAAGTATTTTAGTAGTAGAGTAAGTGAATCTTGCAAGATTACAAGTGTATTTGGTGTTAGGAATAAGTTAGGAAGCATGGGTGAAATGTTGTTGTTTTATGGCAGAAGTTACACACTGTGTGAATTTTCACACGCATCGTAACTTTAGGTGCTGAGAAGATGGTAGTGGCGAAAGTTACACGACTGTGTGAATTTTCACACGTATGTAAATTTCAGTCTTGACGACAGCGATATGATGGGTTACATACTGTGTGAATTTTCACACGATCGTAAATTTCTAGTGCAGGAGACGGCGATGGCGTGGGTAACCCAGCCTGTGTGAATTTTCACACGATCGTAAATCCATGGTGCAGGAAACGATGAGCGAAAATTACACACTGTGAATTTTCACACGATCGTGTGATTTTCACACACGATCGTGATTTTCACACGGTCCATGTAACCTGAAAATGACAGAATTTCGAATTTTGGTCTTCATGAAAGATGTAGCCCTAGATGTCTATTTTCTAACCGTCCAAGAACGAAGTCATTCCAACATCTATAGTGAAAGTTATGGCTTTTGCGCCAAAAGATGTTCAATTTGATTTTAGGTATGAGCATAGTCTATTCTTTTGGGGCATAAATCACTCATTAGACCTCCAATTGAGGTGAGGTTTGAACCATTGGATTCATAAGACATATATCTTTCTTTTTATAAAATTGGTATCATTTGGAGTTAAATTGAAAGAGTTGGCATGAAATCAAGTAAGGGGTCAGTTGAGAGAGTATGATCGAGATATGAACACATGTTGGTATTTTGTCGATATCTTGAGTTGTAGAACTCCAATTGAAGCGATTCTTGTCTTAAATTAAACAAGAGTCATAAGGCTATGATTTACAAGAGAACTTCATATGAATTTAAGATTTTAAGTTTTTTTTAAATTCGGTGAACGCGTAGTGGAAATAAGTTCAAGTATGATGATTAGGTACATGGGCACACTACGGAACTTTGGTAAGTAAATTTTGGCAGCGTTTTGAGCATGAGAATGAATTCATGATGTCTTTAAGGGTTCAAGGATTAAGAATGAAAAAATTTATAACCCTTCAATTAATACGCGCCAAGTTTTCGCGATTTTAAGCAAGAGAGTTGGGTTAGAACGGGTTCAACATTTGTGGTAACAAAGCAAGAGCAAAAGTGGGAAGTTATGTGCGCTTGGGTCTCGATCCAACAAATTGGGGTCCGATCTCCGGGTCGGGTCCCGACACTCCCACTTGCACAAGGCCTAATCGGTCAGATATCTAATACCCATAGACCTCGTATGACTCTCATGTTTAGGCTGTGGAAGAGGCTTAGTAAGTGGATCGGCAATGTTTTCATCTGTGCCCACTTTGCATATCTTCACGTCTCCTCTCCCAATGATCTCTCTAATCAGATGGAAACGTCTGAGTATGTGTTTTTATCTATGATGTGAGTTTGGTTCCTTAGCCTGTGTTATAGCCCCATTATTATCACAATAAAGGTCTATAGGACTTGCAATGCTAGGAACAACTCCAAGCTCAGTAATGAACTTCCTGATCTATGCACAGACAGTTTTCCTTCCGTCTGATTTTTGCTTCAGCTGGTTTTCTCTTCAGCTAATTTTTCCTTCAGCTAATTTTCGCTTCAGCTGATTTTCGCTTCAGCTGATTTTCCTTCAGCTGATTTTCGCTTCAGCTGATTTTCCTTCAGCTGATTTTCGCTTCAGCTGATTTTTCTGTCCAGAACATGTCCACTTATATAGATCATATCACCGAACACCAAAAGTTTTCTCAACAACTCATTTAACACTATAACAGAATTTGTTTCTCCCAACTACCTGTGATTTATGAACAAACATATGAAATACATTTTTCCATGAAGATGACAAATCTCTCAACTTTATTTCACAAATCCCTAACAAAGAAGGGATTTCTCTAACACTTACCGTTGAAAACTCAAACAAATCTTCAAGCCCTAAACTCCACACTAAAAGATCAGCTTATGGTTTCTCCTTAGAGTCGAAAACACCAATGGCGAGAGAAAGGTTGGTGAAAGAAAGGAAGAACACCAAAGTCCCTTAGAAGATATTTTGGGTGGGAAAGCTCTATGTCTCCAGAGAGAAAAGTTTTAGAAAGAAAGGAATAAAGAAGGCTTGGACAAGACTTAACCCATCAGCCCTCAAGGAATAGTGACCACCTACTCCTAGCTAGAGTACAAAGTCCAAGTACACATGTCACTTTCTTAATGAATAAACTCTAACTTAGTTACTTTTGAACTAACTCCATTTAGTTCTCCCCTTTCCAATATAACCAAACTATCTCCAAAACTTCATTTAATTTATTTCTTGCTCCCAACTATAAATATATCTTTCAATACACCATAACTTTACCAACATACACAAATACAATAATTCCACCAAAATTCACAATCACAAGATTTCACTAACCCAATTATTTCAACGTTTTTTTTAGTAATCACAATTCACAAAATCATCTCAATTTCACTTTTCCAAACACAATCACTATCAAATGCCGGAACAATCATGAATGCATGTCACTATGTATATGCGTGTGCAAAATGATCTCTCTCTAAAATCAGAGGCCACAAAACACTCGATCACAAATTAAGCACTAACAACTCTACACTCATAACACGATGCTCATCGCATCGGTAACGGGATGCTACATTTCTCCCCTCTTAATGAAAATTTCGTCCTCGAAATTTCATACACAATTGATCAGAAAGGCGGGGAAACCCTTTTCACTCACTGATTTTCTGTTTCCCACTTAATTCGCTACTCTAGTAATTTCTGCCAATGCACTGAAAGCTATATGATCACTCAATCATTTTACCTCTTCCATACTCAACACTGTCTTACAATCTCATTTAGGATTACGCGCACTTCGTCACTTTCATTATCGATAACACATATATCGGATCCTAGCAATATTTCCAACTCCTGAGTATGAAACAATTTGGATTCGAGACCTCTTTTACCACAGTACCAATCCACAGATCAATTCACATCACAGTCACATAGAGGTCACTTATAACAACTTCAGTGTCTCTGATTTACATTTTTATTTTCATCCAAGTGCATCTATGTCGCAGTGATACACTTGGAAATATTTCATTTATCACTTAACAGATTATATCTCTTCTTAGTGATAAAACACTGGTCACAAGATTCCAATAACCTCGATCCACTCACATTATTTCCCTTTTTCTAGGATTTCACAATTCTATTTTGAATTCAATTTCTCGTTAATATAATACACTACACTCATAAAACGATTTCTGTACTCACAATTCAATCTAGACTACACATCGATCTCATGTCCCTACACATTCCAAACATAACAGTTTCACATTTATCTCCAACAGTCAAAGCTGTTGGTCACTTTCACATATGTAATCATTCAAATTTTCATTCTAAATCGTCAATTTCTCTTTCGATGCACTTTTACGACAATAACAAACTCTGATCGCTCTTTACAATTTCTCTAATAGTCTCTTTAGTGGGTAATACCCAAATTTTCTTAAATCGAAACTATACATATTGCTATCCTTAGCAATTGAAGTCAGTTACAATCCTTCGATACGGTTCGCAATTTCAAACACTCTAATTTGGTCTTTGCCAATCCTTTATACACACACTTGATTTAGAATTTCAATAACTCATAAAACTTTTTTTTTTTGCCCTTTTTTTCGGGTCGACTGATAACGCTCAACGATAACGCACTTAACTTAATAACCTTATCGTCAAATTTTTGCTATTGAAGTTCTGCTCAACCCATTTAATTGCATCACTATCATAACTTTGCAACCACTCGATCTCTTAATCACTTTTCAACTCATTCTCATTCCTAAAATATCTCGATCATTATTGCTTTTAAAGCAACACTCAGTACAACAAATTTCAAATAAGCAATCACAGTACAGTCCACGAAGTTATACTTGCCCCCAAGTATATAGAATCACTTACTATGACATTTAACTAAATATCGCAAAGTCTCCGAATGTCTCTTTCACAATCATCAGTCATACCATTCACACACTTTCCTCAAACATTATGCCAAAGATAATACCGGAAAATCTTTGACACATTTCTGGACAGATCCAGCACTCAGTGAGGTCTCAATAACTCTAAATTCCGCATACATACATTCCTGGAAAATTTCGCATTTTATCATCACTTCTATCATCATTAAGTCTCCCAATGAGCCATACTCGTACACTAAGTCATTCACTATTCATCCGATCAGATTAAGATTCACTCTATAAAACTTACACGATTACCCATTTCCTCAACTATGCCAATTTATCCCCTTCACTTTTCAAACACATTTAATCGATCATCGCTGCTCATAGTCACTTTCCAATTGAATACAATTGAGACACTTTACTCTTCAGTCGTACAATAAATTACATAACCAATTTGTATAACTCTCTAAAGGTCGATTGCATCCAATGAGGAACAATGTTCTCATCACTTTCATAGTTTCATCATAACACATTCTAACACATGTTCCTTGGCCCTAATTTCTTCACATAATCCGATTTATTTCCATCATTACAATCTGGGTTGATAATACATTTATCAAATCACTTTTGTCCCTTCAGAACACAATTACACAAAATATACACAATTCTATATTCTTCTCATATTCGCAATTAACATTTCATTAATATTCAGAAATTCTCTTACACAATCAGAGTCATCCCATCAACATAATGTACACTTTCTCAGTAACATATTTTATCTCTTACACTTGAGTTCCCGCTAGGATTTAGATTCCAAAATTGACTTTCAATTCATTTCAAAATTTATCTCTTCAATAATCACTTTCAATTCAAATTATTGAATCACTAAACTTTATCACTCATTAACACTGTTCATCAAAACATTGTCAATCCATTATTTCTCATCACTATTTATCAATCACTCTTAATACCTCGAGAAGGTCAATTTCGATTACGCATAATTTTTCTCAATAAGAGCAGTTCATGCCTTGCTTAACAAGATTATAACATAGCTTATAATGAGACTCTGCAGGGCACTGAAACAATTTCATTTACTCTAACATCTTGTAAGCATCGCTATAATCATCACATCTTATCTGAAAATTTATTCACATCAGTTTACCCATTAGTAGCCTATACTACTAAGGACACTTTAATCCCATTTAATTCTCGATAACCCTTCTCTTTTTGGTACCAGTTCTTGGTCATTACTAGTCTCACTTCTTTCTCAATTGATCGCTACAAGCATTCTCATGTCTTGCTCTAACTCATCTCAAACTTGGGGCCACAGGGATCAAAATCAATTTTTCCTCCTATGACATATTCACGCATATTATTCACTTATGCCAGTCATTTTACCCATAAGGGTGATCTCACTATCAAATGTACACTTGCAGTGACAATCAAATCTGACTCAATAACTTTCCTTTTTGCACTCATCCTCGAGCTAGAGGATTGAACACAATATCTATTCATTCCCAATTGATCACTATAAACACTTTCATTCTATAAGAATCGAACTGGCAATTATCCACTAACTCATTAATCTCCTCTCATGCCCTCTTACGCTTAATATTTTTACTTGTCACGGGGTTTACATGATCAGGTGTGTATTCACTTAGGCAAATCAGCTGAATCTTAATCACTCTTTCATCTGCTATTATCAGTATTTTACACTTTATAATTGTCTCATACCCACGAACCCTTTCACACTCATCACTGAATACAAGCACTCTTGATTTCTCACTACAATAATTAATTCTCAGTCATAATTCATGATTCATAATTCTCGTCACGGTAATCGATCCCAATTGTAACTTTTCTATATCATGGAACACTTTATTTTCATCACATTATACACTTGGACTCTTGCCATCTCTTTCACATTTCTATTGTCGTTTCCTCCCTCTCAATCCACAACTATCACTTTATTTCTATCCACTATACCAATATAACTCTAATATTGTATTTCATAATGTAACCGCTGATACCAGTACACTTATCTTCACTTATCAAATTACATCATATACCTTTCTCGGATTCCATGATGTACACAATTTCCTTTTTATCACAACCTTACACATTATCATTTTCCTCATTATCTCAAACCGCTTAAACGACTAATACATGCTCATGCATGTGACTCATATGCTAGACTAGGGATCAGTTGTCACGGTCTGCTGTGACATGACTTAGATGCATGCACTTGACACATTTTCAGAAAGCTCATGTAAGATTGTACTTCTGGGCTCTGATACCACAAATGTAGCACCCCACTCTCGCCAGACCCGAACCCGATACCGATGTTGATATCCGAGTCCGTGCCCCGCAAGGGTGGCGTACTAGAGCACTCACTGCAATTTAAAACTCAGAAAACATTTCTCTTTTTACAAAATCACTCACACACTAAACACTTAGGCCCACTGAACACAATCACTAATCTGAATAAATTACGGAAATTCAATACACATAAGACATCACTACACTAATGCAGACACGAACTGATCCCGACATCAACTCTGACCCGCTTGCGATAATCATACTCCCGTTTGTCTAACGGGGTACTCTTCGATCCCTGAAAAATAATTGCAATGTTGGGTGAGTTTGCGAACTCAATGAGAAACCATCATCGATGGTTCACCCAACTCATGCATCTATACTCAATATATCACATATATCACAATTCACAATCTAAACACTATCAGGCAAACTCATAATTCACTATAAGCACAATTTAAACATATCACTGAGCAATCACCACATTTCACTAAATATCTCAGACATTGCCACTTTTACACATATAAGGCGTATCGCCTTTCACACTATTCACATAGCTCAGACATACCACTTCGCAGTTGTCACATATCACTCGCATTCTCAATTTCACTGCACAGTCAGATGCATATGTATGCAATTTCTTATTTTATGACGTTGTTGTGACTGAGCATTAACACTGTCCCGTTTCGGGCACTTTTCACACTGATCACATTTTAGCGAGTAGGAGAGCCCTCAGGGCATGCACTACTGTCCACTCACATACGGGATAGGAGAGCCCTCTGGGTATGCACTATTCCCTTTCACACTAATCGTATTTTAGGCAAGTAGGAGAGCCCTCTAGGTATGCACTACTGCCATTTTGGCCTTAGGACCTTTCACTGATATCGAGCTCAAAGCTCTGATCATTAAGCTCCAGTCACAACTGTTTAATTACCACTTATGATCATGCTTAGCATGTACTCACACTTACACAGTCACTAGTATATGTATATCACTTCACTCGCTATCTCAATCAGAACACTTACTCATACTCTTTACACTGATTTCACATTCACTAATACTCATATTTCTATATATATATATATATCACTTCACTTCATTCACTTATCACAGTCAAAACGCTTGCTCACGTCACTATACTCTGATTCACTATCACAAATATTAGCATTTATAACGCATTTCACATGTATCTCATTCCACTACACTTAACATACTCAGAACACTTATTCACATTCACACAATCACTAACACTTATCGCATTTAGCTTAATCACTTCGCATTTATATCACTCACTTTAACACTTAGTTCATACACATTCACAGCACATTGGATAAGCCACAAATGTTCACATGTATCTTATTTCACTACACTTATTTATATTCATGCCCTTATTCACATTCACAGAATATTCACTCACTTGGACACTTAATTCACACACATCACAACACATTTAATCACTTAAAAGATGAGGAACCAACTAGGTTACTCACCTGCACTTCCGAGCTACAGCCTGGAAGTTCCAGCAGTATCCGTGGACTGCCGATCCAACGGTGCCTCTATAACAATACAATGAATTCTCGTCACTATATGCCCAATCAATTGAATTCACTAATGCACATGTCTCATTTCACAATTATATGATGCATGATCATGATTTCCCAGCACTAAGACCCAAATCGCTATCTCTCGCTTCACAATCACAATTCACTATTCACTAGGTCAATAGCATTCCCTTAAATTCAAATTCACTCACTCAAACTCTAATCATACTCCGCTAGTTACAACATAACTCTTTGGTCACATTAGAAACTATAATGGACTCTCTTTCGATAATTGCAATCCCGTAAATTAAAATTCAAACTCTCAATCTTTATCACAATTATAGACCTCTTTCTCTAGTTCATAACGAATCAAGTATCACCTTAATTGGAATACCACAGACCAAGATATCATCACAATACTGAAACATGTTCAGTAAAACATCTAGTTCATGTTCCCTCCACCAATACCCTTTGATTCAATCAATCATTTCCAATTTAATACTAAAAACCATAAATTGTTTGTGGAGAGATAAAGAAATGTGTTAGGAATCCAATGCTTCAAGAATCAGATCATTTGGAGCTATATAGCTCAAGTTATCCTCAAAACAATGATCTATGCACAGACTGTTTTCCTTCCGTCTGATTTTTGCTTCAGCTGGTTTTTGCTTCAGCTGATTTTTCCTTCAGCTGATTTTCGCTTCAGCTGATTTTCGCTTCAGCTGATTTTCCTTCAGCTGATTTTCGCTTCAACTGATTTTCGCTTCAGCTGATTTTTCTGTCCAGAACATGTCCACTTATATAGATCATATCACCGAACACCAAAAGTTTTCTCAACAACTCATTTAACACTATAACAGAATTTATTTCTCCCCAACTACCCAGGATTTATGAACAAACATATGAAATACATTTTTCCATGAAGATGACAGAAATCTCTCAACTTTATTTCACAAATCCCTAACAGCAAGGGATTTCTCTAACACTTACCTGTTGAAAACTCAAACAAATCTTCAAGCCCTAAACTCCACACCTAAAAGATCAACTTATGGTTTCTCCTTAGAGTCGAAAACACCAATGGCAGAGAAAGGTTGGTGAAAGAAAGGAAGAACACCAAAGTCCCTTAGAAGATATTTTGGGTGGGACAGCTCTATGTCTCCGAGAGAGAAAAGTTTTAGAAAGAAAGGAATAAAGAAGGCTTGGACAAGACTTAACCCATCAGCCCTCAAGGAATAGTGACCACCTACTCCTAGCTAGAGTACAAAGTCCAAGTACACATGTCACTTTCTTAATGAATAAACTCTAACTTAGTTACTTTTGAACTAACTCCATTTAGTTAACTTAGTTACTTTTGAACTAACTCCATTTAGTTCTCCCCTTTCCAATATAACCAAACTATCTCCAAAACTTCATTTAATTTATTTCTTGCTCCCAACTATAAATATATCTTTCAATACACCATAACTTTACCAACATACACAAATACAATAATTCCACCAAAATTCACAATCGCAAGATTTCACTAACCCAATTATTTCAACCTTTTTTTTGTAATCACAATTCACAAAATCATCTCAATTTTAGTTTTCCAAACACAATCACTATCAAATGCCGGAACAATCATGAATGCATGTCACTATGTATATGCGTGTGCAAAATGATCTATCTCTCTAAAATCAGAGGCCACAAAACACTCGATCACAAATTAAGCACTAACAACTCTACACTCATAACACGATGCTCATCGATCGGTAACGGATGTTATATTACACAGCCTGTGTGAATTTTCACACGCATCGTAACTTTAGGTGCAGAAGATGGTAGTGGCAGAAAGTTACACACTGTGTGAATTTTCACACGATCGTAAATTTCAAAAGGAGAGACAGCGATAACGGTTACATTACGGCTGTGTGAATTTTCACACAGACTGTGTAAATTCTGGTGCAGGGAGACGGCAGTGGCAGTGGGTAACCCAGCCTGTGTGAATTTTCACACAAACTGTGTAAATCCATGGTGCAGGGAAACGCAGTAGCAGAAAATTACACAGCCTGTGTGAATTTTCACACAGACTGTGTGATTTTCACACGGTCCATGTAACCTGAAAATGACAGAATTTCGAATTTTGGTCTTCACGAAAGTTGTAGCCCTAGATGTCTATTTTCTAACCGTCTAAGAACGAAGTCATTCCAACATCTATAGTGAAAGTTATGGCTTTTGCGCCAAAAGATGTTCAATTTGATTTTGGGTATGAGCATAGTCTATTCTTTTGGGGCATAAATCACTCATTCGACCTCCAATTGAGGTGAGGTTTGAACCATTGGATTCATAAGACATATATCTTTCTTGTTATAAAATTGGTATCATTTGGAGTTAAATTGAAAGAGTTGGCATGAAATCAAGTAAGGGGTCAGTTGAGAGAGTATGATCGAGATATGAACACATGTTGGTATTTTGTCGATATCTTGAGTTGTAGAACTCCGATTGAAGCGATTCTTGTCTTAAATTAAACAAGAGTCATACGGATATGATTTACAAGAGAACTTCATATGAATTTAAGATTTTAAGTTTTTTTTAAATTCGGTGAACGCGTAGTGGAAATAAGTTCAAGTATGATGATTAGGTACATGGGCACACTACGGAACTTTGGTAAGTAAATTTTGGCAGCGTTTTGAGCATGAGAATGAATTCATGATGTCTTTAAGGGTTCAAGGGATTAAGAATGAAAAAAAAATTATAACCCTTCGAAGTAATACGCACGCTCAAGTTTTCGCGATTTTAAGCAAGAGAGTTGGGTTCCGAGAACGGGGTTCAACATTTGTGGTAACAAAGCAAGAGCAAAAGTGGGAAGTTATGTGCAGTTGGGTCTCGGATCCAACTGTTGGGGTCCGGTCTCCGGGTTGGGTCCCGACATTTGTGGTATCAAAGCCCCGGAATTGAGATCTTGTATGAGCGCATATGTAAAAGTCACATGTAAGAGCAAATTGTTAAGAGTTTGGGCCAATCGAATTAGCAACTAAATTGAAGTTGTGGATTAGTGGAAATGAGAAATAGTACATGGTCAAACATGACCGGTAATGAGTCAATGCATCTGTTGATGAAATCGAATATGGTATCAATGACATACTATGGTGCTTATCCTTGGATGTGGGAAATATGTGAATTATGAGCATGGATTGTTTGAGGAAAAGTAGGGGGACAAGGATTAAGGGGTTCAAGTAGAACTTCATGAAAGTCGAAATTCTTATGGTTTTAAGAAGATGAAACGGGAACCCCAGTGGGTGCATGCTTATAATAAATTCAATAAGCCAAGTTTGTTTTCATTAAATCAAGCAAGAAAATTTCATAATTTAAATTGCATCATAATCGTTGCATCAGTTGTGCATTGAGTGCATTATGAAATGTTGTATGTTTAATATGTCGATTATGTGAATGATTGATGAAATGACTTTAAAAAGGGGTTTTTATTTTTAAGAATACAAGTTTATGAAATTATGTTTTCAGATATGATTTATGCAAGGATATCACGTTGCGAAAAGCAAGTTTACAAGAAAGTGCCATTACGAGCACCAAGATTACAAGTTTTTGAAATCTATGTGCTGTATGAAATATGTGATGATTTTATTTCCACAAGTTTAAGTCAATGGCAAATATATATACATACAAATATATATATGTAAGATGTGAAGTGAAGGATAATGGGACAATGAGATGATTGATAGTAATGTTTGTATAAGTTCAAGAAGGTCAAATTGGTTGTCGTTGGGAGTATTTGTATGGAAATCCATAATTATGCACAAATGAGTGTATTAAGCACATAAGTAGAATATGTGTGAAGATGATAGAGGAAGAAACCTATGATTTAGTGAATATTATTAGTCATAGTTTCCCATAGTTTAAAGCCTAAGTGATTAAGTAGACATAGATTGAGAGTTGTTGATGATGTTACAATAAGGAATAAATTCTAAGATCAAGAGAAGAATATTGTCTAGGATTAATGAAGATCAAAGTATCAATCATGTGAGAGATTGATTTATGAATTGATGAAGATAAGTCTGTGGATAAAATATGATGATGATAATAGGAGATTGATTAAGATTGCAGGAATAGTATAGATGATTGAAAAAAAATCCTCTTTTGAAGAGGGATTTCTTTTAGTTAGAATAAGCAGATCAAATGGTTCATGTTAAGAGTAATCAATGAAAGAACTAATCAGAAAAGAATATGTGATGATTCGAAAGTGAGTACACTCATTATAGAGACCTTGATTGCTAACATGAGGAGTATGTAAGTCTATGTTATATATTACGTGAAAGTATGTTTGGGAGATATTGGTATGACTTGATGAATATATTAAAATCACCCTAATTAAGTTTGCAAATAAGCTGCAAATTGTGGAGAAAAATCATTCGAGGAAGAAAGTCAAAAAGAGGAATCGAAAGGAAAGTGAGTCAATATACCTCATTGAGGTATTAGTTAAGTAAGGAATCACACGGGTTAATCGAGAGATACATGAAAATTGATAATGATTGCTTAAGTTAACAAATGCCCAATAGCACTATAGAATTGGAGACTATTTGATGATGTATGAAAGGTATTCAGAAAGATGCTCCAAAAAATTTTTTTTGAGGAAAATGGTTTGAATACATGAAGAGAAATGTATAAAGCCCTATGAGTGAATTTTGATACATGACCTAGAACTGCAACATTGATGATTGTTTTGAAAGTTTGGAGACAACGTATGTACAGGAACATGTATGAGCATGCAAATACAAATCGTAAAAGTACAAGGCAATTAATGAATTGGGAAAATTAAATATGAAACTCAGGAGATTGAGATATGTATCAAAAGACTATGATTGCACCAGTAAGAGATTCCAAGTAAGGCTAAGTGTTGCATCCGATACATTAAGCATGAATTCGATACTATGATGTCCAGAACTAGAGCAACAAGAAGCATAGCAGGTGGGACATAGGATAAAAAGATTGTGAATCTTATTAAGAAATTGATGCGGATCTGAACTTCAAGTTCAAATAGGAAGAATGATACCAGGTGAATGAAATAGGAAGTATATGAAATCAATAAAGATGATTAAGTAAAAAGGTTGCTAGCAAAGTACAAATGGTAACATGAGGTATGCATCCTAGCAGGATTTCATCGAATGATCTCTTAGTGATCAAGAATGTCAAATAAGCAAGTGAATGTAGGAATTGATGGTCTTAATTATCAAGAATATGCTTAAAGCATATAGTTGAAGCTCATAAGGTTATGAGATCCAAGTATAGCTTTAGTTTATTGTAAGTACAAAATCACAGTTCTAGTGAATTCAATCAAATGCGGTATGAAGAATTAGATGATAGAAAGATTCATCTTTTTAGCATTATGATGATAAGTAAGGTCTACAAGTTATAGAAGGCTGAAATTGAAAAGGTTATGGACAGGTGAAATGAATGAGTGATAAGAATCAAGTGAAGTAAGAAAGATGAATTAGAAGAATCCAAGAATAGGCATGGAAGTAGTGTGTTAACTCACAGTCACTTACCATTATTATGATGTGAACATCAAGCATAAGACGAGTTACCCCAGTGATGCTCTCAGAGTTGCATGCTTTTACTCTCACGAGTACATGATTATGAGTACATGTTTAAGAGTGCCACCGTGCCAAGGTGCACTCAAGATCAAATAAGCAGGGTTAGGATGGTGAGCTATCTGAATAAGTCATGCAAGAATAAGTTGAATCCGTTAATTAAGGATTTAAACCCTTGCCACTAGATCAGGAAGATAGAAATTTTGAGGACGAAATTTTTTTAAGAGGGGGAGAATTATTGGACCCCGAATCTTTTTGGTAAGCTAGGATTATTAAATAAGGATTTTTGAATGATTATTCATGAGTGAAGAAGTTAAGAATTCTTGAAATTGAAATGAAATGGAAGATATGGTATAAATACGAGATGGATTAATGTGGAACTAATTGACATGTTAATATGCTTAAGGTAAGGTGTCATGAAATTAGGTGGCATGATTTAATGGGATTCAATTATTGTATTTTGTGGACTAAATTAGCATGTTAAGGAAATTTGATTAACATGTTGATTAGACTAAGACTATATGACATGAATTAAGTGTATTAAGGTGTTATGAAGGTTGTAAATGTATTAAGGATTAAATGGACCTTGGACTCAAGTTGGGCTTAAGTGGTGATATAAGAAGAAGAGGATTAAACGAGAGTAATAAGTTGGGTGTTAGTTGAATTTAAGAGTTTAGAGTTTAATTGGGCCTAAGAGAATAATGGGCCTAAATTAAATGAAAAGAAGAAGAAATGGTTTGGACTTAAGTGATTTTAGAAGAATGAGAAGAAAGAAGGAAGAATAAATTGGGCTTTGGGTCCAAATGAAATGAATAAAGAAGAGAGGATATAAATGAAATGGGCTTAAGTTGTACTAGGAAAATAAGAAGGAAGGAATTAAATGAAGTGAACTTGGGCCTTGGGCTTGAGTTAAATGAAGAAGGAAGTATAAAAGGAAGGAGATGAAATGAATTGAGGTAGGAAAAGAAAAGAAAATAAGTTGGGCTTAAATGAAGAAGTGGGCTTGAGTAGTATGAGTTAAATGAAGAAGGAAGGAAGAAGGAAAGAATAGGGAAATGAAGTGGACTTGGACTTGGGCTTGAGTTAAATGAAGAAAGGAGTATAAAAGGAAGGAGAGTAAGTGAATTGGTGTAGGATTAAAAACCTAATGGGCTTAAGTGAAGATGGGCTTAAGTGAGTGAAGTAGTATAAAAGGAAGGAGATGAAATGAATTGGTGGAGGATTAAAAGAAGCAACTTACGAAAATTGAGGAGAGAGGGAGGAGAGATTTCGTGAATGGAGGAAAGAAGGAGGAGAAAAGAAGAAGAGCTTGCTTAGGGCTTGGATTTCCTTGAGAGTTAGTGAGTTTTTGAAGAAAGTTCAAGAGTTAAAAGTGGAGAGGAAGGCTAGAGCTTCATTTTGAACCAAGTCATCACTTGGTTGGTGGAAGTTTAAGGTAAGTCATGAAGTTTTGTTTAAGCTTTTGTTTGGGTTATGGTTGAGAAAGCCTAGAAAATGGATGGGTATTGTGATTCCAAGATCAATTTCATGATTTGTGTTCTTAGGATTGTTGCATTTTGGATGTCTTTTGATTTGGGAATTTGTGTTGATTTTGAGGAAAATGGTGAGAGGCAAGAGGAATGGAAAGCAAGGGAAGGTCATGGGAGCAAGGTTTTCAAGCAAGGAATCATAAGGTAGGTTTTATGTTTATAGTCAAATGATGGGCCACTAATATATTTTTCAAAAAAATTACGAATCTAAAAATGCTTTCAAATTCATTGTTTTTGAAATGCCTTGAGAAATTGCTATCATGGATGTATAATGGTATGAATGATTTGAAAATGTTATGTGAATTGGATGATTGATGATTTGATATGTGAATGTGATTTTGTTGGGGAATGATGATGCATTGCATATGAAATGATTTATGAAAATTTGCATGATTTATGCAAAACAAGATTTCCAAGATTTTTGCCTTTGGGCAATCAAGTTTCAAGACATGGTTATATGTTATGTGGGTTAGGTTAAGTCCACCTAAGAAACGTCTCGTGCACGATGACCATAAAGAAGCCTTCGCCCGGCTGCCCGATTGTGGCATAGGATGATCCAAGATACGGACTCCTAAAGATTTGCCCATATAGGCTCATTAAATGAGACTATATGGTTGCTAAGAATTGTGGACTTGCCAAACCATTATGATGTGTTAGGTGGTATGTGTTATATGATGTGAATTGTGACAAGTTGAATTGCATTCATGATTTCATGAAAGTTTGAAAAATGCATGAATTGCGTTTATGATTTTATGAACCTTTGAAAAAATGAATGATTTGTGATTTCAAGAAAATGACAAGAGTTTTGAAGAAAACAATGTTTTATGATCTAAAGGAAATTTATATGGAAATGGACTTCTAAAACTGTTTTGTTCATTATTTGGTTATAAGCATCGAACCTTCTGGGCTCCCCAAGCTCACCCCCCCTATTTTCCAAATTTCCAGGTTTTTTAACAAGAAATCAAGTGGAGGTGGATCAAGGCATCTTGTGCTTGTTTTATTGTGTATTTGAAGTTGGTTATGTAAATGTATAGTTGTAATTCATATGAGCAATTGAATAAGGTAAATGAGATATTGTTATTGGTTTTGGATTTTGGCTAGGAAATGCCAATGAAATTGTAAAACTCTTATGTATGATGATTAATGTAATTGGGCTTAAAATGCCCACTAAAGCATTGAATGAAGTATGACATGATTTGATGAAGATGGAATGAATGAGTTATGATTCAAAAGTGAATTTTAAACTCTAATGTATAATGCTTGATTGTATGATCTTTGATCTTTTGAGATGATGCATGAGATGGTATGAATATCACATGGGTAGGTAAATGTTATGAGGTTGGGATTGATGGTCATGTATGTGTAATGAAGGTGAGAATGAGGCTTGTGTGAGGTTGATTGTGCAAAGTCTTGTGGATGTGTTAAATTGGCTAGACAATAGAAGTTGGAAGTAGAGAATTACGATGGTTAAAAGTTAGCATGATGCATAAGTCTTGCTTATGATGATAGCTTGGATGGTTACCTATGAGATTAAAGTTTGATGGACAAATCAATCAAAAATTGATAGAATGATAAAATAAGTTTGATGTTTGGAGTTGTTATGAAGTATTTTAGTAGTAGAGTAAGTGAATCTTGCAAGATTACAAGTGTATTTGGTGTTAGGAATAAGTTAGGAAGCATGGGTGAAATGTTGTTGTTGTATGGCAGAAAGTTACACAGCCTGTGTGAATTTTCACACAGACTGTGTAACTTTAGGTGCAGGAAGATGGTAGTGCAGAAAGTTACACAGCCTGTGTGAATTTTCACACGATATGTAAATTTCAAAAGTGTGGAGACAGCAATAATGGGTTACACAGCCTGTGTGAATTTTCACACAGACTGTGTAAATTTCAGGTGCAGGGAGACGGCAGTGGCAGTGGGTAACCCAGCCTGTGTGAATTTTCACACAAATTGTGTAAATCCATGGTGCAGGGAAACGCAGTAGCAGAAAATTACACAGCCTGTGTGAATTTTCACACAGACTGTGTGATTTTCACACGGTCCATGTAACCTGAAAATGACAGAATTTCGAATTTTGGTCTTCACAAAAGTTGTAGCCCTAGATGTCTATTTTCTAACCGTCTAAGAACGAAGTCATTCCAACATCTATAGTGAAAGTTATGGCTTTTGCGCCAAAAGATGTACAATTTGATTTTGGGTATGAGCATAGTCTATTCTTTTGGGGCATAAATCACTCATTCGACCTCCAATTGAGGTGAGGTTTGAACCATTGGATTCATAAGACATATATCTTTCTTGTTATAAAATTGGTATCATTTGGAGTTAAATTGAAAGAGTTGGCATGAAATCAAGTAAGGGGTCAGTTGAGAGAGTATGATCGAGATATGAACACATGTTGGTATTTTGTCGATATCTTGAGTTGTAGAACTCCGATTGAAGCGATTCTTGTCTTAAATTAAACAAGAGTCATAAGGCTATGATTTACAAGAGAAATTCATATGAATTTAATATTTTAAGTTTTTTTTTAAATTCGGTGAACGCGTAGTGGAAATAAGTTCAAGTATGATGATTAGGTACATGGGCACACTACGAAACTTTGGTAAGTAAATTTTGGCAGCGTTTTGAGCATGAGAATGAATTCATGATGTCTTTAAGGGTTCAAGGGATTAAGAATGAAAAAAAAAAATTATAACCCTTCGAAGTAATATGCACGCTCAAGTTTTCGCGATTTTAAGCAAGAGAGTTGGGTTCCGAGAACGGGGTTCAACATTTGTGGTAACAAAGCAAGAGCAAAAGTGGGAAGTTATGTGCAGTTGGGTCTCGGATCTAACAGTTGGGGTCCGGTCTCCGGGTCGGGTCCCGACACTCCCACTTGCACAAGGCCTAATCGGTCAGATATCTAATACCCATAGACCTCGTATGACTCTCATGTTTAGGCTTTGGAAGAGGCTTAGTAAGTGGATCGGCAATGTTTTCATCTGTGCCCACTTTGCATATCTTCACGTCTCCTCTTCCAATGATCTCTCTAATCAGATGGAAACGTCTGAGTATGTGTTTGGATCTATGATGTGAGTTTGGTTCCTTAGCCTGTGTTATAGCCCCGTTATTATCACAATAAAGGTCTATAGGACTTGCAATGCTAGGAACAACTCCAAGCTCAGTAATGAACTTCCTGATCCATACAGCTTCCTTAGCTGCATCCGAGGCGACAATGTACTCGACTTCCGATTGTAGAATCAACAACAATATCTTGCTTTGAACTTTTCCAGCTCACCGCACTCCATTCAAACAGAACACAAAACACGATTGCGATCTAAAATCATCTATGTCGATGAAAACCAAAGATCGGTGTAACCATTTACAACAAGCTCTCCTTCAAGTCCTCCATAGACTAGGAACATATCCTTAGTTCTTCTCAAGTACTTAAGGATATTCTTAATCGCTATCGATGACTCTCACCATAATTAGATTGGTATCGCTTGTTATGCTCAAAGCATATGAGACATCAGGTCAAGTACATAACATGGCATACATGATAGATCCAATTGCAGATGCATATGGAATCTTACTCATGCGCTCAAGCTCTTTACCTGAAGTAGGACAATCCTTCTTAGAAAACTTGATTCCATGTGACGTAGGCAAGAATCCTCTCTTAGAATCTTGCATACTGAACCTTTTCAGTATCTTATCTATGTATGTACTCTGACTTAGGCCTATAAGTTTTCTTGATCTATCTCTATAGATCTTAATGCCTAAAACATAGGCAGCCTTACCTAAGTCTTTCATTGAGAAACGTTTCCTTAACCAAATCTTGACACTCTGTAAGATCGGTATATCGTTTCTAATGAGTAGTATGTCATCAACATATAAAGCTAAAAAGACAACAGCACTCCCACTAACCTTTTTGTAAACACAAGGTTCATCTTCATTCTTGATGAATCCAAACTCTTTGACAACTTCATCAAAACGAAGATTCCAGCTTCTTGATGCTTGCTTCAATCCATAAATGGATCTTTGAAGCTTGCACACCTTTCCTGAATTCTTAGGATGGACAAAACCCTCAGGCTGTATCATATATACATCCTCAAGTAAGTTTCCATTAAGGAAAGCCGTTTTGACATCCATTTGCCATATCTCATAATCACGGATGCGGTATGGCAATAAAATTCTAATGGATTTGATCATGACCACTGGAGAAAATTTCTCATCATAATCAATTCCATGAACTTGTCGGTAACCTTTAGCAACAAGTCTTGCTTTATAAGTGTGCACATTTCCATCCATGTCGAGTTTCTTTTTGAAAACCCACTTACATCCAATGGTCTTCAAGCCATCAGACGGATCAATCAAGGTCCAAATTTGATTGTCATACATGGATTGCATCTCGCTTTCATGGCCTCTAACCATTTAGCGATTCGGACTTTCCATAGCTTCTTGATAGGTTGTGGGCTCATTATGATCAATGAGCATCACATTATCATCATCGATGAACGAAATCCATATCTCTCGGGTTCATGACGAATCTATCGGATCTACGTAGGGCCTTGTGTTGTTGAAGGTCGCTCATCAATAGCTTGTGAGCTCGCTTCAATCTCCTTTTCAAGCTCAATGTCATTTTGTGAAACTTGAATTTCTTCAAGTTGTACTTTACTACTCCTTGTTTCCTTTGGAAACAAATTCCTTCTCTGAAAAAACCATTTCGAGCAACAAACACTTTGTTCTTTGCTAGGATGTAAAAGTAATATCCTTTAGTTTCCTTAGATATCCCATAAAATAACATTTTCAGATTTGGGTGCCAACTTGTTGGCAATTGGACGCCTTCATAAGCCTCACAACCCCAAATCTTTAGAAAAGATAAATTAGGGCGCTTCCGGTCCATATCTCATAAGGTGTCTTTTACGACCTTTGAAGGAATACGGTTCAATATGAATCTCATTGTTTCTAAAGCATAGCCCTAGAAATATTTTGGAAGATCAGTTTGACTCATCATTGACCGAACCATATCTAATAGAGTTCGATTTCTCCTTTCAGAAACACCATTCCATTGAGGAGTTCCTGGAGGAGTCAATTGTGAAACGATTCCACAATCCTTAAGATAATCATCAAACTCTTGGCTTAAGTATTCACCTCCTCGATCAGATCGAAGGATTTTAATTATTTTGCCAAGCTGATTTTGTACTTCATTCTTATATTCTTTGAACTTTTTAAAAGATTCAGATTTGTGCTTCATTAAATAGACACATCCATATCTACTGAAGTCATCTGAAAAAGTAATGAAATACAAATAACCTCCTCTCGCTGAAATGCTAAAAGAACCACATACATCGGTATGTATAAGGCCCAATAGCTCATTGGCCCTTTCCCCTTTACCTGTGAAGGGGACCTTTGTCATCTTACCCAGTAAACAAGAATCACATGTCTCAAAAGATTCAAAAGAATCAATGAATCCATCTTGATGGAGTTTTGAAATGCGTTTTTCGTTTACATGGCCTAAGCGACAATGCCAGAGATAGGTTGGGTTCAAATCGTTAGATTTAAACTTCTTGGTATTTATGTTATAGATGAGCTCATTTGTAACAAACTCGATGTCAGAGTATAAATGTCATTTAATTGACGCAAGATGCCATATAAAATGTCATTCTTATAAATGGAAATACTTCATTCTCAATAGAAAATTTAAATCCATCATTCTCTAAACAAGCAAAAGAAATAATGTTCCTACTCATAGTAGGTACATAATAACAATTCTTGAGTTCCAAAATGAGCCCGATGGGCAAAATAAGATCGTAAGTCCCCACGGATAAAACAATGAACTCTTGCTCCATTTCCCGTGCGTGAGTCGATCTCACGGACATCAATCTTCTAGTCCTTCTTAGACTTTGCACATTAGTACAAATGTGAGTTGCAGCTCTGGTATCTAATACCCAAGATGCGAAGGAGTAAAATTGATTTCTATAACAAACATACTGAAGAAATAGTCGCACTATTCTTCTTCTCTTCACTTCTTCCAAGCAGAGTTGGCGGTTCCTTTTCAATGACCGTGTTCATTGCAATGGAAGCAAACTCCTCCTTGGGTGCCTTAGTCTTAGCTTTGGGCTTGGGCTTGGACTTAGGTACTTTACCTTTGTCCTTTGCTGTGCCCTTCTTCTTGAAAGCTTTTCCCTTTTGAACCACAAGAACTTCATTGGTGGTCTTAACCTTTCGCTTTAAGTTCTCTTGAAAGAAGCCAGCATCCCATGCAATTCGTCAATGGACTTCTCCATATTATGCATGTTGTAGTTAAGAATGAACCGATCATATTCATCAGTCAAAGATGCTAGAATAAGATCAGTTGCCAATTCTTGACCAACAGGTGCACCTAATTTCTCAAGATGATGAATGTAACTCTTCATCTTGAGAACATGAGCACTCACGGGTGTGCCAGGAGTCATCTTGCATGAATTCAATGCCTTAGTGGTTCTAAACCTCTCTTGGCGTGCTTGCTCTTGAAACTGTAACATCCCGTTACTGTCATTAAGGGTATTTTGGTAATTATGAGTCATACTGATAGGATTGCACTGCATTCACTGACTGAGCAATATTACTGGCCTCTAATTATAAGAGGAACAGGTTTATTGCATATGCATTTATTTATTGGTACATGCGTTCATGATTTCCGGGACTCGTTTATGAGTATACTGACTGGACTGATTGGTTTGGGGATTAACTGAGAAATTAGAGTAATTGAGTGCAATTGACTGGTTTAATACTGTTTATGAGTGACTGGTAATTTATAGTGACTTATAGGAAAGTTTCGAGAAATTCAGGAGAAAATGCCCGGACTGGAAATAATTGGGCAATTGATGATTGATTAGTATAATCTTGAAAGAACTGTCCAATGGCAATGGAAAAATTAGAATTTTTCTGATAGAAAATTAATGTGTTAAGCCATTGAAATTCAGAGACTGAAATTTGGACTGATTTGGAGAGTTGGGCCTATAAATACTAGGGTTGAAAGAAATTTGGGAAAAGTTTGCTAAGGCATTTTCCAGTTTCTCTTCTTTCCCCTTTACGGTGATTTCGATTCCTCCCAACGGTGAGAGATCCTTTGATTTCTTTTGGCTTCTTCCTTATGGTGATTAGTCTAATATGTCTCTACTGATTGATAAAGGTTGGAAGCCTTGAGATTGGTAGATCGAGGATTTTGAAGGATTTCTAGGGTTTCGGTGATTTTGAGAGATCTGTGGATTCGATCTGTGATTGGTAAGTTTTTATGGTTTTAATGTTGCCATTAATGGTTTCTACTGCATTTATGGCATTTATAATGTCCGATTGGGTAGTTGAGAGTGTTTACTGATGGGTTTTACTCTGGGTGTTATCGTGAGTGTGTAAGAGTTAAGGGTTTGGTGATCGTTGTAAGCTTGGAGGCTTTCATCAAGAAAGTTTGCTTCTTTCTTGCCTTAGATAGTACGATTCGTTGATTGATTGAGTTATATTGATGATTGGTTTAGATATTTGATGATTAAATATATTAAGGTTTCCGACGATGAAATTGATGAGTTATGTGTATTGATAAATTAAGGGAAATGGTTCTTGGAAGGAATAGAAGCTAAGGATTTGTTGTATTTTGTGTATCGAATTAATTGAGAGTTGTTCACAGAGGAAAATTTGGATTTAGAGTTTCAGAGTCGGGGATCTGGAACACTGGAATTGTGGTTAAGGATGTGTTGGGGAAGAAGGAGAATTGGTAGAGGAGCGAGAGCTCGGTAGACGGGCGAGAACTGGTAGAGGAGCGAGAGCTCGGTAGACGGGCGAGAATTGGTAGAGGAGTGAGTAGCTCGGCATGCGGACGAGCAGTGAGGAGCTCGGCATGCGGACGAGCAGTGAGGAGCTCGGCATGCGGACGAAGCGATGAGTAGCTTCGGCATCGCGGACGAGCGATGAGTAGCTTCGGCATCTGGCGTAGCCGAGTGAGTAGTAACCGATATCTGAACGAGCTGCGGATCGATCGGTCCTCGGCGACCGACCGACGAAGTTGCGTGTCGTTCGGCTATCTGACGACCGAGCGACGAGCTTTGGGAGTCGCTTCGGCGCTGCGCAGCAAAGGAATGAGGCGGTCTGCGTAGCTCGTCGATGAGCGGCGGTTTAAGCGTCGGGCTAGGGCTCTCGTCGAGTCGACTGTGGCATCGCGGGTGGCGCCAGCGCACCCATGGTCGCGACCTTTGCCCTAGTCGTCCGAAGAGGAGTGTTTGAGGCTTTTGGAATTGGGACTTAGAAAATTGACCGATTGAGGTGATTAAGGATCAGATTTGATTTGAAGTTTAAATTGGAATTTTTATGGATGTGTTCGACCCAAGGAATAGGAAATTGTTATTGGGGATTCGAATTAAGGAAAATTGACTGGATTTTAGAAATGGATCATTTATTAGTGACCAATCGAATGAAGAGATATAATTGGGATTAAAGTATCGAAATTGGAAATTGACACCGGAAAATCGTGAACATGCATTGTACATCATTCACTGAGACATATGCATTACTGTACTGTTTTATTGAGCAATCAGTAATAGACTGTATTTAACTGTTATAGAGGCGCCGTTGGATCATCGTTCCACGGACGTTCTTTGGGACTTCGAGCGATGCTTCGGAGTTACGGTGAGTAACCTAGTTGGTTTCTCAAATTTCTGGTTGCTTACATGCTTACTGTGAATTACATGGAAAGGTGAATTATATGACTACCGTATGACTACTGGCATGTAATGGATTGAATTGCATGTTTTACTGAAACTGAAGTGTACTGTTACGTGATACTGAGCACTGAATGTTGGGCTTTATAGCCATACCACTGAACTATTGAGTACTGTTACACTGGGCTTTATAGCCGTACACTATAAGTTACTGAACATGACACTGCATGCATAAATGCATGATCACATAATGGAATGTGTCCCAAGTTGCTATTCTCCTGAATGAGCTTGAGCTTGCACATTTGTCTTGACCGGGGCTTAGCAGGGGAGAAATCTCGACGCGTCCATCTTGATTCTTGGTGAGCACTTGGGCACAAAATCAATAATCGGAAAGGGTCACATATGCATTGCATTTACATGATTGATTGTGTTGTGGCGATTCTTGAAATATGTGATGACATGAATTCATGTGGTATTACTTATTATCGCAAACCGATTGATTCTTCGCTTATTGTTACATGTCTTGTAAATTGCTACCGATCTCGCAATCATTATATTATCTTGACAATAAATATTCTTTGTACCATCTTTATGCGCCGTAATGCGTAATGCATGATTTGAGTGAACCATCGATGATGGTTTCTCATCGAAGTTCGCATAAACTCACCCGAAATTGCAACCTATTTTTCAGAATTTGTTAGAGTAGACTCTAGCTCAAGATCTTCCTTCCGCCGTGCGAAGTTCTTTGGCGAGGGGACGAGATGGCACATGTGGTCGGTCATTGGGTTAGCATTTTGAGGATGGTTTAGGATAGACGCTTGTATCAGTTCCCTTTTTGATTTTGTTAGGAGACTGATAGACTTGTCTATTCTGACATTGGATGACTGTACTGGATAATTGTTATTTTGGAAGTTAATTTATTGATTTCTGTTGTTCTATGATTTAAATTACTGCGATGCCATATGGATAATTAGCGAAATTTTCTGGTAGTGAACCTTTATCGTGGGATACGTGTCAGAGCAACCTTCGGGTTTCCCGATGTGTACCCTACGATGAGGGGGCGCTACAGAAACATAGCTTTCAGTTGAGCAAGCATGTCATAGGCCTCCATTTCCTCTAAATCCTTCTGAAGGTCAGAGATCATGGCGCCTAACATAAGGCATGACACATCCGTTAGAGTCATGGATATGCTTCATGTAGCATCCTTTTGAGCCTTAAGGTGCATTTGCGGTGGTTCCTCAGGGATAGGCTCTTCTAAGACATAAAGTTTTCTTTCTTGCTTGAGAACAATTCTCAAGTTCCTATACCAATCTAGGAAATTTGTTCCACTAAGCTTTTCTTTCTCTAAGATAGATCGCATAGAAAGGTTTGTGGATGGAGTAGCCATAATCTACAAAAATTATGCAACAAGGGTCAACATTCATATATTATGAGGTATTAGCTCCCACTCAAATAAATAACCCTCAATTGAAAAATGGGAGAAACAAGATCCATATTTTACTAAGTCCTAAGAAAGCTTTGGCTTAACACTCAAGACTTAGTTATTTAGGTAGAAAACTCTTTTCAATTACATCACATGTAACTCTTGATGGGCTTATGTTAAAATACATCTTATGTACTACATGTATGTATAAACCCAATCTTATGCCCTAAGCCCAAAACCGTTTTGATAGCTTAGTTAAGTTTAACCATACTTTACCTATGAATAGCACCATTATTCAAATGTCTTCCCTATATGATCCCTACATGCCTTGCTTTGGCAAAAACCCACATAAGGATAAGCTAGAGATAAACATTGGTAAAGATTTATGGAAGGCATATAAACTTAAAATTATGAAGAGGGTTGTTCTTAGTACATTATGAAGGCTACTAATCCTATTAGTAAGGGTGCTTTTACTATGCTATTTCTAATCCTATACTACAACATACTTAAGTATATATATATTAGAAATATAGAATAGTAACTTACACATGAATATAAATATTCAAAAAATATAAATAAACACATGTAACATCACCCAGAATATATAACACATAACAAATAAACAAGCGTAGAGAAGCGCCCTTCTTTGGGCTTGCCGATCAATGGAAAAGTCGATAGTCATTGATCGTCGACTTGTGCCGATCATTGGAAAAGATGATAGTCATCGGTCGACTTGTGCGATCATTGAAACCAATTTCAGTCGACTAGAACAAACGTTTTTTACCAAAAACTCATCTCCTCCCTCCAACCAGTCGACTGGAACACTTGTAGTCGACTGGAAGAGATGCTAGTCGACTGGAGTATCCTTGTCCAACATGAATACTTGCGATTTCCCATTCCAGATCTATGTCTTATATGGTGGAAACCCTAGCAACCACCACCTGTCGGTCAAACCCTTCATGCTTATCATATATTCTCATCAGTACCAAGATAATCAACAGATCCGAAAAGAACATGCATGAAATAAAACACTTTCATATCACGCAACCAAAACCGTGAGCACATGTAATCAAAACATGCATATTTTTATCTCTACAGAATCCAAATCCATAAACACAAACATGTATATATTTTCGATTATACAGAAGTCAAAATCGTGAACACATGTAATAAAAAACACGTATATTAACGATTTTACAGAAGAACCTGGCTCTGATACCACTGTTGGATCGCGTACGGTCCGAGTATTCATAATACGTTGCGGAAAAGACCATACAAGAACATCACGTATAATCGAAAACACGAAGGATTAACGAAAATACCTTATTTTTTTGGATAGGTTGCTTCTTTTCGGATTCCAAGACACTGCAAATCGCTAATGTCCTCTACCGGTATCCACACGAGCATGCACGATCCAGGCTGCGGCTGTAGTGTGCTAGCACGTTCTGAAAACACTTTCTGAAAGTCGCACGATCGTTCTCTTAGATGGCGGCTAGGGTTTCGTCTTTTCTTCCTTAACCTGATGAGACCTAAGTTTCTCTATTTATAGAGAAACCCTAATCCCATTGAGGCCCCAATAAGTTTCGGCCCATTATATCTTATATAATAAAAGCCCGACAACTTAATTCAATCTAGCCCAATAAATATATCTAAATATATTTATTCAATACCTAATAAATTAGGCCTAAGAGAATAAGCCGGATCACATAACTCCTTGTATGCGACCAGAGGCTCATTTGATGTTGGCAATGGGCGATCACACTTCAGGCCCATAAGTCATAAGCGCCTCTAGCAAGACATTATGACTACCCAAATCAAATGAGGATCGATAATCCGATTTAACCTGTAACTATGGTTATGGGCTCAGTCCTTTTGTAACACGATATCAAGATTAATCACAAGGCATGGTATATGTCAACCTTTGATTAATGATAGTTTCTTGATCCCCAAGTTAACTGATTATAACAAATGACATCGATGACTCTTCATCAATTCATTTGAGCACGGCCATGCATTTCTTCAGTCACACTTGTCAAGAGGCCCAAATGATATCTCTCTCATTTAAGAGAGGTACAAATCCCTTCTACGTCATTTACATCCCTCCGCATGATTCATTTAGTGTCCAACATAAGACTATTTGTTATTCGGTTAAAAATAACTTAGTCTAATATCAAAACACTAAATTCCTCATGTAGGGAACCATGACGACTTCAGGTCAAAGGACTAAAGTCAAACTATATAAAGAATCACTAATGACATGAAACCATGTAGTATTCTTTATGTGGGTCGGTCCAATATATGTTGTCTAACATATATCTATGTTTCTGATTTGATATCTCATATCCATGATCAGTAAAACGTGATCATCAATCAGAACACATACTAGTCTTAATTTATTATTGTTCCACCAATAATGATCGACCAGGGACAGTTTAGAATAGTGTTATAACGCTTATGGTTTTACTATCAAGTCACATACTTGATGACATAAGTCTAATACTATTCATGGAATGTAAATCACATTACATAAATGAAATACATGCATATATAAAGGAATACCTCATAATATATTATCAACAAGTCATAATGTTAATACATGAATCACAAATATCCATTGGCCTAGGGCACACTACTAACATGAATGAGGCATGAGGGACTCCCTACTAGCTCCTACCGATTCCAGGTCAGCTGGTTGCTCAACTCGATCCCCAAGAACGGATGACCTAAAATCAACAAGAAATTCCGATCAGTTCCGCTATTCTCACGATAATTCAAGCCTAAATTGACTAATCCCAAAAGATGCCAAATCATGCTCTGATACCACCTAAAGTAGCGCCTCCTCACCGTAGGGTACAAATCGGGACGCCCGAGGGTCGCTCCGACACGTATCCCACGATAAAGTTGCACTACCAGAAAATCCCACTAATAGTCCACATGGCATCGCAATAAATAAATCACAATATCAGAAACCACTAAATTTTAAAAATCATAATAGCAATCTTGATAAAGTCATCCAATAGCAGAATAGACAAGTCTATCAATTCCCTAAACAAAACCCAAAAAGGAAACTGATACAAGCGTCTATACTAAGTCATCCGCAAAAGTCCAACCTAGCTGACCGACCTGTGTGCCATCGCTTCTCTTGCCAGCACGCTCGCACGGCAGGAAAAGACTATCTCCGGAGCTAGGGGTCTACTCTATCAGTCCTGAAAAATAGGTTGCAATTTTGGGTGAGTTTGCGAACTCAATGAGAAACCATCATCGATGGTTCACTCAAATCATGCATTACGCAGATTGCGTACAGCATGGCACAGTAATATTCAATTAACAGTATCATATAACAAATTACAGTATTATACAACAATTTACAATAGCATGTAACAATTTGCAATCTCTCATGCCATCACATAATTCAATAAGTGTCACAAATCATTCAGTCATGTGTATACAATGCATATGTGACTCTTTTCCAGTTATTCAGTGTTGTGCCCAAGCGCTCATCGAGATTCAAGATTCGGTGTGGGCGTGTCGAGATTTCTCCCTCGGGCTCGAGGCCCGTCGATCTGATGTTAGAGCTCGAGGCTCATTCAGTGATATTAGCGACTTGGGTCACAACGTTCATTATCTGATCATGCATTTATGCATGTAATGCAGTGTTCAGTAATTCAGTGATATGGCTATAAAAGCCCAGTATTTCAATTCCCAATGTCATGCAGTAGTCCAATCCCATACAGTAGAAGCATGCAATTCGATCATATACATTTCAGTAATCATGCAATTCACATTGGCAAGTAATTCACATAGAGCATTTAGACAATCAGGAATTTGAGAAACCAACTAGGTTACTCACCTGTAACTTCCGAGCTACTGCCTGGAAGTCCCAGCAATGTCCGTGGAATGACGATCCAACGGCGCCTCTATAGCAGTAAAATACAGTCCCATTACTAGATGCTCAATTAAACGATTCAGTAATGCATATGTCTCGATGAAATTATGTACAATGCATGTCCACGATTTTCCGGCGCTAAAACCCAATTTAAAACTCTTAGGCCCAATTCTAACTCTTCGCTCAATTGATCGACAATAATTGATTCAAATACCCTACAGCAATTCCATATCCATTGGGTCAAAACCTCTATTGAAAATCCCAATTAAAACTCCAATTGAAATTCCAATTGTCACAATTCAATACTTAGGTCACAATAGGAACCATAATTGACCTTAATCTCTATGAATCAATACCATGTAATTTAAATTCTACTTCCATAATGATCCTCAATTGTAGACCTCTTTCCCTAGTCCGTAACGAATCAGAAATCACCTCAATCGGAGGTCTACACCATAAATTATGCCCAGTAAACTAAAACACATCCAATTAAAATTCTACTCTTCGCCGCGACCTACGCCCCTCGCCGAGGCGCAGAAAGAGCCGTTCGTCGCGACGTGGAAATCGTTCGTCGCGATGCATAACTCCACGCTCGTCGCGACGTCCAACCGAGCTCGTTGCGACGAATAATTTAATTACTCGTCGCGACGAAGCCTCAGCGCATGTCGCGACGTGCGAAGTCCCGATCGTCTTCTCCAACGAACCTACCCATTTCTCTCTCTAAAAACCACTATTAAACACTCCCAACTACCCAATCAAACATAATAAATGCCATAAATGCATCAAAAACCATTAATAACAACATTAAAGCCACTAACTTACCAAATCAAGCCTCAAATCCACAAATCTTCCAAAACCCTAAAACTTTCTCCAATCACCGATTAACCACTCTGAAAGCTTCTCAACCTTCATCAACCACAATAAACAAGTTAGCCTTGCACAATGAGGAGAAAACCACAAGGAAAATCAAAGAACCTTACCGACGGGAAGGATCGACGGACACCGTGGGAGGAGGAAGAGAAGATTGCTTTTTGCCTTAGGAAAAATTCCCAAATAGAAACCTAGATATATATAGACATAAGTCTCCAAACCAGTTCAAATTTCAGTCTCTAAATTTCAATGGCTCAACATTTTTATTTCCTAACAGAATAACTCTAATTTTTCCTTTGCCATTGGACAATTCTTTCAGTCTCATACGGTTAATCGGTCTATCACTCAAAAATTTTCGGTCCGGGCATTTCTCCCGAATCTTTCGAAAATTTCCTACAAGCCACTATCAAAAGCCAATCACTCTTAAACTATTCTAAATCAGTCATTCGAGCCTAATTACTCCTAATTTCTCAATTAATCACGATCCAGTCAGTTCAGTCAGTTCATGCTCACAATTAAAATACCGAAAAACCATGAATGCATGTACCTATGAATAAATGCATATGCAATAAACTGTTCCTCTATAATTACAGGCCAGTGACATGCTCAATCAGTGAATGCAATGAAACCTACCAATCTGTCTCAATTTACCAAAATACCCTTGCTATCAGTAACGGGATGTTACATAGTGTCTCCCTTCTTGTATGCCGACCATGCTCCAGACTTTTATTCTTTTTTTCACGCTGCCGCTAGCCCCTCGCCACACACACACACGTTGTTCCTTTTCACACCTTCAGCCTTGTTTTTCTTGTTGTCCATAGCTACTTTCTACGTGATTTTAGGAGACTTTTTGTCACCTTTCACGCACATGTCTTTCTATTTTTTTCCGCTCCTGCGTAGTTGCTTTCTTTTCTCTTCTTTGAGTTGAAATGTCTTCCAACTGTCCTCCTTATTCACACACACCACTCTCTCCACCACAAGCTAACTTCTTTTGTTTTTTTTATGTATTCAATGTCCAACGTTCTCATTCATGTAAAACCCCCCTCCTTTTTCTTGCCTTGCCAAAAGTTAACGTTTTGGTCCTTGATTCTTTTAAGAGTTTTTCTTACTTTAGGTTTTTAAAGGTCCCAAATTTAATATGTAACTAGAATTAAAACAAATAACTCTTAATTAATGCAATTTAAACATTAAATAGATAAGAGTTTAACAAATTATGTATCAAAAATTAATACAAAATGTCCATTAACACCTACTAGATCTAGCTATAGTGGACGTGGAGGATTGAGAATAACATGTGATTGCAAATGAACCTAAGCCGAAAATCCTTCCATGGCGGTCCCTACTATCCACTGTTTATCATTTAAAAACCACCGAAATGCTTGCCTCTGTTTTACTCTGTTATTGTTGAGTTTTTGCCGAAAACTTGAACTTGTGGTTGTTGGATTTTTCCAACGTTTTTAACATGCCTGAGATGTTAAAGTCATGTTGTTGTCATCCATAGAGCGCTCGACGGTGACAAAATCATGTAGAGAGGAAGGGACAATGATGGTCGTACGTGAGGTTTCAGAATTGTCATTTATTGAGCATTGCATGGTTGGTTCTACTACGTCTCGTGCGCATTGTCTAAGCCTTCTCGTCCCATCGCCGGCCTTCTTGCAAACGCCAGCGTCCTCTGCTGGTCTAAAGCGTCGGGGCTCCAACTAGTTCCAGTCGGGTCACGCCTAACCCGGCTAGAGGTTGAAGACGACCCCGACTTTTTCTTTTCTATTTTTAAAATAAAATTATTAATATTAATTTTGTTTTAAAATTAGTGATAAATTGGGTTAATTCATACCTAACCTATTATGTTATGATTTTAACTATAAAATCATTTTTGGGTCTTAATATTTTATGAAAAATATTAAGTTTTAATTATGTATGTCTTATTATTAGAATTTAAGTTTATGACATGCATATGATAATTGTTTAATTTTGCAAAATTACATGTGATTAATTGAAAATTTTGTTTGTATAAATTCATGATTATTATACATGCAAAACTAGATTAAATATTTTGTGCATTATTATTAGATTTATTTGCATTATTTATGACTTGATGCAAATATTTAGGTTTTAATTTAAAGCTTAAAATAATGTTAGTAATCATATGATTTTAATTAATTAGGAGTAGCCACAGTATCTCAAATTAATTATAATTATATATTTAACTTTAAGATCACATTAATACATAAATTGTAATTAATCATACGTGATAAGATAAAATCAACCCACATGAATTTTATTATATTTGTGTGATTAATTAGCATAAATTATCATATTATATTTCTTAATTTACCTACAAGAATTAAGAAAAGAAAATAATTATTTAGTTTTATCATAACATTTGAATGAATCTAATTGAGTAATTCTTTAGCTCACAGGTAAGTCTTATATCACTAGAGTCATTTATTAAACGCATGATTTACATTGGTAAATCATGAATTATTATTAGTCTCGAAATATATATAACAAGCATATATTTTTATTTCTTAATTTGCAGTTACTTAAACATTTAATATTTCTAATCTTAAGTGTGATATTCCCGAATTAAGAGGTGACAACTATAAGGTTGAGAAGGAGAAAATTCTGCTTCATTTAGGCTAGATGGATATAGACTATGTTATTAGGAAGAACGAACCACCAAGTACGACTGAGACCAGCATTGCAGAAGCTATTGCTCTTTATGAAAGATGGGAGAGATCTAATCTAATCGTCTCTCCGTGACGTTTATAAAGACCAAAATATCTGCTGGCATTCGTAGTTCTGTTGAACAACATAGTAATGTAAAAGATCTATTAAAGGTCATTGATGAACAATTCGCTACATCCGATAAGGCCCTTGCCAACACTTTAATTATGCAGTTGTCATCCTTAAGACTCACTGAAATAAAGGGCGTACGTGATCATATCATGCATATGAGGGACATAGCGGCTCGGTTGAAAGCGTTGGAAGTTACAATATTGGAATCTTTCCTGGTGCATTACATTCTGTACTCTTTGCCTCAATAATATAGTCCTTTCAAGATCTTCTATAACATACATATGGATAAGTGGTCGATCAACGAACTATTGAACATATATGTGCAAGAGGAGGAGAGGTTGTTGATGGAAGATGGTAAAAGGGTTAATTTGACCGTTTCTGGAAAGAAGAGGTAGGACGGTGCCAAGAGTAAGGGAAAAAGCAAAGTTGGTCCTCAAGTTGATATAAAGAAGCCGTCAAAGTGTTTCATCTGCAAGAAGAGGAGACACATAAAGAAAGACTGCACTAAATTTAAGGACTGACTCAAGAAGAAAAGTACTCAAATTTCATTTGTTTGTTATGAGTCTAACATAGTTAATGTTAATCATAACACATGGTGGATTGATTTTGGTTCTATAATCCATGTTTCGAATACTTTACAGGGATGCAAAACCTAAGGAAGCCAATGGGAAGTGAACAAGTCATCTATTCAAGAAGCAAGACGAGTTCACATGTGGAAGTCATCGGCACTTGCAGTTTGGTTTTGAGCAGTGATTTATTTTGTGCATGGAAAAGACTTTTTATGTTCCAAATTTCTCTAGAAATTTGATTTCTGTATTAAGACTTGTACCATTTGGTTTTTTCTATAACTTTTCAGATTCTGGTTTCATTTTGTGTAATAGATCAAAAGTTATTGGTTGTGGTATATTATCTAATGGTGTCTATTCCCTTCAGTTACAAAATAATGATGCCTATAATTCGATGCATGTCACTGTTGGCTTGAAACGATGTGTTATGAATGAAAAATCCTCTATGTTGTGGCACTGTATATTAGGACACATCTCTATTGAGAGAATTGAGCGATTAGTAAATGAAGGGGCACTTAGTACTTTAGATTTGGCTAAATTTGAGACTTGCGTGGATTGTATTACCGAAACCTTATCTACCTCATACTGTTCACGTATGATGTATATGGTCCATTTAATTATGAACCCGTAACTCCCACACCTTTTGTTGCCCATAATATGTGATGGCTAAAGACTAAGTAGGTATCAAGTGGGTTTAAAACACGTTGGTTTGGTCCCTTTCTTCTCCATGCATTTGTTGACACCATCGGTTGTGTTAAGGAAGAGGATAGAAGCTCCAAACTTCTGAGAGACACCTAGATCTTTAGTGGAAAGGTAGTGGCTGGAAATATATTGTTCTTGGTTTAAGCTTCCATTGCTGAACATATATATATATGTGTGTGTGTGTGTGGTTTTAAATAAATGGATCTTAACGTTAAAGTTATTGTATAAGATGCATGCTACTACTAGGTTTATTTTTCATACCTATCTTCGTAATAACTATCAATGTTCTAAAGAATAAAATTGTAAGACCTATCTGAATGGAATATGTATTAGAAAGAAAGGTAGATTTTTCACAGATCACTTTTCAAGCTTGATGGTAATCTGAAATTTTGGAGAATTTTTTATAATAATTTGGATAAATCCTGCATCTTTTCAGTGTTGAAAGAGTGTTATGCTCATCTTGTTGATCTACAAAAAGCTTGGGGAAGAAACAGTAAAGATTCTCTCCTTTGTTAGGCTCTTCAAAAGTAGCAGCGTGCATTGCAAGATTCCTTCGATTTTTATCACGCATTGAGTATAGTATATATATTTCAGAAGCCCGAACTTGAGTTCTAGGCAATACAGATTGTGTACACCCATTTCTTAGCTAAATCAACTTGTCAAGATGCCGGTGAATCCGAAGAGCGCTGTGAGTGGCAAAACTGAAATGACTATAGAACAGTTCAAACAATGGTTGTTGAAAACATATGACGTCAACCACGATGGAAAAATAAGCCGAGAAGAGCTCGCCGAAGCCATCCGTGAAGCCGGAGGCTGGTTTGCAAACTGGAAGAGCAAAGGTGGAATACGGTGCGCCGACCAGAATCACAACGGCTTTATCGACCCCAGTGAGCTCGACTGCGACAACTTTAAGAGGTTCGCAGAAAAGCACTTGGGTGTCAGGATTGTGTAGTAGTAGTAGTTTTTGTTTCCTGCTTCCTTCCTCTCCGTCCTCAGTATACCCAGTAGTAGTTCTGCAACCTAGTTAATCTGGTGTTGGCTTCTATGTATCTCACTCTCTATCTTACGATCTTCATGATGTGTTGAAGTTTCCACTTCATATCTATGAATAAGCATGATTACATGATAACAATTCTCGATCGTTGGATATCAAGTTATCCAAGCTCAACATTTCAGAATTGAAAGAGATAATTTATAGGTTTACAGAAAAGCTAAAGAACTAACAAATCCCAAACAGTTAACAGAGATCAAGTCTAAATTGAAAGTTTTGAATTAACCTTCTAAACCACTTAATTCAAAATTGTATAAAATCATTAAAAGATGAAGCAATTACATGTTTTGATACAAAAATGCAAATTTTGGTATAATTTCTTTTTTCAACTACAAAATCGCGAAGAAAAGGTAAACGAATATCTACATGCTTACTTCTTCCATGGAAAGCAAGATTACAGTTACATTCTCTTATACTTACGAAAACTATCAACGAGAAGTCTTCTAAGTTATACACGTTGACAAGTCGCAGAAGTAACTACACCATACTCTACTTTTGAAGACGTAATGCCGTTAAAAAATTATTTCTTTAACCATCACTTAATTACAGTGAATCTAAGATTGAAAACGTTATTGTATTTCAGTGAATCTAAGATTGAAAACGTTATTGTATTTCTTCTATCATTCAAGGAATTTATCCAATCGCAGAAAGAAAAATCATTCAATCTAAAATCTGAAATGTAAGTATATCAAATTTCATATTTCAAACCAATAAAATGTCTTCAACTCCGAAAATTTGTTCTTATTGGAAATCTAAATTTAACATGGTCAAATAGTTCAAGTGTTTGAAGTGGACAAAATTTGAGGTTGGTTTTAGAGAGTTTGAAAGGACAAACGTCGGTCATTTTGGGTGTGAAACCTATAGATTTATAGCTCTTTTAGTCTAGTTTCAAGTAGTAATAGTTTCAAGTAATTTGGACTTCTCTATTAAAAGTTATGACCATTTTAGTGAAAGATGGTCAGAATTAATTGTGTTGTTTAGAATTTTGTTCTTTTATTTATTATTATATGATGTTCTAGAGTTTTCATTTGATGTTTAGGCTTATAAGAAAGAGTGAATAATACAAAGAAATTGGCTTGTTATTCTTCTTTTCTCTCTACCTCAATAATGTTGAATACACCATTAGACTCTAATAAATAACTATCCGAGTCATGACAACCTTTGGCATGATGCCGCTCAGACTAGTTCCATTGAGAATGCCTACAATGAATCAACAACAACAAGTAATATGTCAACAAATCAGATAAAGAAGTTAAAAGAAACTCGTATGAAAGATAAAATCGCACTGTACCTCCTTTTTTAAACAATTGATGAATCCAGATTTGAGAAGATCGTCGGTGTGACAAAATCAAAGGAGGTATGGGAGATTCTCAAAAAAGTAAACAAAGGTGTAGACCGAGTGAAACAAGTTCTCCTACAATCATTTAGAGGTGAGTTTGAAGTTCTAGAAATGAACGAGTCAAAATGTGCATCCGATTATATTACAAGGGTACAAATAGTGGTGAACCAACTCAAAAGAAAAGGTGAGGTGATGAATAGTCGAGTAGTAGAAAAATACTAAATTCCTTAACCGATGATTTGAGAATGTCGTGTACGCAATAGAAGAGTCTAAAAACTTGGCAGAGATGCTCATAGATGAGCTCTCAAGTTCCTTGGAGGTTTATGAACAAAGTAAGAGGAAAAAGAAGTAAAATGTGTTGGAGGAAGCACTGTAAGAAGCTTGGATACACAAGGCCAAAATGTCCTCTTCTTCAAAAGGAGAAGTCAAAGAACAAAAAATCCAGAAAGCAAGTGATGACTACAGCCTAATTAGATGAAGATTTTGAAAACTTTGAAGAAGAAGAGCTAGAAGAAGTCAGCAACGTTTGCTTCATGACTGAATCAGGAGGCGATGAAGTATATATTATTCTGACTCTGATATTGAAGTTGATTAATTGAAAAATGCATATCATGAATTTATGATCTGTACAAGATGTTGATAGTAAAGTATTTCAAAGAAGTTGAGAAGTCCAAGAGTAATGATGCATCTCTAAAAAGTAAGATTAAATCATTCGAATCTACGAATGAGAATTTGGCGACCAAGACTATGTCTCTTGAGGTTGATTATAAGCAAAAGGTTTCTGAAAAGGAAGTTCTGGAAGAAAGTGTAGTTAAGTTGAAAAATACACTGATAAAAAATTATTCTGATAAGGTAAGACGGTTAGAAGAAAAAGTAGTTGCCTTAGAACTTGAAAAGGAGGAAAGTGCTGGAAAGATCTTATTTCTAAAAAAAGACATGGAAATTTTCGTTAATAGAAGGAAGAATTTTGATGCATTGCTTGGTAATGGTAAATGCATTTTTGGTAAGGCCAGAATAGGATATAATGAAAATAACAATATTAGGTCATACAAAAACTTCTCCAACAGCAGCTATAGCCAAAATAGTAGGAACCTGCTAAGTGGCAAAATTCATAACAAATATCTTCATCTGTTTTGTACGATTATTGTGGTAAAAATGGTCACCTTAGTCATTCTTCTAATTTTTGTAAAAAGAATTATCTCATATTTATGTTCGGAGAATAAAAGATCAAATTATTAACCCGAAAGGATGCAAAAAATTTTGGGTACCTAAAAAGAGATAATGCTTCATACGGATATGTTTGAAAACGGACATAAGGGAGAATCAATGGATAGTTGATAGTAGTTGTTCGAAATACATGGTAGGTGAAATATCACATTTCAACTAAACTGAAAGAAAAAATGGAGGTAATGTTGTCTTTGCAGACAAAAATAAAACAAAGGTCACTGGAATTGATAAAATTGGCGATTCTGACTCTACCTCTATTGATAATGTTTTCTATGTTGATGGTTTGAAACATAACTTTTTGAGTATGAGTCAATATGTGACAAGGATTACAAAGTTATTTTTTGTGCATCTCATTGTGAAATTATCGATAATCATAATGATAATATTTTGTTTATTGGTCATAAAAATCAGAATATATATTGTGCTCAACCGGAAGACATGTCCTCAAAAAGTGTTAAGTGTTTTGTCTAAACAAGGATTCATTTATCTGGAACAGAAGATTTGGACATGCTAGCAAGAGCATTCTATCAACATTGTCCAAAAACGAGTTAGTAATAGGACTACCAACCTTAAATTTCAAAAGAAATCAGGATTGTGAGGTTTGTTTAAGCTTTCCTTCTAAAAATATTGTGTCGACTAGCCAACCACTTGAACTTGTGCACATGAATTTATTCGGTCCCATTAGGACCCAAAGTTTTGGTGGTAAACATTATAGTTAAAGTGTCAACTCCTACTAGACTGATTACATTACATCTAGACCAAATGATGTTAGTTCTTGTCACTGAGGCTCATTACTCATTTGGATATGTCACTGAAGACTATCTTCGTGACATTTCCACTCCGGCCAGAGATTCTCGAGTAATAACTCCGACAAGAGGTTATGGGTATCATATCCTCCTATTAGGAGTGATGAATCATTTATTAGCTACTCAATTACCTTTGAATACTTCAAGTTGTACTCAATCACCACCTTATGAGCAACCTCTAAGAGGCAACGAGGAATGAGGTCAAAGTACAGGATCAATATCCAAGATATCCTTGAGCACCTCAAGTCTAAGGATATTTGCATCATTGTTATTATGAGAATATCGCTGACACTAGAACAGATTATCCATATGATTGTCTCATGGCAGGTCATTCAATGTACTTACTACTCTTAGCAAGTCTAAACAACTCATATTTACAGCTTATGAGATCCACTGCTTAATATAATCAAGGAGTATAACATGTGCTAGTCTGTCCGAATTAATAATGTCTCGTCTCATTAATCCTATGACTAGAGATAATTTAGATACTCTAACATAATTACACATGATAGGAATCTCATTATTATGATCTCATCATGATTTCCTTCATACTATGTAATGTATCAAGGACTTCATTAATTTGATTTAAGATCACTATCAATTCATAAAGAACATGAACATCAAATTAACCGAAAAATGTCTTTTTATTAATCATAAAGATTTTGTACAATAAGTGTTAAAGGCGATTGCCTTTAGAGCACTTCTCTAACAGTCATACACTAATACTAAGTATAATAACAAGACTAAGAATAGTAAGAGTAATAATCATAAACAAAAGTTAATAATCAAAAGATAATAATAATAATAATGATAGTAGTGACAACAACAACAAATAATAATAATAATAATAATAATAATAATAATAAAATAAAGAGTTACTAAATCAAGCTAAATCCCTAAGAGATAAGTACTATCTATTACAAGTTTATGCTGACTACAATGCAAATAATTAATTATAAGAATCTCTTTATGAAGGATCTTTTATTTGAATTTTAGTATGTCAAAGTTTTCTATTGCAGGTACAATTATGTCCTCGATAAGTTCGAACATTTTCATATCAGTCTTGATTGCCTGCCCCCAAGTTTTCTTAGGCACTTCTTTTTTTCTTTTACAGTCGTTGAGTACTATCTTACTATCTTTTCACATCTTCTTGTTAGAACGTCTGAGTATTTCCTATTAACATATCCAAACCACCTAAGTCTTGTCTCTCTAAATTTGCAAATAATGTTAGATCCATCAAATTAATTCTATCAAAATAAACACAAGAAGGTTTAGATTAAATACTATCAAGATTCATATTCACTCACTCTAATACTATATTTAGGAAAATCAAGTATAAATAGCATGATTGATTTATTATATACATCATTAAAACTAATCACTTACCAATTAATTCATTTTTACAAATTAGATGAAACATGTTAATTATTTTCTTTTTAATCCATCTTTAATGATTATAATAATTCTTTAAAATTTTAAAGAATATATTTTATAATGAAATTCAAATTCTAACTACTTTTTAACAATTGAAAGTGAAATTATATAACCTAAATTCGTTAAGCGTATATTATTTTATCATCATTTTCCAATTCTGTCTGAATTGTCTGCTCCGAAAATACATGATGAACATCTGCAGAAGAATATGTTAGCTATAGATCAGTGGTTCTTCACTTTGACCTGTTATGTTAATGAGATGCTGACAATTATGCAATTTAAAAATCCATCTTCGCAAAGTGGATGTATCATTTCTTGCTACATTCTCTATTATCCAACAGTTTTAACAATGTTTGTATCTGCCGAATGTCGACATCTATATCCATACTTTGGTATAGCTGCTGACGCTTGCTTTAATTCACAAACTTCACGAGCGCAAGAAGTTCGATTTTGAACCCACTAGATCTCATCAATAGATGTTGATGTAACTATGTAATTAAAATAAATTGGACTTTCTAGACCATGCGCAAACTTCCATGGAGGGCTGGCTTCCACGTAATACTTTGTGGTATTGTTAACTGTAGCTATACTCTATATATCGTTTTATTTAAATCTCTCTTTATGTATTGTTTCATTTGAATCTCACCTAAAGCGAGTGCATACGATTTCTCTTAGTTTCCGAAAGTTGATTTCTATGTTCTGTGTATTTTATTCATTATTAAAATCGGTGAAAATTGATAACAATACCATTTTACTTAGAACTTTAAAATAGGACAAAACATTAGATTAAAAGCACGCAGTTGTATGTTAAATTCAGAAAGTGGATTAATTAAAAGGGGGTAGCATAATTACGGGTTGAAACACCTTATTCTCGTTAGGATATTTCAGCTATGTGTTACTTAATTTTGTCTACACATTTATCATAATCTTATATAAATATATAGATAAAATTTAATAAAATAAAATGTGAAATAGTTAAATCTATTCATGACTGAATCCCTTAATTTCGTACGAAACATCTTAATTATAGGGAGAATCAAATGATTAATTGATTGATTGATGGTAATGGGCTATCTCCTCAGTAACAAGCTAATGGGGGTTTGTCAAGTGTCACATTCTTACATTGATGCATGTATAGGACTTAAGTGGCATTGTGCACAATAAAGATATGGATGATCCTACAGAAAATATGTACTCCATAACTAAATTAAAAAGAAATTGAAACTCCACAAATTGAAAAACATTTTATATGATTTGATGTAAACTCAATTTAATCAGAAAAGTGAATAGCAATGATAGGAGGAAATGTCCTAATGATAGATTTTCAATAAGAAATTAGTTTAACATAAATCAATCAGAAAACAGAATAGCAATGGTAGGAGGAGATGTCCTAAAGATGGATTTTCAGTAAGGAATTAGTTTAACAAAAATCATATTACTTTCATAGAAATGTCTAAATTAGTGAATAAAATACATTGCTTCAATATAAAATAGTGTCTAGTATGGATTTATTATTTAATTACTGATCTTATATGTAGTGTTTTGAGGATCAACAGCAAGAAGAAGAAGATATGTATTCGTTTTGTGATTTTGTGATGAACACCACCCCTCTTTTTTTTGAACCTGGATTCTTTGTCTAATATTATAGTGTCTTATTCTGTTCCACAAATCTCAACCATTTATTTATGTGAATCCTGCATAAATAAACACGAGATTTACATAAATGAATGACATTGGACAGAAGATCTTGTCTTTTTTTTTTTTAATCTTCTTCTCTAATGATAAGTGTGATGGACATGAATCATAATCCAGATGGGCCCATGAGAACTCGTACTTCTATCTCAATACCCTCTCTTGGCCATGACAATCACTATCGTTCAGAATTATTTTCAACTTTGGGTTCAAGTTAAGAGTATCGGAGCAAAATTTGACCTATGAAAAGAGGTACATAAAATACAAGATGAGGCATTGTCAACACTTTTTATGTAGTATAATGATCAGTTTGACTAGTGTTCCAACTCTAAGAAGATAGAAAGAGTGCTTCCACCTTACAGCAATAGCTTATGGGATTGGCTCAACGATACACTTGATTGTCATAGCATTTCTTATCACATCATATTGCAATGAAAAGCCATATATATTTTACTGATTCTTGTACCATTATCTTTGGCAATTATATGGGAGGTTATCCATCTAATTAAATTAATGTGTAGAATTAATGAAAATTTATCACATAAATAATTATGTTCGAGTAAAAATTAGGTAACTATATATAATATCTGTAGACATTATAAAACAAAAGAGGAGCCTGATCTCATAGCAGATTGGTTCTAAACAACTTGTATTGGCTGCATTGCATGCCGTCTGGTGTAGTCGTAGATGCTTAAGTCAGAGTTCACGAACTCACATCCGAATTGGAAACAAGACTACCAACCTAATTAAAGCCAGAATTATCATTATTGGAGTCATTTACTTCCTTATCGTTAGTGACAACGTTTCACCATCACGGCATATCATTAAAAGAGTTGATAATGAAACTATTGGTAGTGGCGAAGCATGCAATAATTCGACTTAATGAGATTTGAGATGGAAATAAATACTTTAACTATTTTGGATGGTTCCAACAAGTTAATTATCATCTCGAAGATAAGCTTAATATAATGGCACTAGAAAAGTAGATTGCCCTTATAATCAGAGACAGATTCATAAATTATTTTGAATTGGGGCAAAATATTTAAAATACTCTTATACTATTAAAAAAGATACAAATATTTGTATATTTGATAAATAAAATTACATCATTGTCTTGTGCTTCTTTCATATAATCTATTACAATCTTTCCCTACGAATCCTTATATTTTGATTGAAGATCATCTAAATTGACTTCTAAATGAGGATGCTTTAAAAAGTTGGAGCTAGAATCCTTATTTGTAAGAGGCTTTTTGAGAAATTTGTTCGTAATCAAAGTTAAGTAATTAGGAACAAATTGAATACAAAATAAATAAATAAATTATCTATTCACAAAAATTCACTAATTAAAACCATTTGAAAAACACTTTACACATATGCACATTTATGAAATTCACCAACAAAAGTAAAATTTTCATATATATTACGATTGGACTTGATATGGAAAAGAATGTACTATACTACTTAGAAACTTTAAACCAATAATCTATTAGCAATAATAATAATCTATTAAATTTTCAATAATAATAATAATAATAATCTATCTTTGTAAATTTTATCATCATTAAGAAAGGATGTCATTTTGTTTCGTCATTTCCACTGGGTTGTCCATTGTTTACACCTTTAAATTTAATGATCATGTTTCCTTCACTTTCTAAAGGGATAGATATAACGAATTTTCATTATGATAGGCTTAAGTTTACCAAATACATCTGTACATCTTTTCTTCACTTATCAATACGAGAACTTCTACTATTTTCAATTTAATTCATAAAGGCATCTAGGGTATTTCTTTTATCCCTATTATCACTAGTGCTAGATAGTTTGTACTGTTTTTGTTCATTTTCTACGACTTTATATGCTACGATTTTTCGTCTACAAGTTTGTATTTTCTAACATTTTCGTCCTTACCTTGTTAGTTGTCAACCTTCAATTTTCTATATGCTACAGACTTACAGTTTTTTACTTCTGAAAAGACTAGGACTAACGGATTACTTTGTTCAACTCTTTTTGATATTTTCTTCTCTCTGTGTTAAAGTTTCAATGAGAAATCTTATCTTATGTCTTGACTAAAAGTCTAAAAAAATGTAAAGATTAAAACTGTACTAACTCTATTAGAACTTACAAGAACGCATCTCTAAATTATACGTACTACATATTCTTTCAAAGAAAAGAAGTAAAAATTTACCTATCAGCAGTAGAACGGGGTGGGGCCTATGAGGGAATCATTTCCACAATTGTGTTCAACATAGATTATTGTTTTTCGCTTTGAGTGTGGTAGTCCTTATGGAATTAGGGGAAGAAGAATCCAAAAAGACAAAAAGTAGTGTAATGAAGAAACCAAAAAGGTAGAAAAAATCTGAATAAAAAAAACCAATTAAGTATGTAGTTTTTATCTCTCTATTTGAAAACTTTCATTTTAAAAAATCATGGGCTCAAATAATAGTAATCTTAATAAAATAAATGGGTTCATATTTTATTTTTATTTGATATCTTAATATATCTATAATTTTATTTTTTGTCACCAATTAAATTAATGGGGCAAAATTTTAATTTTATGAAATTAAAATTTAAAATAATAATGTTAAATTAAAATTTTTTAGATTCAGCGGGGGCAAGTGCCCCCACTAGCCCCCACTGTAGCTCCGTCCATGCTTATAATCATCTCACCTATCATCTATAATAGTACTTTTGTTTATTTCATATTCATATTCCAAATCAACATATATATAAATTTTGTTCCTTCCTTGTCTATTTATATATTCATATTTAATTTATAAGACTAATGAAGGTTAATCTTCAAATTTAAAATGTTATAATTTACAACTTATACTTTAAAATGTTAACATATCCCATTTGCATTATCACCCTAATGGCTAAAAACATTAATGAAACAATCCCATGCATTATTGTATGGGTCATAAATAATAAGCATTGATAATAGGATTAATTACAACAAAATGTTGTAATTTAATACTCAAATGTTAAAAATTACAATCCGAACTTAAAAATGTTGCAATTTAATACTCAAATGTTAAAATTTTTTAATTATAACTCGACGCTAGTATTTTCGTTAACATTGTTGACGTGACTTACCACATAAGACAGAAACTCTATACACTTATACACGTCAAACTTATTTAACTAATTAAGTTTAACTAAACTAAGTTGTTTTGTGATTGAAATCCCTAAATCAAACTTGTTGTTTAAATCGTTGAAATTGAAAGCCCTAAATCAATTCGTTCTCGCAAAGAAAGAAAAAGGGCCTAGGGTGACAAATTGAGATTTCATTCAGATTGTTAGATACCGTATTATTGTCATCTCAAACAAGTATGACAAAGTATCATTGTTGTATCGTACCGACATGACATAGTTTAATTTACAGATTTCAATCCCAAAATAACGTGATTTAGTTTAACTTAATTATGTCTAATGCGTATAAGTGTTTAAGATTTTTTTCTTATGTGGCAAGCCACGTCAACAATATTAACGAAAATATTAACGTAGGGCTAGAATTGAAAGAAATTCCAAAATTGAGTAAAGTTTGAGATTATTTTTGTAATTAACTCTTATAATATTAAGATGAAACCTAAAGTTCACTACAAATGACATTTTGTCTAGGTCATGAAAGCATAAGAAACATTATTAAGTTCTAAGTGCCATTTCCGGCTCATTAGCATCCATGTCAAAAAATAGGACACATAGAATGATATTTCAAACTAAATTTTAATAGTAGATTTAATAATTTAGTGATAGTGTGTGAATTTGTACAATGTTTTAAAGTATAAAAATACTAATTGTAATATTTTAAAATTTAATAATTATTTTTAAAATTACAACACTACGGAAGTCTAATTAATTTAACTTAATTCATAAATTTTATTTTTTAATAGAAGTGATATTCACCACAATAATATAAGCTTTTGGTCACATTTTTTTGTTACAATTTTAAAATAGCAGTTAAAAGTGGACCTTTGCTGGCAATTTCCAAAATCATTGTCAAATGTTTAACTTTTTGTGATGATTTTCAAAATCGTCGTTAAAGGTTTAACCTTTTGACACAATTTTCAAAAAGATTCATATTTGACAACAATTGTTAGAATTGTTGCTAAAATTAGATTGGGCGATGATTTTAAAAATTGACACCAAATGTGTCAAAGGATTCACATTGGGGACGATTTTGAAAATCGTTCACAAAAAATTAGCGCCAAACACGTAATTACTATGTTTTTGGTCAAATTTGTGTTTTTTTTCTCTCAAACCCAACTTTGAGGTTTATCTCTATCTAAGTATTTGTTAAATTGCAGGGTTTGCTACCATAATGATCTTTGTTGCTTCGCCTTGAGGTCTTTGTCTCACTTTATTAGGTTTGTTTCTCAAGTTTTGTTTATTGAAGGCTTTATGCTTTTCGCTTGTTTATTCATCGTTAACTATAGTATAGTTAACGATGAAATTTGGTTTTAGTTTGATAAGGCAAGGCGTATAACATGAATGGAAAAGATAAAGGGATGCCCTTTCTTTTTTGTTTAATATGTTCTGCTAGGGGCTATTTGTTTCTGTTTTTTTCCCCGTTTTTTGTTGTCGTTTTTGTAAAAAGAAAAACAGGTAAATAAAACGTGTTTAGCTTACTCTGTTGCGATTTTTTGTTTATGAAAATAAAAAATCACAACGATTTTACAGAAACTAGAAAATATCGTTTCTCTGGATTTTGACAACATGTTTTCTTCGACAAAAAACTAACATATCCCTACTTTCTATCATCTTTCACTTCAAACTTAGAATCTGGATTCACTTTCAACTTCTCAATTAACTTCACTAAATCTGGATCTCTACTCTGAGCCTATTTGATTCGTTTAACCAAAACAGGTCTCAAATTCAAGGTAGCTATCAATGTATCATTCTGCTTCAAATTCAAATCAACATTCATTGCTCTCAACTGAACTAGGCTAGGTAACCTCGATAACTGTACTTGTGCCACACTACTATTAGACTTTCGACTTAATGCATCAACTACCACGTTAGCTTTGCTAGGATGATACTCAATGATACAATCATAATCTTTTAACAATTCAATCCATCTTCTCTGTCTCATATTCAACTCTTTTTGGCTCAACAGATATTTCAAACTTTTGTGATCAGTGAACACCAGAAAAGTTTCTCCGTACAGATAGTGTCTCCAAAATTTTAAAGCAAATACCACTGCAGTGAGTTTCAAATCATGTACTGGGTAATTAAATTCATGAGGCCTCAACTGTCTCGATACATATGCTATTACTTTACCATGCTGTATTAGTACATATCCTAAATCCTGATGTGATGCATCACTATACACAATATAACCTCTAGATCTGAACGAAAAAGCTAACACCAGTGTCATAGTCAACCGATGCTTAAGCTTCTCAAAACTCCTCTGGCAATCGTCACTCCATCTGAAAAGCACATTCTTTCTCAAAAGTTTTTTCAAAGGGTTGAAATCAATGAAAACCCTCAATAAACCTTCTATAATACCCGACTAATCTAAAGAAACTTCGAATCTCAAACACATTCTTTGGAGCCTCCCACTTTATTACAGCTTCTATTTTCTTTTGGTCCACCTGAATGGCCTGTCTAGACACGATGTGACCCAGAAATACTACTTGATCATGTCAAAATTCGCACTTGCTGAACTTGGCATATAACTGTTTCTCCCTCATTATCTGAAGAACCAACCTCAGATGTGCCATATGATCTTCTCTACACTTCGAGTATACCAAAATGTGATCAATAAAGACAATTACAAATTGATCTAAATAAGGTTGAAATACCTTATTCATCAATGTCATAAAAGCTGCCGGAGCATTAGTCAAACCAAATAGCATTACCAAAAACTCGAAATACCTATATCTGGTTCTAAATACACTCTTGGGAACATCAGCCTCAGCTATTTTCAACTGGTAATATCCCAACCTCAAGTCTAACTTTGTGAACACCTGAGCTCCTTGTAATTAATCAAATAAATCATCAATCCTCATAAATGGGTATTTATTCTTAACTGTGATACGATTCAACTGCCGATAATTAATACACAATCTCAAGATTCCATCCTTCTTCTTTACAAACAGTACCGGAGCTCCCCAAGGTGACATATTAGGCCTGATGAAACCCTTATCTAACAACTCCTGCAACTGAGTTTTCAGTTCCTTCAGCTTAACAAGCGTCATCCTATATGAAGGAATAGATATAGGAGCGGCACCTAGGACAATATCAATAGTGAACTCCGTCTTCCTATCTGGGGGTAATCTCGATAGTTCAGTCGAAAATACATCCAGAAATTTCCTAACAACTAAGATGTCCTGATTGGTTTGTTCATTCCGAGTATCCACCATGTGGGCCAGATAAGCCTCACATCCACCTCGGATCAATCTCAAATCACTCAGAAATATTAGTCGGGTTGGCATTGCCTAACTAACTCCTTGAAACACCACTCTCAGCTGATTAGGGGATTCAAGCACTACCTCCTTAGTATAAAAATTTATCACTGTCCTATGAGCAGTGAGCCAGTCCATGCCTAAGATGAAGTCTATCTCTCTCAGCTACAAAATGATCAAATCAGCTTCTAATTCTGCCTGATCATTCCGAATTATACACATTTTACATACCTCACCGATCACTGTTGCACTTCCCACTAGAGTATTCACCACTAATCCACATTTCAGTATCTCATGCTCACAATGCAATCTAGATGCCGGGTGCGGTGTGATGAATGAATGTGTAGATCCTGGATCTACTAGTGCATATGCTTCAAAATTAAAAACATTCAACACACCTGCTATCACGTCTGGAGAGTTCTACGCCTCCTGTCTGGTAATGACGTAGACCCTGGCCTGAGATTGCGGCTGATTGCTTCGCACCTCAGTCCTGACACTGGACCCTACTGACTGAGTCCTACCTCTACCTCTGCCTCTCTGTGCTAGTCTGCCATCTCTACTCTGTTGAACTGTAGTCTCAGTCATAGTTCCTTCTCTAGCTCCAGACTGTGTTTGCAATATCTGAGGACAATCTTTGATCTGATGCTCATATGAGCCACGTTGAAAACATGCTCTCGTTATCCGCCAACACACACCACCATGCTTTTAACCACAATGCTCACATTTAGACAATTGGTGTGACTAGTTGGCAGGCATCTGTCCTCTGCCTCCCCCAAACTGAACAAATCTACCTCTTCCTCGACATCTAGATTGTTTCGATCTAGATTGAAATCAAGACGATCTGTTCTGACGTTTTCTGAAGCTTTTTCCAGAATCAACCTGAGACTAATCCTGTCTCTTACCTCTAACCTCTTGTTTGTTCTCTGTCTAACCATCTTTTAACAATTGTTCAATTCTGATCAAGGTCACTCGGAGTTCTGTAAAATTTTCAAGTTAGAAATGTTTAGTCTCGTTTTGATCTCCATGTTCAAACCATCCTCAAATTGTCTACATTTTTCTTCTTCATTTGGGATCAATGCAATTGCATATCCCATTAACTCATTGGATTTTATCTCATACTCTGCCTTGCTTCAGGTCTAAAAATTCTTTCATTTTTCGATTCATGTAAATCTTCAGCATGTAGTTCTCTTAGAACACTTTTAGGAAATCCTCCCAGGTCAAACTACAAGGTCTGGTGCTACTGCCCAGAACGGTTTTCTACCACTGATATGTGGGACCTTGAAGGAGTGAAACAGCATAGTCGAATTTCTCGTTTGCCTCACAGTCCATCTGGTCGAACACTTTTTTAGTTCGCTCAAGCCACCCTTCTGCTTCAACCAGGTCTGTACTTTTATAGAAATCCACAGCCTCTTGTTTTCTCAGCTTATCATATCTTCTTTCTCGCCTCACGGTAATTCTCAGAGACATTTGAGCAAACTCAAGTACAGGAGACTCTAAATTGACTCCTACAAACTCCATGTCGGCTGACTCTCCAATGTGATCTCCTATGGAAGGTGACCTATAACAAACAAGAGTTATGATCACTATGGGAATATCTCACTAATTATCATATCTCAACTTATATTTATCCCTAAAGATGCCAAACCATTCTCTGACACCAAAAATGCAACATCCCACTACCACAAGGTAAATACCCGAATACCCGAAGGATATTCAAGTATATACCCTATGAAAATGGTATATTGGAGCAATAACAATTTCAACTTACACATGGCATAATATAACATACTCGAAAGTCACTAAATTTTTAAACTATTCACTTCATTCATTCATAAAGCTGATATTGTTTCCATCAAACAAAAACTATATCGCTTCTGGTGTCAGCTGACAGACCTCTGAGCTATTTCTCTATCCAAAAGATTCCTTAAGTTTTGACTAAGGAACTAGGTCTCCTGTCTCGTACCTGAAATACTACATTGCAATTTTTTGATGAGTTTTGCAAACTCAATGAGTAAATCGTCATTGATGAATTCACCGGATTACATAACACATTTCATATATCACAGATATTCATTCAGAACATATAATTAATTTTCAGATATTCACACAACATGGCACAACATATGGTCACTCATTACAACTTTGCAAATCATTCATAAATTTCAATCTTATTTAAACATTATATGCATGAGACTCACATTCTTTCTTATTGTTCTAACCGAGTTCCTATCACATACTTATACAAATATTGGTCTATAGGGCTAGTCAGAATAGAATCACGGAGCATAGCTCTACGTGTAGAACATATATCACGGAGCAAAACTCTACGTGGAAGTGCTTCAAACTGGCTACTCAAGTCACAACGCTTTTATTTGAGCATGCATTGTATGAAATGCATCAAATACTGAATATGTCATATATCACAATCTTATACAAATGCTCAGATAAGATTTCACAGTCATCGGACCTAAATCTGGCATTCAACTTTCGTTGAGAATCAAATGTCAAATTCATATCAAATCAAAACACTCCCAATACATGCCCAACTATTAAACTTCTCAAACCTCAGGTCTGAAATCTAGAAACAACTCACAAACAGTTCAATAATGTTGGAAGTTTAACAAATCAAATTAAATTCAAATCCAATCAATCCTAGGAAATCATCTAAATTAACTAACAGAACGCTCCAATATGCTATTGTCTGGATAGTCCGGAAATATCTGTCTAGCGTCCATTTGGCTCCTTTAGAACGTACACAACACATTCACAAATATCACATTGTTGCACAAATGTATAGGTATTCCTTTATGCACATGTACTTATATAAAATATGCACAATGCATGTTCAATGACAATTTCAAGTATCTTATAATTATTTTCATCATCAAATCGATCAAATATCATAGCCCTCATTAATATTATTTGGTACTTATAATTTGGGCCAAAATAAAACAATGTGAAATCAATTACATAACTTAATTGACCACTTCAGATTTTCTACCCACATGAATTCGGGTCAATTTTGCATAATTAATCTAATATTGTAAATGACAAAATTAGGTAACACTTCCTTTTGAAAAGTTGTTCTACAATGTCTTAAGTTTCTAATGACTCCAAGATCATCCAATTTGATTTAGTATACCAAAAGTTATACCGCAAATACTTTAGACTGTTATTGAGCTTCAACAGAATTCTTACCTTAACTTCCAATCAAAAATTGAAATTCTTGGAGGTAGAATTAAAATTCAATTTTTTCATAAAATTTGTAGTCCTATGTCTCTAATTTACTCCAAATTAAAAATCATCCCATATAGATAACTACAAAGAAAGGTATGCCTAAAATACCAAAGTATGTTTAAGTTGTTAGGAAACTTCGCCGCAACGAGCCAAAAGTTGGCCACGACGAACTTTCCAAATAGTAAAATTCTTCAACATTTTCTTAAAAGTTTGCCTCGGTGAACTTTTACAGAAATCAACTCCTTCAAGTTGGCCGTGATGAACTAAAAAGAGTTGGCCGTGATGAACTTTTACAGAAATCAAATCCTTCAAGTTGGCCGCGGCGAACTAAAAAAAGTTGGCCGTGACGAACTTTTCTGCGTTTAAAACATCTTCTTCTTTCATTCTTTTCCCAGATTTCACATTCTCACTTTACTATAATTTCTCATTTTTCTGCATTCTTCACGCTTATTCTCACATCAATTAACTCAAATAACATTCAAAATAATTCTTCTAACTCATTTTTAGCTCATCAACTCCCACACAATTCAAAAACCAAGATTCACACTTAAACATCAAACTTCATTTCTACTGATAAACAACAGACACAATGTATGCATGTACCATTTCGATTTTCTCAAAACCAAGACAGAGAATATACATATTTTCCAATCTAGAGTCCATTTAACACAGTGTTAAACAATTCCCAATTCTCAAATCAATCATCTAATTTATTCAACACCAAAACCAAACTTCACAACTCCATGCATGCATGTATGTATATTTACACCAGAAACTAAACATTAGCAAAACCACTTATTGGGTTTAGCTGTAAATTTTCAGAGAGTAACTCAACAACACAAAGGCACATTCAATAGTTATTTGGTGATGAAAATAGTGAAGAGAATTTAGTGAAGAACATAAGCTATAGTGATCTTTTCCTAATCCTAGTATAAGCCACTCGTAAACACAAGCTGCATGTAGGCTTGCATGCCTTACACTTGTCATCACACAAACAAGCCATTTGTCACTTATATAAGACTACCATATATCACACTATAATTGGTCCAAAATACCCCAAAATTTTTTGAAAATTTCTAAAATTCACCAAAAATTTTGAAATAATAATATGACTCTCCAAATAATTTTTTAGCTAAAAAATAATTCAACAAAAATTTTGAAATATCCTAAATATACCAAAATTGTCAAATCACATTTAATACACTCCAATTTAATCCACAATCTCCACTTATAAATCAAATTTATCCAAAAATGCATGTACAATCATATGAATGTGCAAAATAAATGTGTATGTCACTATTAATTATGCATGATGTGCATTTTCTTAATTTCTCAGAAATTTCTCATAATTCTCAATTATAGCCCTAACATGGGTAACGAGATGTTATATTGGATTCCATTTGCTATTGGAATTTGAGAAAGACTTGATTGTCCTCCTTTGTTTTTGTTGCCCCTCTACCTTCATGGCAATGTTCACTAGGTCCTCCATCTCTACATGACATTGCAACTCAACCACATCAACAATTGCCCTATTCAATTCACCCACAAAATGAACCATTTTCACCTCTTCCTCGTCTTTTATGTTAGCTTTAATCAATAGCATCTTCATCTCCTTGTGATAATCTTCTCCTGATCTAGGTCCTTGTATGAGTCTTTGTAATTGTTGGTGCAACTCTCTATAGTAATAAGACGGCACAAACCATCTTCATCACTCTTTTCATCTCTTCCCAAGTGGATATAGGTGATTCCCTATTCCCCTTCCCGTTCTTTTCCAATTCATCCCACTAAACTAATGCATAATTAGAGAATTCCACTGCTGCCAATCTCACTTTCTTATCTTCAGAATAGTTGTGACAAGTAAAAATCATGTTCACCTTTGTTTCCCATTCCAAGTATATTTCAGCCTTATTTCTACTTTTGAAAGACGAAATTTTCATCTTCATGACATTAATGTTGCTATCTTTTCTCTCCACTCTTTCTTCCCTCCTTATTTTACCCCTCACGGATTGCACTTCATCTTCATACTCATTATACATTCTTTCCAATTCTTCATCCTGATTCCTATGACTGCCAATTGATCTATTACGATTTTGGATTCTACTGGTTTCATTAATTTTCTCTTCTATCCCATCCATACTAGTAGATAACTTTTTGAACTCATTAATGAATGCCTTATACATCACTTTCAAATTAGGCACATTGGCATCCTCCTCGTGTAATGTTTCCTTTCCATCCCTTCTACTAGCCATTCTTATGAAAAGCTGTAAGAAAAATGATTAGCAATAAAAGATGACCTCATAAGTCACTATGACCTCACAAGTCACTCCCTTATGTCTTTCACCCAAAAGAAAACACTCCACTTGTGTTTCACTTTGATGTCCTCAATTGCATTTCAGAATTCAATTTCTAGTCAAGGTAATGCACATACAACAAATTAAGATTTAGGAATGCAATGAAAATACCGAAGAAAGAAGATGAACATAAATCTGGAAGCAAGTATACCAAAATGAATGAAGGCAAAATGGGCACATAAGAGGAAATGATGTATGATGCCTAAAAAATACATAATTTAAATTAACAAGAATCAATTTGTTAATTATGGTGTAAATGGAAACAAAAAGAAACAATAAGAGATAAAAAATAGAAATTTAGAATGAATGAAATGACGAAACTAATGCATAAATGCGAGAATTGAAATTTCACTAATAGAAAAAATCAACTTGAATGCAAAGATATAAAGACACTAAACAAAATAGGAAGCCACCAAAAGAAAATCCTATAATCATGTCAACCCAAATTTTTTTTCTTTTTTTGATTTTTTTACTGTATCTATGTTTCTTCCTGTAATATTAATTTTTTTACCCAGAAAAACACAATAATAAGATGAACCCTAATTTTGAGTTCTAACGGAAGATAACAATAATAACAGCACATGAACACAAGATAAATAAGAATTTATCCTAATCCAAGCTCTGATAGTAATTGATGTGGAACCCTAAGGCTAAAGAACCCGAAAACCCTTAAACACACACTTTGTATAGAATATAAACAAGATGAAATCCCCAACCTTAATGAACCCCCAATCAATTATTTGAAAAGAAATGCATATAATAAGGTTGATTTGAAAAAAAAATTAGAAATTCGTCACAAGTGTTTACCTTGATAAGAATATATTCTTGAAGCAATAGAAGAAGACAAGAAATCCTCCCTTAAGTTATTCAACCAATCTAACCCTAAACAATATTTTTTATGATGTATTTATACCCCTTGAAAAGAATGTACCCTAATTACATAAAAGGTCTTTAAACATAGGCTTTTCACCAAAATAATTAAAGCCCAAACTAAAGTTTCTAAAATACAATTCATTAAACCTTAAAGATTTAAATAAGCCCAAGACACAAGTAGTGGGCTGCCAAAAGTTATACTTCTAACGAAACATAATTAATTAAACAAGAATGAAAGTTTTCTTGCACATTCCGTCTAACTTGATTAGTTATGATACCATTGGCTCTCATTGTCTCTTAAGATTCCATGTCATCTATAATTTGACCCAGGTAGCATTGAAGTACTTCTTTAAATATATTAGCTCTTGATCTTGTTATTAGTCCTGCGAACATTACTAGTTTATCTTTGGTTTCATATCTCTTATAAAGTACCATGGTCATACTCACATCACGTAGCTAACCTTTTTTTGCTACGAAGACTAAGCATAGTTAAAAGGTATTGATGATAATTTTTCGAAACGTCGCTAATAGTTTTTTTCCATAAAAAAAACATAGGAAAAAAAATTATTAGTGTCGATTAGCAAAAAATGTCACCTATAGTTTTTAGGTACGAGAATTTGACAATGAATTTTACGACGAATATAAATCATTACTGATGACTTTGAGCGACAATTTTGGGACTTTTAGCAACAATTTTTTTGTAGCCAAATAAAGTTTCTGTTGTAGTTGAATTATGACAAATTCTTTTTGTTCTTTTTATTTATTTTCTTTAAAGGTTAGGTGATGTCTGTTTTACTTTTATAAAGCCAGTTTGGTTATAAAACACTAAATTAAAAGAGAATATCTTTTAACGCCGCTAACTTAGGGTGTGTTTGTTTTCATTTTTTTTTTTCTGTTTTTAGTTGTGGTTTTTATTAAAAATAAAACTTAACGTTAAAACACGTTTGGTTCTAGTTGTTGCGTTGCTGTGTTTTAAAAAATAAAAAAATTACAACCATATTAAGAAAACCAAAATATTACATTTCCCTAATATTTCACAACAGGTTTTCGTTTCTTCTAATACATATTTTTCTCGCCGACTTGCATCTTCAACTGTTGTTTTTTTCACTCTTTGCGCCGACTTCCATCCTCTTCTTCTGACACTAGGTTAGTGTTAATATTATCTGTATTTGTTTTTGTTCCTTTCGTTTTCTCTTTCGGTAAGTGCATGCTCTGTTTATTACCATTAACTTACAGTTTAATAATGTACGTGAGATTGAATGGTAAAACCTTCTCAGAACCCATCAAGGTATAGATGTCCTGATTTGACCTCTCTTCTCTGGAAAGCCATAATTTTTGTTCCTCTCTTGGTTACCAGTCCTGTTCTCTTTTTCTTCTGGTTTGTGAAAAAACACCGGAATGCTAGATTCAGAGGAAAAGGGACGAGAATAAATGATCTTTGGAAATCATCAAAGAGAGAAATTGATAACTTCACTGGTCGTGCTCCATGTAGCTTGGATGGTCGTGGGCATATAAGCCAATGTGAACACAGTATTATGTTGTGTTGTGAAGCGTCCGACAGATACTACATGTCCATCAACATTCTCTTTCCATGTCGAGTGCTTGCGTCTACGATGATGATTAGAGTAAAAGAAAATGGAGGCTGGGATTAGCTAAAGCAAACATCAATATATCAGGAAAAGACAGAACTTGAAGCTGTTATCTAATCAAATATGCTCATTTGTCAGCAAATTTATAGTACCGACTACAGCAATCAAATGCTAATTTTTGGAGAGAAGTTGAAGCAGGCATATGGTGCAGCTACCGTCGTCGTGGCTGAGAAGAGAAACGCGAGGAAAGTTCACAAAGGCCTAGTGGTAAATTCTAGCAACCCCAAATTACATAAACGTGAGGAAAGTTCACAACGTGCGTTAGCGGTATAGGTGATAATTAACATGTAATTTTTAAATAATATTTGGTTTGTATATACTTAATTTTAGTTATAATGATAATTAATTAATTTAAAAATGTAATGTATTATATCATAATTATTACACGTAATAATATAATTACAAAAGAATAGAAACATGATAATAAAACTAAACATGTTTTTATTTTCAGTTTTTATTTGGAATCTCAACCAAAATAGGTTTTTGTTTTCAGTTTTTATATTATAAATCTCAACCAAACAGGTTTTCGTTTTTTTAAGGAAAAAAACAGAAACAAAAAACAGGAAACAAAAACAAAAAACAACAACAGAAAAATAAAAGTGAAACCAAACGGCCTCTTAGTTGCGTCTACATTATACAAGCGGCTTGTAACACCACTAACAACACAACAAAGTATTAACACTGGGTAGAAACTCAAAATACTTTCGGTACAATCTTATTTAACTGAACTTTAGTCTTATTTTAAATGATTTAACTAAGAAGAGCGCTTTCAGACATGAACATTTTGATAACTCCAATCACTTCAGTTCCAACATCTGAGTAGGGATTGTTCGTGAAGAAACCATGCTCTTTATTCTCGAACTCTATGTACTCTACAGTCTTACCCATGTCTTTTAACCTCTTCACATAGTCCTTGGCTCTGTCTTTCAACAGTTCATTGCTACCAACAATCACCAAGATTGGATCAAGAGCAACCGGTTCAAGACACAAGCTAGCCGGTCCAAATGGATTCGCCAAAGTGCAGTCTCTATTTTCTCCAACAGGTATAGAAAGCCTCCAAAATCTGTCGTGTCGCATTAAAAAAAAGGGTTTAATTATATATATATATATATGCTCTGATTGATGCAGCTTCTGAAAGTTTAGTTAGTTCTGAAAATGAAATTACGCTTTTGATCAGTATTAACTGATCAATTTCATGATCGAAGCAAATTTATGTCTTAAGCTAAATAATTGATTAGTTTGTGGTTGCAAATGTTCTTCTAAGAAATGTAGTGCATGATATATAACTACTTCCTCCTATTCAAAATAAAAGTCGTTTTGGAGGAATTTTAATTATTCAAAATAAGTGTCGTTCACGATTTTTCATGTATGTTTATAATTTTATTTCTAAAATTACCCTTTAATTTCTCTCACATTTTAATTATACATATTATATTTTCAAGGTAATTCAACATGCAATAAATAAGGATATATCAAACATTTCACTAACTTTCTTAATAAGTGTGCATCTCTCTAAAACGACTTTTATCTTATATAAAAAAGAGTATATATATAATTGACTTATAGGCGGCCATCTATGTACAACATCATGTTCATAGATCGATGCAATCTCTTAGTACGTTATAGGTGATTTTGTCTTCTGTCCACCCTTATCTGCATAGGTTAGTATTATTATAATTTTCTAAGTATTATAATTTTCATAGCTATCATGACTGATATTATTTAAAACACCCTTAAACATCATCAAGTAACGAAAAGTTTGCAAAATAATTTAGTTAATATGAATTAAATGTCAAGAAAGTTACTAAAATAATGAATATATAATATATCTAACTTTAACTTATTACCTAGTCACTTAACGTTACTTGCGATTGTCTACTAGAAGAAAAGACAATTTATCTTTGAATTATATAGATCAGTACGCATTTGGATGTATTCTACCTAACTTTATAGAACAATAGATATGCTGTGGCATATCATTGGCTCTCGAGCAAACGTGTTTATTTATTTCTTATGTGTGTGTGCGAAGTCACCCCCAATTCAAGGACAGAAGATGGGACATTATTAAATTTCTAACATTAATTGGTTAGATTAAGATAACGTCGTTAAGCCGCCGTGCTTCTCTTTTTTTCTCTTTCCTACGGTCCATTTCGTAGGATTATACTAAAGACAAAATAGACAGAGCTAAAACAAAGGTTGTCAATTTGTCGAAGTTTTTAATATGAAAGTCGTATATTTTGACTATGACCAATGACACATATTAGTTAGAACGATTCAATCAATTTCACATCGCCATAAAATAAACATATAATAAATATTAAACAAATTTGAAGAATTCAAAAAATTAAAGAAAAATTATTCGTCTAATCAATTAAAAAGTTAAAGTTTAATTAAAAATACTTAAACAAAAATTAATTAATTAATTTTGATTTATAAATATTAATTAGTTTATTAATGTCGATCAATTGATTAATAAACCAACATATTTTTATAATAAGGATTGTTAAGTTAAACTAAATCGAAAAGTTAATCGATTTAAAGATTTTGCAGTTAAAATAATTTAATTTTTAATTTTAATTAATAATTAATAGTGTAGAGATTTAAGTTGAATTATTGGACAAGCCATTCTGGTGAATTATTTGTGTATACATTTACTTTATAAGATTAGATGTCAAATAAAGAGAATTTTAGATCATTTGTTCCTATTATACTATTCTTATCTTATTTTATGAACATCTATTTATTTATTTTTGTAGGTTTCTTTTATTAAATGAATAGATGCTCGTAAAATATAATAAGAACATGATAATAAGAACCGATGATATCTTTCCCGATAAAGAGAGTAACCTACCAACTATCAAAAAGTTCATGTATTTGCTTTGTAAGATTAGATATCAAGAGAGTTACCTATCAAGTATCTCCAAGTTCAGCATTCCTTCACTAGGCCCTTCCTCTGACCTTGTCCTTTCAACACCACCAAAAAAAGGAGCCATCAAGATATAACCTCGTACCCGAACCGATTCCAGTTGAGTTGAACCGGCCCCTAACCGAACCGCAATATGGTGTGCAATATTGCCCCCAGAAGAGTCACCCATAACAAAAACCCGGTCAAAGTCAACCCTTTCCACGTTCAACCATGGATCACTATTCTCACCCAAAGCTTGAACTTGCAGCCACTGCATAACACTAACTCCGTCGTCAACAGCAGCCGGAAGCCTGTGCTCTGGAGCCAAACGGTAGTCAGGTGCCAAGACAAGGGCACTGAGACCGGAGGCTAGTCGGAGACAACAATTGTGGCAGTTAGGCCACAGCCGCGAACCGACACAAAAACCACCTCCATGTATGAAAACCACAATAGGAAGCTTTGCCTTAGAGGGTGAAGTTGGCTTGTAGAGACGGAGATGGAGGTCAAGTTGTTTGTTAAAGACACAGTCCTTGAAGAGGACCGAATCGTCACTAACAATTGACATGGGAAACTGTATCTTGTCAGACCGGAAAGTGGTGCCATCGCTGTAGAGTTGGAGGACTCCCATGCAATTTTCTAGAAGGAGAGGAATAGAACCCATGTTCGCGTTTTCTGAGATAGTGATCTATGGTTTTGCAAATGGATCTTGATGAGAGGGTATATATAGGTGAGAAGGGGAGAGATAGTGGACGAATAGTGGAAGAAGCAGACAGAAAGAGCAAGATTTAATTAAGAATTTTAATGAGAAGAGTCTATAATTATATGGTGTAATTTTGTGGGGACATCACGCAAGCCGCTGGCTAGTGTATACTGACATATTGTTGCATAAACATTGCTTTATCTTATGGCATTGAATGACGACCATAGATAATCTTGGTGGCTGTGCTGATAGTTTTCATTTTCATACAAGATCTTTTCCTAGTTCTCCAATTTTATGAGGTTGAAGATATATTATATACTTATGCTATTTGATTCTGCATTTAGATATATGATCATTTGCAAATGATCTACATCTAATTAAGCTCACTCTTCTACTATTGAATTGCTGCTCTGCTGTGTACATCTTAATTATTTTAGTCTGGAATGGACCAGAGTTAAGAATTCATTTTACATTTATAATTGCTAGCTTATGAATAACCATTAATTTCTTTTTGATAAATCTAACTTTGGCAATCATCATCTAGAGCACTCCTCTTTACCCATAAATTGAGAATTCGCAGTATGATTCAACCCGGGACCAGATTCTTTCCCCTTCAGCGCCGACAGAAGTAGGCAATAAGGTCCCCTAAGAAGTACTCTTGCAAGGAGTTCAGCAACTTCGGCCACTACTGGGAGAGCTCCGTGGTAGAGAGGATCTTAGCTTATTAGCATATGAATTTTATATATCAATTTACATACGCTTCAATTATCTTATTTTCAATTAAGAAAAGTAGGAGATAAGTTCTAAATCTATCAATGAGTTAAAAATAAAAGGCTTATCAAACTTTAAAAAAAGAAATTATTTTCTTGTTATTAATTGAGGCCGTGTTAAAATACTAGTACATAACAAAAGATTAATGATTCCATAAGGATGAGGAAACAATTTTGGCAATTGGAATAAGAAATCATTAATTTTAATTTTTACCTGGATCAAATAGGACAGTGCTAAGGAATGATACATTGAAAAATCGAAAGGGCGAAGACTAAATATGACTTTGCCGATGAGTTAAATTTAATTAAGGTAGTGTTTCAAAAATTGTGAAAGTTAATAAATTGAACATTAGTTGTTTTGCATAAAGTTAATAAATTGAACATTAGTTAATAAATTTACATACAGTTAAAAAAAGTTTAACAATAAAATCGTTAATTAATCCATTTAATAACCTATGGTACGTGGATGCGCATCTTTGCCTATATCAATGAGTCCACAAATCTCGGGGTGGACGCACATAGTTGAGAGCTATCTCTTCTCATGTAAAGTTAAATAAATGAATAAATCAGTTAATTAAGAACTAAGGAGTTATGGATTATGTTCTAAAATTCGGACTGGTCATCGAACCGGTGGTTTTACTGGTTACTAGTTTGATCGGTTCGACCGGTGGTGTGATGTAATGATTATGAAATAATTATATTTAATTATATATAATATTAAAAATATTTTAAAAAAAATCAAAAAAATAAAAAAATAATTATTGAACCGGTCGGACCGGACCGACCGACCGGTCAATTGACCGATTTTGACCGATTCAGACTGGGTCAATTTATACCCGGTTTTGAAGGATCAACGAGACCGGACCACCGACCGGTCACCGATCAGACCGGTCAGACCAGCCGATCCGGTCCGAGTTTTTAAACATAGGTTATAGATGTTTGTTGTCATGTGAAGAAAAGTAGGACCAACAAAATTAAGTAAGAGTTAAGTATGTAGTTACTCATGTCTCTAATCATATAGAGTTAGAAAGTAAAAGAGATACATGAACATCCCTCACATATGTATTGCAAAGTAACTACTAACAACTTTGAAGTTATCCAATGATAAGACATATGTCCTCTCGAAAGAAAGAAGAATAAAAACGTAGTTATGAGTAGAGGGCTGCCATCAGTTAAGCTGCTTATGCTTTAGCGGTGCCTTAATGTATAAGCGCTGTGGAAATGAATTTCCAATAATGGAGGAACATCCTCTGTTCTCCGTCGCCCTTAATTAGCCTAATCAACACGAGGGGACAAATGAATATTGAGAAGTGTCTCAATAATATGGAATTCTCTTACCTATCAAAAACAACGAAAACATAAATATAAATGATGAAAATATCCCACAAACAAGTTTTAAAAATTCTCATTTAAACCTTACGAAACATATTTTAGAAGAAAGACTTAACAGACAATACAAATCAAAGAAAAAAGTTAATTGACCACTTAAAGTTTGTCAAAGACCATAATTAACTCTGCATTGCTTGACTATTGGATACCTTTTACATTAATTTTACACGATTTTTTTATATAAAAATTAGATAACTAGTATGCATGTTACTTACACTAATTTCAACCAATTGCGTGGCACTACAAGAAATAATCAATTTACTGACGGAAAATTCGTCTGGAAATGAGATATTTTCGTCGGTAAATTTAATCACCGATAAAATTTGGTGCCCTAGAAATCGGTCGCTAAAGGTGTTGTAGTTAAAATTACCGACCGTTAAATTCTGTCGGTATTTTACCGACAATTTTAACGACGGTAACTTACGGTCAGAATCAATTTAACGACAGAAGAGGTCAGGTGAGAAACCGTCGATGAAATTTAGCAACAGGCATTTATCATTCATACCTTAATTGGAAATATTATACTCAACGCATGATATTTATCATCCTCAAATAATTAAACCATCAGGTAATATCCTAAATAATTTTCATAATTGTAAGTCACTTTCAAAATAAGATCATAAGTTCAAACTAATGAGCTCATGTTCTAATTTAACCATCATCTACTACGAGGATCCTATTGAAATTTCGGCAGCATTTCTCCTATAATTCGGACATCCCCTTATGAAATAAAGGTCCCTCTGCAATGAAAACACATTTCTATCTTAACCAGTAATCACAACGCAAAATAGGTCTCCATACTACATGTGTGTTGTCAAGTTTCACATCGTGCAAGACATCAATAAACGATTCAGGAACATGCTATGGGAAGTTCATCTACAAGCACATGAATCAAGAGCAAAAAAAATTGTAACAGAAGCATAAGCAATCACCTCAATCGAAATGCGAGAAAGCGTTCTTTGAAATGCGTTCTAGGAGATGAAGATGATAAAGCTGCAATAAAAACCAACAATAAAATCAATCATAGCTTAATTGGCAACCATACGGTAAAGGAAAAGCTGAATGGAAACATGGTGGAAAAAACTTCAAGAGAGTTGATTATGAAAAGTTAATGGAGAATGATAGGAATAAGGCTAAGGCCTAGAACACTGGAGCCTCTAATGAGATCGATTCCTTACAAAGGCATTCTAATCCAATTGTATCTATGATGTAAGTTCCAATTAATGATCCTCAACTAAAGGTCTCTACATTCAATGTTGAAAATACCCTGAGGGATATAAGGTTTAATAGTCCTAAAGTCTAGGAAATTCTAGTTAGTGAAACCCTGGCCTTACATAATCTAAACTTTGTAATTAGCTTAGGTAAGAATTATGCCAATGAAGAAGTAGTTCACATCAATGCTTTACAAGCTTAATTCTTATAATTATTGGATACTTTTACCCCTATATTGAGAAGATCAAGTAGGAAGAATGCTAAAAGGCATAAGACTCTTAAATGATGCAATGCCAATTTTAGGTTAGAATGTTAAAGGTTTAAATAACCCCAATAAGTAATAAACCATTTATGATTATCTAAAGACAATAAAGTCATAAATTATTGGCCTTTTAGAGAAAAATATGAAGGTAAAATGTAAGGATCTTTGGTATATATATATTAACAACTGGTATATTCTAACAAATTATATTGATCATCATACTTGGAGGATTATAGTGGCTTACAAGCCAAATATCAATAACGTCATCAATAATAGCTTCAATCTGAAATCCATTCACGCTTCCATTTTTCCTTAAATAAGTAATCAAAAGATATGTTTGAGCATTGTGTTTGCAACTAATCTCTCTTTTTAAAAAAGTCCAATATAGAAGGAACTTGGTAATATATCTAGGTGTTATTTACCTTCGCTAATCATTAGAGACTTTAATTACACTCTTTACACTTCTAAATTTGAGAGTGCTTAGATTCTGGCCCACTATACAAACATTTCAAATCTAATGTAATGACATTAGAAGTTAAAGACCTTAAATATAAACGTAACCATTTTACTTACTCTAACAAACAACAAAAAATTAGTTCTCAAATGGAAACTGGATCGAGCTTTAGTTAATCACTCTCCAATGGAAGTTCATAATCTAGAAAGCACTCTAGCTGGATAACAACTTTCATATTCTTTAACTTCTTAGCCAAGCATCAACATTTCTAAGTGGAAGTGGTAAATGGAATAAGCTCAAATATCAAAGGGTTTGAATAATTTAAATAAGAAAGGAAGCTTAGACTAATAAAGCAACAGATAAAGGAGTTACAAAAATGTCTTACTAGTAACAATAAACAAGATACTAAAGAAGTAAAGAGGGTCTTTAATTTTGCTCAGAAAAACTTATATAGTGATCTTGGAAATGATAGGTTTAGAGTTACTAAAAAACAAACTTATGATAACTATATTAAAGCTTTAGATGCTCATCACTCAAAATTGAAGCAAAAATCTAGAGTTTTCTAGATTTCAGAACTTGATAGGTAATTAAGTTTGTTTCTCTTTAGAGCAACTCTTTCAAGAAGGAACTATGATAAAATATGTTGCCTTACAATTGAAAATGAAGTGAGGTTCTTGGGGTAGAATAACATTACAGACTTATTCCTCAATTACTTTAAATTTTGGCCTAAGCTCTTAAAGTGATTAATTAATGCAATCTATAAACTCTTTCTTGAGACCTATCATCTTTCCTAAGCAATTTAATAAAAGCATTTATTGTTATTGATGTGGGTAAACCTCTAGAGAACTTTCATTCCAACACGGCACGATATCTTAACAGTTTAAATGCCAACTTTTTCGAACAATCTTAGCAATGAACTAAACAACAAATCTATGAAGAAATAATATAGTTATTTAACAATGGAATATTGTTAACATAAATCAATCATACATATTTATGGTTCCTACAGTCGCTCATATGAGGTCTTAGAGAGATTTTAGACCAATATCATACTATAACACCTTCTATAAAACCATTCTTAAGATATTGGTGTCAAGGATAAAGATAGTATTAGGGTCCTTCATAAGTAAAACACAAAGGGCACTACAAACCCTTTTATTTTATTTTACTTTACTTTCTTCATTTTTACATTCTTAATTAATGTGTAATTTTGTTCGTATGTAAATTTTAAGGGATTTTTTGGAATTTTATGTCATTAAACTTATGCGAATTGGAAGAGACTTCTTAGCATTAATTACCCCATTTGACTAAGTTTAATATCTTAATTGTTTGAAATTACGAATAATGCCATATTTAAGTGTGAATTGGGTTGAAATTTCTTTATTTTCATTTTGTTGTTTTAATTAACATATTTTCTCTATTAATTTTTTTCTCATACGTGTTTATAACATATATTTATATTATTATATGTTAATTAATTAATAAATATTATGTTTAATGATTCAAAGTTTTTTAAATTGAAAGAATATTGATTGAGAAATTCATTATAAATTTAATTATTTTGTTATTTTATTTGTTTGAACAATTACTCATGAACATTGATGAACTTTTTAAACAAACATGTAAATGCTTTAATGTTACTTCAAATTTATTATTTTTCTTTTCTTTTAATAAAGTTTATAAAATTAATTAAACCACAACTATACATATAATTACCAATTACAAAACCTATAAATCAACATTTACATATAAGAATCAATTACAACATTTAAATATATATTAACATTTCTAACAATAAACATTTAAATATAAATCAACATTTGTTTATAAATATAAATTAAATAAAACATTTACATATAAAAACAATAATACTATAACCTATCCACATGTATCGGAGAAAGAGGGGAGGGAGGAGAAGTGACTTACCTGTCGGAGACGACGACGACGCAACGATAGGAGGCAGCGTTGGAGGAGAATGATGGAAAGGAGAAGGAAGAAGAAAGGAAAGGAAAGGTTGTGCGTGGGAGAGGAAGAAAGGAGAAGAGAAGGAGGGTTTGTTAATTTATCAAAACGATGTCGTTTTGGTTTAAACCAAAACGACGTCGTTTTCGTATTAATGAAGGGCGTGAATCTGACGTTTTTACCGATCACTTTACCGACCGAAATGTGTGTTAGTAAATATCCTCCACAAAATTCACGACGGAATGTTGTTCCGTCGCAACACCAACCAACTTTCCTGACGGATATGCATTTTTTGTCGATAATATCAACGGTTTTCATAACGTCGGTAATATTCCGTCGCAATTTAACTTTTTTCTTATAGTGTGGTATTTTCATAAGTGTGTAATTTTAGTTAATTTTGACACTCATGTTTACCAACTAATTAGAGGCGGTTAGTAATAGCAACAACTAAACAGAGGTAGTCAGAACTAGAACAGTAACATCGGAAAATGAATAAAATTAGATGAAACCCCAGTCAATGAGCAGTTGGAAGTGTTGAATAGATGCAACCAAGTCAAATATTCTTTTTAATCTTTTAGAATCTGAATGACGAGATAATGATTTCATTCTTAATTGGGTGATCAAACGGTCTTTGTAATTTCTTTTTTATCGAGGAAGACAAAAATAACTTTTAGAATCTAAATGTGTTTGTTATAATAAACTTTTCGGGAACAAATCTTTTGTTCTTTTGCAATTCCCCCATATTCTTAATAGATCTCAACCATCCCATGCAATAAATTGGATGGTTGAGATCTATTAGAAACTGAGGGATTCCTAAATTTTTCCTACTCTTGTTTTTTGTCTTTAACTTTCGATCCATGTTTTACGTGGAAGTATGCTTTTGGAAGTGATAGGACTAGGATCAACTCCAGCGGCGAAGTTTGACAAATGCTAAAAGAATCAGACTGAAATTTATGGGAATTAAATATTTCAAAAATCCTTTGTAAATATCCCCCACTTGTCATGTTCTCATTTACATTTACATTATTTTCTATGATTTCACTACTTCATTGCACAAAACAATAAGTAGATAAAACTAAAAATTGTAATTCTAAGACTAAAACATAAAACAAAATGTCAAACATTGTAAATTATACTGCCGTATATAACATAGTAAAAGTAGTGCAATTTGATAAAATTAAATTGATAAAATTAACGCAACCAATTGTTGCAATATAAACGCTATCAAATAAAAAAAATTCAAATTCAAAAAAGCGAGATTTCTCATTTTTTGTGTGTCTTGTCATTCACTAAGTAGTTGTCTAACATTCTTTTTTCCTTCATAATTTTGAAGAAAAAGATTTCTATTGCTTAGCATTGGACTTTGGTCCCTTCTTATGTAGAAAAACCCATATTTTTGGCCCACTATATTAATTAATTGTTGACTTATAGTATCCATCCTCTTCTTCGATAGTAAGAGTCGGCAAAAAGCAAGAAAAGAAGAGAACGTAGTGCAAAAAAGTTGCAGTGGAGTTTTGGATGACCAACTTCATCTTTCTCCTCAATCTGCACTCATCTACTATTTGATCAAGCTGAAAATTTGGTAGTGTATTCTTGAGACAATCAGCTACATTCTAAACAGTCAATTTTTCATTTGATCTTTTGGATGTTGAGATTGGAGCCATAGAATACTAACATGTTTTTGGTGATTTCTCTCCTTTTATGTTCCCAACAATGTTATCATGTGTAGTTGCTTATTCCTCTTATTGACGTTGATTTTATGTCTTTTAGAAGGATATTTGCACACATTTTGATTTAGTGGAGCTATTTTTCAAACTGAGGTTCCGTGATTTTTAACCCTTGACTTGAAGGGGTTTTCTACATTAAAAATTGCAGTGTCTTTATTGGTGTTTGATTTGCTGTTATTGTTATGAATTGTTACTGGTATTTACTTACTCCTATTACTCAAATAGATTTGGGAAGTATTGATATTGTGTTTACACTTCCGCAGAATTTAGCAATACAGAGTTTTCCCATCACAGTGGTATCAGAGAATTTGTGGATTTAATCATTTTGGTCTATTTGAATTATAGAGTTTAATACTAGTAGAATGATTTGTTTGAATGGAGCTAATTACCACAAATAGAAAGGTAAGATGAAAGATTTGTTATTTGTGAAAAAGATGAATTTACCTATGTTTGCCATTAATAAACCTGAGTCTATGTTTGATGAAGATTGGGAATTTAAACATTAGCAAGTATGTGGTTTTATTAGACAATGGGTAGAAAATAATTTTCTTAATCACATTGTTAATGATACATATGCTAGAACTCTATGGGATAGGCTTGAGCAACTTTATGCATCGACGACAAGAAATAATAAATTATTTTTATTCAAGCAGTTGATGAACTTGAAATACAAGAAGGGTAGTGCTATTTCTGATTATTTGAATGATTTTTAGGGTGTTATTGATCAACTATCTAGAATGGGTATAAGATTTGATGATGAGATACAGGGACTTTGGTTGCTTAATAATTTACTTGATTCTTGGGAAAATTTTCATGTTTCATTGACCAATTATGCTCTTAATGGTGTGGTAACTATGGAATATGCGAGGAGTGGTGTTTTGAATGAGGAAGTCACAAGAAGATCTCAGGGCTCTTCTACATGATCTTCACAATTTGATGTTTTGATTATAGAAGAGAGGGGAAACAAATTCAAAGGTTAGAAAGGTAGAGAGAAAAATGGAAGCAAGTCAAGGTCTAAGTACAAAAATTTTGTATGTGATCATTGTGGTAAGGTAGGGCCTACCATGTCACACCAAGAAAAGAAATTTTCACTTCTTATAATCCTAGAGAATTTGGAATATTGAAGATGGGAAATGATAGCAAGATAAGTCTGATTGGCGTTGGAACAATTTGTTTGGAAACTAACAATGGTTTAAGGTTCGTTCTTAAAAATGTCAAATATGCACCAGAAATTCGCTTGAATTTGATATCTGCAAGAAAACTTGATGAAGATGGTTATTGCAATGTCTTTAACAATGGACATTGGAAACTAACAAAAGGTTTAATGGTTGTAGCTTGAGGTAACAAATCCTCTAACTTATACATGTTGCAAGGTTCTATTTCTAAAGGCTCAGTGAATATGGTAGAGACTGATACTATATCAAAATTGTGGCATAGAAGACTAAGTCATATGAGTGAGAAGGGGATTAATTATTTGGCCAAGAAAAGAATGGTTCAAGGGGTTAAGGAAGCTAGGTTAAACAAGTGTGTTCACTACTTGGTGAGGAAATAAAGAAGAGTTTCTTTTAAGAGTCATCCTTCTTCAAGAAAGTTTGAATTACTGGAGCTAGTTCACTCAGTTGATTGTGGTCCTTTGAAGGTAAGATCACTTGGTGCTGCATTACATTTTGTGATATTTATTGATGATCATTCTAAGAAGCTTTGGGTCTATCCTTTAAAGACCAAAGATCAAGTTTTTGACAAATTTAAAGAATTTCATGCCTTAGTTGAAAGACAAACTGGCAAGAAATAGAAGTGCATCCGCACTAATAATGGTGGTGAATACTGTGGACCATTCGATAATTATTGTAGAGAGCAAGGTATTAAACATCAGATAACTCCTACAAAAACTCCTCAGTTGAATGGTTTAGCAAAAGGGATGAACAAAACTTTAGCGGAGAGGGTTAGATGTTTACTTGCAGAAACAAAGTTGTCAAATTCCTTTTGGGCTGAAGCACTTTGCACAGTTGCTCATGTTATCAATTTGTCACCTACTGTAGCTTTGGATGGTAATGTTCTTGATAGAGTTTGGTTTGGTTAGATGATTACTTGAGAGTTTTTAGTTGCAAAGCATCTATGCATGTGCCTAAGGATGAGACGTCGAAATTGGATTTTAAGACTCGACAATGTATCTTTGTTGGTTATGGTCAGGATGACTTTGGTTATCGATTGTATGATCCAATTAAGAAGAAACTTATTAGAATTCGTGAAGTAGTGGTTTTTAAACCAAACTATTAAGGATTTTAAGAAGGCAGAGGGAAGAGATTCTTAGAGCAGTGATCGTTTGGTTGATGTTAAGCTAGTTTTATAAATGATACCCCAAATGTAGCTAGAAATGACGATTAAGATCATAATTTTCAATATGCCAATGAAGATGGTGATCAAATGCAACATGATCAACAATGTGTAGACACTTTTGGTACTCCAATACACGATGTTGCAATAGATCAACAACCGACACCTATAACTGCTCTAGCGACTTCTATTAGAAGATTTGTTAGAGAGAGGAGACCTTCATCACATTATTCTCCCAGTGAGTATGTACTTATCTCTGAAGGGGGAGAGAAATTTTTTTTTGAGGAAGCCATGGATAGTGAGCAGAAGGAGAAGTGGTTTAAAGCAATAGAAGATGAGATGAAATTACTTCATGACAATCTCACATTTGATCTAGTTAAATTGCTTAAGAATTGACAAGTTTGGAAGAACTGATGGGTTTTCAGATTGAAACATAAAGATGGTACTTCAATTTCACAATACAAAGCTAGATTGGTTGTTAAAGGCTTTTATCAAAAGAAAGGAGTTGATTTTAAAGAAATCTTTTCTTCAGTAGAGAAGGTGTCATACATTCGAGTTGTGTTAGGTTTGGCAAAACACTTTGATATGGAGATTGATCAGATGGATGTTAAAATTGTGTTTCTTCATGGTGATATGGTTCAAGAGATATATATGGAGCAACCAAAAGATTTTAGAGTCAATCTTCTGGTTAATTTTTAAGAAAAGATTTTAATAACTGATAAATCATGACTAGAATAATATTCCACAAGGTCATCGAGCATCACCTTCCTCAATTTTTATATTTAAAACATCATCTGGTTGTCAAACTAGCTAGACCAATTCAAGGACTACTTAGCTATGATCGGGATCATAATATACATTCAATGATCACATGAGTTATTCGTAGCCTAAAAAAAATATTTTTCGTTTCACTATGAATATATTGGTGATATTAAGCTACTATTTAAAAAAAAAAGGTTTGACAAGTTCTATTTGTAATACGTAATGGTACTTTAGTTATGTATCCTGGATTGAACGTAAATAAACAAGAAAATGAAGAAATTCAGAAATACCTGATTTTGATCTTTATAACTTCAATCGAGCTTTTCAAAGCCGAAATGAGTGCAAATCCACTGCCATCTTCCCATAGAGATTAATTCCAATTACTTTCCTAAATTATCCATATATGTAAAACAGGGTGGTTTGGGTACAGATGAGAAAACAAAGTAAATTTGAATATATAAAAGCAACTCAAATTAAATAGAAATAAAGTGATAAAATTGATGAATGGTGTAAAATCTAGTTCTTCGGTTTAATCTCGACCTACGCACAATTTCACATACATCATTGCATAATCTTCTTCCCACCTCTCTTTAGACTATTGATTGGGAATTAAAAATAAGCTCTGTTAATCCCAGTTTTTACTTAGGTCATAGTTAGTTAAGAAGAGCTTGTTAACTAACCTTAACTATCAGATAACCTAAAATAGGCTCTTTAAGTTTAATTGGAAAGTTGCCTTACTAGTGAGAAAAGTAGACCAATCTAAAAAAAACAAACCAATCTAAGTAATAATCACACAAGCTTAGATTATTTAACCTAGGTTACGTTATCCCTAATGATATAATACCATTAGTTGCTACAAACGAATTCAAACACGACTATTACATACCATATTCAAAGTTTTAACAATAGGTTCTTATGAAAAACAACCCAATAGAGCATCAAAATTCATTCTTACATAATACCCAATCTATAAACACAAGATAACGTAAATAATCTAAAAAGAGGGAAACAAAACGATATGTAACATCCCGTTACTGTTAGCAAGGGTATTCTGGTAATTGGGGCAGATTAATAGGATTTCATTGCATTCACTGATTGAGCATGTTACTGGCCTCTAATTATAGAAGAATAGGTTTATTGCATATGCATTTATTCATAGGTACATGCATTCATGATTCTCCGGTATTGACTGTGAGTATGAATTGATTTGATTGTGAACTGACTAAACTGACTGAATTGTGATTAAGTAAGGAATTAGGAATTTCTGGGTTCAAACGATTGATTTAGAATTGTTTATGGGTGATTGGTAATCTATAGTGGCTTATAGGAAATTTTCGAAAAATTCGGGGGAAAATGCCCGGACCGGAAATATTTGGGCGACTGACCGATTGACTGTATAATAATGAAAGAATGGTCCAATGGCAATGAAAAAAAAATTAGAATTTTACTGATAGGAAATAAATATGTTGAGCCATTGAAATTTAGAGACTGAAATTTGGACTGATTTGGAGACCTAAGTCTATAAATAACTAGGTTTGAAATTTGGGGAAATACCTAAGGCATTATCGTTTTTCCCTCTTCCCCTTCTCCACGGTGATTCGACTCCTCCCATCGGTGAGAGATCCTTCAATTTCTTCTTATGGTTTCTCTTCATTGTGTTAGGCTAACTTGTTTATTGTGGTTGCTGAAGGATTGAGAAGCTTTTAGAGGAATTAATCGTTGGTTTTGAAAGATCTAGGGTTTACGGTGATTTTGGAGAAATCGTGGATTTGAGCTTGATTGGTAAGTATTTATGGTTTAATGTTGTTATTTATGGTTTCTTGATGCATTTATGGTATTGAATGAGTTAGATTGGGTAGTTGGAGTGTTTAATGGAGGTTTATATAAGTATTAATGGCAGAAATCGATCGGAGAAGACGACCGGACCGTCGCACGTCGCGATGAGCGCAGTGACGTTGGGGCTTCGTCGCGACGAGTAATTAATTTAATTCGTCGCAACGAGCTCGGATGGACGTCGCAACGAGCCTGGGTTTGTACGTCGCAACGAGCTATTTCGCCTACGTCTCGACGAGCCGCGCAGGATTTATTCGCCGCGGCGAACGTCTTTGACGTCGGGACGAGCGACCTTCTCACGTCGCGGCGAAGGGCGCAAGGTCGTGGCGAAGGGAACTGTTTCATTGGTTTAATTATGGTTTATTGGGCATAACTTTTGGTGTAGACCTCCGATTGAGATGATTCCAGATTCGTTATGAACTAGGGAAAGAGGTCTACAATTGAGGATAATTATGGGAATTGGAACTGATCTATATGGTATTGAATTATAGAGATTAAGGTCAATGATGGTTCATAGTGTGACCTAAGTGTCAAATTGAGACTATTGGAGTTTTAATTGGAAATTTGCAATAGAGGTTTTGATCGGATGAATAGGAATTGCTACAGGAGATTGAATTGAGGAAATTGACTGAATTTTAGGAATGGACCAAATTGTTGTCGATAAATTGAATGACGAGTTAGAATTGGGCATGAGATGCCAAAATTGGGTATTAGCACCGGAAATCGTGAACATGTATTGTACATCATTTTACTGAGACATATGCATTACTGAATTGAATAATTGAGCATCTAGTAATGAGACCGTATTTTTACTGTTATAGAGGCCCCGTTGGACCGTCATCCTACGGACATTGCTGGGATTTCCAGGCAGTAGCTCGGAAGTTACAGGTGAGTAACCTAGTTGGTTTCTCAAATTCCTGATTGCTTATATGTTCTACGTGAATTACATGCAAAAGTGAAATGTATGATTACTGTATGATTACTGGCATGTATTGGATTGAATTGCATGCTTGTACTGTACTGGATTGGACTACTGCATGACACTGGAAATTTGTAATACTGGGCTTTTATAGCCATATCACTGGATTACCAAGTACTGCTACACTGGGCTTTATAGCCATACACTGTAAATTACTGAACACTGCACTGCATGCATGATCAGATAATGGACGTGCCCCAAGTTGCTATTATCACTGAAAAGAGCCTCGAGCTCTCACATTTGTCTTCGACGCCTGGCAGGGGAGAAATCCCTGACGCGTCCCCACTGTTTACTGACTGAGCACTTGGGCACAATACTGAATAACTGGAAAAGAGTCACATATGCATTGTACATACATGAATGACTGTTTTGTGACGATTACTGAATTACGTGATGACATGAATTACTGTAAACTGTTACTTGTTACTGCAAACTGTTATAGGCTACTGCAAATTGTTACATGCGACTGTCAATTGTTATATTATATACTGCTAATTGAATATCACTGTAGTATGCTGTATGCCATGTGCGTAATGCATGATTTGAGTGAACCATCGATGATGGTTTCTCACTGAGTTCGTAAACTCACCCAAAAATTGCAACCTATTTTTCAGGACTGTTAGAGTAGACTCCTAGCTCCGAAGATATTCTTTTCCTGCCGTGTGAGCTGCTGGCAAGAGACGTGATGATACACAGGTCGGTCAACTGGGTTAGCTTTTGAGGATGCCTTAGGATAGACGTTTGTATCAGTTTCCTTTTTGGTTTTGTTTAGGGGACTGATAGACTTGTCTATTTTGACATTGGATGACTGTACCAGATCATTATTTTAGATTTTTAATTTACTGATTTCTGTTATATTGTGGTTTTATTTACTGCGATGCCATATGGATTTTAGCAATATTTTCTGGTAGTGAACCTTTATCACGGGATATGTGTCAGAGCGATCTTCGGGCGTTCCGATATGTACCCTACGATGAGGGGGCGCTACACGATACATAATGATGATAGACCAATCTAAAAAAACAAACCAATCTAAGTAATAATCACACAAGCTCAGATTATTTAACCTAGGTTACGTTATCCCTAATGATATAATACCATTAGTGGCCACAAACGAATTCAAACACGACTATTACATATCATATTCAAAGTTCTAACAATAGGTTCTTATGAAAAACAATCCAATAGAGCATCAAAATTCATTCTTACACAATACCCAATCCAGAAACACAAGATAACGTAAATAATCTAAAAAGAGGGAAAGAAAACGATACATAACGATGATATACCTAAATGTGCTCCTCAACTACTTCACCTCCAAACCAACGTTGGGAAGGTTAGCTCTCTATCTTCTCCATCAATCTCCAAGAAAGACTCATGAATAACCTATGAGATGTGAAAAACAAAGGAGAGAATAAAGAAAATCGAGTTTGTTTTCTCAAAATGCATCTGCCATCACAACTTAATGCTTTTATAGTAAAAAAACTAGGTTAAAAATGGGACAGGTGGAAAGTCATGGGCATGACTTGGTGTGTCATGCCTATGAAACCTAGACGGGCATGACTTAGGCCTCACACATCTTATGGCCATGATTTTTATTCTTCTTCATTCTTTTGGCGTTTTCTTGTTTCATCTTAATTCTAATCCTTCTTCTCCTTCTTGCTTCATAAAGACAATAAAGTATGAATCTTGAGAAGATGACTCTATGCTTTTGGCTCACTTTAGCTATTATGCTTCCAAATTGTGCATAAAATCAAATATGAACTAAAGTGAATATCTTAAGTACTTTCATATCATTAATCGCTAAGTATTATAAAATAAATATACAATCAATTAAGCATATATCATCAAGAGAGAGTATCAACAAAGACAGATAATGGGAGGATCTTACTCAGTCTCTGAACATTCAGTGTTGTTGGCTAATCAAAATCAACAAAGATCATCATCTGACTTAGGAAAGAATTGCAAAAATCAACCTACTCAAAAGTTTAACAATTTTGTGTGTTCCTTATTTTCCTAGTTTAAATAAAAGTTCTAAGCCATTTGTAGTTATATATTCAGATATATGGAGACTTGCAAAAATTCATTCATAGTTTAAGACTAAATATTTTGTTATGTTCATTGATGAATGTACATGTATGAATTAGATATCACTACTTACGAAAAAAGTGATGTTTGTATTGCACTTCGAGAATTTCGCATCATAGTGAGCTCTTAATATCAAAAACCAATTCAAGTATGGCAAAATTGATAATGCCATGGAGTTTGTGCATGCCATTATTGGAACTTTTTTGGATCAGCTTGGAATTCGACATCAGACTTTATGCACTTATACTACACAACAGAATGGTTGCTTAGCAAAAATGAGGAATAGATAAATATTAGAGGTGGTATATACTTCTCTCTTTGGGATGAATATGCCATGTTTTTATTGGGGAGAAGCAGTAAAATCTGCCAGTAAAATCTGCTATTAATCTCATCAGTAGATCAACATCTTTAGTTTTAGATTTTCAAACTCCTTAAAAAAATACAAGCCTTACTTTCAATTCCTCATCTCCCCAACCCTGAACCTAGAGTTTTTGGTTGTACAGTATACATTCATATCCCTAAGATCTTAAGAACTAAACATGATCCTTATGCAAAAAAGATGTGTATTTGTTGGATATTCATATTTCAAAAAGGGGTCTCAATATTATGATCCTAAAACTCAAAAAATTGCATATAACCTTGGATGCCTCTTTTCAAGAGTTAGAACTATATTATTCAAGGGGAGTTTTAGCTTCTTCCCTTCAGGGAGAAAATACTGGTGGAGGGAATATGTTACAAGGAATATTAGGAAATGCAAATGAGTGCTTAGAACTGGTTGAAGTTGTCGATATTCCAGGCGATGTAGATGAGTGTTCAGAATTGAAAGAATTTGATAACAATGACAGCGATGAAAAACAGCCTAGTAATATGTACTTGCCTACTTTAAAACCACTAGCTGAAGGGTCAATCTAGAATATCCAAAATGGCAACTCTCAGGTAATCTCAAGTCCAGTAACTAATAATTATAGTAATGAATCTCTTGTTTCAAGATACTCACAAAGATTGAATAAAGTTGTACAAAAGAAACAATATAAATATGATTTTAACACCAATGTCAAATTACCTATCAAAAATTATATTTCTATTCAAAAATTGTTTGAGTCTTATACACTTGCTGTTAATCAATTATATGGTGTTTTTGTTCCTACTAATGTGCAGGAAGCTTTGAATGATCCAAAATGGACTAATGCAATAAATGAAGAGATGGAAGCCTTGCAAAGGAACTCTACTTAGGACCTTGTTTCATTACCTAAAGGAAAGAAAACAATAAGGTGTAGATAGACATATACTGTGAAACTCAAGGTTAATGGAAGCTTAGATAGATATAAAGTAAGGCTGGTTGCAAAGGGTTATACACAAAATTTTGGAGTAGATTACCAAGAGACCTTTTCACTGGTAGTCAAGCCAGATACAACCCACATTCTCGTCTCTATTGCAATAACTAGGGAATGACCCCTAAAATAGTTGATTTTAAAAATGTTTCCTTAATAGAGATCTAGAAGAAGAGGTATACATAGAGTTGCCACCAGGTGTGAAGCTTGGTTTATCAAATAAAAATAAAGTTTGCAAGTTGAAAAAATCATTATGAGGGCTTAGGCAATCACCTAGAGCCTGGTTTGGGATAATTTCAATGATAATGAAAGCTTTCGGTTTTAAACAAAGTGCCACAAATCATACCTTATTTATAAAACATAATGGAGGTAAAGTAATAATTTTAATTGTGTATGATTATATACTGTGAAACTTAAGATTGATGGGAGCATACACAAATGTAAAGCAAGGCTGGTTGCAAAGAGTTGTACACAAAAGTCTAGATTGGATTACCATGAGACCTTTGCACCAGTAGTCAAGCTGGATACAGTTTGCATTCTCATCTCTATTGCAATAAGTTGGAAATGGCCCCTAAAATAGTTTGATGTTAAAAATGCTTTCCTTAATGGGGATCTAGAAGAAGAGGTATACATGAAGCTACCACCAGGTCTGAAGCTTGGTTCATCAAATAGAAATAAAGTTTGTCAGTTGAAAAAATCATTGTATACATTATAAATAATGAAAGCTTTCAGTTATAAACAAAGTGGTGTAAATCATACCTTGTTTATAAAATACAAAGGGGGTAAAGTAATAGCTTTAATTGTGTACGTTAATGATATGATATTGGCAGGAGATGATTGTGAAGAGATGAAGCTCTACAAGAACACTCAACCACTGAATTTGAACTGACAGACATAAGACAGCTCAAATAATTCCAAGGCATTGAGGTAGTAAGGACAAATCAAGGAATTTCTCTTTCACAAAGAAATATGTACTTGACCTATTGACTGAAATAAGAATGCTTGCCTGCAAACCAGCTGAAATGCCTATGGAAATGAATTATCAGCGTGGAATTTTCCTAAATCAAATTACAACAATTATAGGGCGCTATTAATGGTTAGTTGGGAGGTTAATTTATTAGTCTCATACTAAGTCAGATATAACATATGGAGTGAGTGTTGTTAGTCAATTTATACATTAGTCGAGTGAAGAACATATGGATGTAGTATATTGAATCTTGAGATACTTGAAAGGCTTTCTAGAAAAAGGTTTATTCTTTTCAAAGAATAGTGTTTCCAATATCGAAGGATACACAAATGTGGATTGGGTAGGTGATCAAAGAACCAAAAAATCTACATCTGTTTTGTGGAAGGAAATCTTGTAACTTAGAAAAGCAAGAAACAAAAGGTTATTGCAAGGTCAACTGCAGAAGCTGAGTTTTGTGGTATGACTTGTGGAATATATGAATTATTATGAGTTAAGCATGTTCTATCATATTTGGGGATTGAGCATACAAACCTATGAATCTTTGTTGTGATAATAAGGCCGCCATTATGCACAAAATCATATACAACATGACTGTATCAAATATGTTGAAATTGACAGACATTTTATCAAGGAAAATTTAGATCAAAAGATTATTCAGTTTTTAGACGTCAAGTATGAAGATCAATTTGATGATGTACTTACAAAGGTAGTTTCAAAATTGGCATTTCATAATTTGATTGGCATGTTGGGCACATTGGATATTTATGCTTTAACTTGAGGGAAAGTGGGACCTGATTTGTTGATTTGGATAATATACACAGATAAATCTAATTTATTAGATTGCATAAATATATAATGATAAATATAACATGTTAGACAGGATAAACAGACGAGCCTTTTAGAGTTTTTCTTAAAATAGAATTCTATCCAAAGTGTAATTATATTTCGATATATTGTTTCATGAGTAAATAATAAATTGCAATTTTTATTTACCCTAAAATATATCTTTGTTTTACGTGAATTTCGTAGGTAATGAGACATGAGACCACGAATTTAGGGCTGGCATATTTTAAGTATTTTCTATAATGGATAAGGATCGAGTCAAATACTTACTAGGCAAAAAAATACTGTAGCTGTTTGTACCTGACGGGTGTCGACATATTTATCTATACAACGAGCTTACGCGCTAACACTTGCTTACTCTAATTTTATGAACTTCGCGAGTGTAACCAGTGTGATTTTGGACCTACTAGATCTCATGAAAAGGTGGTGATGTGACATGCGGTAATTTATTATTTTTGGACTTTAGGTCCAAGACAAACTCCCCTCCCCCTCCCCTGGACAGGTTGCTTCCACGTAATCTTACTTTCTTAAGTTAACTGTAGATGTTGTGTGTAATAATTTGATTTGAAGATAAGGAGTTGAAATAGATGTACATGATATTTTATACATTTTAAAAACATATCTGCATATTAGATTATAAACTCACAATTGCCTGTTAAAACAAGAAACTGGGTCAGTTACAACGAATGTAACATCATTACTTTTGAGGAATTTGTATGTGTTAGCATAGCACATGCGTTGGCGGGGAGATTCAAATTGATTGATTGATGATAATGATGGTCTGCCCCTTGAATTTTACAAAATAAAGGTAATAATTAATTTTAAGTTTAATTATAAACAATTATTTAAACTTACGTGGTTATTTAATTTAGATTATTAATTAAATAAGATCTTATATTAGTATCTCGAGGGTGTCGGCCAACAAAACTTTACTTCAGTATAATCCTGCACTTTAAGAAGTGGGACGCAGGCTAAAATCATCATCCAAAGCGTCTTTTTCCATCCCAAAAAAAAAAACAAAAGAGACAGATTCTTCAATGCTTTGGCAATTGGATGGATGAGTATAAAATTGAAGAGTTACACGTTTCGATGAATTTGTGATTGTTAACATCTTTGTCGTTATCTTCTTCTCTAATCGTAAGTGCAATGGAAATGAATCATCGTTATGGACCAGTGAAAAGTAGTATCGATATACTTCCCCTCGTCATGACAGTCACTGTCTATTAAAAAAGGGATAAGACGAAAAAAAAATCATATCTTCATTCAAGTCACCGAGTCTCAGGCAAATTCTGACCCACCGGTTCTTGGAAACGAGGTGCGTATTATACAAGATGAGGCACTATGATTTAGAATCATTATCAGTTCTGACTAGTGTTTCAACCGCAGGAGATAAAAAGATGATTGGTTGTGTTCCCACCATATGGCAATAGCTTACGGAATGGTAGCTCAATAATGAAAGGCGTATGTTTCAACATAACAAAATTTTGAGGTCACAGATTCGACTCCTATATGTTTCAAGAGAGGATAGGATTCTCTAAAAGACCTGGAGGTCAAAGAGGACAATACCCGGCAGTGAAGGGCGCGCCCCAAACCACTTGCAAAGAAGCATTTTATTGTTATCGTTAATGTTAAAGCATTTCTTATCACATTGTATGTAATGTTAAAGATATACATTGGTACTAATTCTTTTAATCATATTTTCAGCAATTATTTTCAAATGTTAATTGATAAATTTAATTTAGGTGTGAATTTATCCATCTAAAATAATTTATTGACTCACGGCATTAAATGAATTAATGAAACAAAGCGGGACGGGACCTTATCTCAAGGGAGGTTGTTTCCAAAACAACTTGTATTGATTAAATTGCAAACTATCATGGTGGGGTTGTGTAAGTTTTAACTCAGAGTTCAAAGCCCCACATCAATCTAAAGTAGACTATTGATCTAATGGAAGCCAAAATTATTGTTATTGGAGTCATTTACATCTTTGAGCATTAGTGACAACATTTCACAATCGTGACATGATGCCATCAATAGAATAGCTAGTGAACTATTGGTAAATGCAAAGCGTGCAACTCGGCTCATTCAGATTTCAAATCGGTATATGAACGGATAATTATTTGGGATGGTTCTATCAAGACGATGATAATCAAGTTAATTATCATGGTTAAGATAAGTTTTAATTAAACGGTTTCAGAAAATTAGATTGCTCTTATAATTTTCTCACTTTAATATCATTCATAATACTGATTTGTCAACTTCATATTTTTAAATCAACACATATGCAAGCTTTTTTTCTCTTTATGTATTCATATTTGTACACTACTTTATATTTGTTAAAGGATAACTATGTTAAGACTCTCTTGTCATTTTACGTTTTCTTAAGTTAGTTCTCAAAACTTTAAACGTTCCAATTTGAATCTTATATACTAAAATGCTAGAATAATTTACCCTATTGTCACATAACCATTAAAAACATTAATAAAATAGATGGCCACATGAAAGTTGACAATATTAGAATAAAAGTTAAAACTAAATTGTCATATTGGGACTCAAATAAAATATTGAAAAAAGACTAAAAAGAATATTGTCATATTTAGTGTTATATTATGATTAGAAAGTTTGATTGTACTAAATTTTAAGTGTTATCGATATATTTATTAGTGTTTTATATTAATATTCAAGACTTATTAAGTAATAATTCAAACATTTTAAATTATTGTTTTAATAACAAAATAACAACCATAAGTCAGTTAAAATAGTACATGGTCTTATTCCTAAGTAATAGAGAGTTTTAAAACGCTCCACATTCTAAAAATAAATAATAATAAAAATAACAACAACAACAACAATAATAATAAGTAGAGAAATGTAAATATTTAAAAGTTTAGGCTAAATACAAGAGGAAAATATTAAAAGACTTACGAGAATGACAATGATCTCTTTATATGAGATTCTTTATCCGTATCCTAGTACACTAAAATTTTCTATTATGGGTCATGTCCTCAATAAATTCCATCATAGTCATATTCTTTTTGATCACCTATTCTCAATTCTTCTTAAGCCTTCTTTTTTTTCCTATTATAATTTCTAAATATAATCTTCTATCATCTTCTCACTAAAGTATCTGAGTGCCTCCTTTTAACATATTCTAACTACCTAAGCTTTATCTCTCTTAATTTTTCGATAATATTAATCACCTTTAATTTGTCTCTTACTATTAAATTTTCAAACTTATCTTTTCTAGTAAGGTTGTACGTCTAACGGAATATCCTCATCACTGTCACTATCAGCTTATGACTATGCACTTATTTGATGGATCAACACTCCGTCCTATAAAGCATGTTTGGCCTAATTGTTAAATGATAACATTTACCTTTAAGTTTGAATAGTACCTCCTTCTCATATAGAACTCCTAATGCACTTCTTCATTTAAGTCACTCTGATCTGATATGGTGAACTATATCTTCATCAATCTCTCAATTGCTCTAGATGATAGATCCTAAATACTTAAAAATACTTCTTTTATGATATAATTTGTGAACCAATCTTTACCTTCCCATAGGTAGCCACCCTATGTCTTGAAAAGTTACACTCTACATTCTCAGTCATATTTCTACTCAATTTAAGTCCTTCAACTCTAACATTTGTCTCCAACGTTCAAGCTTGACATTGACATCTTCTTTTATCTCATCCACTAAAACAATGTTATCAGCAAACAATATACATCAAGGCACATCCTCTTAGATATCCTTGGTGAGCTCGTCAATCACTACTGTAAAAAAAAGAGGCTTAAAGAGGAGCTTTGATGTTGAGCCCCGTTTTTAAAACCCAACAATCCATCTGGAGTCATAGAGCACGAGCGGGTTTCCTTGAAGGGTTATTTCAATAAATCCTCATTTTATTTCCATCAATCTTTTTCAATCTAACATCAAAAGCTACCAATTTTTGTGGAGATGTAGAAAAATTCAATAGGAGTCTATTGCTTCAAGAATCACCTCATTTGGAGATCAAATGACGAAGTCATGGACAAAAAAATCCAACATGTTTATGTCCTTAAATATTTTTGTACCTCTCTTGACGCAATTGCCATAACTTTTCCTACAGATGTCGGATTGAGTTTGTTCTTTGACCATTTGGAAGAAGACTTCTAGATCTACAATTTCATGTAGACCTTAAAGTGAGATTCTGCCTCTAAAAGGATGAAAAATAGGACAGCAAATGGCGATATAACTAACACGTTCAAACTAAGATGATCCAAAACTAAGACGGTCAAAGTAAGACGATCCAACTAAGACGGTCAAACTAAAGCGGTCAAACTAAGACGGTCAAACTAAGACAATCCAAAACTAAGACGGTAAAATTAAAATGGTTAAACTAAGACGATCCAAAACTAAGACGATCAAACTAAGACGATATAAACTAAGACAATCCAAAACTAAGACGATACAAATTAAGATCAATCACCATAGCTGTCACATACACACGTTCTATGCAACATCACAACTTGTAAAGATCATAACTTTCCACTACGACATCCAAAACTTACAAAATTTATATTGTTGGAAAGCTGAAAAGATCATCTACAACTTTCAAGAAGATTATTTTTATCAGTTCTACCTAGATCATTCCAAATTTTCCTCAGAATTCAGCACACAATTTTACCCTTATGAAAAAATTGAAATATAAAATGTACACTACAAGATAATAAGCACATCCACAACAGAACTTCTTCAATACTCAATTCATTTCCAAATCAAAATGAAGTTCACACATAACTTCCATACATAGCTGTAATTACATATCGACATTAAATAAAAGTCTTAACCCAAGTTACAAAAATATATTGGATGCTCAATGTTCAATATGCTTAGAAAGCTATTCGAAAGTCTAGCCATTAACTTAGTACAAAAGCTAACTATCTTGGAATTTATCCAATTGCCTTGCAAAGATCACTGATCTTCTCGATCTGCACATGAGGAGTGGAAAAATATTGGGTTGAGCTACACAACTCAGTGGCTAAGATATTTATAGCTATTGGTAACAAGTCACACAATCAAATATATATATATATATATGTGTGTGTGTGTGTGTGTGTGAATATTCATATTTACAACCATGTCATTTCTTAATCTAGCAAAGCAAGTTCAACATCCACAATTCTACTCAATTGAAGTCCTTCAACTCTAACATTTGTCTCCAACGTTCAAGCTTAACATTGACATCTTCTTTTATCTCATCCACTAAAACAATGTTATCAGCAAACAATATACATCAAGGCACATCCTCTTGGATATCCTTGGTGAGCTTGTCAATCACTACTGAAAAAAAAAAGCGGCTTAAAGAGGAGCTTTGATGTTGAGCCCCGTTTTCGTAGCCCAACAATCCATCTGGAGTCATAAAGCGTGAACGAGATTCCTTGGAGAGTTATTTCAATGAATCCTCATTTTATTTCCATCAATCTTTTTCAATCCAACACCAAAAGCTACCAATTTTTGTGGAGATGTAGAAAAATTCAATAGGAGTCTATTGCTTCAATAATAACCTCATTTGGAGATCGAATGACGAAGTCATGGCCACAAAAATCCAACATGTTTATGTCCTTAAATATTTTTGTACCTCTCTTGACGCAGTTGCCATAACTTTTCCTATAGATTTCGGATTGAGTTTGTTCTTTGACCATTTGAAAGAAGACTTCTAGATCTACAACTTTCATGTAGACCATAAAGTGAGATTCTGTGTCTAAAAGGATCAAAAATAGGACAGAAAATGACGATACAACTAACAAGGTCAAACTAAGACGATCCAAAACTAAGACGATCAAAGTAAGACGATCCAACTAAGACGGTCAAACTAAGGCGGTCAAACTAATACGGTCAAACTAAGACAATCCAAAACTAAGACGGTAAAAATAAAATGGTTAAACTAAGACGGTCAAACTAAGACGATATAAACTAAGACAATCCAAAACTAAGACGATACAAATTAAGATCAATCACCATAGCTGTCACATACACACGTTCTATGCAACATCACAACTTGTAAAGATCATAACTTTCCACTACGATATCCAAAAATTACAAACTTTATATTGTTAGAAAGCTAAAAAGATCATCTACAACTTCCAAGAAGATTATTTTTATCAGTTCTACCTAGATCATTCCAAATTTTCCTCCGAATTCAGCACACAATTTTATCCTTATGAAAAAATTGAAATATAAAATGTACACTACAAGATAATAAGCACATCCACAACAGAACTTCTTCAATACTCAATTCATTTCCAAATCAAAATGAAGTTCACACATAACTTCCATACATAGCTGTAATTACATATCGACATTAAATAAAAGTCTTAATCCAAGTTACAAAAATATATTGGATGCTCAATGTTCAATATGTTTAGAAAGCTATTCGAAAGTCTAGCCATTAACTTATTACAAAAGCTAACTATCTTAGAATTTATCCAATTGCCTTGCAAAGATCACTGATCTTCTCGATCTGCACATGAGGAGTGGAAAAATATTGGGTTGAGCTACACAACTCAGTGGCTAAGATATTTATAGTTATTGGTAACAAGTCACACAATCAAATATATATATATGTGTGTGTGTGTGTGTGTGTGTGTGTGTGTGTGAATATTCATATTTACAACCATGTCATTTCTTAATCTAGCAAAGCAAGTTCAACATCCACAATTCTACTCAATTGAAGTCCTTCAACTCTAACATTTGTCTCCAACGTTCAAGCTTAACATTGACATCTTCTTTTATCTCATCCACTAAAACAACGTTATCAGCAAACAATATACATCAAGGCACATCCTCTTGGATATCCTTGGTGAGCTCGTCAATCACTACTGAAAAAAAAAGCAGCTTAAAGAGGAGCTTTGATGTTGAGCCCCGTTTTCACAGCCCAACAATCCATCTGGAGTCATAAAGTGTGAACGGGATTCCTTGGAGAGTTATTTCAATGAATCCTCATTTTATTTCCATCAATCTTTTTCAATCCAACACCAAAAGCTACTAATTTTTGTGGAGATGTAGAAAAATTCAATAGGAGTCTATTGCTTCAATAATAACCTCATTTGGAGATCGAATGACGAAGTCATGGCCAAAAAAATCCAACATGTTTATGTCCTTAAATATTTTTGTACCTCTCTTGACGCAGTTGCCATAACTTTTCCTACAGATGTCGGATTGAGTTTGTTCTTTGACCATTTGAAAGAAGACTTCTAGATCTACAACTTTCATGTAGACCATAAAGTGAGCTTCTGTGTCTAAAAGGATCAAAAATAGGACAGAAAATGACGATACAACTAACAAGGTCAAACTAAGACGATCCAAAACTAAGACGATCAAAGTAAGACAATCCAACTAAGACGGTCAAACTAAGGCGGTCAAACTAAGACGGTCAAACTAAGACAGTCCAAATCTAAGATGGTAAAACTAAAATGGTTAAACTAAGACGATTCAAAACTAAGACGGTCAAACTAAGACGATATAAACTAAGACAATCCAAAACTAAGACGATACAAATTAAGATCAATCACCATAGCTGTCACATACACACGTTCTATGCAACATCACAACTTGTAAAGATCATAACTTTCCACTACGATATCCAAAAATTACAAACTTTATATTGTTGGAAAGCTGAAAAGATCATCTACAACTTCTAAGAAGATTATTTTTATCAGTTCTACCTAGATCATTCCAAACTTTCCTCTGAAGTCAATACACAATTTTACCCCTATGAAAAACTTGAAATATGAAATGTACACTACAAGATAATAAGCACATCCACAACAAAACTTCTTCAATACTCAATTCATTTCTAAATCAAAATGAAGTTCACACATAGCTTCCATACATAGCTGTAATTACATATCGACATTAAATAAAAGTCTTAACCCAAGTTAAAAAAATATATTGGATGCTCAATGTTCAATATGCTTAGAAAGCTGTTCGAAAGTCTAGCCATTAACTTAGTACAAAAGCTAACTATCTTGGAATTTATCCAATTACCTTGCAAAGATCACTGATCTTCTCGATCTATACATGAGGAGTGGAAAAATATTGGGTTGAGCTACACAACTCAGTGGCTAAGATATTTATAGCTGTTGGTAACAAGTCACACAATCAAATATGTGTGTGTGTGTGTGTGTGTGTGTGAATATTCATATTTACAACCATGTCATTTCTTAATCTAGCAAAGCAAGTTCAACATCCACAATTCCAATTCATAACTCATAACTCAATGCATAATCAAAGCATAACACACAAATGTCATTATAGCTTAACATATCAAAATGCAAATGCACAAACAATTGGCTCGAGGGTTCCGTGGAACAAAACAGAGAAACTGAGGTTTACTCTATAAATGAAACGAGTCCACTTTCGGATCTCGTGGGCCACAAGGAGAAGGCTTTATGTCGACGTGCACGTGACTACGAAACGGTTCCTCTCTCGCCCAAACACAATCAAATTCCATGCTTAATTCAACCATTCACAATCTCATATTCTTATACTTTTTCTTTATACAAAATGCCATGACTCAATGCAATGGCATAATATGATCATACACACAATTCAATTATTTTATCACAATGTCATACATCATAATGCAATTTCAACATCACAACATTTCAAGCAAGTCATTTTAACACACCATACCCACACAAGGCATTTTGCCCATTACACAATAGCTATAAATAAATTACCCACCTTATAACTCTTGAAAATCCAAATTCAATGGTGCCCTTCCTCTTGCTCTTGGGTAGGTTCTTGATTTCCTAACACAATCAAAATTCCCGTTTAATTCCAATTCCATTGGAAATCCCTCAAATTTTCATAATCATAACAAAATGAAATTAACACAAATCAAGCTCAAGCTTAACCTACCCATAGTCCATATAGGTTAGAAAACCCAAAACCTAACTTAGAAACCCATCTTCTTCCTCTAGTCATTCCCAACACAAAAACCTCCTTCTCTCTCTAAACTTCTTCATTCACAACACAACAACCAATTTCTTTACTAAAGCAAGAAGAAGATGGTGAACTTACCTTAAAAAGCTTGATTCTTCTCTTCTTTCCACGATTTTCCTCCTCCTTCTCTAGCTTTTTCGATTTTTCTTCTCCTTCTCTTCTCTCTCTCACGTTTTCTTTCTTTTCTTCTTCTCCTTGGTTGCTCACGAATTCTCTCCTCTCTTCTTCTAATTCAATTCTTTTTGTTAATGTTTCTTCCAAAATTGCCCCCACTTACTTGCCCTTTCCAATTTATGCCCCTCCTTTTTCTTTTATGGCTCTACTCCTTTAATCCACTTAACACAAGCCTACTAATTTCTAACACTTCAATCCAATTTCAATTTCTATTGCTTCCCTCAATTTTCTAATTAATGACCCAAATAAAAATAAATAATTAATTAAACAAACAAACAAAACAAAAATAAATAACTAGACAATTAATAAGAATTTATAAAAAATCAGGATCTAACAACTCTCCCCCCTAAAAGAATTTCGTCCTCGAAATTCTTACCTGAGTCATTGAAGAGGTGGGGATACTTCTCCTTCATTATTTCCAAAGGCTCCCATGTTGCCTCTTATATCGAATGGTTCCTCCATAAGACTTTAATCAGCTTTACAATCTTGTTTCTTAAAACCTTTTCCTTTGAATCTAAAATCTCTACTGGTTGCTCTTCATATGTCAAATTCTCCCTTAATTGAACCTCTAAAGGTTGAACTATGTGTGAAGGATCTGATCGGTACTTCCTCAATATCGACACGTGAAAAATATTGTGAATCTTAGATAATTCCGATAGCAAGGCTAACTTATAGGCTAAAGGCCCAATCTTCTCAATGATCTCATAAGGGCCTATTTATCTCAGACTAAGCTTGCCTTTCTTACCAAACCTCAAAACTTCTTTCCAGGGAGAAGCTCTAAGAAACACTTTGTCTCCAACTTCAAATTCTATCTCTTTTCTATGGGAATCTGTGTAGCTCTTCATTCTATCTTGAGCTGCTTTAATTCTTTGTTTCACCAATTTAATCTAGTCAACTATAACCTATATCAACTCAGGTCACCTTCTACATCCCAACAAGTAGGAGTTCTACACCTCCTACCATACAAAGTTTCATAAGGTGCCATCTTAATTCCTGAGTGATAGGAATTATTATAAGCAACTTCTATTAAAGGCAAATGATCATTCCATGAGCCTTTGAAATCCATAACACAAGCTCTCAACATTGCCTCCAGAGTCCGGATTGTTCTCTCCGATTGTCCATCAGTCTGTAGGTGGAAAGTTATACTGAAATGCAACTTAGTTCCCAAATCCTCCTGTAAGCTTTCCCAAAATTTGGAAGTGAACTTGGGATCTCTGTCCAAGACTATCGAACTTCGAATCCCATGAAGTCTGATTATCTCATCTATGTATTCCTTGGCCAAAGCATTTAAAGAATCCGTATGTCTAATTGGTAAGAAATGTTTTGACTTAGTTAGCCTATCAACAATCACCCATATTGCATCATGTTTTTTACTAATCTTCGGTAATCCCATCAAGAAATCCATCATAATCTTCTCCCATTTCCATTTCGGAATCGACAAAAGTTTAAGCTTACCTGAAGGTGCTTGGTGCTCAGCCTTGACTTACTGGCACACTAAGCATCTTTTAGCACGTTCTGCAATTTCTTTCATCATTCATTTCCACCAGAAATGCTCCTTCAAATCTTTATATATTCTTGTACTTTCTGGGTACATTGCATAAGGCGCATTATGTGCCTCATTAAGAATCTCATCTTTCAACTCTTGCATATCTGGAATACATAATCTGTTACCTACCACCACCAATCCATCATCTCTTATCTCTATTTCAGAAGGGTTACCACTTTTAATATGTTCTCTGAGCCTGCTTAAATACTTATCTTGCTTCTGCAACTCTTTAATCTTTTCATTCAATACTAGCCATACTCTAAAGTTAGCCAATATACAATCAAATTCAGCTTGTCTCAATGTCACACTGAGTTTGGCTAATTCTTTCAACAAAAGAAGATATACTGTCTCCACATGTGCCATAGTCGATTTTTTACTCAATGCATCCGCTACTACATTAGCTTTTTCCGAGTGGTAGTCTATCATCAAGTCATAATCTTTTAGTAACTCTAACCATCTTCTCTGTCTTAAGTTCAACTCTTTTTGGCTCATCAAATATTTAAGACTTTTGTGATCTGTAAACACCCTAATGGTGACTCCATACAAGTAATGTCTCCAAATCTTCAATGCAAAAATTATGGCGGTCAATTCCAAGTCATGCATCAGATAGTTCATCTTATAAAGTTTTAATTGCCTAGAAGCATAGGCAATCACTTTATTTTCTTGCATCAATACACACCCTAATCTCTTCCTCGAGGCATCACTATACACTATGTATCCATCATTACCCGAAGGCAAAGTCAAAATCGGTGCACTCGTCAATTTGTACTTAAGCTCCTCAAAGCTTTTCTAACATTCATCTGTCCACACAAACTTTTGATTCTTTCTGGTCAGTTTGGAAAGTGGAGCAGCTATCATGGAAAAGCCCTCCACAAACCTCCTGTGATACCCAGCTAAACCCAAGAAACTCCTCACCTCAGTTACATTCTTAGGTGCTTCCTAGTTCACCACCGCCTCTATTTTTCTCGGATCCACATGCACTCCTTTTTTCGAAACTACATGTACAAGGAACACCACTTCTCTTAGCCAAAATTAACATTTATCAAATTTGGCATATAACTCTTCCTTCCTCAAAATCTTCAAAACAAGCCTCAAATGTTTCTCATGCTCCTTGTCACTCTTAGAATAAACCAATATGTCATCAATGAAGACTATGACAAACTGGTATAAGAAAGGCTTGAAGACTCTATTCATTAAGTTCATGAAAGCTGCAGGTGCATTTGTCAACCCAAAAGGCATGACCAAGAACTCAAAGTGGCCATACCGTGTTCTAAAAGCAGTCTTCGGCACATCAGACTCCTTTATCTTCAACTGGTGGTAACTCGATCTCAAATCTATTTTAGAAAAAAACTCTTGCCCCTTGCAACTGATCAAAAAGATCATCTATGTGCGGGAGTGGATATCTATTCTTGATAGTAACCTGATTGAGATTCCGTTAGTCCACACATGTCCGCAATGACCCATCTTTCTTCTTCACAAAAAGGACCGGAGCTTCTCAAGGTGAAGAGCTCGGCCTAATGTAACCCTTCTCCAATAAATCTTCCAACTGCTCCTTAAGTTCCTTCAATTCCACCGGAGCCATTTTATAAGACGGAATTGAGATTGGCATCGTGCCCGGAAGAAGATCAATAGGAAATTCAATTTTTCAAGGTAAGGGTAATCCTGACAATTCCTCGGGGAAGACATCCAATAATTCCATGACCACAGTTATTTCTTTTAAGTTTCCTTTATCTGCCTTCATGTCTACCACATAGGCCAAATATGCTTCACACCCCTTCCTCATCATTCTCTCTACCATTAGAGCTGAAACAATCCTAGGTGGACTGACTTTCCTATCCCCCCATAGACACTACTATTCTACCTTCATCCAATTCGAAGTCCACTGTCTTCTGTTTGCAATCTAAATTGGCATTGTACTTCTCTAATGTGTACATACCCAAAATCACATCTAATCCTCCCATCCTCAATGGCATTAGATCCATTACTAACTGTTCTTTCCCAATATATATCTCACAACCTCTATAAATTTGACTAATACTAATACATTGGCCGATTGGAGAACTCATCATCAAAGGAGTATCCAATGGACTCAATTATCCTCCATTCACAGTTCTACTCAATGACACAAATGAATGAATAGAACCCGGATTAATCAAAACAATAACATCATCATCAAATAATTCAATCGTACCAGTCACAACTTCTGGAACGATCTTTGCATCCTCCCTCATCATAGAAAACACTCTAGCTGGTACTTGTCCCCTCAGTCTCCCTGGAGGGTTCACTTTTCTGGCCGCATCGGAACTTCTACTGCCCACTTTTGTTACTGTCTTGTGTCCCACTATGTAACATCTCGTTCTCAGATTGAGGGTTAGAACCCTAAAATATGGTACATGAAAGATTAATGAGAGATTAGAAATGTATTTTTATTGCTCTTGCATAATATGTCATACACATATACATGAATAGTAAATTTATCTACACATGAAAATAAGTGTACATGTATTCATGAATAATTCCGGGTAAAATTGTTTATAAATGTGATTGTTATTGAGAATTTTGGGTTGTATGTGTTGAAAAATTGATTTAGAAAATGAAATGGTTGATTTAGAAATTTTGGAGAGTTTTAGGAAAATTTCTCCAAAATTTCTAAAATTTGGGAAAATTTTTAGACTAGAAAAAATGCGAAGTGGCAAGACAAATGATAAATGGTAGCAGAATTTACTGTCTAATGGCAATGAAAATTTTTGTATAAATGATACAGAAATTTATTAACAAGTGCCATTGAAAATTGGGAGTCAATTGAAGTAGAAATTGAAATTGATTGGACTAGTTAAATAAGAGAACTAGTTTAAATCCATGGGAATTTGGACATGTGGTAAGTGACAAGTGTCACTTGCCAAACCATGTATTAAGCCTTTAACTTTTTAATCTTAAAGACCCTCCTTATTGCCTTCCACGATGCTATCATTTATTTGAAAGACAATAAAAAAGTCTTGTATTTTTGCTCACTTCTTCTTCATTTTCGTAGTTCTCTTTATGAGTTTTAACCCTTCAAATATTATATTTCATGCTACTCTTCCACCTTGCTCTCTCCTTCATTCTCACTAAAAGACCCAACCTATTCCTTCATGAAAGTGGATGATGGTGGAGATGAAAGAGTTAGGGTTTAATGGTGATTTTGAAGATTTGGAAGCAAAACCAAGTAAGTTATGCTTTAAATGTTATGGGTATTGTTCAATGGAACTAGAAATGATAGATTAAGCATGAGGAATTGAATGTTGTAAGTAAAGAGTTAAAAATATTTTGATCTGAAACTTTCATGCTTTTTCTATACTGATATAGAGAGTTTTTGACAAAATTTCTTCATGAAAGTTGTAGATATTTCTCTCAGCTTTCCATTGATATAAAGTATGAAATTTTTGGATATTGGAGTTCAGAGATATGATATTTAGAAGTCTGTGATATTACATGGGATGGATATTCGGGACAGCTGAATTCATTTGAAATTTTGATCCTTATAGAGGCAAAATTTGTTCTCGATGTCTCATGAAAATTGTAGATCTTTTTTTTATCTTTCCATTGATATAAAATTTGTAAATTTTGGAGTTCTAGATCAAAAGTTATGGAAGTTTGAAGTTGGGACGTCAATGAAGAAAAAGGATTGCAGGTTCACCCAAACATTGCGGTCATGCATACGCACGATCGCGACTCTGCTGGTCCACCCGATTGTTGCGGTCGTGCATGTGCACGATCGCGACTTCCCTATTTGTTCAAGGAAGGCTATTTTCTAAACATAATTTGATCTTTTGGCTATAACTTCTTTGTCCAACCTCCAAATGACCTGATTTTTAAAGCAATAGATTCCTAACAGATTTCTCTATCTCTCCATAAAAATTTATAGCTTTTTGTTTTGATTTGAAAAATATTGATAGAATCAAAGTGAGTGGATCGGTGGGAAGAGTAAGAGTTAGAGATTTTTACTAAACATGCTTCAGTATTTTGGTGATATATTGACCTGTAGGATTCCAAATAAGATGAATTTTAATTTGGAGTAAACTAGAGATATAGGCCTAAAAATTGTCTCAAGAATTCGAATTTCAATTCTTTCTCTTTTTGGATGAAAGTTGTGCATAGTACACTGTTTTTGAATTGGGATAACCCGATAATGTTTGAGGCATATGTTTCAATTGCTGAGCCAAATTGAGTGATTTTGGTGTAAATAGAAAGATAAGACATAGAGGAACACTTCTCTAGAAGATAGTATGACCAAATTATACCAGTGTCACTTTCTGATTAAATGTAAATAGTGGACCCGAAAGTGTGACTTGGAAAAATTTTAAAGTGAGTTGTTGAGAAAGGAATGGAGATTTTAATGGTTTTATTGAGGCATAATTCTAAGTATTAATTATACTTAGATGAGTTTTGAAATGGGAATGATTTTTTGTAAAGAAATTAATGGTAAAATACTCAGGATTGTCATGAACATGCATTGTACATATTTCATTTCAGTCATGTGCATTATTTAACACTTATGATTGTACAAAGTGTGATGTATGTGTATGTTGCATAAATGGGTTGTGCAGGTTAAAACGTCCACAGTCAGGCATTTCCAGAATTTAGAAGCGAATGCTAAAATGGAGCGTACTGTGAGTAGACCGAGATAGTTTCACTTTATTGTTTGTTATTTGAATTTTTTTATTAATTGACTATTGAATCATTATGTGACTGTGATTTATTGTGATGGGTTCCGAACAGAAGGTCCGATGAATGTGAGGTATGAATGAAATATTGAAGTGTTACTTGTATGTGAATGAGATGAAATAAGTGTGCATAATATGATTATTGAATGCCGGACCTTAGTCCGATGACAAATGTGTTTGAATGTGCATTTGCATGTAAATGAAAAGTGATACTCGACTCTAATGTTGAACGTTGGACTACGGTCCGATGATATGTGAATGTGGGTGAATGTGGATCATACAAATGTGACCGATGCATTTCATTTCATGAATGCATGAAACATAATGGTTATTGTGACTAGAGTAGCCACCGATCAGAGCTTAAAGCTCAACGAGTGAAAATGAGCTTCGAGCTCAAAAGTGAATCAGAGCCTCAGGCTCAATGTTTAATGAGCCCTGTATCCTCCAAGCGGGTAAGGGACAGTTATTAATGAGCCCTATATAGGAAAATTTAGGCACTCAGTCACAACAAAGTAACAAATGGAAAGTGGGTCTCATGTGCACTGCATATGCATAATATGAATGATTATATCTATGGAATGTGAAGTGTGAAATGTTGTGAATGGATTATGTGTTATGCGATTGGGTGAGCCATCGATGATGGTCATTCATTGAGTTCGCAAAACTTACCCAAAATTTGCAAATATTTTTCAAGCTCAGAAGAATACCCCATTAGGCAACGGGAGTATACCTACTATATGCAAGGGAAAGATAGATGTCGGAATCAGTTCGCGTCTGCATTGTATTTCTTTATTTTCGTGCTAAAATGTATATTTCGCATATTTTGTATCATATGTATTTAATAGTTCGGTATGTAACAACTTTTGAAATTGGAAATGTTTTGTATTTGAATTTAGGCCCAAGTGACTAGTGAAATTTTAATGAGTTGTGTATTGGTAATAACCTTCTGTGTTTGAAAATGTTTACCAAACAAAGTGGGCCCAAATTGACTACTGATTTTTGCGTATTTGATTGTATTCAAAAAAAAATTGGTACTAAAATTTAAACGATTGAGTGTTCTGGCATGCCACCCTTACGGGGCACGGACTCGGATATCAATCATCGATGTCGGATTCGGGTCTTGCAGGAGTGGGGTGTTACACACTGTCTCGGCCTTCTTTGAAGCTTGCATCTGACTTCCCTCATGTCTTGGATTCTGAGGGCACTCTGTAACATCTCATCTCCATATTAAGGGTTATGACCCAAAATTTCAGTACATGTGAGCTCAAAGAGAAATTGAGACTAAGGAATGCATTTTTCTTACTCATGCATCATGTTAGCATATAAGCACATAAATACGGAATGTTTTCGCATAAAAAGTGGTATATTAATTCATTGAAAACTTCCAGGTAAAATTGATATTAAATGTGTTTTTATTGAAAATAAGGAGTAGAAGGTGTAGAAAGAGTGATCTTGGTATGAATTGTGATAAGGAAAGATTTAGAAACAAGATTGGTAGTGATCTGGAAAAATATTCACTGAATATGCTTCAGTCTTTTAGCCATAAAGTTTTCTCTAGTAATCCAAACGAGATAATTCTTAATTTGGATTAAACTAGAGATATATGGATTCATTTTGTATGAAGACATCGAACTTCAATTCTGTGTCTAAGAGTCTCAAATATTGTCATGAAGTGAAGAATTGGGTGTAGTGTTGGTGTATGAGTGAAAATTTTGTCTTCGGATTTTAAGGGCAAATATGGACTTGATCTATATATATTTTGGCAAAGTTGCCTTCTGGAAAGTTGTAATGCTTTATTTTATATTTCCAAAGGTATAAAGTTTGTAAATTTTGGATATCAGAGTCAAAAGTTATGATCCTTATAAGTGGAGACGTTCTGGGCAGAAAAAGCAGACGATAGAAAGGAAGAAAAGCAGACGATAGAATCGGGGCCAAATATGGACTTGATCTAGATAGATTTTGGCAAAGTTATCTTCTGAAAAGTTGTATATATTTATTTTATCTTTCCAACGGTATAAATTTTGTAAATTTTGGATATCGGAGTCAAAAGTTATGATCCTTGTAAGTGGAGACATTCTGGATAGAAAAGCAGACGGAAGAAAGCAGACGATAGAAAAGCAGACGATAGAAAAGCAGACGGAAGAAAGCAGACGGAAGAAATCAGATGATAAAAAAGTAGACGATAGAAAAGCAAACAATATAAAAGCAGATGATAGAAAGCATACGATAGAAAAGCAGACGATAGAAAGCAGACAATAGAAAAGCAGACGGAAGAAAGTAGATGATAAAAACTGAGACTATACAAAAGGTATAAGATAGAATTGGCCTTTTAGGTCTTCATAAAAGTTGTAGATATAGAAGTCCTTTTTTTAATGGTCTAAGAATGAAGTCAATCAGGCATCTGTATAACAAGTTATGGCATTCGTACTAATGCATGTACATTCCAAGTAAGAGCATAAATGTGTTGGAGTCTTTCGACTATAACTTCTTCTCTAGACCTCCAAATGACCTGATTCTTGAACCATTGGATTATTAAGAACTTTATCTATATCTCCACCAAAAATAGAAGTTATCTGAATTGTATGAGAGAGATTAAGTGAAAATAGTGGGACGGGTACAGTGAGGGTGCTCTTAAAGGATATGAACTGGTGTTATCCCACTGAACATACTTAAGTGTTTTGATGATATCTTGATTTGTAGAAATCAAAATGAGATGATTTCTAATTCGTGGTGAACTAGAGACATGGAGCTACAAATGGTATGAAGGACTTGGAATCTGATTCAGTCTCTAGGATGTCTAAAATTCTTATGGAAGTTCTACATAGTATATTGTTATGGACAAGAATAGTCCAAAATGTTTGAAGTGTAACTTCTGAATCAATGAACCCAATTGAATGCTTTTGGTGTCACTGGAAACGTAAGACAATAGAGAAGAGTCTTCTAGAAGAAAGTGTTATGTTAGAATATACAAGGGTGCAATTGGCAAGACACTTAAGTATAAAAGACATAAGGCACAAATAAAAGGGGTAAATGGGACAATTCTCACTCATTAAGGGCATAAATGGAAGAAGAAGTGTTGTTCTGCTTATAAATAAAGGAGAAACGTGAATGACAAGATTCTAGAGAAGCAAAATGAGTGGATTAGAAAAGAGATAAGAGAGAACATAAAAAAGAAATGAGAGAGCGAAGGAAGAGAAAATAAGCTAGGGTTTTAAATTCCTTGGCCTTCAAGAGAGATTTTGAAGTGTTCAAGAAGAGAATAAGGAAGAGGAAGAAAAGAGCTTCCATTTGAGCTGAAGATCTCTTCATTTGGGAGAAATGATGATCTGACTGAATGTGAGAAAATAAGGTTTATGGACATATTGGAAATGAGAAATAGTATCTGGTTTTGCATGATAGATAAGAGTCCCCCACCAAAGGGTACATATCCTTGAAGGTGATATATTCCTTGGGGGTGAAATAAGTGTGAACCGATATATTACCATGGATTGATTGAGGAAAATAAGAATATGAATAGAAATGAGGAGACTAATGTGTATAGACAAAATGAAATGAGATCATAAAACTGTTATGATCATAAAAGGGCAAATTTGGAATCGAAATGGTTATGTGAGTATTGTGAGAAGAGGTTGTAATTCAGTATAAGGAGATAGTAGAGAAAAAAAATTGAGACTGAAAATTCATAATGTTTATGCTTCAAAGCTTTTGGATTTGGGTTTGGATATAATAGATAAAGATTCAGTGTAATTGTATCGATGGAAGTATTAGTGAATATGAAATCGAAATTTACAATCGGGTGATATGTCCTCAAATGTGATATAAATGTGAATACATTGTCATGGATTGTTGAAAAAAAAATGACATAAGTAGAAATAATAAGATGAAAGTATATAAGTTAAGTTGATATGACCTTGAAAGGTTGCACTTGGACTTAGAATGATTGTGTGATTATCGATATAAGAGTTTATGATTCAGTGTGAGAATATGTCTGTGGAGTGGAGATTTAAGCTTCATATGGGTTATGCCCCTACCATTATAAATTGATAGAGAATAAGTATGTGTGAGAAAAAAAATAATTGGAAGACGAGATGATGATAGTGATATATGAAAAAGGTGATGAGTTTAGGTTGATTTGCTATTGTAAGTGCACATCGGATAGTGGGATGACCATAACGGGTAAAATTATGAAGAATATGTGAATAATATATGTGGAGATGATATAGGAATAAATTGGTAGCTTATTGAATAAGTACCGACCATAGTTCCTATAGTTCAAAGTTCAAGATGGGTTAGAGTAAGACGTGAGAGTACTTGTAGTGATCAATTGGGTCGGAATTGAGACTGTTAATGATGTTAACATAGGTGATGAGCTTGAGGAAAAGAAAAGGGACATGATTATAGCAAAGTCCCCATGATCGCGAACTGACACAAGAAGAGAAAGGTTATCTAGAATTAAATGGGATTAAAGTGTCCTTAGTAGTATAAGCTACTAATTGGTAAATTGATGTGAATACATCTCCAGATAAGATGTGATGATTTTGGCGATGTATGCCAAGAAATTAGAGTAAATGAAATTGTTTAAGTGCCCTACAGAGCCTCAATACAAGGGATGTTCTGATCATGTAAGCTATGACATAAATTGATCTTATTGAGATATTATGCATAGTTGAAATTGATCTTCTAGAGGTATTAAGGACGACTGTGATGAAAAATAGTTGATTGATAAGGTTTTATGAACAGTATTGATGATTGTAGTAAGAAATCTTCTTTCAAAGAAGAATTTCCCTAAATTGAGTTAAATTGACCTAACGATTCGATCTAAGAGTGATCAATGAAGAGACAAATCAGAAATGAATATGTAATAAGTCAAAAGTGAATAATGGAGTCATATCCTAAGCAGAAACTCAGGCATAAAAAGTGGAGTATGCCACTGAGAGTGTATATATCAACTACATGAGTGGATTATAAATTTGAGGTGACACTATTGCAAATGTGAGGAAAATATAGGTCCCCCTTATATTCGATGTAAATATGTCCGGGAGATACAAATTCGATCTGAGGAATGAAATACCAACACATAAAGTGAAGCATTCAAATAAATTAAAATGTGTGGAGGAACTAGTACGAATGAATAGGCATTTGAGTAAGCCGATGTGAATTAAAAGAATTCGAAGAAAAAGAGGAAATCATTAGAGACAAGAAGTCAAGCGGTAGACTGAAAATGACATGAGACAAAATTACTTACATTGGGGAAATTAGTCACCTAAGAAATTGCAAGAAATTAACACAAGGAAAAATGTGAGTGATAGTTAATGATACTCCAATGATATTATGATATTGAAGATTTAAGTGATCCAAGCAAAATTGTATCAATTAGTGACTGTGATCATAGATGGTATTTTGAGTGTGTTTGAAAAGTAAAAAGAGGTGTTTTGAATATTTGAAGAATAAGACACTGATGATAAAATATCAATTGGATTTGGAGATGGTGCAATGCTTAACGAAGTTTCGCGTCGGAGATTAAGATGCAATCTGTTGTAATAGTAAAAAGTGGTTTTTGATGTGCATAGGATAATGAAAGTCGTATGAATTGATTTTGATACATGGTTTAGAATTGCTATGATAGAAATCACGTTGAGTTCTTGGAGACATTAGATGTGCAAAGCCATTTTTGGAATGTACATTATGTAAGATTGAAGAAATTATTGAGTTTGAAAAAAAATGCACAAATGAGTGCTATACTGGTAAAATTAGTGTGTAATCTGACACACTGAACAAACAATTCTATAATGGAATAACACACATTCAGATATTGAGGTTTCCACATTTAGTGTAATGTGGAGTGCAGAATATTGAGTAGCTTATGGGGTAAAATAAAGTGTTGCTAGTTGCATTAATATTTAAGATCAAGTCTACTGGAAAGAAGTAAGAAACCAAAAAGCTAAAGATTCGGAATTTTGAATCAACCGAAAAAACTGAAAACGAATATGAACCTTCGAGTGAAATCGGAAAAAAAATGATAATTGGTGATTGAAATAAGAAGTACGTATATGCGATTAAGATGATTGAGCAAAGAAAGTGTTCAAGAAGCTTAAGTAACAACCTAAGATAAACATCCTCGTAGGCATATGCTAAGATTATATTTTAGCTGCTAAGGATGTAGAAACAAGTGATTGAAGGTTTGAGCTACCAGCAGTTTTAACTGTTAGGAATATGCTTGAAGCTCATATTTTTGAATTCGTAGGAAGATGAGATTGAGGCATAATTCGAATTGACTACAGGTATAACAATTGTTATCATAGTGGCATCATTAGAAGTGCTATGGGCATAGTATGACAGAAGGGTGGTTATTCACCCTAACATTAAGATGTAGAAGGCCTAAAATGATATAAGGCCATAATAAATGTGAGATAATGTTAGTGCGTGAGATGAATCTGAAATAAGAGTAAAGTGACTCATGAAAGATAAATGAGATAGGTGGACCAACACCGGATTTTGAGAATATAGTGAAACGGACATACGAGTTGAATGTATTAATATTAAAGAGAAGTGAACTGTCAAAGGAAGGATGAAATGATTTTGTGAGTATCACCTTGGTAAGATGCGCTCAGATTTGGAAAAAGGATAAGTTAAGCTATATGAATTGGTATGTATGAAAAGTTTTATAAAGTAGTGTTATTGGTGAAAGAGGTCTTAGATTCATAATATGTGATATGTGATCAGGTTCTGAAATAATGGTATGATCAACAGAGATAGATTGACAAGATACGAAGTAAAAGTTAATAAGTAGCCTGGAATATGCTCATGAAACAGTCAAGATAGCGTGATAGCCAAATGAGTGACTGAAAGATTTATTGAGTTATCCGCTGTGGTCATTGGAAAGAGATTATTCGAGGGATGAAGTATATGGGAACAGGAGAAGCCTGTGAGGAAGTATCATCTCTACTGTATTGATCAATCGGATGAAAATTTCGAGGACGAAATTTATTAAGGGGGGAGAAATGTAACATCTTGTCTCTATATTAAGGGTTATGACCCAAAATTTCAGTACATGCGAGCTCAAAGAGAAATTGAGACTAAGGAATGCATTTTTCTTACTCATGCATCATGTTAGCATATAAGCACATAAATACGGAATGTTTTCGCATAAAAAGTGGTATATGCATTCATTGAAAACTTACGGGTAAAATTGATATTAAATGTGTTTTTATTGAAAATAAGGAGTAGAAGGAGTAGAAAGAGTGATCTTGGGATGAATTTTCATAAGGAAAGATTTAGAAACAAGATTGGTAGTGATCTGGAAAAATATTCACTGAATATGCTTCAGTATTTTAGCCACAATGTTTTCTCTAGTAATCCAAACGATATGATTCTTAATTTAGATTAAACTAGAGATATATGGCTACATTTTGTATGAAGACATCGAATTTCAATTCTATGTCTAAGAGTCTCAAATATTGTCATGAAGTGAAGAATTGGGTGCAATGTTGGTGTATGAGTCAAAAATTCATCTTCAGATTTTAGGGGAAAATATGGACTTGATCTAGATATATTTTGGTAAAGTTTCCTTCTAGAACGTTGTAAATCTTTATTTTATCTTTCCAACGGTATAACGTTTATAAATTTTGGATATCAGAGTCAAAAGTTATGATCCTTATAAGTGGAGACGTTCTGGATAGAAAAAACAGACGATAGAAAGGAAGAAAAGCAGATGATAGAATCGGGGCCAAATATGGACTTGATATAGATAGATTTTCGCAAAGTTATCTTCTTAAAAGTTGTATATATTTATTTTATCTTTCTAACGGTATAAAGTTTGTAAATTTTGGATATCGGAGTCAAAAGTTATGATCCTTGTAAGTGGAGACGTTCTGGATAGTAAAGCAGACGGAAGAAAGCAGACGATAGAAAAGCAGACGATAGAAAAGCAGACGGAAGAAAGCAGATGGAAGAAAGCAGATGATAGAAAAGCAGACGATAGAAAAACAGACAATAGAAAAGTAGATGATAGAAAGCAGATGATAGAAAAACAGACGATAGAAAGCAGACGATAGAAAAGCAGACGATAGAAAAGCAGACGGAAGAAAGCAGACGAAAGAAAGTAGACGATAGAAAATGAGGTGATATAGAAGGAAGAAGATAGATTTGGCCTTTTAGGTCTTCATAAAAGTTGTAGATATAGAAGTCCTTTTTTTAATGGTCTAAGAACTAAGTCAATCAGGCATCTGTAGAAAAAGTTATGACATTTGTACTGATGCATGTACATTCTAAGTAAGAGCAGAAACATGTTGGAGTCTTTCGGCCATAACTTCTTCTCTAGACCTCCAAATGACCTGATTCTTGAACCATTGGATTTGTAAGAACTTTCTCTATATCTCCACAAAAAATAGAATCGATCTGAATTGTATGAGAGATATTAAGTGAAAATAGTGGGACGGGTACAGTGAGGGTGCTCTTAAAGGATATGAACTGGTGTTATCCCACTGAATATACTTCAGTGTTTTGATGATATCTTGATTTTTAGAAATCAAAATGAGATGATTTCTGATTCGTGGTGAACTAGAGACATGGTTCTACAAATGGTATGAAGGACTTGGAATCTGATTCAGTCTCTAGGATGCCTAAAATTCTTATGGAAGTTATGCATAGTATATTGTTATGGACAAGAATAGTCCAAAATGTTTGAAGTGTAACTTCTGAATCACTGAACCCAATTGAATGCTTTTGGTGTCATTGGAAAAGTAAGACAATAGAGAGTAGTCTTCTAGAAGAAAGTGTTATGTTAGAATATACAAGGGTGCAATTGGCAAGACACTTAAGTATAAAAGACATAAGGCACAAATAAAAGGGGTAAATTGGACAATTCTCACTCATTAAGGGCATAAATGGAAGAAGAAGTGTTGTTCTTCTTATAAATAAAGGAGAAACGTGAATGAGAAGATTTTAGAGAAGCAAAATGAGTGGATTAGAAAAGAGATAAGAGAGAACATGAAAAAGAATGAGAGAGCGAAGGAAGAGAAAACAAGCTAGGGTTTTAAATTCCTTGGCCTTCAAGAGAGATTTTGAAGTGTTCAAGAAGAGAATAAGGAAGAGGAAGAAAAGAGCTTCCATTTGATCTGAAGATCTTTTCATTTGGTGAAGAATCAAGGTATGATCAATTGAATCTTTGAATCTTTGTAAAGATTCTAGTTTATGGAATGTAGAAAGTGCTTGGGTTGGAATATTCTAGAATCTATTTCAGTGATTATGCATTATGGGATTTTAAAATGGATTCCTATTTAATGAGATTTGCTTTGTCTTAGGAAACTAAGAGAATCCCACCCAAGTGTGTTTATAAGTATGAAGTGCTAAACCATGAATAGGAATTGGATGTTATAAGATCTTATGTGGTTAGAAAAGAGATGATGAGAAATTAAGTTATGATATAAAGTAATCTAGTGTTCTTGAGAAGTAAGCTTATGAATAAGCTAGACTCATGCAAAGGGTGAAGATTGAAAGGAGAATTTAGAATGATCATGTACCAATGAAGTGTATGAAACGTATATGAATTATGAAATGGAAATGAGCATAAAGTGTATATTAGAACATACACCCGAGATCGTCATTGAGCATGCATTATACAGAGTCCATTATTTCAATTGTGCATAGGTGAATGTTTTTACTTGTGCAATTATTAATGAGTGAACAATGTGTGTCTTGCATAAATGTGTTGTGCAGGTCAAGTGCCCGCATTCAGGCGTTCCCAGAAATTGAAAGAAAATGCTAATCTGGAGCGTATTGTGAGTAGACCTAGATGGTCTCACTTCATTGTCTGCTTTATTTGAATTTTGTATACGTTGATCTCCATATGATGAATGTGTATATGAAGGGGATTGATCTGAATTATTGAAGTGCTCATTCTATGTGAATAAGATGAACTGAGTGTTTCCGGAATGTGCATTGCATGCAAGTGAAAAGTGAATACTCAACTATATGTTGAATGCCAGACTACGGTCCGAGGATAAGTGAATGTGATCGAATAAGAACATGCAATATAAGTGATGCATTCCATTACATGAATGCATGCAAGATAAAGGAAGTTATGACCGGAATCGCCAGGATAAAGAGCTTGAAGCTCGAAATGTGTTTAGAGCCTCGGGCTCGAGTGCGACTGTCCCCGGTATCCACTAAAGGATATGACACGTTATATGCCACTACTCGATATCCACTAAGGGATATGAGCGAATAAAAAGGCGCTCGGTCATAATGATAATAATAAATGAAGGTGAGTCTCATTTGCATTGCACAAGTAAATGAATGAATTTAAAGAGTAAAATAGATAGTTGAACATATGTAACTCATTAACACGGAGTAATTACACATATATGAAAATGTTGATTCTTCTATGAAGTTTGTCAACATGAGAAAAGCTAAATTCAATAGATATGTTAATTTCATTTAATTAATTTTTAAAAATTTGTCAAGGTGAGTTAGCAATTTAGATTTAGATTTTATAGATCTATTAAATTTCTTTAATTAAATTTCTTTAAAATTTGTCAAAATAAAATAGAGTTAAGACTTTAAAAGTTTATCAAGTTCATTTAAATAATTTTTTGAAAATTTATCAAAATGAGTTAGTTAATCTTTTTGAAATTTTATTGAAGAGATGTAGAGCTAAACTCTACAAATATATCAAATTTTCTTGGTTGAATTTTGTTACAGTTTTTTCAAGATAAGATAGAACAAGACTTTAAATACTTATTAAATTTACTTGGTTGAATTTTGTTGCCCTTGAATAATTCTTACATCCTAAATCTTTATAGACTAGGGGAAAAGGATGTGAAAAGGAAAAGAAAAGACCTAAATGGTGAATGGTTACCACTAGAAGTTACAACAAGTCTGGTACGTGTAGGGCTGGGAGATTCCTCACCTATAAAACCGATGACCTTAGCTTCACCAACAATTTTATAAGTTTACTTCGGCTCTTTTGTCCATGTTTACCCAATTTCATAAAAGAATCAATAATATCCATCTTTATAGATTATAACCCTACTATTGTTGTAATGATCACGTTATCAAAATTTTAATTATCGAAAGGTTTGGACTTGGGATAAGAACAGATATTCTCATTGATTTAGATAAGGCTTATGATAGGGTAATTGGTGAAGTCATATGAATGTGTTTAGATGCTAAGGGAGTTCGTATTGCCTATATAAAGGTTATTAAGAATATGTTTGAAGGTGTTAAAATTAAAGTAAGGACGACACGAGAAGATATAAAGCATTTTCTATTGATATCGGGCTACGTCAAAGATTCTCATTAAGCCCCTTCTTGTTTACAATAGTTAGGAATGAGCTTACCAAGAATATTCAAAGGGATGTGTCTTGGTGTTTGTTGTTTGCTAAAAAAATTATTTTAGTGGATGAAGAAAAAGGGAAAGAGTTAAAGAGCTTTTAATTGAGTATAACTAAAATTGAGTACTTAGGATGTAATTTCTTAGGTCATAAGCATTTGATGTGGACATCGAGATTGGTATAAAAGTTGTATCACAAAGAGATTACTTTAAGTACCTAAGGTTTATCATCCACAGTTATGCCAAGATAGATGATAACATAGTTCATCATATCAAATCAGGGTGAATTAAATAGAGGGGCACCTTTGGAGTTCTACTTAAGAAGAAGACATCATTTAAGCTAAAAGGTAAATTTTACTATCAAGAAATTAGACTGACCATGCTCAAAGTGTTGCATATTAAAAAGTTGCTAGTTATAATTTAATAATGGTGAAAATAAGGATGTTTCGTTGAATTTGCCACCTTACAAGAAGAGATACGGTTAGGAATGTAGTAGTAAACGACAAGTTGCGTGGCTAATATTGATAGTAAAATAACACAAACAAGATTTAGGTAGTTCGAACATATTAAGAGGAGACATCATGAAGTCCTAGTGAGAAGATATTAGAAGATAGCACTTAGGGACTGTAAAAGAAGAAGAGGAAGACGTAAGAAAAATTAGGGGGGAGGTGATTAACGATATGGCCCCATTAGAGCTTATCAAAGGTTTGACTCTGAATAGGAAACTTTAGCAAACTAAGATACAAGTAGAGAAATATACATAAGTAGGTCCTCTTTTCATAAAGAAATGCTTCTTTTTTTATAGTCTTTAAACTTTTTCCTTTAATCCTTGTGTCTTTTATTTATCTTAAATATTTTTATAGCATTTTCTCTTGTAGTTATTTGATTAATTTATTTCGTGTTGTTTGTTTTCAATTGCATGTTTCTTTTAATTACTTATTTGTTTTCTTTTTATCTGTTTATTTATTTACTTACTTATATTTATATTTATATTTGATTTTTTATATTTCTATTTCTTTCATTTATGTAGTTATTTGTTTATACATTTCACCATTATTTTCTTCCAACCATTTTCAAAACTTTTTTTCTATGGATTTATCAAAAATAGCCTTTTTACTAATTAGAAGTAAGGTTATGTACTTCTGGATCTTCCTAGACTCTGCATCTTAAAGAGATTCCTATTAGGACGTTGTTTTCTTGTTATATAGATAATCTCAAACTTGAAGTCAACCCTCTCTAGTTTCGTCTCCTACTACAATCTCATCCTTCAGCCATAAGTTCTCCTTTTTAAGCTTGTCAAGATACTTGAAGAGATATGTTTGAACAATGTCTTTCTCTTTATGAAAGTCCTCTAAGTTTTTGCTAGCCTTTAAGATAATGCTCTTAGCCTTTTCCTTCTCCTTGACATTCTTGACCAACTCCCTATAGCCCTTCTCATTGCTCATAACTATATAATAAATAACCTAAATGTAAAAAGATAAAAAAAATGAGAGAAAAGAGATATATATTTTTATGTCTTGAATATTATATATTAGGAGTATTTATTCTAGCTAGTGCCTATACAAGAATGTAAAGAGATCCTAATTAACCCCCAATTGCATGCCACTTATTTAAACTATAGATATGTATAAATCTCTATAATTAGTATTTATATATTTTACATATATGTTAACATCCTTCCTCAAACTCAAGGTAATGAAAAATTTGCCCATCTTGAGTTTATAAGTAAGATCTTAAAACTGAAGAAATGATTGTAATTTGGTAAAGATATATGTAACATGGGATTAGGGAGATGAAAATAAGTTGGATAGTTCCTTGAAGTGCAAGATATCATTCAAGATGATAATCAATCTAAGTATGTTTGGTGCATTCATGAAAGTTATCATTATGAGCAATTTGCATGGTACTTTGATTTTCATAATAAAGACAAGTTGCAAAGGAAGAGATAACACCTATATATTGAGGTAACCTTCATAATCATAAGAGCTCACAGAGTCAGAGATAGTGTCAGCAGGAGTTTAATATTCCATTATTGCACTAGATCGAGAGTTGATTGTCTATTTAATATTACGCTAAAAATGAGAGCCATATTAAGAAGGAAACAATAGTTAGCAGTAGAGCATCGATTAGTTAAATCTCCAATACAGTTAGTTTTGGAATATGCTTCCAACTTTAGTAAGGATGAGCTAGAGAAGTGAACATTATGAAATAATGTACCTTTGATGTGTCAAAGAATGTGAAGAACAACTAAAAAGTTGGTGGCATAAGTTTCAATCATAAATTAGCTGACAATGTGAAGATCATGAGCAATATCAGGACGGGATATAATAAGATAGATAATGATGCTAACTAGTTGACGATAGATACTAACATTATTAAGAAAAGTCTTATTCTTGCTGAAAGATAAATATTAGATTCTAGTAAAGTTCTAATTATCATAGTGTTAGTGATACCAAAACGAGAGACAAGATTATTAGTATTTTTGGATTAGTAAAAATAGTAACTAGAGGAATCAAAAGAAACTTCAAGGCCTAAAATATAACTCAAATTATTCAAATCCTTCATCTCAAATTATTGATGTATAAAAGAGTTAAGAATGGAGATGACCTTAGTGTCACTGCTAATAATTATCATGTCATTAACATATAGGAGAATGAGAGTGTGTCCTTGATTTGTTTTATGAATGAACAAAGCTTAATTATAAAAGCAAGAATAAAAACTAAAAAAAATAATGGAGTTAAATTTTGCAAATCTAACACGAGGAGCTTATTTTAGCATGTACAAGGCTTTACAAGGATAAAAAAATCACATTATGTGGATTATCATAACTAGGTAGAGATTATATGTACACTTCTTCACTAAAGAAGGCATTCTTAATATCCCTTTTGAATAATGGCCAATGCTTAGTAGCACCAACTTCAGTGAGACTATATATTAAGGTAAACAGATAATAAGAGTAAATATCTCTTCACAGTCAAATACCATACTCCTGGTTAAATCCATTTGTGATAACCTAAGGTTTGTATCACTCAACTAATCCATTATCTGAAGTCTTGATTTTATAACCCATTTGCAACCAATATACTTATATATAGCTAAATTAACCATATCCTAAGTACTTGTTCAAGTCAATGCTTGTAATTCTTCTACCTCTTCTTTATGTCATAGAATTTTGGAGCTTTGCTCATGATAAGTGCAAAGTGTATATAGAGATAATAATAGAATAAATACAAATATCTCAAAATGGGAAGATGGGTCACTTACTCGATTAATATGATGAGGAATAGGTTGAGGAGTAGGAGGTTCTAATAAGTGACAAAATGGAGAAGGGCCATTTGGAGGAGGTGATGGATTCTGATCCATATAGAAATACAAGGGGATCAAGAATAGGTTATATTGAACTACTAAAATTGTTAGATAATGATCTTATAAAAGAAATTTTAGGAAACAAAGATATGGTGGGATTATAAAAAAACTAAAGAAAAGTTTTAAAGTAACTCAAAATTTCGAAAGAGTTGAGAACATCTTATTCTCCTAAAAAGTTGTATATTGAGAGATAGGAAGTCTTTGAGACAAATAATCCTAATACCTATATCTTTTGTGTTCTATCTTATACCTTAGGAAGAAATATAATTGTGCCTCTGATTCTACTTTGGTGTATTCATGTGGTTAAAGAAGAATAAAACAAGGACTGCCAAAGACTTTAAGAGTTTGATAGTTAGGAGAATGATTATATAAGAATTTATAAGGAGAGACGTTACCAATTATTAGGAGTAGGGAAATGATTGATAATATAGATAATAGTAAGAATAGCTTCTCCTTAAAAATTTTGGATTAAAGGAAGACGTGAAGATCATAGATAATATCAAGAATGTGTTTATGCTCCCTATCATTTTGTTAAGAGGTACTTAGATAAGTTCTTTTAATAGTAATTTCTTGCTAATCAAGAAAATGGGTGAAATTTTCATGTCATTATTAGTACGTAAAACCTTAATTTTACAACCAAATTAAGTCTAGATCAAGTTTACAAAGTACAAATAAATAAAAAATATAAAAAGTTGGTACGAGATACAATCAAAGATTTGAGACTTAAATAACTATGTATTAAAGATCTAAGTATAAGATTAGAAAGAGGTCCACATTCAAAGTGCCAACTATGAGATGTAATAGCACCAACAACAAGTTTATATGGAATCTGAAAATTGGCAAGTTCAAATAGTCATCTAATGTTCCACCTTTTTCCAAAGATCCCCCTCATTTGTGAATTATGCATAATATAAACATTACAAGAAAATTATCAAGAAAAGACAACTTAGGTACTTGAAAAATGTTTAAAATTTAAACATGTATAATATGTGTCAATAATATGCATAATATATAAAGTAGAAGTATTTTTGAAGAATCAAATATGGAGCAGTTAGAGGTTATGTGGTCTCAATAAGAATTAAAGTACTATGGCAAGGAAGTACTTAATGTGATATACATGAAAAGAGAGGAAATACTACTACAATTTAGTTGAAATTATTATAAAAGGATGTGAAGATCTTTCAAGGAGAATTTGAAAGATGTATTCTTTATTCTATGACAATAGTAATAATAGTATTAGGTTGACAGGACTTAAAAGAATTACCTTATCCAGAAATTTGAGGTCAATTTCTAGACCTAAAGACATAATGACCACTTTTCGTGTAGTAGTTTGAAAGTACCTTATAAGACTTATCAGTTAATATCTAAAGGAAAGAGTTCTAACAAGATGAGGTATAAGTGCTAAGAACAATATTTGTGGATAGGAAAACTTTTTCATTCCAAAGGTATTAAGTTGGTTCCCTTCTATAATTAGTTCCTTGATCATATTGTCAATGTTTGGTAGAGAATATTAATGAAAACAAAAGCTATAAATGGATTCAAACTCTTCTTTAAAAGTTATCAATAAGTATTAGAAATATTCCTTAACTTGAAGATTAGCATGGATAGTGGCAATTTAAGTATTAGGATGTGTAAGGTCTCAAAAGACCTACACCTTTTGTAATTCACATATATTATTGTATATAATCTAGCCAGGTTGTTATTGTATATAATGAAATTATCCATAGAGTTGAAATTGATTAACATCATCATATACAGGATAATAACTTTTTATAATTTCTCACACTTATTTAGAAAATCTCGTTCTTATTTAGCAGTATCAAATTGTAGATAAATTTTGATTACTTTGACATATGTATTGGGAAACCATGTTAGGATCTAGTGATTCATATCATCCGAAGTTAGTAAAAATTCTAGAAATGTATCTTCCATTTCATCTATTTTTGGGTTAAGTTTTGAGTATCTCTCTAGCAATAATATGTCAATAACCTTATCTTTAAGAAAGTCACATATTTTCTTAGCTCACAAATCATTGTTGGATCTAGGGAAGAGGAATAAATTGCCTCCTAATATTTTCTTAAAAATTTTGAACTAGCACTTACCGTCATTTATGGTATCACGTTACACCTTCACGTTTTTAAAATAGTACTAATAACACCCTAACTCTTCAAAAGGTTAAATTTTTTGAAAATTTATAGTATATACAACAACTCAGTAAAAATTGTATTGATAAGTAAAATTTGGAGAAGTTCGATAAAAAGAGGAGAGAAGATAGAGAAATTTAGAGAGAGAGAGAGGGAGAGACAAATAGGTCATTCATATTCATGTCTTTGTAAAGGAAAGTTTATAGGTTTTATACTAGTTACAGCTATATGGTCGCTATAATATTTTCATATGTAGCATTTGTGCATCTTTGTTTAGTGTTCGAGCTCCCCATTTAAGTACAATTTGACAGGCATTATTTACGTGATCAGCACCATTACTTTTAACATTAAAGATAGATTATTTTATAATAAATTAAAAATAAAATTTATTATAAAATAAAATTTTAAATATAAACTTACTCAAATAATTATATACTTTAAGATTGTGAACAAAATATAACGTGAAGGAATACATACTATATATTTCGATCTCATCACTCACTTTCTCTTTTCAAGTTTAACTTAAAGATAAAATTACATTTCAAGTCATATACAAAGCTATACGCAAGTTTCATCGAGCTATACTTTGGTCATCTTAGTCGATAAAATTTTTTAAGTTCGAATTTGGATTTAAAGCGGCCATGATATTATTATAAATGTACAAAACCAAAACTATGAAAGCGTAAATAATTCGTCTAAACCAGAGCCGACCTTGGGTAGGGGCAGGTAGGGCCCTGCCTAGAGCCCACCATAAAAAGGGGCCCTTAAAAAAGGTATTAAGCATTAAATGTAGAGAATGTTGGTGAGTAATAAAGGCTTCCATTTTACAACATTATTAGTATTGAAAAAGGAGATGGACGTAGCAACTTTCATGTTCCATATTTTGAAAGTTAACGTTAACTTGTTAATTATAAATAGTTTTGAAGTATTTAGGTTATATTTTACCTTCTAATTTTTATTTTCATCAATATATATATTTAAGGTACTCAAACTAAAAATAAAAATAAAAATTTCACAATTATGTCTTCGAGTATAATTTAAAGGTAAAGTTTATGATTTTAATGTATTTTAGCTTATTAAATATTTGAATATATTATAATTAGTTTGTGATTTGTCATTAACATGGACATTATATTAACATTTTAAATCATAGCATTTATATTAAATGATAGTGTATTTATTTTTTATCTTCTTTTTATTTTTAGATTACTTATTATTTATAATAATTAAATATTAATAAATAATTTAATTTTTGTAATTGTAATTTTCATTATACTTTGCCAAAAGTAATGTAATAATTGTTGGAATTGTGTTCTTGTAAAGTTCACTTAAGTATAATGATAATATGACTAAATCAAATAATTTAAGTTACTTAATTCAAAAACTACATAAATAGTTTCCTTTATTATAAAAATACGTATGATTTTATAAAATATGTCGTAATAATAATAATAATATTCAATCAATTCCACGACTTATAAAATAGGATAATATTTGACTTGGAAAACTTAGAATATTATTTACTATATTTTTCTTAAGTATGTTAATTTCTTGTATTTTAGAAATTAGTATGTCTCTATCATTAAAATTTTCTCTTTGTTTTTACTTTTAATATTACATATTAAATTTCTCTATTTATTTTTCCTCTATCACAGATATAATACCATTTATATATCTTTGTGATATATTGTGAAGCTATTGGAGTTTGGTTGTGCATGTATACTTCTTCCAATCCAGATAGGTGCTTTTGTTCTTTTCTAGTCCAACTGTAACATCCCGTTACCGATGTGAGGGCATATCGGTAATTTGGATGGCTTGAGTAGTGAGTGCATTCATATTTAGTTTGCACGTATAGTGATTTTGCATCAGTGATAAATGAGATTAATTGCACATGCATCATAGTGACATGCATTCATGATTATTCCAGCATTTAATTGTGATATCTGAGTTGAGTTGTGAATTGTGAAAATTATGTGAATTATGAGTGATTGAGAATTAAGCGATAAGTGAAATTGAGCAGTCAATTAGTTAGACTGAGAGTTGAGTGAAATGTGATTTATTGAGAATTGAGGAATAAAGTGAATTGAATGGTTGAATTAGTTGAATTGCGATTAGATCGAGAATTTAAAGAGTATTGAGTGGTATTGAGTGAGATTTGAGTATTAGAGAAGTGAAAACTTCAAAGTGAATATAGAAGTGAGTGTTTTACATTTTTGAGGAATTATAGGGATTTTTCTGGAATTTTTAGAGATATGAGTTCGGACCGTGAAATTGACTTAGAGACTGATATTTGAGAATTCGGTTCCGAAAGTGAGTGAGAAATAGCATGAAAAATTAGAGTTAAGCGTCTAAGAATATTTGTGATGAGTCAGTGAAATTAGAGATTGAAATTAAGTGATTTGAGGACTGGTAGATATTGAATCTCAGCTGAAATCAACCCTTGAAAATATATATATATTCAGGTGTTGAGGGTTAGGGTTTAGCTCTTCCCCATTTTCCTCCTTCTTCTGTCGACGAGTGAGAGCGTTTCTTTGGGAGATTTTGTTTGTCCCTTTATGTTGAGGTTAAAGAGTTGCTAGAAGCTGGAAGGAGTGGATAATGGCTGAGATTTGAGAGTGGAAATCAGTGGGAGTTAAAGCTTGGAGGATTCGGACGTTGCGATTTCTAGGGTTACCGATTGAGTTTGAGATTTGGTAAGTTTTAATTTGTTTTATGTTAATATTTATTGTGATTGTGGCATTTATAGTGTTAAATATGAGTTAGTTGAGTAGTTGAGGGTATTAATGTTGAGATTTGAGAGAGCATTAATGGCGGAAAGCGAATCGGAGAAGACGATCCAGTCGCACGTCGCGACGTATAAATTAAAATGTTAATTTGACGTCGCGACGAGCGTAATCGTTGGGACGTCGCGACGAGCGGGAAGCTTGAGACGCCGCGACGTGTAGTTGGCAGACGTTGCGACGAGGCGTGGAAGAAGTGACCTGTACGTCGCGGCGTAGAGACATGCGTCGCGACGAGGATGAATTTCTGAAGTGAATTAGTTGAGAATTTTGAGCAGTGAAATTTTAAATTAGCGAGAGAAAGTCAATTTTAGTAGTGAATGTGGCCTAAGTGTTATAATGTGACAATTAGAGTTCAATTGAGGATTTAGTGAATGAGATGAGCTTAGTGAATAGTGAATTGTGGCTATGAAGTGAGAGATAGTGAGATTTGGATTAGAGAGCTGGGAATCATGATAATGCATCATATAATTGTGAATGGAGACATGTGCATTAGTGAATTCAATTAATTGAGTATATAGTGATGAGAAATTATTTGTGTTGTTATAGAGGCGCCGTTGGACCGACAATCCACGGATATTGCTGGTACTTCCAGGCAGTAGCTCGGAAGTTTCAGGTGAGTAACCTAGTTGGTTCCTCAGGTTTTAAGTGATTAAATGTGTTGTGATGTGTGTGAAATAAGTGTTCAAGTGTAGTGAAATAAAGTACATGTGATTGAGTGTGATAAGTGTTATAAAATGTGATTCATGAGATTAATTGTGCCATGTGAACATTTGTGACTGTGATTAGCGAGCGAAGTGGGTGAAGTGATATACATGTGTTAGTGATTGTGTAAGTGTGAGTGCATGCCTAGCATGATAATAAGTGGTAAATTTAATAGTTGTGACTGGAGCATAGTGATTCAGAGCTATGAGCTCGATAATCAGTGAATGGGCCTAAGGCCTAAAAGGAAATAGTGCATACCCAGAGGGCTCTCCTATTCCTAAAGTGAGATGGCAGTAGTGCATACCCAGAGGGCGCTCCTACATGCCAAAAATGTGAACCTTGACGCTCAGTCACAACAACGTCATAATAAGAGAATTTGCATACATATGCATCTGAGTGTATAGTGAGATTGAGAATGCGAGTGATGTGTGAAAAACGTGAATTGATATGTGATAGTGTAATTGTGTAAATTGTGAAGTGTAATGTGAGAATTATGTGACAGTGTAAAGTGTGCATTGTGATATTGCGTTGTGATATAATATAATGTGTAAATTGTGAATAGTGTTTTATAAAGCGTTAAAGTGTACTATGAGATATACTATGTGTATATGCATGTGTTGGGTGAACCATCGATGATGGTTTCTCATTGAGTTCGCAAACTCTCCCAACATTGCAATATATTTTTCAGGACAGCGTTAGGACTCTAGCTCCGGGATAGACGTTTCTGCAGTGAGCGTTCGTGATCAAGTGCTGCGATGGATCATAGGTCGGTCAGCTGGAGATATTTATATTTTGTGATGACCTAGTATAAACATTTTATCAGTCTCCCTTTTTGGGATAATTGTATTGTGACTGTAGGGGACTGATAGACTGGTCTATATTTTGGACTGATTCCTATGAAATGAAAGTGATTATTATGGTTTTAATTTTTAGTGAATTGCATGTATGGATTTAATAGTATTGATGCCATGCGAGTGTTTAGTGATCGTAGCGATCGTAGCACCACCTTGTTATGGGATATGCGTCGGAACGACCCACGGGCGTCCCGGTGTGTACCCTACGGTGAGGGGGCGCTACACCAACTATATTATAATTGGTTTATATTATGTTACCTAAAAAGCATTTGTCTGAAAGTGAAAAAAGAAAAAAAAACAAGTAGCACAGTTAATAGAATCCCAAAAAGGAGCAATTAAGAAATTTATTAAAAGAGTAGGCTTCTCTAGTGAGAGTCCCGAGGAATTAGGTGAAGGTAGTTTTGAACAATATGAAGAAAACTTAAGTGATGAGATTCATTTTCATGAAGATATTAGAAATATGAGTGAGCATAATCATGTACCAAATGCATCCACTTTAGAAAATTTAAAGGCAGATGAGCAAGCAAGCCCTATATTGGACATTTATGATCCTAGAAATTGGGATAATTTTGATAATAAAGTAAAGGATATTTTAGTTTAAAAAAGGGCCTATAAGAAACTGAATCTTATTTGCTCTTTTGGATAATACCTCTCGTCATTTTTCGTATTCTTATTATTATAAATTTTTTAGTAATGGAGAGATTAGCGATACAAAATGATTGGTTTATTCTAAACATGTAGATAAAGTATACAGTTTTTGTTGTAAGTTGTTCAAATCTACTATCAAACAAAGTAGATTAGCAAATGACGGATTTAGATATTAGAAGCATCTTAGTGAGAGACTCAAAGAATAAAAGAATTGCATTGAGCATATGACTAATATGAGAACCTGGAATGAATTAAGAGTAAGATTGAGCAAAAAATCAAACAGTTGATAAAGATTTGTAATAAAAAATTACAAAGGAGAAAAAACGTTAGAGACAAATTTTGATAAGAATAGTTTCTGTTGTGAAATATCTTGCTAAATATAATTTAGCTTTTCGAGAATCCAATAAGAAACTTTACCAAGATGGTAATGGTAATTTTTTAGGATTGATTGAGATGACTGCTGGATTTGATGTGATAATGCAAGATCATGTTAGATGTATTCAAAATCATGAAATTCATCATCATTATCTTAGTCACAAAATTCAAAATGAGTTGATTTCTCTGTCGGTTCATAGCATTAGAAGTTCTATCATAGGGATCTTTAAAGAGGCGAAATACTTTTCTATTATTCTTGATTGTATCCAAGATTTGAGTCATCAAGAACAAATGAGTTTATTAGTACGATGTGTGAATATGTCAAATATAAAATAAAAATAGAGGAGTAATTTTTAGGGTTCTTAAAGGTAGATGACACATCTAGATTGGGACTTTTCAATGAATTATTGAATGCATTTAATTTTCTTGATCTTAATGTTTATAATGTAAGGGGTTAAGGTTATGACAATGGTTCTAATATAAAGGGAAAATACCAAGGGGTTCAAAAGCGATTACTTGAAATAAATCCAATTGCATTATATATGCAATGTGCTTATCATAATCTTAATCTTACTCTTAGTAATATGGCACATTCTTGTGTTAAAACTGTTTCATTTTTTGGAGCTATGCAACATATATATGCATTATTTTTCAAGTTCTCCTAAAAGGTGGAACGTTTTGCTTGATAATATTTTAGGCTTAACTACAAAATCATTGTTCAACACTCGTTGGAAGAGTCAAATAAAAAGTGATAAAGCTATTAGATTTCAAACTCCTCAAATAAGATTGGCTTTGATGGAATTATCTAGATCTTGTGATAATGCCAAGTCAAAGAGTGAAGCAGAAAGCTTGGTTAGTATACTTGAGAGTTTTGAGTTTTTACTTGGTATGGTTATTTGGTATGATATTTTATTCGTTATTAACATGGTGAGTAAAAAGTTGCAATCTAAATCTATGTGCATTAATACTACTATAAAATAATTAGAATGAGTGATGGTATTTTTTTGAGAAATATAAAGATGAAGGGTTTAGCTCTAGTATGAATATTGTCAAAAGTCTTGTGCTTGAGATGAATATAGAGCCTACATTTCTAACTAGAGGTTGTATTATTAGAAAAAGACAATTTAATGAAATTAACCATAATAAAGAAATACATTCAGCCGAGGATTCTTTCATAGTTAATTACTTTCTAGTTGTTTTGGATATAACAATTATTTCGTTACAATATATTTGAACAATTAACGACATTTGATAATATTTTTCTGATTCAAAGAAGTTGAGATCATTAGATGATAACAAATTAAAAAAATGTTGCACTAATTTTACAACTTTTTCTCATGATAATATGTCAGATGTGGATTTAAATGATCTTTTCTTTGAATTAAAAATATTGTAAATGATTTTGTCAAATAAGTTAATATCATCAATTGAAATTTTAGAATTTGTTAAAGCTGCATATTATTATCCAAATGTTTCAATTGCTTACGGAGTTCTGTTGACTATACCTCTAACTGTAGTATCAACTGAGAAAAGTTTTTCAAAGTTGAAATTATTAAAAACCTACTTGAAATTATCAATGTCACAAAAAATGTTGAATAGTTTAGCTATATTATGTATTGAGAAAGATATGTTGACAACATTTATCTTAATAATATTTAATAATTTTGCATCTAAAATGTACAGAAATTTTTTCATAAATCATAATCCTCGTGTATTTGTTAATATAATTTTCTTAGTATTTTGCAATCTAATATTGTTGTTTGATTGTCGCTATTACTATTTTGTTGTTATTGTTACTATTTTTAGTTATTTTATTGTTAATAATATTTGTAAGATATTATTAAGCGATGTTATAATTATTTAATATTCGGTTGAGTATATAGATTTATAAATTGAATCATTTATGTTTCATACAAACACGTAAACTTATATATACTGTCGATTTATTGAGGCCTTTTTATTTTTATTTCGCCCAGTACCTATAAAAAGATAAGAACGGCCCTGATCTTAACTAGAGTCAATTGACCTCAAGAATAATGAAAAGCTTTTAGAAGCAAACATGAGGGGGAATGAGCTTTCCCGGATTCATAGTATTGTTGGGATCAAGGGCCGTTTTAATTCTTTTCATTGTCTGCAAGGCCTCAACTCCAAGTTCCTTCTCAAGATACTGCAATGAAAAAGAAGATGTAAATCCCTAAGTAATTTGATCACTTAAATATCATTCTTGGAAGGGAAGTGACCGAGTACGTACGAAGGGATGACAACGAGAAACAATATCAAAGAAACCAGAAAGATACCTTCATTTTTCCAGTGCCAACACCATGTTCACCTGTACAAGTTCCTGGACACCAAAAATAAAACCAAGAGCTATGTCATGCCAGTCTATTCCAGTGGTCTAAGATCTATATAACATGGAACGTCACAAATTTTCCCCATCACTAAATATCTGCAGCGTCAGGACAAAAGGAGGAAAAAAAATGAAAAGTAACATGCAAATAAGCAAATCTTTGAAACATAATAAAGGCATTCATCTATCTGTGTCTATTCATAGATATATATACATATACATATAAGTGGAGAAGAAAGAGTTTCCACCTTCCATTGACAAAGCAGTATAGACCATAAACTGGTTAAGTCTTTCTGCTTCCTTCCGATGCTCCTCTTGGTTAGGGTCAAAAAGAATCACAGTGTGAAAATTCCCATCCCCCGCATGAGCAATAACTGTGCTGTAATATCAGCGAGAGAAAAAAACAAATTTGATACTTGACCATGATGAATAATTTTGGTGTGCGTATTCAGTCAAACAAACCAATAGGGATGGGCATGTATACCAAACCAATGGTGATGCGTCAAGTTCTACTTTGGACTTGGATATCAACTCTGCAAGTCGGGATAGAGGAACACACACGTCCTGCAGAAGAACAAGGGAAATTATGAACGATGAGGAAAATTAATACAGTTGGACTGAAAGGAATAAATTGCAGAAAATGCCCCAGGCATCAAGTATAGTTCTCACTTGATACTCCATAACTTAGGCAGCATTATATTTTGTCATTTAGTTGTTTTTTTTTTTCTTAGTGGAACTAATCAGAACACCATCTATAGCTGTCAACGTTCTGTGTCCTTCATGTGACTCAAAATTTATTAAGTGCTGCCAAACATGGGTGTTCAGAAGATACAACAGAAACATCCCAGAATTTCTGCTTAGCTTGACGACTTTAAACCTAACAGATTTCTTCCTTGAGAACCACTACTAGTAACACCGTTCACCAAGCTTGATCATTTTCCAAAATTACATATATTTGAAAGGAATTTCAGATAACAACTCACCGAAATCATTGCCTCAAATTTGGGTTCCATGGCAAAGCAAGCCCATAAAGCCTCCTTCCTTATCTGATTCAAACCAGGAACATGAATCACTAAGAGGTGACAGGGGGCAAAGAATCAGCCTATTTCCTCATGGTTAGCAGATGATGTACCGGGCAATTCATATTTATAGGGAACAGCAAGTAAGTCACTAAAAAACCCTGTTAAGTTTTCATGATGCCTGAAGGCAAAGCCACCTATACTTGGATTCATAATCATCCATTTCCGTTCTTTCTCCAACCCCCAAACCCAAAAAATATGCAACCAAAAGAGCCAGGGATAAATACTGGAAAATGGTCTAGGTAATTCACCTTGACACAGAATAGAAAAGGGAACAAAATACAATGAAAACAAACAAACACTAAAAAGGAGGACAAGAAAAACTTTGCCCTGTTGATGAAGAACCGATTACTGGACTAATAGCAATAGCATTAGGTAACAGAGACAGCCCCGCAGGATGAAGTACACAATACAAGAATATTTTTAACCCCTATGCGAATAGAAGTAAACACCATTCAGTTTTTCTACCTTCCAAAGATCTTTCTTAGCCTCAGGATCTTCTGCAAAAACAAAATCTGAGCCATTGTGCTCAGAAACAATCTTCTGAACAATATGTGTCTGCTCACGTGCATATGCATCTAAAAATTAGAAAGACATAACATATGTTCAGTTGGTTGCACTCACCAAGAGAAAACTCAAGCAAGCAGGTCAATTAATGACAAGTGCAAGACAAGTTTACATTTCTCTCAGAAAATTCATTGGAGCTCAGGTGATAGGAAAAGGAAGTATGTCTGGCATCATAGTTCTTTTCACCTATCAGCATTACTATACCATCCTGACACTCAAGACATGATTGCAGCATAATTTTCATCATTGTTTAATCCAGATGAAGTTTCTATTCACAATCAACTAACATGATAATTTTCCAATTGAAATAGAAACCGTCAAACATACACTGCAACTGCCACCTAAAATCAATTGCCATTGATAGGAGTGAATAGCATTTCCTAAAACTAATTAATTGGACAGTCATGTTCAGTTAGAGTGAGAGCATAGTTATCCACTGGTTGTTACAGTGCTATGCATACATTAAGTGTATTCACAATCCCATTACTTATTAAAGAGATAAAATTAATTAGGAATCAATTATTCCATGTTCAATGAAATAAGGGAAACGAATTATATCCTTTACCTATGAGAAAGAAGACACAAGTAAAAGGAAATGGTTTTCTGTCTCACCTGTGCCTATAAATTCAAACATCAAAGTAGGAAGTTCAGGCAAATTCCTTCCATTGGCCAAATTCACAGCCCTCATTTGGACCTCATCTAATAACTCCACCCTTGAAACCTAGTACAAGTGAACTAAATATCACAAATGAACCAAAAGCACGGAACATGTACCATTTAGCACTACCTGAATACCAGATAACATAGTGGCAATGGCAACATCTGCTGCATCCTTAATTGTAGGAAAATTGCACCTTGCAACCTGCAAATGTTCAAACCAAGCAACAGAAGGCACCAGATTTTGTAACATCATGTCAATTCACTCCAAAAAAGACATAAGAACTGTAATAAATAAAAGATATGTCAAAATTTCCATGTCCATTCTGTTTTTGCTGTTATTATATAGTGCTTTCTTTAAGTCTTTAAAGTTCATGTTTATCTTATCTTTCATGTCTGTCCACTCATATAACAGGAATCTGGAACCTGCATGCAAATTAGGCATGCAACAACCACTCTTAAAAAAAAATTATTTATAACATATAATGGAGGATCTTCATGGAGTAAAAGCTACATAATGAAAAAACATGGGCAAAGTGACACAATTGAATAACCAAGTTTGAACACTTAATTTCCCACCATCTAAAGGAAACAGACCCATGAAGCTGCGAGGATAGATAATGAGGAACAAAAGCAAAAAAAAAGAAGTCCACCACTGAATGCTGAGGAAGCCTCTGAAGTCGTAAAGTGACCTCCGTTATTACACCAAGAGTTCCTTCGCTTCCAATCACTAAGCGAGTCAAATCATACCTTAATCACATATCCAGTAGGTTAATACGCTGAGCAACTATTTCTGGTCATGACAATAATATGTGAATTCTCTAATCAAACTTAATACTAAATTAGTAAATTAGCAATTTACCATTTAGTAGCCATAAGTTCTATGCCAACTCAAACAACTTTTAGCACAACTTTCACTCATGATCATGCTCCTTTGAATTTATTAGGATTCCAATGCAACATTCATATAAATGTGCCTCTAAATTCTCCTAGGAATCCCTTTGGAAGTCTTGTGCTACTACTATGACTTTCCAAACAAAACTTTAAGGAAAAGCATGCACGCATGAATTGATTGAGGTCTGAAAAACACACCCCGCAGCACTCTTTCGAGCACGAGAAGCTGTCTTTACCACATCTCCATTGGCAAGAACCACCTGGAGCATAAAGAGTATAAAAACTAACTTTCATAAAACGGAATTGCACATTGAGAGAAAGAGACAAACCTTGAGACTGATAACATTGTCTCTCATAGTCCCATACCTACATGCTAAATTTAATATCATCAAAACTACTCAAAAGAACAGAAATTCTAAGGGCAATTTCACATAGGTTGATTTCTGACATTATTTTGAACCAACAAAAATAAGTTTAAAAAAGAAAAGACATTCAAGAACAAAAGTAACTGCAACAGACAATACATAGGTGACCAGTTAAGAGTTTGTGAAGACCTACCATGGAAGGACAGAAAAAGACAATAATTCTGAAAAACATGACAGCAGAAACAACCTTATCAACAGGGGCGGATCCATAAAATTTTTTAAGTGAGGGCAAAATTTTAATGTGAACAAAATTTTATTTTTAGTGGGGGAAAAATTTTAATTATAGCAAAATATTATTTTTTTTATACTATCAAAATTTAAAATAATAATTTTTACAAGTAAAATCTTTTGGAGCTAGTGGGGGCACTTGCCCCCACTTGCCCCCACTGTGGCTCCGCCACTGCTTATCAACCAAGTAAATGAGGAGCTATCTTCAACTTTTAAGTGCTTGGTGGTTTTCTCAGAGATTGATTTGGTGGAGATAAAAAAATTGAAGCATTTTAGCAAGTCTTTATTGTCTGCTTATAACTGGAAAAAGAGATCGTGCAATATTCACAGTTTTTTCAGATTGTGAAATGTTTGAGATCCTGACCTGAAAAGGTAGACAACTGTGTAAAAACATACAAGCGAATCCAAGATAAACGGGAACATAAAGATATATGAATGATCATACTACTTTGGTTCTAGTACATTCATAAGTGTTTTTTTTTTTTTTTGAGACTTGGAACTCTTGTGAATTGAAAACTTTATAAAAAGAATACACTGTAATGCAAGCAACTATATCCTCATGAACATAACGGGTCACTGCCATTGCCACAAATAGCTGTACAAGATGCAACTAAAATTGCAACATTCATGTTTGCATAATGGAGATGAAATGAACTATTTTTAGGGAACAGAAAACATCTCATCATCATCGATCTAATATATGTTCCAAGTGTCACAATGTCTTGAGCCTATGATTCATTGTAGTTTCACTAGCAGGATGATAAATCTTTGTGGCAAGCATGCAGAAATGGAGAGTGGGAATTAGTTAAAGTGTTATTTCCGTTCATAGATAGTTTTAGTTAATTCCTTCTCAGTTTTCTTTATTAGAAGCTTAATCAGAATAGGTTTATTATGAATTCTTTTTTGGTTAAAATCAAATATCTATTAGGGAACAATGACTTCTTTTTCCTAATATGATTTGGTTGACAGTATTCTTATTTGAGTTTAACGTTTTAGTTTGTGAAGGGAGAAGTGGGATTTTCAAAATTTTCAGCAGGGAATTGTGAGGCTTTCTCTCTCAAAGTGATTCTTAGATTTAGGTGTCATTATTAACCCTGGATGTGACTTGTAGGACCTATTGGTGCAAGTCTAATAATTTTATTTATTCTAAATTTTTAAGACTCCTAGTTCTTGTTGAAGTTGTGGGAGTGATTCCTAAATCCATCCTTTTCTTCTTATTTTTTCCAATACTAAAATTAAGCATAAAAATTAAAATAATTCCAACAGCTCTAATTTGTATCTCATATTTTTATCAGGCGATAGTATATTCTTTCTGCCCTACATCAAGCAGCCTAGTAGAAGATTGTGAAGCTCAAATGAATTTGAGTTCTTATCTAAAATGAACCACAAAGCGGTTGATACCCAGCTATTTTCTGTCAGAAAGTTAATTGCTTTCGCTTAAACTGTTCTATCAAAAGGAAATCCGAAAATTGCCTACATTCCATGGTAAAATAGCCCGCATAATGAAGCCTCCAAAGAAGACGTATCTGGTAGGCCATATCAGGCAAAATTCTGGACACCAGGTCTTAAGAAGAGTAAGATTATCCAGTGTTGAAAACAAGCATCAACAAAATTGGATGTCAGGATATCATCCAGTTCAGCAGAAGGAATTATGCAATCAGCTTTCAATTTTGTCCAGCAAGAACATGTAGTAAACGAACAATAATAGAAAATAAAGCAGGAACACTAGCAAACTACCTCACAGCTAAAGATCCAGAGCACCGTGTTGCGCACATTCCCCCAATGGTTGCACCAGGCCCTGCTTGTTAATATGTTTAAGAAATTATAGTAATTGGGAAACCGACAAAAGGAACTATATGATTTATTTAAGGTACAATATTGAGTTGTTTCGGAGTAAAATAAAATTGCAATAAAATTGGATCTCCAAATTGACATTATGTAAGTATCAGGTATGTAAACAACTAAAACAAGTCTAAGTGCCTAAACCTTGTTTTCCTTCCTTGGTAATAGGGCATAAGATTCTATAATTAAATAAATAAATGAATCTCATAAATGAAATTTGAAGGTCGTGTTTCACCTGGATCAAGAGGGAAAAATAGACCATAAGGTTCCAAGTACTCATTAAGCTCCATCCAGCCAATTCCAGGCTCAACAACCACATCCATATCCTCAAGGTGTAAGGCTTTCACACTCTAAAAAGTCAACAAGGAAAGCAGTAGAACAATAAGGTAAAAAAAACATTCAGAATAATATCAATGTGCATGATACAATTATGAAATCAGTTCAATAATTTTACTATATCAGCAAGGTAGAAGAATATATTGATCGAAAGGTTTCAACTTTGAGTAAACATGTCATTTATGTATTCTCCCAAAGTTTGCATCATTTTTCAAACATTTAGATGTTACGTAGATATACCTCTGTTCTTAAGTTAGTTGCTAGTCAATATACTAAAGAATCCAATTGAAAGAACTGAAAAGATAACTGTCTACAAAAGAAAAAAAGGAAGTTTTTAAAAATTTACAACAAAAAGAACACATATGCAGACCTTCATCAGTGACATGTCAATGCAAACACCACCATGAGGAGATAAAGTGTGACCCTCAATTGACGTAGCTCCACCATATGGCACAATAGGTATCTGAATAGAAAAAATAGAATTGCTTGAGATGGCAGACCTTTCAACATCGATGATATTAAACATGAAAAGAGAGAGATGTCATCTCAATTGCTGGCAATTAGATTCCAAATCTAGTGGAATCATAGTCAGATCATAAATAAGTACCACATTTAAAAGTGGAGCCAAGTGATATCTATTAAAATGGAAAGCATAATCCTTGCTGGAAGAAGCTTGGTATTTATTTTGTAAACATCATTGGAGATGGGAGCGACCTTATGCTTATCACATGATTTGACAATCTTGGAAACCTCCTCTTCTGACCTGCTTGTAGAATATATAAGTTATCTTGCATTTTCTATTGAATGGGGACATCATTTTTCATCACAAAAGAAATACGGGCATAACTCTACCTAATAGCTAAGATAGTCATCCCAATCATAAAAATATCGTTGAAGTAATTTGAATATCAAATATTGTCTAAAGGAAAGGAAGAAAAACCAAGGCCCAGAATCAGCCTTACCTTGGAAAAACAACAATATCAGGTATATTAACAGCTTTATGAAAGCTGTTCTGTGGTTTTCCATGGAAGTACCTCTCATCATAATCTACTGTAAGGTTATCCTGATAAACTAACAGTGTCAGAGAGCATTTAGAAAAGGTAACCTAATAGCATCTAGCATCTAGCATATATACTATTATGCACTTCTACTAAGTTAAAATCCACAAATGCCTTTTGTTGTTTGATTGCCGAAAATTCGTAGGAAGAAGAAGGGAACGAAGAAAAGAAGATTACCAAATCTTAGAACTGATCTCCTTTTCGACTGTTGATTAAAGCGAAATACTATAATCTCAGATTCCTAATAAGACCAACTTTACAAAAGCCAAGGAACTTTAAACCGTTCAAAGACTAAACAGAGAGACCATACCTGGCAGATATCTTTCAATTCATCAATAAGCTCCTGCGGGACCTTACTGTGAGAACCCTTTACCACAAAGTCAGGGGTGCCTTTGCCCCCAATACTCTTACCCCTACAAGTATATCATAAGCAAAAGAAAAACGATTCACAACACAGTATAAGAAAACAAAACAAAAAGAGCAACAAGTGATAACGAACAGAGTATCGAGATCTGAGGCGTCACAGAGGGATAGTGGAGTCTTGAACTGAAAGGCAAGCGATCCAGCAGAGACTGCTAGAGCTATAGGAAGCAGAGACCTGGACCACAGAAGAAGGGACTTTTCTTCACTGGTTGTGGCTGTTGGATAGATGGGTGTGGGAGAGCGAGAATAGAGGTTACGGAGATTGGTGTAAGCTGCTCTTGAAGAGGAGCGTAGGCGAGAGTACCAGAAAGAGAAGGCCATGTTTGTGTTGGATTGGAAGTGTTTTAAGAATTTGATATAAAAAGAGAAGGAGAAGAATGCTTTGGATGAGACTGGAATGAGTTTGAGCTTTGAGTCAGAAATCAAGTGTTTGAGAAGAATGCTTTGGATGAGACTGGAATGAGTTTGAGCTTTGAGTCAGAAATCAAGTGTTTGAGAAGAATGCTTTGGATGAGACTGGAATGAGTTTGAGCTTTGAGTCAGAAATCAAGTGTTTGTAATAATTAATAAATGACTAAGATACCTCTGCCGCAGCCCGTCTCTGGTTCAAACTTTCATGCGGCGTTTTTTTCTTTTCATTTTCATAGGTTATGGTTTACAAAACAAAAGTTAATGATTAGTTATGTCAAAAACGAACGACTGTAATGTACTAGTGCAGGCCTGTTAGGAGCTTCAAAAGAGAACTCATAACCAATAGCATATTCTTTACTTGCTTCAACCCAGGCACTTCAAGAGCCAACCTAAACCTTCCCCTCCGGCGATCTTTGCATCCGCAGAAACCAACGTTAGCAGTCATATGTACGGTGATTATTACTCTCAAGAATCTAAATCTAAAACTAAAACTAAAATAAATATGAATAACTCAAAAGATCTGTATATTCAAAACTTTTAAGATTTGAACATTTATGAAAAAAGAGCTTTTAATACATAACTAATTTTAACTTTTAATTTTTCTTGTAATTTTAGTTTTAAATTTTATTTCCTGTTTTGTCTTTTAAATAAAACAAAACTTGTTTAATAATTAATATTAATGTAAATAATTAAATATTAGACAAAATTTAAAGATAAATTAAATTTATGAATTAATTAAGTCAAATATTTTATTTTATATAATATTTATTAATAACTATTATTAAAAGATCTATTACATTTTATTCAAATAAATAATTTAATAAGTAAAAGTTATTTATAAAATTAATATTTATTTTAAATATATTTTAATTATTAAAACTAATTTAATTTTAAATTTATACATTTTAAGATATTTGAATCTTAAAGTGTATTTATTAAATAATTATTAAATTTAAAATATATTTTTAAAATAAAATTTAAAGTAATTATAAAATCTAGCTTAATTATATTAATCATAACTCTTATTAATAATTAATATTAAACAATTAAATAATCTATTTATGACAAAAAAGGACATAATCAGATTTTGTCCCATTTCAAAATCTAGAATAAACTAAACTAAAATAAAATTTTAAAACTCAAACAAACACTTTTTTTTGTTAAACTTGAAAACAAAAATTGGGAAAAAAATAGGCCATCAATTTTTCAATATTATTAAAATGAGGATGTGAATAGTATAACACACTACTACCATAAAACATATGCTCGAATATCCAGAGGACATTTAAGAGCATACCCTATAAAAAGGACATTTTAGAGCAATCACATCAACTTATTATGGTATCATACATAACATAAGTATTTTCAAAGATCAAAACTCTTCATTTCATTTACAAAATGAAACTTACTTACCTTATTATTACATTTCATAATTTATGTTTATACATAACATAAGATTTGGGAGTTTAAAGTTCTATACAAAAAGTTCAACATGAAAAGAAAAGCTAAACAAAGTATTCTATCTAGACTTTGCAGGTATCAGTTGACCAGACCTTTGAGTCATTCTTGTTTCCAAAATGGACAGTACCTTAGACTTTTATTATATCACCTTAGAAGCTAGGTCTCCCTTGTACCTGAAAATCAACATTGCAATTTTGATGAATTTGTGAATTCAGTTAGTAAACCGTCATTGATATACTCACTCAAGTCAAAACAAAAATATCACAAGTGTATTTCCCAATTCAACAGATGTATCACATCATTCAATATTGAATTCCAAATCACAATATACATCATATCTCAACAATACATCATGAACTACAAACATTTCATGTAGTCATTTTAGAATAATTCAATCATTTATCCTAATCATTCATATCATTAACATGTACACAAGCATCACATATCACTATATCAATAAAATTCAGAAATTCTTTGCAATCATTCCCTTGATACATGTAAAGTGCATATATGACTCCACTTTCATTTTTACTTTGTTTTGATTGAGCACCTATTTATTGTCCCATATCCGTTGTAGATACCAGGCTCATTTCATATTCTGTCTCGTTCCCATTGTGGATATTTGGCTCACTAATAACTGAGCATGTGGCTTTTTGTACATATTTTCGAGCTTTAAGCTCTTTTTCATACTGGTCACTCCAATCACAATTCCTTTATCTGATCATTAATAACAATGTAATGGAATGCATCAATTCACATAATATGTTATCAATAACTTTCATTTAATCTGCACAGTTATTTATCACATTCATTGGATCTAAGTCCAGCATTCAACATTAAGTTGAGTACACATTTTCTATATTCACATACAATTAGAAAGCATTTCCAATGCAATCTCGAATATTAAACTCCTCGGACCATTAATGCCCGAAATTATCACAATCATATCATTAACAGTTCAATATCTAAAAGTTAATCGGAAAAAATTCACTCATAATGAGAAAACATCTAGGTTAACTCACAATATGCTCCAGATAAGCTATTGCCTTGATGACCCGACAATGTCTAGATGCTGTGAATCATTATAAAGAATGACTAAATTGAGTTAATATAATGTTATGCTATGTTTATGCACATGTGAATGATTGTTAAAAAAGTACTGAATTGTGTTAATATAGTGATCTACAATTCTTGTATACATGTTGATGATATCAATGATTGAGGTGAAAAATTGGATTATTCTAAAAAGATTCTATGACATGCTTTTATTATAGTATGCTTAGATGTATAGTGTGATTTGGTATACAAAACTATATGGGAATTGATTCAAGATAATGTAATATACTTGTGAAATTGGTTGTATACTTATGATGTTGTGTTTTGACTCGAGTAAGCACATCAATGATGGTTCACTCACTGAGTTCGTAAATTTCATCAAAGTTGTAAAGTTATTTTTCGGGTACTGAGAAGACCTAACTTCTAAGGCAATCTAGTAACAGTCTAGTATTGTCAATTTTGGAAATAAGGAAAGGTCTGGTCAATTGATGTTTGAGGAGTTTAGTTATAATGTTTTCAATTAGCATCTCATTTCATGTAGAACTTTTGTATAAAGCAGTAGACCTTTAGATGTTTTCGTAATGTACATTTATGGATTATGAGTTGTAATGACAAGGTAAGTTTATGTTTGTGAATGAAATGAAGAAATTTAATTGAATACTTATGTTCTATATGATGCCATAATAGTGAATATGATTGCTCTAACATGTCATTCTCATAGGGTATGTTCTTGAATGTCCTCTGGATATTCAGGTATATACTCTATGGTAGTTGTGTGTTACAAGTGATGTCTCTAAGCTTGTAAAATTTGCAAAGTATTTAAGGTAGTAAAGTTATACACATTAGTGATATTGATGATAAATTCTAAAATTTTAATTTCAATTTTGTGTACATATTGACCTAGCTGAGACATTTCACTTTAAATTGCTATATTTGGACTTGATTAAGGCTAGGATTGAGCTTAGATTGTTTCTTGGCTAATTGGTTAAGATCTTGATAAGTAGATGTAAGTTAATTGATGTCATAATCTAAAGAATGGACTGTTTTGATGTGGTTCAATTCAAATATGAAAATTATGATTTGTTAAAGGAATAAATGAGTTCTTTTAATGTAAACACGATCTTAAGGACGTGAGTTATGTGTATAAGGTATGGATGAATGAGCATTGAAGAACATGGGGTATTTATGAATGAGAATTAGGTAAATGTATGAATATACATTGCTGGAAAAAGTTTGGTGAATGTATAGGTCTAGCTTGATGAAATTTCATATTTAAAGTAACAATTGTGTGTGTGTTATAAGAGGCTTTTGATCATGAAAATGTTCAAAGATAATTGCAAATTATGGCTGATGAATTTGGAGTAAATCAAGCTAACTTAAAGTACAAACCTAATTGCAAAATGGTAGTATACAAAATATGATGTTTGAATGGTTAAGATTTATGAACAATTACATACCTGAAAAGGTCAATTGAGCATGCATTAAACATGACACATATATATGTGCATGATTGAATATTCATATGATTGATTAACTTAGTAATGTGTGAACGATATGTGTGTATTGCATGATTAAAGAAGCACAGATTGATGGTGTAAGCTGCTCTTGAAGAGGAGCGCAAGCGAGAGTACCAAAAAGAGAAGCCCATGTTTGTGTTGGATTGGAACTATTTTAAGAATTTGTTATAAAAGAGAAGGAGAAGAATGCTTTGGATGAGATTGGAATGAGCTTGAGCTTTAGTCAGAAATCAACTGTTTGTAATTATTAATAAATGACTAACATACATCTGCCACCGCCAGTCTCTGGTTCAAACTTTCCTGCGTTATTTTTTTCTTTTCATTTTCATAGGTTATGGTTTACAAAACAAAAGTTAATAATTAAATATGTCAAAAACGAAAGACTGTAATGTACTAATGTAGGCCTGTTAGGAACTTCAAAAGTGAATGCATAACCAATAGCATATTCTTACTTCAACCTAGGCACTTCAAGAGCCAACTTGAACCTTCCCCTCCGACTATCTTTGCATCCGCAGAAGCCAACGTTAGCAGTCATATATGGTGATTATTATTCTCAAGAATCTAAAACTAAACTAAAATAAATATGAATAACTCAAAGATCTATCTAATAAGATATTCAAAACTTTTAAGATTTGAACATTTATGAAAAAAGAGTTTTTAATAAATACCTAAGTTTAATAAAGAACACATAGAGAAGATACTCATAGTTTGGTTTAACTTCTAATTTTTATTGTAATTTTAGTTTTAAATTTTATTTTCTATTTCGTATTTTAAATAAAATAAAAACTTGTTTAATAATTAATATCAATATAAATAATTAAATATTATATAAAATTTAAAGATAAATTAAATTTATGAATTAATTAAGTTAAATATTTTATTTTAATATATTTTATATAATATTTATTAATAACTATTATTAAAAGATCTATTACATTTTATTCAAATAAATTATTTAATAAGTAAAAGTTATTTATAAAATTAATATTTATTTTAAATATATTTTGATTATTAAAACTAATTTGAATTTAAATTTATACATTTAAGATATTTGAAACTTAAAGTGTATTTATTAAATAATTATTAAATTTAAAATATTTTAAAAATAAAATTTAAAGTAATTATAAAATTTAGTTTAATTATATTAATCATAACTTAATATTAAATAATTAAATAATCTATTCATGACAAAAAAGAATATAATCAGATTTTGTCCTTTTTGAAATTTGGAATAAACTAAAACTAAAACAAAAATTAAAAACTCAAAGAAACACTTTTTTTTTGTTAAACTTGAAAACAAAAATTGGGAAAAAAAATAGGCCCTTAGTTTTTTTTTTGTATAAAGGGAAAGCCGGAGCTAATTACATAACAAGTCGTGGGACACAGGTCCCTGATTGATCCTCAATGAGGAAGTGACGACACCCGGAGGTGTAGTGTCAAAAAAAGTAACCCCTACAGTGAAGTGGCCTGCCTGAGAGGCCAACCAATCTGCGCATCTGTCGCTCTCTCGGTAGACGTGTCGATGTGCAACAGATCAATTGCGGGAGAGTAATTCGTGGATGCCCAGGACAATAGGATTGGCCACCTGAATGCGGCGCGCAGTAGAGGCGAGCAGGGTGTGTACTGCGACCGAGTCCACCTCCAGCTCAATGCGGCGAAAACCCAGTTGCCAGGCGAGGGAGAGACCGGTGTAGACGCTCCAAAGTTCTGCAGGCAGGGGAGTGCACCAACCGAGGTTCTGAGTGAAACCTCCCAGCCAATTGTCGGCACTATTGCGCAAAATGCCACCAGCGGCCGCTGTGAAAGAAGTACGATTACTGGCCCCATCAGTGTTCAATTTGATCCATCCCTGTGGAGGCTTGGTCCAACTGGGGAGGAGCTCAGAACGGGGCTAGAGTCGGCGACCAAGTGTTGGGCCCTGAATTTTTTCATTTATTTAATTGATTATTTATTGATTTATTTATTTATTCGATTACTTTAATTACTCTTTATTTTGCCTTAAGTATTTTAATTGTATATATATATATATATATATATATATATATATAAAATATATATTTTGTTGGGCCTTGGATTTAGCAAGTATGATTGGGTTTAGATTTTTGAAGTATAAGTGAAGGATTAGAATTTATATTGGAAAGAATGGGCTTTTGAGGTTAATGGGATAAGTAGATGGAGGAGAGCCCAAAAGCATTGTAAGTTATAAGGAGAGCTTGAAACTACGTAGTATTGGAGGAGAGCTTTAAATTGAGAAATAAGTGAATTAAGTTGTTAAGGAGAAGAAGCAAGTGTCGTAAGAACCATAGGAGAGGAAGCAAAAACATGAGCCAAGGAAGAAGGAACTTTCGGCCAAGAGGAAAAGGAAGAGAGTCGTAGGAAGCTTGAAGGGAGGAAGAAAGAAGAAGAAAAAGAAGAGAAACTACTTATTGAAGGTTAGTTCTACCCTTGTTTATGTTAGGTTCAAGAATGAGATAAAATGGAAGCTAGGGATTGTGTAGGGTTGAAGAAAGGAAGAAGAGAAGATGAAATCAAAGGGATTTTGGGATTTCTAAGTTAAGATTTTGGTTATTCTAGCATAGATGGCTTATGAGTAGGTTAGGTTTAAAGTTTATTTTTATTTTTGCTTGATTTTTCAATGCTATGCCTTTCTTTTAGAATATATTCATTGAATGGAGTATGGTTCAATTGAAGGAACTCAAGAAAACCCCACTCAAGAAAAGGAGGAAGGGCAATCTTGAATTCGGATTCCGACGTTAGGTGGGTAACATTTTTATAGTTGTTGTGTAATGGGCAAATGCCCTATGTGTGCAATCTTTGTTAAAATGTGTGTATATTGAAAGTGTATTTCCTTTGATTTGAAAGAAAAGTATAAAACTATGATGATTCGATAGAATGAAAGAAGCATAAAATGCTATTCTTGTGTTTGAATATGTGAGCATAAATTGGTTGTGATTGGGCGAGAGAGAACCTGTTTCGTAGTCTCGTGCACGATGACCCCCTAGCCTTCTCCCGGCTGCCCGTTTGAGGCCATGAGATCCTGAGAAATCGGACTAGTCGTATTTACGGTAAACTTCGGTTTCCGTCGTGTTTATGGAACTCTCGAGCCAATTGTGTGCATTTCATTATTTTGGTGTTTATGATGCATAATATGTGCTTTAATTGATAGAAGATTCCATATTATGCTTTATGTGATGATTTTGGTTAATTTATGATTTATGTGATGAAGTTGAGTTATTTGGACTTTACATGATAGATTGCTAATGTTTCGGATTCTTTATGTGTTGTATGGCTCATTACTCGATGGCTATAAACGTGTTAGCCATTGAGCCGTGTTTTGCTCACCCCATTCTCCCTCCTCAGGTGCAAATTCTAGTTGAGCGCGGAATCTTACAAGGCATCGGGCATAACTCCAAGAATCTTAGACATTTTTGTATTAAGTTAGTAACTAGCTGTTGGAATAACTTTATAAGCATATCGATCATTGAGCATCTCATATTTTGTATTTTGTACTTGACTCCTGATGAATAGGCCGATATGTAACTAAAGCTGTGTATGAACTTTTGTTATATTTAAAAAGAGAATGAGAGCTCTAGTACTCTCTTCTTCATGTGTTTATGTTGAATTGCGATCTGTGTGTGATCTTGAAAAGGATATGTGTGTGAGTCTTTTAATTGTTGAGTTGCTGTTGAAATTTTGCTTTGGGAGAGCTCGCTGGAAATTTGCTAAGGTTTATGAGCTCTTGAAATTATGGGCTGAGGTGTTCATGGGTAAATTTTGGATATATTGTGCATTCATCCAAATTTTGGGTTGTTATAGGTCGAATAGGATCATTTAGACTCCTTGAGGGTGTTAGGCGAGCTGTAGAGCTTTCCATGATGTAGTATGAGCTATTTTAGGGTGTATTAATTGGTAGATATGAGTTGTTAGAATTAAGTGCAGGTGCTGTCTAAATGGCATATTTTAGCAGAGAACTTTGAGTCCACTTTTGACCCTTATAGAGTTAGAAATTGGATCGGTGATCTTAAGGGAAGTTGTAGAGCGTTCTTTTACCTTTCCATAGACACCAAGTTTGCTTAATTTGGAGTTCTGGGTCAAAAGTTATGGTATTTGCAAGTTATGGTACCATTTAGGAGGAGCTAGTCGATCAGTCTTGGAGTAAACGTTTGATTCCTTTAGTGTCCGAGCTTGCCTTTGAGTCCTTCTTGAAAATTGTAGAGTTCTCTTTTATCTTTCCAACAAATCAAACCTTGTCTGATTTGGAGCTCGGAGTCAAAAGATATGAAGGTTTGAAGTTTGGAGGTCGGATTGCGTGGACGAGCTCCCGCTAGCGTGCCCGAGCGGACGAGCTCCCGCGCGCACGCCCACGCGGGTGAGCTCCCGCACGCCCGCATGGGTGAGCTCCCGCTCGCACTCTCGTGCGGGCGTGCGGAGCTCCTCCGCGGACGAGCTCTCGCGCGCCCGCTTGCTCAGGCGAGAGCGCGAGGTCGCTCGCCCGTTCGGACGAGCAGGTGTGCGCGTCTGTCGCGCGACCTTTGGGGTCGACTTGCGGCCGACCGACCTCTCTACCTTCATTTGGCCATAACTTTTTGCGTAGACCTCCGATTAAGCTGATTTTTGAAGCAATAGACTCCTAAGAAAATTTTCTATCTTTTTGTACCTGATTGGTCGGTATTGCTTTTAAATTGTAAAAAGTGGATTGAAACAAAGTGTGATGGTCGGTCGATAAAGTCTGAATATACTTCAATGATTTTGAAATATCTTGAGCTATAGAGCTCCGATTGGGTCGGTTCTTGTTTTAAATTAAACTAAAGACTTAAATCTACAAGTTTTGTGAAGGAACCGATCAACAATTTAGCCTAAAAAAAACTTTCAAATTTTGACACGAAGTCGATAGAGTGTTCAGTTTTGACTATTTTTTAAGACAGTATTTTGAGCATAACTTCTTCATTTCTAATCCAAATTGAGCGCTTTCAGTGGCGTTGGAACCGTTAGAGCAGAGAGAACAAATTTCCTTAAAGTCGATCTGAATCTTTCTATTAGAGGTTTCCCAAATTGTGGTCAATTTTGCTGTCGGTTTTGGGTCTTCTATGCTTGTGTGTTCTCGAATGTTGGGCCTCAGAGACGGGAGCCAACATTGTTTGGTATCAAAGCTTAGGTTCACTCCTAGGCTTAGGATGCATAGTAGGGAACTTGTTTTGTTATGTGATTAAATTTTTGCATTATGAATTGATTGTTTGTATTAAATGACATGCATATCATGCATACATATAGGAACTAAGAATTAAAAAGAATTGTAGCTAATCATAAATGTTTTCATTGAAGGAGTAAGATGCCACCTCGTAGAAGGACACGAGGAGTTCTGCAAGGTTCAATTGCACCTGACTCTCCACCAAGAGAGGAGATTACCGATGAGTCGGTAGCCCCGGGTGTGGCTGAGGTTTCTCTAGGGCAAAGTAGTGAGCCCCGGGAGTGGTTGAGGTTTCTCTAGGGCAAAGTAGTGAGCCCCTCAGATCTCAGACGTAGCAGTCGCCTAGTCAGTCGGAGCAAGTGCCTGCTCTACATTTGAGACTGTTCCAATAATTTACCCAAGTCTTTGTTCAGGGTATGGGTCAAATGCCACAGGCTTTTGGTACAGCCCCAGTTAAGAAGGGGAGACAGTTTGACAAGTTGAGGAAGTATGGAGCAGTGGATTTCTACGGGACCACGGATCCTGAGGAAGCCGAGACCTGGTTGAGGAAGACCGAGAGAGTGTTGGATCAGATGGAGTGTGAGGATGATGAGAAGGTGGTTTATGCTGCCAATTTACTCCAGGGTGATGCCTTGCATTGGTGGGAGTGTGTATCGGAGAGTTAGCTGAAGCCGATAGGGTTGACATGGGAAGACTTTCTGGCTATTTACAGGAAGAAGTATCTGTCTGAGGTGTACATTCATCAGAAGTAGAGAAAGTTTTTGAGTCTCACCCAGAGGGAGATGACAGTTGCTGAATATGAGCGCCAGTTTACTCAGTTGTCAAGGTATGCTTCGGAGATGATGTTCAGTGAGGCTGCAAAGTGCCGTCGGTTTGAGTCGGGCCTGCACCTGGCTATCAGAGAGAAGGTGGTAGTGCAGAACTTTGGCAACTTTCAACAGCTGGTTGAACCAGCGTTGAGAGTTGAGAACATCGAGAACATTAAGAGTGCAGTTAGCCGGAAAAGAAAGGGAAGAGAGCAGTTCAAGAGGGGAGGTGGTACTTCTATACCTGAGAGAAGTGCCAGAACCTTTCCTGTGTAGTCTGAGGAGAGAAGCAGCGGTGCGAGCCGGCCTAGGCCTATGAGGACTTCTACTGTTTCTCACCAAGCCTTAACGGTGGGCGGCAGTAGAAGAGGAGATGGGGAGAGGCCACCTCTTCCCAAATGTGAGCACTGTGGGAATCTCCATAAGGGAGAATGTCGTAGATTGACAGGAGCATGCTTAAATTATGGACAGAGACGACATATAGCCAAACAGTGTCTTAAGCCGGATAGAAGAGAGGGATCACAGATGCTGTAGGAATATCCCGGGTGGTACATCACATGTACACGCAGCGGAAAACAAAAATTTTTGTTCCCGGGACTTTCCCGATCCCCAGGATCCGTATCCGTATGAAGACATCAACCTAAATAGCCAAAAGAGACTATCTCTAAAGGTGATCCACGCAGAGATCAGAAAACCTAACCAATCAAACCCTTTGACCCGGAATAGCTAGAACAGATTAAAGCCTGCTAGAGCTACCTACATCTGAGAGCTTGAGACCGACGTTGGACAAAGCTTGGAGAAGAAGAGAAATCGATGGTGGAAGAGGAAGAAGATATGAAAACTCCTTTTCATGGAAAGCTTAACCTTTAAGCTTCTTCTCCTTCCTTTCTCCATGGAGCCACGATCATCACCATTCCTCTTTACCATCCACGAAAACAAGCATATATATATGGTGTCTTTAACATTTAAAACCACCAATCAAAAGCTTACATCTTGATGGCACACCATTTAAGGCATTAAAGTATGTAAGCTTTGACTTTTCAAAGCTTTTTCTTCTCCATTTTGCTTCCAACGATTTTTGTACATTAATTTATTAATTAATTAATTAATTAATTAGTTAATTAATCAATTAATAAATAATTGCTAAGGTCCAGTCCAACTGGGTTGGTCCTACCTACCTCTGGCCCCAAATCTTTGAAACATTAGGAAACCTTTCTTAGCAATATTGATGTCGCGATCTCATCGGGACATATCCCAATCCATTGGGATCCATTTAATCTAATGCTCTCCATAATTGGAACTCGTCCAATTACTATTTTACTGATTCTCCGAGACACTCTTATCGTGTGACCCTTTAGGCTCCGGTTATGTTGGCCACTTAGATTAACAATTAATCTAAGCAAGTCATGAGCGGTATCTAGCAACACATCATGACCCCAATTGACCGGAAAGTAATCGGTTTGATGTATTCATCAAGAACCGGATCACGAACCCTTCCATGACAATTACTGTGCAATTCGTCCTTTCACCATCCTATACCCCACTTGGTTATGAGTATGGTCAAAGTGTCAACTCTCACTAGACCGAGTCTAGCCCAGTGATAACAGATCTCGCCCTAGGACTCATTACTCTATATGTCCATGAAGACACTCTCCATGACATATTCACTCCGCCGAGATTTCGAGTAATGATCCCGACAAGAGGCCATGGGTATCTCCTCCGCTAATCCGAAGTGGTGAATCCTTTATTGGCTACTCAATTACCTTGAATACCTCAAGTCGCACCCAAGCACCACCCTATGAGTTACCTCCGGAAGGCAACAAGGAATGGAGTCAAAGCGTAATCAAGATTCAAGATATCCTTGAGTACCTCAAGTCTAAGGATACTTGCACCAATGCTATGATGAGATTATCACTGACACTAGATAAGATATCCATGTGATGATCTCATGGCAGGTCATCCAATGAACTTACTACCACTAGTAAGCATCCACATGTCAATTCTAAATATCTCATATTTACAGTTTCTGAGATCTACTGCTTGATCCAATCAAGGAATATGACATGCGCTAGTCTATCCGGATTAATAATGTCCAGTCTCATTAATCCTATGACTAGGGAAAATTTAGATACTGACATAATTACACATGATAGGAATCTCAGGAGTATGATCACATCATAATTTCCTTCATGCTATGTCATATATCATGGACTTCATTAATTTGATTAAAGATCCAATCAATTCATAAACAATGTTCATGAACATCAAATTAATGAATTATGCCTTTTCTTTATTTATTCATTCAGTCTGCATACGACTGTGAATAAAACGCGCTAAAGGGGATTGTCTTTAGGGCACAAATAAATAGTACCGTCCTTGAATAAGTCGACTTATGCAATGTACAAGTCGACTAATCGGTACTGGACATGTGTAAGTCGTCTTGCATAAACACACAAGTCGACTTACACTTACAAATCTCCCACTTGACCTAAAGCCAATCGCCTTAGTATCTAATACCATAAGCGAGTCCATGAGAATCACAATTCTCCTGCGACAATGGCTTTGTCAACGGAACAGCAACACTTTGCTCTGTGGGAATTCTCTCTATCAGGATATCATATCAACTAATGATCTCCCGAATCGGCGAATCACGAGTTCGGATCGTCGATAAGAGCTTGGTTCCTTTGCTCACAAGACTAGCCCCATTGTATCACAATACAATCCTATGGGCTCATCACAGCTAGGGACTAGATCAAGTTCAGTAATGAACTTCTTGATCCAAACCGCTTCCTCTGCGCATCTCATGTGGCAAGGTACTCTGCCTCGGTTGATGAATCAGCAGTCCTCTCTTGTTTGAACTTTTCCAACCGACCGCCACGCTATTCGGTGTGAATGTATATAACCCGATCATGATTCGAATCATCCTTATCGATTAGATATCGCATCCGAATGCCCGCTCACTGGGAGATTTCCATCTCCATAGATCAAGAAAACATCCTCAGTGCTTCACAAGTACTTGAGGATATTCTTGACAGCCATTCAGTGACCCTCACCAGGATCCGATTGTATCTGCTCGTAACACTTAGAGCATACGATACATCGGGCCTCGTACATAGCATCGTTTCATGCTAAACCTCTTCAGCATCTCATCTATGTACGATGCTTGTGAAAGACCAAGCAACCTTTTGATTTATCTCTATAAATCTATATCCCAAGGATATATGTTGCTTCACCAAGGTCTTTCATCGCAAATTGCCTGGACAACCAAATTTTAATCGATTGCGAAAGATCGAGACATCGCTTTAGAGTAACGAGATGTCATCTACATACAACACAAGGAAAACGATCGGAGTCCCATTAACCTTCTTATACACACAATGTACATCCGAATTTTGTGAGAAATCAAACTCTTTGATTGACTCATCAAAACGGATAATCGAACTCCTGAATGCTTGCTTCAATCCAAACATGGATTTCTGAAGCTTGCATACCTTTTCGCCATCGATGGAAGTGAAGCCCTCAGGTTGTGTCATACACATCCTCGGGTAGATTTCCTTTCAGGAAAGCTGTCTCCACATCCATTTGCCATATTTCATAATCATGATGAGTGGCAATGGCTAGGAGTATCCTAATGGATTTAAGCATTGCTACGGGGCTGAAGGTCTCGTCATAGTCAACTCCTTGTCTGTGACGAAATCCTTTAACCAGAAGCATTGCTTTATAGGTAATCAAATTACCATCCATGTTGGTTTTCTTCTCAAAACTCTTTGCACCCTGTGGGTTTTATCCCTTCAGGTATAACAACCAAAGTCCATACTTGGTTTTCATGGCATATAGTCATGTTCCAGACTCTGAACTTTTCAGAACCTGTTCATAGGTAGTAGGCGCATCATCTCATATGAGCAATACGTCATTATGTTCCCTTACGAGAAATTCATATTTCTCAGGAACAGAGCGTATCCTACTTAACCTACGAAATTCGTGTGTAATAGAAGGTTGAACTGTTACCTCATCTATATGAGTGACAGTTTCAGGTTCAGGCAGTTGATCTATGTTTGTTCGAGCATCTTGAACTTCTCCAAGTTCAACTTTGCTCCCACTGTCCTCTTGTAAAAGAAACTCTTTCTTTAAGAAAACAGCATGCTTGGAAACAAACAACTTTTGTTCCTAAGCAAGGTAGAATTGATATTCCACGAACAAACACTTGTCAGCTTTTACATCAAATGTATCTGACTGTGTCCGCCTCACATAAGCAGGACAACCCCAAACTTTCAGCTGAGAAAGATAGGGCTTTCAGTTAGTCCATATCTCATATGAAGTAACATCAACTGTCTTTAATGGAACTCTGTTTAGCAAGTAAACAGCTGTCTCGAGCGCATACTCCCAAAACTGTGCAAAACCTATCATTAATCGCACCATGTCAAACAAGGTTCGACTTCTCCTTTCAGCCACACCATTGTCTTTGCGTGTAAGGTGGAGTATCTTGAGATAAAATCCATTATCTCCGAGATAATCCAAAATCTGTTGGTCTAAGTATTTTCCACCACGATCGATCGTAATGTATTCATACTTTTACCAAGTTAGTTTTCTACTTCATTTCAATTATTTGAACTATTCAAATGCTTGATTTGTATCTCATCGATCTGAGTACCCATATCGTGAATAATCACCGATAAAAGTAATGAAGTAAAAACAACCACTTCTGGCATGGATGGACATCGGACCACATACATCCAAATGTATCAGGTCTAATATTCCATTCACTCGTTCATCCTTTCCTTTAAAGGATAACTTAGTCATCTTGCCTAATAAACAAGATTCGCATGTGTCATATGATTCATAATCAAATGACTCTAAACTTCCACTCTTATGGAGCTTAGCAATGCGTATCTTATTTATATGGCCAAGCCGACAATGCCATAAGTAAGTTGATTTTAAATTATCTCAATTATGTCTTTTCGCGTCATTGACATTCATAATTGGATATGACATATCTAATATGTCAATTCCATTGCATAATGTACCAGTACCATAGAGCATTCCATTCGAACTAATAGAACAACCATTGCTCCTAAAAGTCCAATAGATCCCAGCTCTAATTAAACATTAAACATACAATATGTTCTTTGTTTAAAACGGGTACAAAATGACAATCATCCAATTTGAATACAAGCCCAGTAGGGAGTAACAAGACATAAGTGCATACGGCTAATGTAGCAACCCTTGCTTCATTACCTGCACGAAAGTCCAGTTCTCTCTGGATGAGCTGTCTACTGTCCCTGAGGCTCTGCATATCATTTCATATGTATGAGCCACATCCGGTATCAAATACCGATATGTTTGGATCAGGAATAGTATTAACCTCAATGACAAACATATTTGAAGAAGTAGAGGCATCTGATGCCTTCTTCTGCTTCAAGAACTCCAGATAGATTTTACAGTTTCGCCTCTAGTGGCTAGACTTGCCACAAGGAAAGCAAAATCCTTTTGGGGCAGAATCTTTGATTTTTCCTTGATGGCACTTCCCTTTGGTTTCTTGGCCTTTTTCTTCTTTGAATTAGAAGAAGAAGCATCCACCATGATCACTTGCTATCTCTCTTGATAGCCTGCTCAGCTGTCATGAGCAGATTGATCAACTCAGGAATTGTTGTGGATATTTGGTTTATCCGATAGTTTATCACAAACTGTGAATAACCATCAGACAATCCAACCAGAATTAAGTCTCTACTTAACTCATAATCCATTACAAATCCTAAGACGGCCAATCTCTCAATATAGCCATTCATCTTTAGGGCATACTAGATAGCAGTTGTCCCTGGAGCCATCTTTGTGGTGAAGAGAAGCCTTGAGGTCTCGAACCTTTCAGACCGAGCTTGCTCAACAAACAGCTCCATAAGATGAAATACTATAGAGTGAGCATCCATGGATTCGTGCTGCTGCTGCAGCTCTGGTGACATCAAGACAAGCTTAATGCAAGTATCCATATCACTGTCTTTAGATGCTTACGATATGCTTTCTGATCCTTATCAGAAGCATCGACAGCAGGTGCATCTGGAAGTGGAACATCTAGGACGTATCCCTGTTCCTCAGATCTGAGAACAATTCTCAGATTCCTCAGCCAATCAAGAAAATTCAGTCTAGAATAGAGAGCATAAATTCACACTGAAAGACTTCTTCAATTAACCTAGCGCGATAGAGAGAAGGAATAGTAGGATAGAATTGCCTGCATGATCATAAGGACTTGCATGATATGCATATGGCTCCCACTAGTTTCCTAGAATCCATAACCCTCTTTACGAATCCAGAGAAACAAATGACATAATGTCCTAGTGGGTCGATATCCAACATTGCTAAGAGTGACCTTGGGTTTGCCCAACAAGCCACAACTTAGGTCAATCGGTAGGTATCGGTCATACCAATTGCATCATCGATAACCGACATTAAGAATGACCTTGAGGTTAGCTCAACAAGCCACCTTATGTCTCGGAGGTATCGATATACCAATTACATCTTAGACACAACTATCGATCAGTGCTTTATCAACTTGTTGATGTGTGCACTTCATTGGGTATCAACTCTTTGATGCGCATACATCTAATGTATGCTATCCAACTTCGCCTCTGTACACGTTGACCTTGAGGTTAGCTCAACAAATCAACGCTTCCAGTGAAAACCGACCCATTAATCCGAAAATCTTATTTTCATGGTTTGAACATATTCGTATAGAGTGAGCTTGAGGTTAGCTCAACAACCCAACCCTATAAGAACTCTGGTTCTTACCATATTAATGGAAGGCGTTAGTTTTCATATACCGAGGAGGGATTTGAGATCTCATCTTCTGCTTCTCCAAGCCGTAGGATTATAGTCGCCATGACTATATGGAATGATTTAGGGTATTTCATCAATCACATTGAGTTTATACCTAAAATCATCCATCATCCCACCTTAGCAAGAAATTATAGTCGACTGGTACATGTTCTAGTCGACTGGTACATGTGCCAGTCGACTGGAACTAGTTCTGGTCGACTATAGGGAATTTTGCATGTTCCAGTCGACTGGAACATGTTCTAGTCGACTGGAATGAGTTACTGTACACGTTCCAGTCGACTGGAACATGGTCTAGTCGACTGGAATCCAATTTCTAGTCGACTGGAACATCTTCCAGTCGACTGGAATCCACTTTCCAGTCGACTGGAACTTGTTCTAGTCGACTGGAATCTGCCCTTTTGCTATCTAATCGGCTAATTTCTCAATCCGTGCAATTCCAATTCACAACACCTTCATACCTAAGGTAATATCTGATAAATTTGATGTATCAATGAACAATTCATTGAACCATGAAAGCCTTATATGGTCAAACCATATGAAAAGCTTGAAATGATTCAAAACTCATTAATGTCCAATTAATTTAGAAACACCCTAATTATCATCCTAAGCATCTCTAGCTAGCACATACATTATCAAATTTACTTCAGCACATGCCATAAAAATATGACGGTCAAAACAAACAAGATAATGCAATATACTAACGAGACGCTAATATGATCAATTAGGCATTCAAAATTCTTGGAAATGCAACTTCAAGCAATTCAGTTTGGCAATCATAATACATCAAGATAACACATTTTAATCACATTAAAATGGTTCAAGGCATTGGAACTGAAAAGCACACTCAATCAAGCCAAGCAAAACAGTCCCAACAATTTTCACAAAACTGTCCAGTTCTGTACATTGCTTGAAATGATCAATGAAACAATTTCAATAAATCATGAGAAAATTATATAGGTTACTACATGTTCAGAACATGCTACATGAATTTTGTTAGGATTTTAGGCCATCAAAAACTCAGTCAACCTAAATAACAAAACCGATTCAAAATCTGTGTTCATCAGCACAGCAATTCCCAATAGCATAGAATAAATTCGTGAATAAATATCCAATCACCTTGAAATCAAATTTCCATGCTCACAGACATTCACCAATATCTTAGAGACATTTAGGTGAAGGAAAATCCAGAAAACGATTTTTCTAGAATTTATTCTCGATTTTATACTCATGCCTGTTCCAGAATCGTTTCACAAAACAGCATCTGTAACCTTAGGGAATTAATTAGCAAAACTATATCAAATCAACATGATAAATTCTGAAAATTCATAGACATATTCTCTAACATGTTATGAACATTTCTGGGCAGATAAATTTCGAAAAAGCTATCTCTATAGAATTTCGAAAATCAAACAGAACACATGCATCAACATCACAAGCAATTAGGATTTCCGATCTAGCTTAGGTTAAAGCTTCATACGGGATACCAGACGCTCTGATACCACTGTAGGAATATCCCGGGTGGTACATCACATGTACACGCAGCGGAAAACAAAAATTTTTGTTCCCGGGACTTTCCCGATCCCCAGGATCCAGGTATCCGTATGAAGACATCAACCTAAATAGCCAAAAGAGACTATCTCTAAAGGTGATCCACGCAGAGATCAGAAAACCTAACCGAATCAAACCCCTTTGACCCGGGAATAGCTAGAACAGATTAAAGCCTGCTAGAGCTTACCTCTGTCCTGGAGAGCTTGAGACTGACGTTGGACAAAGCTTGGAGAAGAAGAGAAATCGATGGTGGAAGAGGAAGAAGATATGAAAACTCCTTTTCATGGAAAGCTTAACCTTTAAGCTTCTTCTCCTTCCTTTCTCCATGGAGCCACGATCATCACCATTCCTCTTTACCATCCACGAAAACAAGCATATATATATGGTGTCTTTAACATTTAAAACCACCAATCAAAAGCTTACATCTTGATGGCACACCATTTAAGGCATTAAAGTATGTAAGCTTTGACTTTTCAAAGCTTTTTCTTCTCCATTTTGCTTCCAACGATTTTTGTACATTAATTAATTAATTAATTAATTAATTAATTAGTTAATTAATCAATTAATAAATAATTGCTAAGGTCCAGTCCAACTGGGTCTGGTCCTCTAAACTCATCGGCCCCGATCTTCAAAACAGCTCCTAAACCTTTCTTAGCAATATTGATGTCGCGATCTCATCGGGACATATCCCAATCCATTGGGATCCATTTAATCCTAATGCTCTCCATAATTGGAACTCGTCCAATTACTATTTTACTGATTCTCGAGACACTCTTATCGTGTGACCACTTTAGGCTCCGGTTATGTTGGCCACTTAGATTAACAATTAATCTAAGCAAGTCATGAGCGGTATCTAGCAACACATCATGACCCCCAATTGACCGGAAAGTAATCGGTTTGATGTATTCATCAAGAACCAGATCACGAACCCTTCCATAGACAATTACCGTGCAATTCGTCCTTTCACCATCCTATACCCCACTTGGTTATGAGTATGGTCAAAGTGTCAACTCTCACTAGACTGAGTCTAGCCCAAGTGATAACAGATCTCGTCCTAGGACTCATTACTCTATATGTCCATGAAGACACTCTCCATGACATATTCACTCTGGCCAGAGATTTCCGAGTAATGATCCTGACAAGAGGCCATGGGTATCTCCTCTGCTAATCCAGAAGTGGTGAATCCTTTATTGGCTACTCAATTACCTTCGAATACCTCAAGTCGCACTCAAGCACCACCCTATGAGTTACCTCTGGAAGGCAACAAGGAATGGAGTCAAAGCACAGAATCAGTATCCAAGATATCCTTGAGTACCTCAAGTCTAAGGATACTTGCACCAATGCTATGATGAGATTATCACTGACACTAGATAAGATATCCATGTGATGATCTCATGGCAGGTCATCCAATGAACTTACTACCACTAGTAAGCATCCACATGTCAATTCTAAATATCTCATATTTACAGTTTCTGAGATCTACTGCTTGATCCAATCAAGGAATATGACATGCGCTAGTCTATCCGGATTAATAATGTCCAGTCTCATTAATCCTATGACTAGGGAAAATTTAGATACTGACATAATTACACATGATAGGAATCTCAGGAGTATGATCACATCATAATTTCCTTCATGCTATGTCATATATCATGGACTTCATTAATTTGATTAAAGATCCAATCAATTCATAAACAATGTTCATGAACATCAAATTAATGAATTATGCCTTTTCTTTATTTATTCATTCACCGCATATACGACCGTGAATAAAACGCAGCTAAAGGGGATTGTCTTTAGGGCACAAATAAATAGTACCGTCCTTGAATAAGTCGACTTATGCAATGTACAAGTCGACTAATCGGTACTGGACATGTGTAAGTCGTCTTGCATAAACACACAAGTCGACTTACACTTACAGATGCAAGCTTCCAGGAGAACAGAGACAGTGGGACAGAAGGCTGTGACTAAAGTGGGGAGCTCTGGAGTGCCTAAGAGAGCTCATCCTCCAGACAGATCCAGGGGGCAAGCACCAGCTAGAGTGTTTGCAATGACTCGAGAGGAGGCAGAGACCGCTTCAGAAGTGGTGACGGGTATGGTAAAATTATTTGATGATGATGTTCTTGCTTTAATAGATCCGGGTTCTACCCATTCTTTTGTGTCGTTGGGTAGGACTGTGCCTAGGAGGAAGTTGAGTATAACATCCCATCCCCGATGGGAAGGGTACATCGGTCAATTGGGTCAGGCTAGTAGGTTGCACTGCATATTTTCGATATATTCATTTTATTGGCAAATTAGAGGAATAAGTTATTTGGCACATGCACATAAAGGTACATGCATTCATGACAATTCCCGGCATCTAATTATGACTGTGATGTAAATTGTGATAATGTGAGATAATTATGTCTGATTATGATTTATTGAGAATTATGGAATAATTGGGTCTTAATAGTTGATTTGGAATGTTTTAAGAGTAATTGGCAGTTGATAGCGACCTATAGGAAATTTTCTGGATAATTTGGGAGAAAATGTCCGGACCGAAAATTTTTCGAGTGGCGGACCGATTGACTGTATAGTACTGAAATAATTTTCTAATGGCAATGGGAAAATTTAGACATATGATTTTAGAAATTAATAGGTCGAGCCATTGAAATTTGGAGACAAATTGGACTGGAAATGATTGTGAAAAGAGGAAGAGATCTAAATGTATTGTGAAGAAAAAGACTGGAGACACAATTGTTTAACCCTTAAATAGCTTAGGTTTTAAGTTTTAGAGAAAAAGCTTCCTCCTCCAACTTAGGGCTTGCGATTTTCTCCTCCCTCTTCCTTGGTGATCTTCGATTCTTCCTCTGAGATTCTTGTTGCTCCTTCTTTTCGGTTGAAGATCAATTAGAAACCTTGAGAGAAGATGAAGATTTGTTGAAGTTTTGAGATCTCACCGTGGGTGTTAGAGAAATGAAATAGGGTTGCGGAAGATTTGAGGATTTGAGCTTGATTTGGTAAGTAAATGATTTAATGTTGTTGATGTGTTAGCTTAATGAATGCATGGGTTTGAATATGAAAGATTGTGGTAGTTGGATTGAGTTATGACTGGTTTTAGAGAGAGAGATGAAAAAGAGAATCGGAGAAGACGACCGCACGTCGTGACGAGAGAATAATTTAGACGTCGCGACGAGCGTACGCCGCGACGAGCGTACGCCGCGACGAGCGGGACGTCGCGACGAGTAATACTTTTGACGTCGCGACGAGCATAGTCGGACGTCGCGGCGAGTGACCCTTTTTACACCGCGGCGAGGGACAATTTTATGAAAGAGTGTGTTTTAATTTATGGACCATAACTAATGGTGTAGACCTCCATTTGAGATGATTCTTGATTCGTTGTGAACTAGAAAATGAGGTCTACAATTGAGGAAAAGAAAGAAAGTATTGAATGAAAATTGAGAATAGGTTCTATTACAACCTAAAAGTTGTTTCATGTTAATTGGGGTATAATTGTGAGATTTCTGAAATAAGGAATGCTATTGGGGTTTTAGAAACTGAGCGTAAAGGGGTGAATTGGGACTTTGAGAATAGTGACACTGAAATTGAGGTTTTTCTTGAGAATATCCTAGTGAGTATGAATTGGTAAATTGACTGAATGTTAGAAATGAAATTGTGGAGTCCCATGAAATATTATTGAATTGAAATGAGTCATTATTGATCAACTGAATGAAAAGTGAGATTTGGGCAAAGAAAGTGAAAAATGGGAATTTGTGCCGGGAAGGTCATGAATAGGCATTGTACATCTTTTAATTAAGACATGTGCATCAGTGAATTATTGTGATTGTGCATTTTGTAATGAATGATTATTTGACTTTTTTAGAGGCACATTGGATCGACATTCATGGATATCGCCGAGACTTCGAGCAAGAGTTTCGGAAGTGCAGGTGAGTAACCTAGTTGGTTCCTCAACCTTTGTGTTTAATGTTACGCACTTATGCCATGTGGAGATGAATGGAAGGTTATGTATGTTTGCTTTTGATTGACTTCGGACCACAGGTGTCCGAAGTATTGGGAACTTGATATTGAAGTGCTATTGTGTGTAGTTGTTTATGAATGCTTCAATGAAATTTGATGAAAATGTTTATGACTGAAATACCGGACCGAAGGTCCGAAGGAATGGAAAATGGGACACTGAAATGTAAACTGACTGAAAATAGAAATTGGAACATATGCATTCATGCATAAAGGCATGTTCAGATAATGATAGTTGTGACCTGAGTCGCTACTAATACTGAAAAAAGCCTCGAGCTCGAACACTGTTACTGAACCGAGCCTCGAGCTCGAGGGGAGTTAGTGCATTCCCAGAGGGCTCTCCTACTCCCTAGACGCGTCTGATTACTGATCACTGTTTATGCGCTCGGTCATAACACTGTAATAAACTGGAAAAAAGTCACATGTGCATTGCATATAAAAGTGATAACTGATTTGCAAAATTGCATGAGTTCTATAAATTGTTATATGATGATATTGAACGTGTAATTGACTGAAATTGTAAATTGCTTGTGATATGCATGAATTGGGTGAACCATCGATGATGGTTTCTCATTGAGTTCGCAAACTCACCCAACATTGCAATTATTTTTCAGGAATTGCCGAGTACGCCGTTAGACAAATGGGAGTATGATTACTGCAAGAGAGTCAGAGTTTGATGTCGGGATCAGTTTCACGTCTGCATTTGAGTCATTCTGATTTATATGTAAATTTTTATTTCCGCATATTAGTACTATTATTGCAGAGGGCCCCTATTGATTAATGTTGTATTGTAATATGATTGCTAAAATAGTATTTTGGTTGAAAATGTTTTCGTATCGCGGGCCTAAATTGTTTACTGATTTACGTGCACTCGATTGTTTTCAAAAATAAAAATGTCTTACTGAGTTTCTGAATGGATTTGACTGCTCTAGCATACCACCCTCGTGAGGCACGGGCTAGGATATCACCCACGATATCGGGTTTGGGTCTTGCGGGAGTGGGATGCTACATTTGTGGTATTAGAGCCCAGAAGTACAATCTTATATGGGCTGTTTTCGAATTATGGATCAAGTTGCATGCATTTAAGTCATGTCTCGACAGACAGTGACAACTGATCCCTAGTCTAGCATATGAGTCACAAGTATGAGCCTGTACCAATTGTTTAAGTGGTTAGGAGTAATGAGGAAAATGATGACAAGTTAGAATGGGATAAATGCCAGTTGTGGATAGCGTGGAATAAGAAAAAGTGTATGATTCGAGTTGACCAATGAAAATTTAATGTATAGGTATTGGTGGGTATATTATGAAGTACAACATCAGAGTTATGTTGAGTATATCCTTGAATATGGTATAGATATGTATATATACTTGTAGATTGATAGAGGAATAGCGATATGTTAGAAATGGCAAGATTGAAAATGTATAAGCAAAGTGGATGAAAATAAAATATTTTATGATCTAGAGAGGCTAGAATTGGGTTTGAATACTGTGATGAAAGTTATGAATAAGGGTTTATGACTTAGAGTCATAATATGTTAGTGGAAAGCTAGAATGATTGTACATATATGGAATTGATTTGATTGTGAACATACATGGGTATGGTGGAATAATGAAAAGATCGAAATGTAAGACATTGAAATGGGTAGATGAAAAAGTTGTTAAGGTTTAGTTGATTTGCCTATGTGAATGCACACCTGATAATGGGAGTACACCATAGCAAGTGAAAATATGAAGCTTATATGTATCATATGGATGGAAATGATATTGGAAGCAATCGATGAGTTAGTAGATACTTGCTAGTCATAGTTCATATAGTTTAAAGCTCAATATGAGTTAGAATAAGAAGTGAAAGTACTTATAGTGATCGATTGGGAATGAATTGAGATTATAAACAGGATATGATCATGGTAAAATCCTCACGATCGAGGACAGGTGCGAAAAGGGGAAATACTATCAAAAATTTAATGAGATCAAGGTATCCTTAGCGTAAGTGACTAATTGGTGAGTTACCCTACATCTGTCTCTCGATAAGATGTAATGATTTTGATGGTATTTACTTCCCTGAATGTTAGTAAAAAGGATGTCCTGATTTATATGAATTGAGGCATAATTGATCGTTTTGGGATATTATGTACAGCTAAAAAATGATGATTTCCTAAGATATTGAGAATGACTGATAAGACATAAGACGACTGTTGATGAGTAGAAATTTCAGAACGGTATCGATGTAAGTAGTAAGAAATCTTCTTTTAAAGAAGAGTTTCCCTGAATTGGATTAAGTCGATCAGATGAGTTCAATTGAAAAATTTAGCAATAAAAAGACAAATTGGAGATAAAATTGAAATGAATGGAAAGTCATTATTGGGAGTCCTAATCCTAGCGGAGACTCAATTGTAAAAGACAGAAGGTATGCACTATGTTAGTGTAAAGAATCTGAATGTGTACTAAGATTATTGATCATTGAGGAGACATTATCTGGGAATTTGAGGAGAATATTGATTCACAAATATTTGTGTAAAAATGTTTGAAAAGTACAAGTAGATTTGATGAAAGTGTTATCAACCCAGTTTGAAATGATGGCAAATAAATTGAAGTATGTGGAGAAATTAGTGTAAAGGAATATGTGTTAGAGTATGTTATTATGAATTGAGAAAATTATAAGAGCATTTTTCCTCATTGGGAAAATTTAGATATTTTAAGAATTATGAAAATTGATCATGGGTATAAGGAATTTTGGGTTGAAATTGTCAAAGATATCAACGCCCCTGACAGTACTATATTATAGAAGGGTTGAGTGTCTCAACTGTGTTTAGATTGGAAAGTGACTATGATTATTAATGATGTATCAAATGCATTTGGAGAGTGAAGAAGAATGGTTGGCATAGTTGAGGAAATTTCATATCATGAAAGTTTCATAAAAGTGAATCTTAATTTGATCATAAATTGTGGATGAATTAGTATTCGAACATGGCACATTGGGAGACTTAATGACAATAGAGGTGTTGATAAATGCGAAATTGCAAGGGACATATGTAACCGGGATTTGGAGTTATTTTAGAACTGGTTGTATGTTGGATACATCCAGAAGTGGTGAAAGGCTTTCTGACACTAGCCCTTTGATGAAAATGTTTGAGGAAAAACATGTGAATTGTACGACTGATGAATGTAAAAAGAGACATTGGGAGATTTTGTAATACTTACCGAAGTGTACCAGTAAAGGTTATGATACAATCTGTTGAAATAGTGTAAAGTGGTTTTATGTGCATAGGGGACAAGTATAATCTTATGGGCTGCATTGTGATTGATGACTGACATTTGAAATGTTTGAAGACTCTTTTCGCGCAGAAACATTTAGGGATGTATCCATGAATGTGTAAAGCGATAATGATTGAGATATTAGTGAATTTGAAAGATTTGAAAGGGATTAAGCGATTGAGGGTTTAAAAATTTAGCTAGTGATGCAATGTAATGTATTGGATAGAAAATTCAATGGCGGAAGAACAAATTTGGGCAATATGGTTAACAAATCTAGTGTGATACTGAGTGTGACTGTCGATTTATCAGAGGGATGAAAAGAAGGTATTATTAGCTATCGGAATTCCAAATCAGGTGTGTATAAAAAGGATTGGCAAAGCCAAATTTGAGGATGTAGAAAATGCGGACCTTATCGAGGAATTGCAAATGGAATCAGCTTTAAAGAAAATGATATTTATAACTGGATTAAGAAGTATGTGTTATACTCATTAAAGAAACTGTTAGTGAAAACGCAAGGAACAATCGAAGTTTTATGTTCTTGTAAGAGTACATTGAAAGAGTAAGTGATGGTTTATAATGTAAGATTGAATGACTATATGTGTGAATGACCAATAGACTTGATTGCTAGAGGCAAATGTAAAATTGATATTTTTGGGAGTTCATTGGAATATGAGATTGATGTGTAGTCCAGATTGATTGTGGGCATATCAATTGTTTTATTAGTGATACCCTTTGAATAGTGTATAAGGGATTATACAGCCAAAAAGGAGTCGTTTACCCCTATATTAAAGTGGATAGGGCCTAAAAATAGTTAAAGGCCATGAGTGATTTGAGTTAAAGTTGATAAATGAAATGAATTTGTAATAGGGGATTAAGAAATCCAAAGTTAATGACAATGTGCCGAGTTGACTATATCGAGGTTATTAGAATCTTATGAAATTGGTGTTTTAACTCTAAAGAGATGTAATCTGATAAGTGATTATTGAAATGCGTCAAAGTGTATCATTTCGGCCTAGATGCACTGAGATGAAGATGAGTGTGTAAATCGGAGAATTAAATTTGTTATAAGTGGCCTCTATGTGATTGGGGTGTGATTAGATTGGTAAGTCAGTCTAAATCTTAAAAGATGTTTCGGATTCACAAAGTTTCACTTGGACAGGATTAGGAAACATTGTTATGATCTGATATATGTGTTATTGATATCGAAAGTGAAGAATTGCGAATAATCATGAAGAATCAGTTAAGACAATGTAAAGTTTTAGAAAGGAAAAAGGGGCAAATGATTATATTGATTTCAGTTAAGTGGCAGAAATTGGTCATATGGTGAAATAAATGGGAAGTCGTATATAAGTGATCGAAACAATTTCCCCTGTCTTTCTGATCAATCGTATATGAAATTTCGAGGACGAAATTTTTATTTGGAGGGGAGAATTATAACATCCCATCCCCGATGGGAAGGGTACATCGGTCAATTGGGTCAGGCTAGTAGGTTGCACTGCATATTTTCGATATATTCATTTTGTTGGCCTCTAATTTTAGAGGAATAAGTTATTTGGCACATGCACATATAGGTACATGCATTCATGACAATTCCCAGCATCTAATTATGATTGTGATGTAAATTGTGATAATGCGAGATAATTATGTCTGATTATGATTTATTGAGAATTATGGAATAATTGGGTCTTAATAGTTGATTTGGAATGTTTTAAGAGTAATTGACAGTTGATAGCGACCTATAGGAAATTTTCTGGATAATTTGGGAGAAAATTTCCGGACCGGAAATTTTTCAAGTGGCGGACCGATTGACTGTATAGTACCGAAATAATTGTCTAATGGCAATGGGAAAATTTAGACATATGATTTTAGAAATTAATAGGTCGAGCCATTAAAATTTGGAGACAAATTGGACTGGAAATGATTGTGAAAAGAGGAAGAGATCTAAATGTATTGTGAAGAAAAAGACCAGAGACACAATTGTTTAACCCTTAAATAGTTTAGGTTTTAAGTTTTGGAGAAAAAGCTTCCTCCTCCAACTTAGGGCTTGCGATTTTCTCCTCCCTCTTCCTTGGTGATCTTCGATTCTTCCTCTGAGATTCTTGTTGCTCCTTCTTTTCGGTTGAAGATCAGCTAGAAACCTTGAGAGAAGATGAAGATTTGTTGAAGTTTTGAGAGCTCACCGTGGGTGTTAGAGAAATGAAATAGGGTTGCGGAAGATTTGAGGATTTGAGCTTGATTTGGTAAGTAAAAGATTTAATGTTGTTGATGTGTTAGCTTGATGCATGCATGGGTTTGAATATGAAAGATTGTGGTTGTTAGATTGAGTTATGACTGGTTTTAGAGAGAGATGAAAAAGACAATCGGAGAAGATGACCGCACGTCGTGACGAGAGAATAATTTAGACGTCGCGACGAGCGTACACCGCGACGAGAGGGACGTCGCGACAAGTAATACTTTTGACATCGCGACGAGCATAGTTGGACGTCGCGGCGAGTGACCCTTTTTACGCCGCGGCGAGGGCAATTTTCTGAAGGAGTGTGTTTTAATTTATGGAGCATAACTAATGGTGTAGACCTCCATTTGAGATGATTCTTGATTCGTTGTGAACTAGAAAATGAGGTCTACAATTGAGGAAAAGAAAGAAAGTATTGAATGAAAATTGAGAATAGGTTCTATTACAACCTAAAGGTTGTTTCATGTTAATTGGGGTATAATTGTAAGATTTCTAAAATAAGGAATGCTATTGGGGTTTTAGAAATTGAGCGTAAAGGGGTGAATTGGGACTTTGAGAATAGTGACACTGAAATTGAGGTTTTTCTTGAGAATATCCTAGTGAGTATGAATTGGTAAATTGACTGAATGTTAGAAATGAAATTGTGGAGTCCCATGAAATATTATTGAATTGAAATGAGTCATTATTGATCAACTGAATGAAAAGTGAGATTTGGGCAAAGAAAGTGAAAAATGGGAATTTGTGCCGGGAAGGTCATGAATAGGCATTGTACATCTTTTAATTAAGACATGTGCATCATTGAATTATTATGATTGTGCATTTTGTAATGAATGATTATTTGACTGTTTTAGAGGCACCACTGGATCGACATTCCATGGATATCGCTGAGACTTCCAGGCAGTAGCTCGGAAGTGCAGGTGAGTAACCTAGTTGGTTCCTCAACCTTTGTGTTTAATGTTACGCACTTATGCCATGTGGAGATGAATGGAGGGTTATGTATGTTTGCTTTTGATTGACTTCGGACCACAGGTGTCCGAAGTATTGGGAGCTTGATATTGAAGTGCTATTGTGTGTAGTTGTTTATGAATGCTTCAATGAAATTTGATGAAAATGTTTATGACTGAAATACCGGACCGAAGGTCCGAAGGAATGGGAAATGGGACACTGAAATGTAAACTGACTGAAAATGGAAATTGGAACATATGCATTCATGCATCAAGGCATGTTCAGATAATGATAGTTGTGACCTGAGTCGCTACTGATACTGAGAAGAGCCTCGAGCTCGAACACTGTTACTGAATCGAGCCTCGAGCTCGAGGGGAGTTAGTACATTCCCAGAGGGCTCTCCTACTCCCTAGACGCGTCTGATTACTGATCACTGTTTATGTACTCGGTCACAACACTGTAATAAACTGGAAAAGAGTCACATGTGCATTGCATATAAAAGTGATAACTGATTTGCGAAATTACATGAGTTCGATAAATTTTTATATGATGATATTGAACGTGTAATTGACTGAAACAGTAAATTGCCCGTGATATGTATGAATTGGGTGAACCATCGATGATGGTTTCTTATTGAGTTCGCAAACTCACCCAACATTGCAATTATTTTTCAGGAATTGCCGAGTACCCCGTTAGACAAACGGGAGTATGATTACTGTAAGAGAGTCAGAGTATGATGTCGGGATCAGTTTCACGTCTGCATTTGAGTCATTCTGATTTATATGTAAATTTGTATTTCCGCAGATTAGTACTGTTATTGCAGAGGGCCCCTATTGATTAATGTTGTATTGTAATATGATTGCTAAAATAGTATTTTGATTGAAAATGTTTTCGTATCGCGGGCCTGAATTGTTTACTGATTTACGTGCACTCGATTATTTTCAAAAATAAAAATGTCTTACTGAGTTTCTGAATGGATTTCACTGCTCTAGCATACCACCCTCGTGAGGCACGGACTCGGATATCACCCACGATATCAGGTTTGGGTCTTGCGGGAGTGGGATGCTACATTTGTGGTATCAGAGCCCAGAAGTACAATCTTATATGGGCTGTTTTCGAATTATGGATCAAGTTGCATGCATTTAAGTCATGTCTCTGCAGACAGTGACAACTGATCCCTAGTCTAGCATATGAGTCACAAGTATGAGCCCGTACCAATTGCTTAAGTGGTTAGGAATAGTGAGGAAAATGATGACAAGTTAGAATGGGATAAATGCCAGTTGTGGATAGCGTGGAATAAGAAAAAGTGTATGATTCGAGTTGACCAATGAAAATTTAATGTATAGGTATTGGTGGGTATATTATGAAGTACAACATCAGAGTTATTCTGAGTATATCCTTGAATATGGTATAGATATGTATATATACTTGTAGATTGATAGAAGAATAGCAATATGTTAGAAATGGCAAGATTGAAAATGTATAAGCAAAGTGGATGAAAATAAAATGTTTTATGATCTAGAGAGGCTAGAATTGGGTTTGAATACTGTGATGAAAGTTATGAATAAGGGTTTATGACTTAGAGTCATAATATGTTAGTGGAAAGCTAGAATGATTGTACATATATGGAATTGATTTGATTGTGAACATACATGGGTATGGTGGAATAATGAAAAGATCAAAATGTAAGACATTGAAATGGGTAGATGAAAAAGTTGTTAAGGTTTAGTTGATTTGCCTATGTGAATGCACACCTGATAATGGGAGTACACCATAGCAAGTGAAAATATGAAGCTTATATGTATCATATGGATGGAAATGATATTGGAAGCAATCGGTGAGTTAGTGGATAATTGCTAGTCATAGTTCATATAGTTTAAAGCTCAATATGAGTTAGAATAAGAAGTGAAAGTACTTATAGTGATCGATTGGGAATGAATTGAGATTATAAACAGGATATGATCATGGTAAAATCCTCACGATCGAGGACAGGTGCGAAAAGGGGAAATACTATCAAAAATTTAATGAGATCAAGGTATCCTTAGCGTAAGTGACTAATTGGTGAGTTACCCTACATCTGTCTCTCGATAAGATGTAATGATTTTGATGGTATTTACTTTACTGAATGTTAGTAAAAAGGATGTCCTGATTTATATGAATTGAGGCATAATTGATCGTTTTGGGATATTGTGTACAGCTAAAAAAATGATGATTTCCTAAGGTATTGAGAATGACTGATAAGAAATAAGACGACTGTTGATGAGTAGAAATTTCGGAATGGTATCGATGTAAGTAGTAAGAAATCTTCTTTTAAAGAAGAGTTTCCCGAAATTGGATTAAGTCGATCAGATGAGTTCAATTGAAAAATTTAGCAATAAAAAGACAAATTGGAGATAAAATTGAAATGAATGGAAAGTCATTATTGGGAGTCCTAATCCTAGCGGAGACTCAATTGTAAAAGACAGAAGGTATGCACTATGTTAGTGTAAAGAATCTGACAGTGTACTAAGATTATTGATCATTAAGGAGACATTATCTGGGAATTTGAGGAGAATATTGATTCGCAAATATTTGTGTAAAAATGTTCGAAAAGTACAAGTAGATTTGATGAAAGTGTTATCAACCCAGTTTGAAATGATGGAAAATAAATTGAAGTATGTGGAGAAATTAGTGTAAAGGAATATGTGTTAGAGCATGTTATTATGAACTGAGAAAATTATAAGAGCATTTTTCCTCATTGGGAAAATTTAGATATTTTAAGAATTATGAAAATTGATCATGGGTATAAGGAATTTTGGGTTGAAATTATCAAAGATATCAACGCCCCTGACAGTACTATATTATAGAAGGGTTGAGTGTCTCAACTGTGTTTAGATTGGAAAGTGACTATGATTATTAATGATGTATCAAATGCATTTGGAGAGTGAAGAAGAATGGTTGGCATAGTTGAGGAAATTTCATATCATGAAAGTTTCATAAAAGTGAATCTTAATTTGATCATAAATTGTGGATGAATTAGTATTCGAACATGGCACATTGGGAGACTTAATGACAATAGAGGTGTTGATAAATGCGAAATTGCAAGGGACATATGTAACTGGGATTTGGAGTTATTTTAGAACTGGTTGTATGTTGGACACATCCAGAAGTGGTGAAAGGCTTTCTCACACTAGCCCTTTGATGAAAATGTTTGAGGAAAAACATGTGAATTGTACGACTGATGAATGTAAAAAGAGACATTGGGAGATTTTGTAATACTTACCGAAGTGTCCCAGTAAAGGTTATGATACAATCTGTTGAAATAGTGTAAAGTGGCTTTATGTGCATAGGGGACAAGTATAATCTTATGGGCTGCATTGTGATTGATGACTGGCATTTGAAATGTTTGGAGACTCTTTTCGCGCAGAAACATTTAGGGATGTATCCATGAATGTGTAAAACGATAATGATTGAGATATTAGTGAATTTGAAAGATTTGAAAGGGATTAAGCGATTGAGGGTTTCAAAATTTAGCTAGTGATGCAATGTAATGTATTGGATAGAAAATTCAATGGCGGAAGAACAAATTTGGGCAATAAGGTTAACAAATCTAGTGTGATACTGAGTGTGACTGTCGATTTATCAGAGGGATGAAAAGAAGGTATTATTAGCTATCGGAATTCCAAATCAAGTGTGTATAAAAAGGATTGGCAAAGCCAAATTTGAGGATGTAGAAAATACGGACCTTATTGAGGAATTGCAAATGGAATCAGCTTTGAACAAAATGATATTTATAACTGGATTAAGAAGTATGTGTTATACTCGTTAAAGAAACTGTTAGTGAAAACGCAAGGAACAATCGAAGTTTTATGTTCTTGTAAGAGTACATTGAAAGAGTAAGTGATGGTTTAGAATGTAAGATCGAATGACTATATGTGTGAATGACCAATAGACTTGATTGCTATAGGCAAATGTAAAATTGATATTTTTGGGAGTTCATTGGAATATGAGATTGATGTGTAGTCCAGATTGATTGTGGGCATATCAATTGTTTTATTAGTGATACCCTTTGAATAGTGTATAAGGGATTATACAGCCAAAAAGGAGTCGTTTACCCCTATATTAAAGTGGATAGGGCCTAAAAATAGTTAAAGGCCATGAGTGATTTGAGTTAAAGTTGATAAATGAAATGAATATGTAATAGGGGATTAAGAAATCCAAAGTTAATGATAATTAGCCGAGTTGACTATATCGAGGTTATTAGAATCTTATGAAATTGGTGTTTTAACTCTTAAGAGATGTAATCTGATCAGTGATTAATGAAATGCCTCAAAGTGTATCATTTCGGCCTAGATGCACTGAGATGAAGATGAGTGTGTAAATCGGAGAATTAAATTTGTTATAAGTGGCCTCTATGTGATTGGGGAGTGATTAGATTGGTAAGTCAGTCTAAATCTTAAAAGATGTTTCGGATTCACAAAGTGTCACTTGGATAGGATTAGGAAACATTGTTATGATCTGATATATGTGTTATTGGTACCGAAAGTGAAGAATTGCGAATAATCATGAGGAATCAGTTAAGACAATGTAAAGTTTTAGAAAGGAAAAAGGGGCAAATGATTATATTGATTTCAGTTAAGTGGCAGAAATTGGTCATATGGAGAAATAAATGGGAAGCCGTATATAAGTGATCGAAACAATTTCCCCTGTCTTTCTGATCAATCGTATATGAAATTTCGAGGATGAAATTTTTATTTGGAGGGGAGAATTATAACATCCCATCCCCGATGGGAAGGGTACATCGGTCAATTGGGTCAGGCTAGTAGGTTGCACTGCATATTTTCGATATATTCATTTTGTTGGCCTCTAATTTTAGAGGAATAAGTTATTTGGCACATGCACATATAGGTACATGCATTCATGACAATTCCCGGCATCTAATTATGACTGTGATGTAAATTGTGATAATGTGAGATAATTATGTCTGATTATGATTTTTTGAGAATTATGGAATAATTGGGTCTTAATAGTTGATTTGGAATGTTTTAAGAGTAATTGGCAGTTGATAGCGACCTATAGGAAATTTTCTGGATAATTTGGGAGAAAATGTCCGGACCAGAAATTTTTCGAGTGGTGGACCGATTGACTGTATAGTACCGAAATAATTGTCTAATGGCAATGGGAAAATTTAGACATATGATTTTAGAAATTAATAGGTCGAGCCATTGAAATTTGGAGACAAATTGGACTGAAATGATTGTTAAAAGAGGAAGAGATCTAAATGTATTGTGAAGAAAAAGACCGGAGACACAATTGTTTAACCCTTAAATAGCTTAGGTTTTAAGTTTTGGAGAAAAAGCTTCCTCCTCCAACTTAGGGCTTGCGATTTTCTCCTCCCTCTTCCTTGGTGATCTTCGATTCTTCCTTTGAGATTCTTGTTGCTCCTTCTTTTCGGTTGAAGATCAATTAGAAACCTTGAGAGAAGATGAAGATTTGTTGAAGTTTTGAGAGCTCACCGTGGGTGTTAGAGAAATGAAATAGGGTTGCGGAAGATTTGAGGATTTGAGCTTGATTTGGTAAGTAAATGATTTAATGTTGTTGATGTGTTAGCTTGATGCATGCATAGGTTTGAATATGAAAGATTGTGGTAGTTGGATTGAGTTATGACTGGTTTTAGAGAGAGAGATGAAAAAGAGAATCGGAGAAGACGACTGCACGTCGCGACGAGCATACGCCACGATGAGCGGGACGTCGCGAAAAGTAATACTTTTGACGTCGCGACGAGCATATTCAGACATCGCGGCGAGTGACCCTTTTTACGCCGCGACGAGGGGCAATTTTCTGAAAGAGTGTGTTTTAATTTATGGAGCATAACTAATGGTGTAGACCTCCATTTGAGATGATTCTTGATTCGTTGTGAACTAGAAAATGAGGTCTACAATTGAGGAAAAGAAAGAAAGTATTGAATGAAAATTGAGAATAGGTTCTATTACAACCTAAAGGTTGTTTCATGTTAATTGGGGTATAATTGTGAGATTTCTGAAATAAGGAATGCTATTGGGGTTTTAGAAACTGAGCGTAAAGGGGTGAATTGGGACTTTGAGAATAGTGACACTGAAATTGAGGTTTTTCTTGAGAATATCCTAGTGAGTATGAATTGGTAAATTGACTGAATGTTAGGAATGAAATTGTGGAGTCCCATGAAATATTATTGAATTGAAATGAGTCATTATTGATCAACTGAATGAAAAGTGAGATTTGGGCAAAGAAAGTGAAAAATGGGAATTTGTGCCGGGAAGGTCATGAATAGGCATTGTACATCTTTTAATTAAGACATGTGAATCATTGAATTGTTGTGATTGTGCATTTTGTAATGAATGATTATTTGACTGTTTCAGAGGCACCGCTGGATCGACATTCCGCGGATATCGCTGAGACTTCCAGGCAGTAGCTCGGAAATGCAGGTGAGTAACCTAGTTGGTTCCTCAACCTTTGTGTTTAATGTTACGCACTTATGCCATGTGGAGATGAATGGAGGGTTATGTATGTTTGCTTTTGATTGACTTCGGACCACAGGTGTCCGAAGTATTGGGAGCTTGATATTGAAGTGCTATTGTGTGTAGTTGTTTATGAATGCTTCAATAAAATTTGATGAAAATGTTTATGACTGAAATACCGGACCGAAGGTCCGAAGGAATGGGAAATGGGACACTGAAATGTAAACTGACTGAAAATGGAAATTGGAACATATGCATTCATGCATAAAGGCATGTTCAGATAATGATAGTTGTGACCTGAGTCGCTACTGATACTGAAAAGAGCCTCGAGCTCGAACATCATTCTCGAATCGAGCCTCGAGCTCGAGGGGAGTTAGTGCATTCCCAGAGGGCTCTCCTACTCCCTAGACGCGTCTGATTACTGATCACTGTTTATGCGCTCGGTCACAACACTGTAATAAACTGGAAAAGAGTCACATGTACATTGCATATAAAAGTGATAACTGATTTGCGAAATTGCATGAGTTCTGTAAATTGTTATATGATGATATTGAACGTGTAATTGACTAAAACTATAAATTGCTTGTGATATGCATGAATTGGGTGAACCATCGATGATGGTTTCTCATTGAGTTCGCAAACTCACCCAACATTGCAATTATTTTTCAGGAATTGCCGAGTACCCCGTTAGACAAACTGGAGTATGATTACTGCAAGAGAGTCAGAGTTTGATGTCGGGATCAGTTTCACGTCTGCATTTGAGTCATTCTGATTTATATGTAAATTTGTATTTCCGCAGATTAGTACTGTTATTGCAGAGGGCCGCTATTGATTAATGTTGTATTGTAATATGATTGCTAAAATAGTATTTTGATTGAAAATGTTTTCGTATCATGGGCCTGAATTGTTTACTGATTTACGTGCACTCGATTGTTTTCAAAAATAAAAATGTCTTACTAAGTTTCTGAATGGATTTGACTGCTCTAGCATACCACCCTCGTGAGGCACGGGCTCGGATATCACCCACGATATCGGGTTTGGGTCTTGCGGGAGTGGGATGCTACATTGAGCTCATTAGATACTCCGCTGATAGTGAGTACTCCGATCGGTCAGTATGTTATTATCAGTCAAGTGTATAGAGGGTGTGAGTTAGGGATTAGTGGAGGAAATTTTTTGGTGGACTTGATGCCCTTGAAGATGGGAGGATTGGATGTGATCCTAGGTATGGATACATTAGAGAAGTATCATGCCAATTTAGACTGCAAGCAAAAGACAGTGGAATTCGAGCTAGAGGATGGCAGAAAAGTGGTATTCTTGGGAGATAGAAAAGTCAGTCCGCCTTGGATTGTTTCGGCTTTGACAGCAGAGAGAATGATGAGTAAGGGGTTTGAAGCATATCTGGCCCATATGTTAGACACGAAGGCAGATAGAGGGAGGTTGGAAGACATTCCTGTAGTCAAGGAATTCCCGGACGTCTTTCCGGAGGAATTGCCAGGACTACCTCCACCTAGAGAAATTGAGTTTCTCGTTGAGCTTCTTCCAGGTACTACGCCGATATCAATTCCGCCTTACCGAATGGCTCCGACAGAATTGAAGGAGCTTAAGGAACAATTGGAGGATTTATTTGAGAAGGGTTACATTAGGCCGAGCTCTTTGCCTTGGGGAGCTCCGGTTCTCTTTGTGAAGAAGAAAGATGGGTCGTTGCGGATGTGTGTGGATTATAGGAAGCTGAATCATGCCACAATTAAGAATAGATATCCGCTCCCGCGCATAGATGATTTATTTGACCAATTGCAAGGGGCAAGAGTCTTTTCCAAGATAGATTTGAGATCGGGTTACCATCATTTGAGGATTAAGGAGATTGATGTGTCCAAGACTGCTTTTAGGACACGGTATGGCCACTTTGAGTTTTTGGTTATGCCTTTCGGGTTAACAAATGCTCCTGCAGTCTTTATGGATTTGATGAATAGAGTCTTCAAGTCTTTCTTAGACCAATTTATCATTATCTTTATTGATGACATATTGGTCTATTCTAAGAGTGATGAGGAGCATGAGGATCATTTGAGGGTTGCTTTAAAGACATTAAGAAAGAATGAATTGTATACCAAATTCGACAAATGCAAATTTTGGTTAAGAGAAGTAGTATTTCTTGGGCATGTGATTTCAGAGCGTGGAGTGCATGTCGATCCACAAAAGATAGAAGCTGTGGTTAAATGGGAAGCACCTAAGAATGTAGCTGAAGTGAGAAGTTTCTTAGGATTAGCTGGATATTACAGGAGGTTTGTGGAGGGCTTTTCTTTGATAGCTGCTCCACTTTCCAAATTAACAAGAAAGAATCAAAAATTTGAATGGACTGAGGAGTGCCAGAGCAGTTTTGAGGAATTGAAGAATAGGCTTACTACTGCACTGATTTTGACGTTACCCTATGGTGATGATGGATACATTGTATATAGTGATGCCTCTACGAAGGGTTTAGGGTGTGTATTGATGCAAGGAGAGAAAGTGATTGCCTATGCTTCTAGGCAATTAAAGCCTTATGAGATGAACTATCCTATCCACGACTTGCAATTGGCTGCCATAATTTTTGCATTGAAGATTTGGAGACATTACTTGTATGGAGTTACTACTAGGGTATTTACAGACCATAAGAGTCTTAAGTACCTACTGACTCATAAAGAGCTAAATTTGAGACAGAGGCGATGGTTAGAATTGTTAAAGGATTATGACTTGATGATAGACTACCATCTGGGCAAAGCTAATGTGGTAGCCGATGCTTTGGGTAGGAAGTCTACTTTGGCACATGTGGAAACGGTGTATCTTCCCTTGCTGAAGGAATTAGCCAGACTTAATGTGACGTTGAGACAAGTTGAACCTAATTATGTCTTGGCAAATTTTAGAGTGAGACCAATATTGAAAGAGAAGATTAAAGAATTGCAGGAACAGGATGAGTACTTGAGTAAGATTAGACAAGAGGTAAAGAATGGCAAACCTTCTGAAGTAGAGGCGAAGGAATATGGATTGATGGTTATGGGCAATAGATTGTGTGTTCCAGACATGTTAGAGCTGAAGGATGAGATCCTTGATGAGGCGCATAATGCTCCGTATGCAATGCACCCAGAGAGTTCTAAGATGTATCGGGATTTGAAAGAGTATTTTTGGTGGAAGGGAATGAGGAAAGATGTGGCAGAGTATGCTAAAAGATGTTTAGGGTGTCAACAAGTTAAAGTTGAACACCAAGCACCTTCAGGCAAGCTTAATCCTTTGCCGATTCTGGAATGGAAATGGGAGAAGATTACTATGGATTTTCTGATGAGACTGCCGAGGACTAGCAAGAAGCATGACGCTATATGGGTGATTGTTGATAGGTTGACCAAGTCAACACACTTCTTTCCAATTAGACAGACAGATTCTTTGAATGTTTTGGCTAAAAAGTATGTGGATGAGATAATCAGACTTCATGGGATTCCAAGCTCGATAGTTGCTGATAGGGATCCTAGGTTTACCTCCAGATTTTGGGAAAGTTTGCAGGAGGCTCTGGGGACTAGATTGTATTTTAGTACGGCTTTCCATCAGTAGACTGATGGATAATCGGAGAGGACGATATGGACCTTGGAGGCAATGTTGAGAGCTTGTGCTTTGGATTTCAAAGGTTCGTGGGATAATCACCTGCCTTTGATTGAGTTTGCTTACAATAATTCCTATCACTCGGGGATTCAGATGGCACCATATGAAGCTTTGTATGATAGGAGATGCAAAACTCCTATTTGTTGGGATGAGGAAGGTGAAAGGGAGCTTGTAGAGCCTGAATTGGTACCTGTGACAGTTGATAAAATTAAGTTAGTGAAACAGAGGCTTAAAGCAGCTCAAGATAGGATGAAGAGCTACACGGATGCCCACAGGAAAGAGATGGAATTTGAAGTGGGAGAAAAGGTGTTTCTTAGAGCTTCTCCATGGAAGGGTGTTTTGAGGTTTGGTAAGAAGGGCAAGCTTAGCCCGAGGTACATAGGCCCATATGAGATCATTGAGAGGATTGGGCCTTTGGCTTATAAGTTAGATTTGCCATTGGAGTTATCCAAGATTCATAATGTAATCCATGTATCGATGCTGAGGAAGTACAGATCAGATCCTTCACATATAGTTCAACCTTCAAAGGTTCAGTTGAGGGAGGATTTGACTTATGAGGAGCAACCAGTGGAGATCTTAGATTCAAAGGAAAAGGCGTTAAGAAATAAGATTGTAAAGCTGGTAAAGATCTTGTGGAGGAACCATTCGACCGAGGAGGCGACTTGGGAGCCTTTAGAAGCCATGAAGGAGAAGTATCCATACCTCTTCATGGACTCAGGTAAGGATTTCGAGGACGAAATTCTTTTAGGAAGGGAGAATTGTTGGGCCCCAAATTTTTTCATTTATTTAATTGATTATTTATTGATTTATTTATTTATTCGATTACTTTAATTACTCTTTATTTTGCTTTAAGTGTTTTAATTGTATATATATATATATATATATATATATATATATATATATATCTTGGATTTAGCAAGTATGATTGGGTTTAGATTTTTGAAGTATAACTGAAGGATTAGAATTTATATTGGAAAGAATGGGCTTTTGAGGTTAATGGGATAAGTAGATGGAGGAGAGCCCAAAAGCATTGTAAGTTATAAGGAGAGCTTGAAACTATGTAGTATTGGAGGAGAGCTTTAAATTGAGAAATAAGTGAATTAAGTTGTTAAGGAGAAGAAGCAAGTGTCGTAAGAACTATAGGAGAGGAAGCAAAAACATGAGCCAAGGAAGAAGGAACTTTCGGCCAAGAGGAAAAGGAAGAGAGTCATAGGAAGCTTGAAGGGAGGAAGAAAGAAGAAGAAAAAGAAGAGAAACTACTTGTTGAAGATTAGTTCTACCCTTGTTTATGTTAGGTTCAAGAATGAGATAAAATGGAAGTTAGGGTTTGTGTAGGGTTGAAGAAAGGAAGAAGAGAAGGTGAAATCAAAGGGATTTTGGGATTTCTAAGTTAAGATTTTTGTTATTCTAGCATAGATGGCTTATGGGTAGGTTAAGTTTAAAGTTTATTTTTATTTTTGCTTGATTTATGAATGCTATGCCTTTCTTTTAGAATATATTCATTGAATGGAGTATGGTTTAATTGAAGGAACTCAAGAAAACCCCACTCAAGACAAGGAGGAAGGGCAATCTTGAACTCGGATTCCGACGTTAGGTGGGTAACATTTTTATAGTTGTTGTGTAATGGGCAAATGCCCTATGTGTGCAATCTTTATTAAAATGTGTGTATATTGAAAGTGTATTTCCTTTGATTTGAAAGAAAAGTATAAAACTATGATGATTCGATAGCATGAAAGAAGCATAAAATGATATTCTTGTGTTTGAATATGTGAGAATAAATTGGTTGTGATTGGGCGAGAGAGAACTTGTTTCGTAATCTCGTGCACGATGACCCCCCTAGCCTTCTCCGGGCTGCCCGCTTGAGGCCACAAGATCCTGAGAAATCGGACTCTTCGTGTTTACGGTAAACTTTGATTTCTATCGTGTTTATGGAACTCTCGAGCCAATTGTGTGCATTTCATCATTTTGGTGTTTATGATTCATAATATGTGCTTTAATTGATAGAAGATTCCATATTATGCTTTATGTGATGATTTTGGTTAATTTATGATTTATGTGATGAAGTTGAGTTATTTGGAATTTACATGATAGATTGCTAATGTTTCGGATTCTTTATGTGTTGTATGGCTCATTACTCAATGGCTATAAATGTGTTAGCCACTGAGCCGTGTTTTGCTCATCCCATTCTCCCTCCTCAGGTGCAAATTCTAGTTGAGCGCGGAACCTTGCAAGGCATCAGGCATAACTCTAAGAATCTTAGACATTTTTGTATTAAGTTAGTAACTAGCTGTTGGAATAACTTTATAAGCATATCGATCATTGAGCATCTCATATTTTGTATTTTGTACTTGACCCCTGATGAATAGGCCGATATGTAACTAAAGTTGTGTATGAACTTTTGTTATGTTTAAAAAGAGAATGAGAGCTCTAGTACTCTCTTCTTCATGTGTTTATGTTGAATTGCGATCTGTGCGTGATCTTGAAAAGGGTAAGTGTGTGAGTCTTTTAATTGTTGAGTTGCTGTTGAAATTTTGCTTTGGGAGAGCTCGCTGCAAATTTGCTAAGGTTTATGAGCTGTTGAAATTCTGGGCTGTAGTGTTCATGGGTAAATTTTGGATATATTGTGCATTTAGCCAAATTTTGGGTTGTTATAGATCGAATAGGATCATTTAGACTCCTTGAGCGTGTTAGGCGAGCTGTAGAGCTTTCCATGATGTAGTATGAGCTATTTTAGGGTGTATTAATTGGTAGATATGAGTTGTTAGAATTAAGTGCAGGTGCTGTCTAAATGGCAGATTTTAGCAGAGAGCTTTGAGTCCACTTTTGACCCTTATAGAGTTGGAAATTGGATCAATGATCTTCATGGAAGTTGTAGAGCGTTCTTTTACCTTTCCATAGACATCAAGTTTGCTCAATTTGGAGTTCTGGGTTAAAAGTTATGGTGTTTGCAAGTTATGGTACTGTTTAGGAGGAGCTAGTCGATTGGTCTTGGAGTAAACGTTTGATTCCTTTAGTGTCCGAGCTTGCCTTTGAGTCCTTCTTGAAAATTGTATAGTTGTCTTTTATCTTTGCAACGAATCAAACCTTGTCTGATTTGGAGCTCGGAGTCAAAAGATATGAAGGTTTGAAGTTTGGAGGTCGGATGGCGTGGACGAGCACCCGCTCGCACGCCCGCGCGGACGAGCTCCCGCTCGCACGCCCCCACGGACGAGCTCCCGCACACCCGCTAGAACGAGAGCGCGAGGTCGCTCGCCCATTCGGGCGAGTAGGTGTGCGCGTCTGTCGCACGACCTTTGGAGTCGACTTGCGGCCGACCGACCTCTCTACCTTCATTTGGCCATAACTTTTTGCGTAGACCTCCGATTAAGCTGATTTTTGAAGCGATAGACTCCTAAGAAAATTTTATATCTTTTTATACATGATTGGTTGGTCTTGCTTTTAAATTGTAAAAAGTGGATTGAAACAAAGTGTAATGGTCGGTAGATAAAGTCTGAATATACTTCATTGATTTTGAAATATCTTGAGCTATAAAGCTCCGACCGGGTCGGTTCTTGTTTTAAATTAAACTAGAAATTTAAATCTACAAGTTTTATGAAGGAACCGATCAACAATTTAGCCTTAAAAAAACTTTCAAATTTTGACACGAAGTCGGTAGAGTGTTCAGTTTTGACTATTTTTTAAGACAGTATTTTGAGCATAACTTCTTCATTTCTAATCCAAATTGAGCATTTTCAGTGGCGTTGGAACCGTTAGAGCAGAGAGAACAAATTTTCCTAAAGCTGATCCGAATCTTTCTATTGGAGGTTTCCCAAATTGTGGTCAATTTTGCTGTCAGTTTTGGGTCTTCTATGCTTGTGTATTCTCGAATGTTGGGCCTCGGAGATGGGGACCAACACCAGGGGTGCTGCGCCTCGCGGACGCCTGATAGAGATGATCTACATAAGACAAAATGAGCGCATCAGGGGAAGCGGGCCAAGTAAAATGAGTATCAAAAACTGACTTGTTCCTCCAAGACCAAAGAAACCAACAGGTGAGCCCGAAAATGGTCGCCCAATCATGGCCCCGAACCCAGCTGCGGGAATGGAGATTATGGTGCAACCATTCCCGAAGAGACTGAGTGAAAAAAGCAGACGCAGTGAGGTGGCGGCACAGCATGGTCCAGACCCTATGAGCGTTAGAGCAATCCCTTACTGCGTGAAGGGAAGACTCATCGAAGGAACAGTGAGGGCAACGGTTGTCTGCTGTGAGGTGCAGGTGAACACTATATTGATTTGTGAGGAGCCGATCCTGCCCGAGCAGCCAGAGGAATGACCGGGTACATGGCGGTCCTGGCCACTGCCAAATGGTCTGCCAAATCCCGTGCGACGCCTCGGAATCGTGATCCAAAAGCATGGAGTAAGTCGACGCGATTGTAAAAAGCCCGTTGTCTGAAGCACCCCAGACCAGTTTATCGGGCTGAGGAGGGGATGAGGGTGTGAATAGTGTAACACACCACTACTATTGAGCATATGTCCGAATATCTAAAGGATATTCAAGAACATACCCTGTAAAAAGGGCATGTTAGAGCAAACACATTAACTTATTATGACATCGTACAGAACATAAGTATTTCCAAAGATCAAAACTCCTCATTTCATTCACAAAATGAAACTTACTTTGTTATTACGTTTCATAATTCATGTTTATACATAATGTAACATTTGGGGGTTTAAAGTTCTATACAAAAAGTTCAACATGAAAGGAGAAGCTAAACAAAGTATTCTATCTAGACTCCGCAGGTATCAGCTGACTAGAATTTGAGCTATTCTTATTTCTAAAATTGACAGTACGTTAGACTTCTATTATATTACCTTAAAAGCTAGGTCTCCCTTGTATCTGAAAATCAACATTGTAATTTTGATGAGTTTGCAATCTATTACAGCTTTGCACAATTTACTTTTTTTCATACACCTAGAATGAAACAAATATTTTCTTCTCCAATCTTCCTCACTTTTCTCACAATTTGAAACTCTCAACAACACAAACATCTCTCCATCTAGTACATTTGCATCACAAACAAGTGCAATATTATCGTACAAATCTGACCGTGAGCCATCATCAATATCATCAACATGCAACAAATTATTTTCAAGCTTATTTTCAATCTCCTTAATTTCTTGGGTAGTCATAACTTTTTTGGTGGGACATTCAGATTAGAAATGACCATATCCTTGACATTTGAAACATCTAAGGTGGTTTTTGGACATACTTTTTATTGGAGGGGGAGATTGGGTGTTTCTTAGTATGAAAGAGGTATTTGGAGAGTTTGCGGATGACTTTAGAGGTGGTGTAAGGTTCGGTTTATATGGGGCAGGGGTGGATGCACTAGCACGTGGGCTTGGTTTGAATGGTGGTGTGTACTTTGATGGGGCTAAAGCATATGGAGGCATGAATGTTTTTTTGTCGAGTGTGTTTGAGGCTAGTTTCACTTCTTAAAGCCAGTCTTTTCAATTCAAAGAAAGAGTCATAGGAATAAAATTTTACCATGTCTTATATGTCAATTCTCAGCCCTTTGAGGAATCTTCCTATGATCATCTCTTCGGTTTCTTTAAGCTCACACTTCATCAAAAACTCTTCAAACTCCATATTATATTGCTCCATAGTTTTCGAATCTTGTGTAAGGCTCAACATTTGTTCAATCAATTTTTACCTATAATGTGGAGGCAAAAATACAATATCCATCTCTTCTTTCATTCTATGCCACTCATTGATTCTAGGTGTTCCTTCTTTCACTCTTCTTTTTTGTAAATTCTCCCACCATAAGGCTGCATACCCCTTTAATGTCATTGTAACCAGTTTCAATTTCTTCTCTTCAGTCACATCTCTCAATTTAAAGGCTCTTTCCATTGTATAACTCATTCAAGATAAGCATTGACATCTATCTTACCATTAAATTTTGACAATTCAACTTTTTAATTGAAGAACTCCTCTTACCTCTCTTGTTGTCGAAGTGGTGTTTCTGGGAGGTTCCTCACGGTTTTCCTTCCTATGCCATGGTATTTCCCTCTCCTTCTTCCTCTTGGTAGTTCTCCACGGGCTATAATAAAGGGCCTTTCGTCTTCTTCATCTTCAACATGTTCTTGTGGAGTCTCCGTATACCTAGAGACTAATGAGTTGTGAATAAGGCCCTCTAAGGCTTCATTCTTTGCCTTAAGAGCCTCCATTTCTAGGCGCATAGTTTCAAACTTGACTACAAGATCTTAATCGTTGGCCATGATATTTTTGTTTTTTTTAATGGTGCGTTGAAATCTTCAGTCATGCATTGGACATTTGAAAGGAACAAGGCTGTAATAACCTATCTTTAATGCCAAAATGATGGAGTGTTGTGGCATAAAGTGGCTGGAAGTGATGGTTATGGTGTTGAGGTATGATGGTTGAAGTTTTGAAAAAATTGGAATTTCTCGAGTAAAAACAAACAAACAAATTGTAAGGCAAATTCTGGACAAATGGCTTGGAATTTGGAGGTAATTCTTGAGGAAAATTGTAGAAAAGGATGTGGGCTACAACTTTAATGAAGGAAGTTCTTCAATTGGATCAATGGTTTACAAGTTATGGTTGATTTAGTACGATGTGTCTGGAAAGGTGTAGCAATGGGATTAACTAAGAAAATGGAAGAAAAGGATGAAGAAAATGGATGAAAAGGATGAGTGTTTTATTTTTGGAAACAAACAAAACCCTATTGATTTTTGGAAACTAACAAAACCCAAGGAACGATAATAAATTGTAAAAGTAAATTCTCTCTTAATTTTTGATTCATCAATTGTGTGTATCTTAGAGAGATTATAAATGCATATATAAGGAAATGTAAGACAAATTAAAGGTCTTGACGGATAACCACAAATTTGGTTTCTCATCAGCCTATAATATTACCATTAAACATCATAAATAAGGAAATAAAACCTTCATAACTGCTATCATAAAGGCTGCAAATAAAAGGTCTCTTAAAAGAAAATAGATCAATGCATAAAAGGAAAGTAAATGAGCAAGTAAAGACTCTTATTCTTCTCATCACTTTGGCCAGGCTTGAGATGCCTTTTGAACTGCAAAATCATGTCAAAGTATACAGCAAAGACTCCATTTATTGGCTGAAATAGCTCCTTTAAATGGTTAGTTTTGGGCTTCATAAATCAAGGCTTGACAAACTCCAAAAGGCTTCAACAATTTGCAGATTCAAAATAAGATTGAGCTCCTCTTCAAGTTCTTCTTCTTCTACCATGCCTTCTTCATCATTACTTGTTGGATTGAGGCCCATATTAGTAACATCTTTTAATGCTTGGCTTGATGGACCTCCATCACCTTGCATGTTATGGCTTGATTGTGTGCGTTTGCTCAAGGGATTGGCATGCATATACAGAGGTTTTCGCTCTAATCAATCACTCTCTTATTGTGTTTCTAAGAATGTAAAAAGCTTTCTTAATACTTAATATTGATTTATTTCCATATCTACCATGTTTCTATACATGTCCTTCATCGTATTGACATTTTAAACTACACTTAATACAAAGTAAATAAATGAAATTGGGTTGATCAATTTTAAGTTAAATTTTAATTAAAAATTAAGTTTATAGTATATTAAACATTTGAATTAATTATATTTTATTATGTTTAGAATTTTATATTTTGAATTAAATTAGACCTATACCAAATTATTATGTATAAGTTAAACTTGAAAAGCGAAAGGGTTTTAGTTTAAGAAAATAATATTATGAATTTAATTCAACTTAAATTTTAATTATGAATATGTAAAGATCAAATTTTAATTATATAAGAAGATTGAATAAATAGTCCAAACAAAATTAATAAGTAATTTCCAATTAAGTGTAATCAAATAATTTGTTTTACAATAATGTCCATATTTATTTTATATATCATATATTTATCCAATCTATTAATTATTACATTCATTTGTTTAATTTAGTTTTATCATCAATTATTATTATGATTTTGTGTATTATTATAAAATTATACATTTAATTTATGAACAACTTCCCATATTTTTTAGCAAATGATACAATACTTATATAAAACTTATAAAATTACTATAAATTTTAAAAGATAGGAATTATAGGTAAATTTTAAATTTTAATCTAGTAAATCTAAATTAAAAATGAAATCTATTTCATAGGCCAACTTACAAATTTAAAGTGTTTAAAAAAATTTGAACTTTAATTAACTTTGCCAAAGCTCTAATTGTATTACCACTAAAATTATATAATAGGCTCTAAAATTATTTAATATAATTATATATATTGCAATAGGTAAATAATTTGAAATAGTTGTAAGGATAACATTGTTCAAAGTGTCTGCACTTAGCATTGCAGCTATAAATCTGCTTCAATTGTAGACAATACAACCACGAGTTGACTTTTTGAGAGTAAATATGTCCAATTGTGCTTTTTCCAGTCCTCTAAATCACTTGTATAATTATTATCACTGAATCCCACTAATAATGAATATGAATCTTTTTTATAAAAGACCATATTTTAGAGTGCCTCTTAAGCCGCTTAGCACCCGCTTGACTACCTGATAATGAAATTTAATTTGGTGCTGCTATAAATCTACTCAAAAGTTTGATTTCATACAACATATCTGGTCGAGCTAAAGATTAATTTATAAGGCTACCAATGATTTGCTTATAAATGGTATTTTCAACAACTTTGCTTCCATATTTTTCAGTAACTTGAAGCCAGGGAGAATTGGATTCTTCACAGAGTTACAACTAGACATGTTAAACCATTCTAAAATTTCTTGAGCAAATTTCTTTTACTTATAAAAATTTCAATTGATAGCTCTCCATTTCCATGCCAAAAAGTAAGTTATCCTATTAAGATCATTCATGTCAAATTCTCTCATAACGAAAATTTTGAATTTGACAATCATAGTTTCATCATTCCCTATGAAAATTAGGTCATTAACATATAAATAATCAATCAATGTCTTATATCTATTGTTTGATTTCACAAATAAAGTATACTCATAAGGGCATTTGTGAAATATGGCCTTTAAGAAATTTGCATCAGTTTGAGTATACCAAGCTCATGGTATTTGTCTTACGCTGTTAGATTCTACTTATTTTTAGTTTTAAAGTTCTATATTTTATTTTTAAATTCAATAAAAATTTGTTTAATTGAGTTTTTAGTTATAGTTTTGTTTTCTCAAAATTTTTGATTCTTTTTAAAATTTTATTTCTAAATTCAATTTGTTAATTAAATTGTCTTTTATTTTCATAATTTATAAGATCATAAATTTATTTAGTTGATTTTCATAATTTATAAAAATCATAAAAACTAGTTACAGTAAAATATGCGCGCCTATTTCGGATTAAACGAGCCAGGCGGTTAGTTTAATGTTTAAGCGGGCTGTGGTTGATAAATATTATATTGAACCAACCAACTTTCTCTGCAATTGTATTGTTTTTCAACTTTTTACTTGCCCCTTCTTCCTTTGAGCACCAGGGTGAGTTCGTATCCGTTGCAATTGAATATTACTTCTTATTGGTATGTGGATTTAGGGTTTCTAAGGCCTATATCTTGAAGCTGTTTTTGCTCAAATATGAATAAATGATTTGACTATTCCAACACAACACATCTGTATATATAAAAGTTTGGTGCTTGTTTGCCTAAATTAGTAGGTCCATGATACTGACAGAAAATACTCCCTGTTCTAAAGATATGTACAGCTAATGATCCGTAAATTAAATGCTGACAGATTCAGATAGATATAATGTAGATATCCTCGTTTTACACCCCCCCTCAAGTTGGTGCATGTAAGTCTTGAATGCCTAACTTGCCTAAGAGATAATCAAATTGTTTGGTACCAAGAGCCTTGGTTAAAAGATCCGCAAGTTGGGTGTGAGAAGGAACATAAGCGGGACTAAGATGCCCCTGAACTATTTCATCCTGAACAAAGTGACAATCGACTTCAATGTACTTTGTGCGTTTATGGAAGACGGAGTTCTTGACGACATGGAGGACAGCCTGGCTATCACAGTAGAGGCGAATGGGCACAGTGTGGGAGATTCCAAGGCTAGAAAGAATATCCTTCAGCCATTTTAACTCACAAGTGGTGTTAGCCATGGAGCGATATTCGGCTTCCGCAGGGGATTTGGAGACAATGTGTTTTTTCTTGGTTTTCCAGGAGACCGATGAGTTGCCAAGTTGAATAAACCAACCAATGAGAGACTTGTGAGTTAAAAGGCAGCTCGCCCAATCTGAGTCACATTAGCTATAGAGGCAAAAGTCACTGTCGCGACGCAGGAGGATACCTTACCCTGGGTGTCCCTTCAAGTAACGAACCACGCACAAGGCAGCAAGCTAGTGGTCCTCCCGGGGGACCTACATGAATTGAGATAAAATATGAACACCGTAGGATAGCTTAGGTCGTGTGAAACAAAGGTAAATGAGGTGGTCAACGAGGCGATAGTAAGGGCTAGGATCAGAGAGTAACAAGCCATCCGTTAATGCCAAACGGTGATTTTCTTTCAATGGAGTGGGAGCTGGTTTGGCTCCAAGTAACCAACTTCCGTGATAATGTCCAAGGTATATTTTCTTTGGCACATGTGGATACCAGTGGGGGATCGAGGAACTTCCACCCCGAGGAAGTATTTAAGGTGCCACAAATCCTTCATGTGAAAACAACGATGGAGATAATTTTTAAATTGTTGAACAGCAACTATATTATTATCTCTAATGACAAAGTCATCGACATAAACCAACACCACAAGCCACACATCACCTTGACGAAGAGTGAAAAATGAGTAATCGGAATAAGACTGTTGAAAACTGTACTAAACTAAAGCAGCAGAAAGTTTTGCAAACCAACAGCAAGGGGCTTCCTGTAAACCATAAAGCGATTTACGAAGTTTGCACATTGCTCCTGGTTAAGACACCTGGAAACCGGGCGGCAATTTTTTGTATACTTCTTCTTCAAGATTGCCATGTAGGAAAGCATTGTGGACATCTATTTGATGAAGTTCCCAATCTTTAGCAACTACTACAGCTAAGCTGATGCAGATAGTGACCAACATATCTAAAAGATTTTACCCATATACGTTGCCGATATAATATTCTTGTTGGCCTAATTATCTCCAAATCGTAATCTGTAAATTAGTGAAACCACCTCCTTCAAACTGTTAGATCCGGCAGCAACAAGTAGCAATAGTGGTATGGAAGACAACCACAGGCGATATGAAACAACGATGGCACCCATCAGAGGAAGCAATGGTGGCAGTAGCCGCGTCAGCTGCAGTGAAGCTTCCCTTCCATCGAAGGCAACGATAGTCGTGAAAGTAATGGCTGGTATGTTTTGACTTTTCTTTCTAAAGTCCCCTAAGCTTAATGTGTTTTTTTCGTTTTCTTGTACTGATTTTTTTTGTGACAAGTATTCATGTTGGATGTAGTTGTGATATAATTTATTTGAATGTCAACTCTCATCCAATTTTTTGTGGAACATTCTCTTTTAACAATTTGCTTAGAAAATATTTCATATGAAAAGCTTAAATCAATAAACGTAATGTTAGATTTAATTAATTAAATTCAATTAGAAACTTATTTTTAATTTTTTATTTATAAATTAAATAATTTAAATTTAATTAGAAACATATTTCTAATTAAGATTGAACTCATAAATTTTAAATTTATTTATAATTATTTTTAGATTCATTCATATTTTCAATATTTACAAATTTAGAAACTCATTTCTAAATTTGTATTCTTACTGCACTACCAACTCTTTTTCCAAAATAGGGATTTTTGATGAACATTTAGATGTTGAAGTATGGGTGGCGGCTTGCAGCTAATAACAGGAAAAAACACTTTTTGTTTAAGAGAGAGACTGGGGCCAAACTCAAACTTTCATCTTGGAGCTAGAACATACATTTTTCAGCTTTTCCAGTCTTTTAAGCCCAAACTTTTATAGTCCAACATATCCAAAAGATTTGACCTATATACGTTGCCGATATAACATTCTTGTTGGCCCAATTATGTCCAATTCGTAATCCGTAAATTAGTGAAACCATCTCCTTCAAACCGTTAGATCCGGCAGCAACAAGTAGCAATAGTGATATGGAAGACAACCACCGTCGATATGAAGCAACGATGGCACCCATCAAAGGAAGAAATGGTGGCAGTAGCCGCGTTGGCTGCGGTGAAGCTTCCCTTCCAGAAAAGGCAACGACGATGATGAAAGCAATGGCTGGTATGTTTTGACTTTTCTTTCTAAAGTCCCCTAAGCTTAATGTGTTTTTATTGTTTTCTTGTACAAGTATTTTGTGTGAAAAGTATTCATGTTCGATGTAGTTGCGATATAATTTATTTGAATGCCAACTCTCATCCAATTTTTTGTGGAACATTCTCTTTTAACAATTTCCTTAGAAAATATTTCATATGAGAAGTTTAAATCAATAAACTTAATGTTAGATTTAATTAATTAAATTCAATTAGAAACTTATTTTTAATTTTTATTAATAAATTAAATAATTTAAATTTAATTAGAAACACATTTCTAATTAAGATTGAACTCATCAATTTTAAATTTATTTATAATTATTGTTAAATTTATTCATATTTTCAATATTTAAAAATTTAGAAACTCATTTCTAAATTTGTGTTCTTATTGCACTACTAACTCTTTTTCCAAAATAGAGTTCTTCTGGTGAACACTTAAATGTTGAAGCATGGACGGAGCTTGCGGGCAATAGCAAGAAACAACATTTTTTTTTCCTTAAGTGAGGTGTTGGGGCCAAACTCAAAGTTTCATCCTGGAGCTAGAGCATACATTTTTCCAGCTTTGTCAGTCTTTTAAGCCCAAACTTTTACAGCCCAACATATCCTAAATATTTGACCCATATACGTTGCCCATATAATATTCTTGTTGGCCCAATTAAGTACAATTCGTAATCTGTAAATTAGTGAAAAATCTCCTTAATGTTATAAAACCGAAACTAAAATTTAAGAATCTTTGGGAGAGGAGAATTCTTCTTATCAACAAATTGGTGTATATTACATCAAGTGAACCCTTCTATTTATAGTACATTTTAAACACCTAATACACATGTGACTACCTACTCCATATGTGTTATTGTGTTAGGTAAAACCAAACCAATAACCACCTACTTCATTCTTGTGTTAGGTAAAACCAAACCAATAACCACCTACTTCATTCTTGTGTTAGGTAAAACCAAACCAATCCATATGTACACTAACTATTAAATGGTGCATCTACAATTAGTGGTACATCATATTATTTCTATTTTTTATAACACTCCCCCTTGGTGTGCCATATAATTGTCTCTTCTCTGGCCTTTAAACGCATTTGGTGTTGCCTCGTTAAAAACCTTATCAGGAAAAAAACCGGGATAAAAACCATGATAAGGGAAAAGAGTGCAATCACAGAAGCTCCCTCATTGAACACAATGAGCTCTTCCTCATAAATTTCTTAGATGTCGCATTCCAATCTCGTGAACATGCTTCCTGAAAGGTATAGTAGGAAGTACCTTTGTGAAAAGATCCGCAGCATTATTGCTTGATTGAATATACTGGATGTTGATTTCTTTGCTCTTGTCAAGATCTTGGGTGAATTGGAAAAATTTCGGAGGGATATGTTTAGTTCTATCACTTTTGATATAACCCTCCTTTATTTGAGTGATACATAATGCATTGTCTTCAAATATGATTGTTGGTTCTTTGTTGGTCGATAAGCCACAAGTTGTTAAAATGTGATGCATCATTGACCTTAACCATACACATTCTCGGCTTGCTTCATGAAGTGCAATGATTTCAGCATGATTTGAAGAAGTAGTAACAAGTGTTTGTTTCTGTGAACGCCAAGAAATTGCAGTGCCTCCATATGTAAATACATAACCAGTTTGGGATCTGGCTTTATGCGGATCTGATAAGTAACTTGCATCTGCATAACCAACCAAAACTTGTTTTGCATTTTTAGTGTAAAATAATCCCAAATCAATTGTACCTTGAAGATAACGGAATAGATGTTTAATTCCATTCCAGTGCCTTTTCGTAGGAGATGAACTAAATCTTGCTAGTAGATTAACAGCAAAAGCTATATCAGGTCTAGTACAATTAGCAAGATATATGAGAGCTCCTATCGCACTCAAATATGGCGTTTCAGAATTAAGAACTTCTTCGTTTTCTTCGCAAGGGCGAAATGGATCCTTCTCAACATTTAGCGATCTACCAACCATTGGTGTACTTAACGGAGTTGCTTTATCCATATTAAAACGCCTCAATACCTTTTCTGTATATGTCGATTGATGTACAAATATTTCGCTTGGTCTATGTTCAATTTGCAAACCAAGACAATATTTAGTTTTTCCAAGATCTTTCATTTCAAATTCCTTCTTTAAGTACACCACTGTTTCTTGGATTTCTTTAGCAGTACCAATGATATTCAAATCATCAACATAGACAGCGATAATCACATATCCAGATGTTGTTTTCTTTATAAAAACGCAAGGGCAAATAGGACTATTTACATATCCTTTCTTTAATAGATACTCGCTTAGACGATTGTACCACGCGCGTCATTGCTTTAGTCCATATAAGGATCTTTGCAATTTGATCGAATACTTTTCCTTTGGTTGTGATTTTAATGCTGCAGGCATTTTAAATCCTTCAGAGATTTTCATGTAAATATCACTATCAAGTGATCCGCATGTAAGTCATAATAACATCCATAAGACGCATTTCCAGCTTCAAGAACTGTTAAGTCGATTAAATATCTAAACGTAATTGTATCCATAACAGAGAATATGTTTGTTCATAGTCAATTCCGGGTCTTTGAGAAAAACCTTGTGCAACAAGTCGAGCTTTGTATCTCACAATCTCATTTTTCTCATTTCATTTTCGAACAAAAACCCATTTGTAACCTACAGGCTTTACACTTTGAGGTGTAAGGACAATAGGTCCAAACACATTACGCTTGTTCAGAGAATTTAATTCAGCTTCAATAGCATCTTTCCATTGAACCCAATCATGTCTATTTTGACATTCAATGATAGATCTTGGTTCGGGATCTTCATTTTCATTGATGATATCACATGCTATAGCATAAGAAAATATTTCATCAATCTCTTTCATATCATTTCGGTTCCATAATTCTTTTGTGTGAATATAATTAATTGTGATTTCTTGATTAATGTCAGTTTGTGTCTCTTCTGGGACACTATCCTCATCTTGTGTTTCTAAAGGAACACTTTTATCTATCTTGGGGTCATTAATCACATTTGCTCCTTTTCTTTTTCGAGGATTTTTATCTTTGGAACCGATTGGTCTACCACGCTTCATGCATGCTGTAAATTCATGAGTGATCATTTTTGTAACATCCCATCACCGATGGGAAGGGTATTTTAGTAAATTGGGATGGGTTAGAAGTATCGAATTATATCTCGGCATGCACGTACAGCATATAGCCTCTATGATTGATGGTTTGCTGTACATGCACATGGTATACATGCATTCATGACATTTTCCGGCTTAGGTTTCAAATTGAGATCTTTTGTGAAATTTATGGGATAATTGTATTTAAAAAAATTATTTGGAATGTGCCATTGAGTGTTTTACATTTTTAGGGATTTATGGGAATTTTTCTGGAATTTTTCGGGATTGTTGCTTGACCGGAAAATTTTCAATCGACCGATCGAGTGAACCTTTTTGTACTGAAAAGGATTGCCTAATGGCAAGAGATTAGTGGATAAATAATGTTAGGATATTATTTTAGAGCCATGTTTAGTGATAACTTGGGATTAGTGCTTAATTAATTAGGATTAGTAGATTTTTGTCTTTTCTCATTTTAAAGAGCCAAGTGTCCATTTAATTAAGCAATTTTGTTTCTTCCACTCAAGCACCTACGTCTTTTCTCCTCTTTATACTTAAACAATTCATTTTGGAAGGCTTTAGAAGCTCATCCTTCATCCTTCATCCGTAACATAGCTTCTTTTCCTTGGTATGCTTTCTCCTCCATCGAAATTTCCTTATTCTCATCTCATACAAGACATTTCTTCTTGGTTCTTTGCTTACTCTTCTTCACATATAAACCAAGTTGAAGCTTTGAGTTGATAAAAACCCTTGGTAAGCTTATGATAGCCGTAGGTGAGTTGTAAAAAAAAGGAAGTTGGTGAGTACTTGAAGAATTAAGGAGTATTGATAGCTTGAACTTGTTTAAGGTAAGAATTGTGTTTGCTTTCCTTCTTTTGGTAGTTAGAAGCATGTATGAGAATCCTTTGAGCATTTATTTGATTATGAAAGTGGTAGGTTTGAATGGGTTTAATGCATGCTTGAGTGAGGGAAGATGATAGAGTAGTGGAAGCTTGTGAATTTACATGTTGTTAATGATGTTATGATGTGAGATTGATGTAAATTAAGTGTGGAAGTGGTGTTGTGAGTGTGCTGCCACTTATGCTCTCTTCTATAAGTTGATGTTGTGCTGAAATTATGATTGAATTAGAGGTAGAAATGGATGCTTAGTGATGTGTTATTGATGTTAGAAGTGTTAGGAGTTAGGTTAATGTGGAAAGCTGGAAAATGAATCTTTGACCTATTGGAATGTTTTGATCATAACTAATTGTTTAGGTGTGCAAATGAGGCAAGGTTTTGCCCAATGAAACTTTGGGATGTTGGCTTCAATTTAGTGTGAAATAGGTGTTGTTGAATTGTAATGTTAGAGGGTCGAAATTTTGCATGGGAAGTTACTGTTTTATTGCCTGTGAACAGTAACCGAAACCTTAACCTATGAGTTTTGCTGATTTTTATAAATTAATTGATATGGAATTTAGGAAAATGGTCTTCATGAAAGTTGTAGCATATTGAGTTAGATTTCCATTTCCACTGATTTTGCAATTTTTCGATATGGATAGTAGGAGTTATGGACTGATAACTATGGACTGTTTTTATGCATGAGTGAAACCTGACTGGATTAGCAGATTTGGTGTACAATCTGTTTTGGAGTAATTTTAGTGATTTTTGTGGACTGAACTGGTTTTATAGATTTACTGAAGAGTTCTATATGATACATTGATCTTGGAAATGAGATATGGCATATAAGTTTTAGAGGTCGGAGTTGGGAGTTATGATTTTGCAAAAACTGATCTTATATTGGAAGGGGAATGGCTGATCATGGCAGTAACTTGCATAGTGGTTTTGAAATTGTTAGAAATCGAATTAGAGTTTGAGTTCTTCATGAAACTTGAAGTTTGGGATTTTATCTTTTCAGGGATATAAATTTCTGATTTTTCTGACTTGTGTACAGGGAGTTATGCTTGTTATAAGTTTACTGCTCAAATTGAATGGTTTCAGGGACAGCAACATTGAGTGAATTAATTGACTTGTTTAGCAATGGAATTTGATTTTGGGTTGTTCATGAAAGTTGTAGATGACATTGTGAACTTGTTGAGCATATTTATGTGGTAATTGTTGGCTGAATAATCAGTGAGTTCTTGAATTAGCAAGATACTGTCCTGTGTTGATACATTTTGAGTAGGCAGTACCTTTGATGGGAAATTTGACACCCTTAGGGTTGGAATTGATTTTTATGGTCTTCTTGAGAATTGTAGAGATTTTCATGATCTTTCCAACAAGATATGGTTTGTATTTTTCCGATTTGTGTGTTAAGAATTATGGTTGTTGGCAATTCCGATTGGCAATAAGAAGGAAAGGGGAAGGATGAGAGGTAGAATTTTAATGGCATTAAGTGACCTACTTGCTTCTTTTGTCAATTTCTTTTCTGTCCGACGTCCGATTGACCTGATTCTTGAGGCATCGGCTTCATAGAATATTGAATTTCGTTTTATGAGAAATTGGGAATTTTTAGACGGGAAATTGACGTGGCCCCGGGTAACGGAACATTTAATCACTGTTTTGTTTAATTTGGGTCCTATAGAGGTCCGAATTGCGCACCGTCAACGCCAATAATTTTCTAATTTTTAGAAGGATTTTTCTGAGGGAAAAATTTGGATTTAGGGCTGGAAATCTCATGAACATGCATTATACACTTACATGTGCATTATATTAGTTCGGATTGGATAATTAGTGATCGGATTCCTCTCTGTTTGTTATAGAGGCACATTTGGAGCGTCGATCTACCGACGTTACTGAAACTTCCAGATGTTAGCTCGGAAGTACAGGTGAGTAACCTAGTTGGTTATTCCAATCTATGTGTTTACTGTGATTGATTGCCCTACGGGGATTACATGGATTATTACTGTGAATTGATTGCCCTACGGGGATTACGTAGACTATATGTGGTTTTATTGACTGCTTAATGAGACTGTATAATTGGACTGAATATTGGACTGTGTATCACCATGTTTACTGCTATGAAGCATATGCATTCATGCACAAATGCATCACACTGTTAAAAGGAAAATTGTGAACCGAGACGCCACTGTACTGAACCGAGCCTAAAGCTCGATATACTGAACCGAGCCTTGAGCTCGACGGGAGATGATTCTCCCCAGACGCGTCTATACTGATCACTGTTATGCACTCGGTCACAATACTGAAATGAACTGGAAAAGAGTCACATGTGCATTGCATACTGGACTGAATATTTGGAAATGTTTTGACTGGTTCTTTTTACACTGTTCTGTGATCTGTTTACTGTATAAGTGTACTGTGATTGTTTCAATCGTGTGTTTTGTATAATTATTGAATGAGTACTGTATCATGCTTATGTGATGCATGAATTGGGAGAACCCTCGATGATGGTTTCTCATTGAGTTCGCAAACTCATCCAAAATTGCAACTATTTTTCAGGAATTGAAGAGTACCCCGTTAGTGAACCGGGTGTATGGTTACTACAAGAGAGTCGGTGTCCGATGTCGGGATCAGTTCACGTCTGCATTTGTGTCATTTTGACTTATGTGTAAATTTATATTCCGCAAAAATTGTATTGAATTGTTTGAGGGCCCTAATTGATAAATATTATTTTGACATGTGATCTTTGATAAAGTGTATGACTAAAAAGGGTTTTTGTATCACGGGCCCGAATCGTTTATTTTTAATTTCGCGCACTCGACTGGTTTTAAAAAAAAATATCATAATGAGTTTTGACACTGCAGTGACTGCTCTAGCATACTACCCTCGCGGGTCGCGGGCTCAGATATCACCGTCGATGTCAGGTTCGGGTCTCGCGGGAGTGGGATGCTACAATTTTCTCAGATTGTCCTTTTGGGATTTCAATCCGAGCAGGAGCATTTACAGCTGGTATAAATGATTTAGTCACTCTTTTTGTATCTGTGAAAGCATCTGGTAATTGATTTCCAATTCTTTGCAAATGCACAATTCTTTGCACTTCTGTTTCGCATTGTTTTGTGCGTTGATCAAGATACAATAATGATGGTTCGCACCATGTAATTTCTTTCATCACCGTTTATTATCTTCCCTAATGTCGGAAAGTATTTTCATCAAATGACAATCAGCAAACGTCTTTGTAAACATATCACCCGTTTGAGGTTCAAGATATCTAATAATAGATGTACTTTCATAGCCATACATATATCCCCAATCTTCTTTGAGGTCCCATTTTACTACGTTGTGGTGGTGCAATAGGCACATATACTGCACAACCAAAAATTCTCAAATGGGAGATATTTGGTTCTTCACCAAATGCAAGTTGTAGTGGGGAGTATGTATGATATGCACTTGGTCGGATGCGAATTAATGCCTCAGCATGTAAAATTGCATGACCCCATACGGAAATTAGAAGCTTTGTTCTCATCATCAATGGTCTAGCAACAAGCTGAAGGCGTTTAATTAAAGATTCAGCTAAACCATTTTGTGTATGCACATGAGCAACAAGATGCTCGACCATAATCCCAGTTGACATACAATAGTCATTGAAAGTTTGGGATGTGAATTCACCAGCATTATCGAGTCTAATTTTCTTTATTGTATAGTCAGGAAATTGTGCTCGTAATTTAATAATTTGTGCAAGAAATCTTGGAAATGCCATATTACGAGTTGATAGTAGACAAACGTGAGACCATCTGCTGGAGGCATCTATCAATACCATAAAGTATCGAAATGGTCCACATGGTGGATGAATTGGTCCACATATATCACCTTGAATACGTTCAAGAAAAGTAGGTGATTCCAATTTTATTTTAGCTATTGATGGCCTTATGATCAGTTTTCCAAGAGAACAAGATGTACATGGACTCTTATTTATTTGAGTAATCATTTTGTTCCTCAATGGATGTCCATGTGTATTCTCAATTATTTTTCGCATCATTGTTGATCCTGGATGACCCAGACGATCATGCCAGATAGATATCATTGAAGGATCAATGTGTTTTGCTTTCACTACCATATTAGATTCCATCACATTTATATATATATAATGCAATCCAGTAGGGAGCATTGGTAGTTTTTCCAATATGTTTATATTTCCTGATTTACAGGTTGTAAGATACATATATTTCATATTTCCCTCAGTTACAGACTGAGTATCATATTTATGAGAATATATATCATTAAAACTCAACAAATTTCTTTTAGACTTTGGCGCAAATAAGGCATCATGTATTGAGAACTTTGTGCCATTTGGTAATGTGAAATTTGCCTTGCCAATTCCTTCAATCAAGTCTGCAGGACCTGATATTGTGTTCACAATTGTTTTTGTTGGTTTTAATTCTAAAAAGAACCTCTTATCTTTCAGGATAGTGTGCGTTGTGCCACTATCTGGTATGCATAAATTATCATTATTTTCCACTCTTCTTTCAGAACGATCCATATCAAAACTTCACATAAAAAATAATCTAATGAGAAAATTGCGAAAGAACTTTAATAAAGAGAAAAAGATGTTATTTTAACTACCACAACAAGCATAAGAATACATAACACAAGCATAAGTACATTATTTTAATTTCCATTGCTATTGCCACCAACAATGTCCTGATCCACAAAATCATCAGTAAAATCTGAAGCATTCAGATATGTAGAGTCATCTGAAGGATTATGATTCTCAATGAAATCAAAATCAAAAGCACCAAGGTTAGTTGAATCACAATCACCTAAAGGGCGGTGTTCAGTAAAATTCACTTCCTTTTCTTTCCTTTTTAAGGATGCTTTGTATAACTGACATAGATGTTCAGGAACTCAACAAACTTTAACCCAATGTCCTTTTGTACCACATCTAAGGCAAGAATCTCCTGAAGTCCTAGAAGAACTTCCATGAACATCATTAATACAGTGCTTGTTATTTTGGTGGCTCGTATTTCTTTGAAAGGAGTTATATGGATAACTTCCTCGGCCACGTCCACGACCACGGCCACGAATGTAGTTACGACCGCGGCCACGACCATGACTGCGACCACGACTAGGCCCGTGATGATGTTTTCTTTCATTGTCATTTCGAATTGCAATATTCGCTTCTGGAAATGCTGCCGCGTCAGTAGGACGGGATTGATGATTTTTCATCAAAAGTTCATTATTCTTCTCAGCTACAAGGAGGCATGAAATCAGGTCAGAGTATTTTGTAAATCCACGCACTCGATATTGTTGTTGCAATGTTACATTTGATGCGTGGAAGGTGGAGTATGTTTTTTCCAACATATCTTCCTCAGTAATTGTTTGCCCACAAAATTTTAGTTGTGAGACAATTCTAAACATAGCTGAGTTATACTCATTGACCTTTTTAAAATCTTGGAAGCGTAAAGCGCTTCATTCATCACGAGAAGCCGGAAGTAAAACTTCCTTTTGATGGTCATATCTTTCTTGTAAATTTTTCCACAAAAGACTTGGATCTTTAATTGTGAGGTATTCTATTTTTAATCCCTCATCAAGATGACGACGAATGAAGATCATCGCTTTGGCTTTATTTTGTTTTGATGTTGTATTATTTTCTTTAATGGTATCTAAAAGATCCATTGATTCAAGATGCATTTCAACATCAATCATCCACGGCATATAATTATGGCCCGTAACATCAAGAGCAACAAACTCAATTTTGGCAAGATTGAACATGTTGGCAACTATTAGACAATAGAGAGAAATAATTAATACCGTTATTCAAATAGATATTACATTAAATAAATCACATGCCCTGCTCAAATGCTATGCCAAGAAGCATCATAGGGATCATAATAAATGCTATTACTAAGAGAAAAAACGTGCGATCTGAATCATTTAGATCTATACTAAGAATGAAACAAAAATACATAATGACAATAATTATACAAAAAAATGATATAGCGGATAACATATGAAAATTTTTGTAAGAATTTTGAGGTGAGAAAAAGTGTGTAGGGATGAAGTAAATTATGTAGGAGTGGTATCTATTTATAGAAATATTTTTTACCGTTACTTAGCCGTTATAATTTTACCGTTATATATATTTTTACCGTTATATATATAGCCGTTATAAATTTTATTTTATTTTATTTATTTATTTATTTTTAAACATCGATGATGTATACTATACAATAAATTACGATTTATAGGTGGTAATAACTTTTCATTATTTAAAGAAGGTAAAATAGTGAGTCGTCTATAATTTGTTTTAATCATATCATAAGTAGAATTAATGTAGATAAAAGGAAGAACTTTATTTTAACAACATCGTAAGTAGGATAAATAAACGGAAGAACTTACGTTTGTTTGATGTACGTAAACGGAAGAACCTTACGTTTGTTTGATGTACGTAAACGGAAGAACCTTATGATTGCTTGAAGTTGATAAGCCGAATTGTAGACAGTAGAGCTTCGTGCTGATAACGTGTTATAAAACCGAAACTAAAATTTAAGAATCTTTGGGTTCTTCTTATCAACAAATTGGTGTATATTACATCAAGTGAACCCTTCTATTTATAGTACATTTTAAACACCTAATACACATGTGACCACCTACTCCATATGTGTTATTGTGTTACGTAAAACCAAACCAATAACCACCTACTTCATTCTTGTGTTAGGTAAAACCAAACCAATAACCACCTACTTCATTCTTGTGTTAGGTAAAACCAAACCAATAACCACCTACTTCATTCTTGTGTTAGGTAAAACCAAACCAATCCATATGTACACTAACTATTAAATGGTGCATCTACAATTAGTGGTACACCATATTATTTCTATCTTTTATAACACTTAAAACTTTTTGATCCGGTGGCAACAAGTAGAAATAGTGGTATGGAAGACAGCCACCGACGAAATGAAGCAACGATGCAACTCATCAGAAGAAGCAATGGTGGCAGTAGCCGCGTTAGCTGTAGTGAACCTTCCCTTCTAGCGAAGGCAACGACGATGGTGAAAGCAATGACTGGTATGTTTTGACTTTTCTTTCTAAAGTCCCTTGAGCTTAATGTGTTTTTTTTATTTCTTGTACTGGTTTTTTGTGTGACAAGTATTCATGTTGGATGTAGTTGTGATATAATTTATTTGAATGCCAACTCTCATCCAATTTTTTGTGGAACATTTTCTTTTAACAATTTGCTTAGAAAATATTTCATATGAGAAGTTTAAACCAATAAACTTAATGTCAGATTTAATTAATTTAATTCAATTAGAAACTTATTTTAAAATTTTTATTAACAAATTTAATAATTTAAATTTAATTAGAAACTCATTTCTAATTAAGATTGAACTTATCAATTTTAAATTTATTTATAAGTGGTTCAGCCGGATTTTGGCCGAACTGTGCGTTGCCGTTTGGATCCATGAGTCTGCTGCTTCCAGTGGCGGTTCCGATGTAAAGATACCTGCAAAACCAAGGAAGGCACGTCGGGGGTTGTGTCCCGATTAGTCCCTCCGACGCTCAAGTCAGCCTTTTGGTGAAGGTGGGATTGCCGTAAGAGGCAAAGAATCAGGTTTACGATTACGTACCTCTGTTATGGGAGAATTATACCTTATATAGGGGATGGACGCTAGGGTTAAACCTTTATGTGTTTGCATGGGAGTCCCTTACATGTGGATGGGCTGAGAAGAGCATGGATCGGGCTTGGGCCTGTCGTAGCCATTGGGTTCGAAACTTTTTCTATGAAGAGTGGACCGATCGGCCCAAGGGTTGTCTTGACTGGGTCTGGGCTTAGCATCGCCTACCCGACCATAAGCCCCCGCTACTCCTCGAATCTGAGCGAAGAGAAGGGTCAGAGGAGTATGTAGAGGTATGTAAAGGTTTATAGCTCGTACTTAGGATGGCTCGTGATTGGGGCGATCGGTCGGACATTGAGATATGGCTCGTCTGTAGGTCGGCTCATGGAGTAATCGATCCGTCGGGCATTGTTGTTGTAGCTCGGTTACGGGAAAGCTCGGGCGGTCCCGATTGATCAGATACCATCCGATTATGCATGACTGCTCGGATGTCGACCGGTTGAGTGTAACTGTTCGTCTGGGATCGGTTGACTGAGGGCCCCAACTGATCGGTCTCGGCACTCATTGCGCAACAGCTTGCGCGGAAACAGATCGGTTGGTTATCATTGGCGAGCGTGTGGAGCATTTATTGTAGACGGCGCGTCTTTGTCGACGACTTTTCGAAATCAAACGATCACCCTCATAACCGCTGCATGCCTATCATGTGTCCTTTCAACTGTTCGTGCCGCTTCGATTTTGAATAGCCCTGGTTCTCCCCAGATCCTGCCGCGTGTCCGAGACTGCTCGGATTTTCGCCATGTGTCGAGCTTTGATTGAATGTCCCTCCTGCCGGCCCTCTATAAGTATTCAGAGTCGATGAATTGCGGTATTTTTTACCTTTTGCTTTCGTACTGCAACTTGCACTTTGCTTTCACTTGCTCTTAAATCGTTCACAGTTCTCAGAAACTTCTGTTATTCTGCCGTCCGATTTCCCCATTTCTTATTTCTAAATAGGTACGTCCCTTTTTCTTCATTCCTTCTTCATTCCTTTAAGTCCTTTTTCTTGATAATCATGTCGACGGGTAGTTCTAGAAGTATGGTGGGTGGTGTCGAGGAAGTGTCGACGAAGGAAAGGAAAGACGGGTTGGTTGTGGAGTCGCCGCCGAGGGGTGAATCGAAGATGAAGTTGGGAGAACTGGGGCGGTTAATCATTAGGTGTAACATTCCGGCGTCCTGGGGGCCTAGGCTGGCTATTGGTAATGAGCGAATCTTCAGCAACTTAGGTGGGTATTTTGCTATTTCGGAGAGTTTTTTCTCAGTTGGTGGCATGAGGCTTCCCTACGCTCCGATTATTGACGAAGTGTGTACCGCCTATCGGCTGATGCCAAGTCAAATCCCTCCGAATGGCTGGAGGTTTATCGGGGGTTTGGCCTTGCTATGCCACCAATTCGGGTGCCCTCCGTCGATTGACATCCTCCGCCATTTCTTAAGAATGGGTCAGAGCTCCATAATTGGGGCTGGTATTCCTCATTTTCAGTACAGGGATGCCCGATATAGCCCGGATGGAACTCCCGGGAAAGTTACTTCTTGGCGTACGAAGTACTTCTTCGTGAAGCCCCCAGGAGCCTCCTTCGAAGCTCGGCCGTGGAGGTACCCTCTAACCGAGCAATGGAATGACGTGTCGACCATATCTCTTAGTAGAGAGGAGTGGGAGGTGGTCGGCCGTATAAAAGAGCTCGGCAGATACGACTTTACTCGGCTCATGCAGGGGTACTTTGGGGGAGTCTCGGCTAATTCATTTCTCACTGACCCCCCTCCTCGAATTAGCGGGCTAGGAGAGGAGACCGCCCCGTCCGGTTGACTCCTCGTGATTGAGCTAATTGTATTTTTTAGCCTTGGTTTCATTTTCTAACTTAATTTATCGTTGTGCAGCCATGGTGAGAATGGAAGATGCTCCTGCCCGGGCCTCCAAGTCGAAGAAGCAGGCTGTACAGAAGAAAGGGATGGAGACGGGAACTGGCGATGGCGTCGCTTTGTCTATGGGGTTGGGCTCGTCCGTAGTGTCGACGGATGTTCCTCCTGTCAGGGGCCGACCTTCTGATTCGGAGTCATTGCCGGTTGTGCCGGTTGGCGCGGGCCAGGTAGTCCTGGCAGAGAAGGAGGAGGAGGATGTGGGTCCTCCTCTTAAGAGGAAAAGGCTGGTTCGGCTGGGGGATCTACCGTCCGGCCCGGCAAGTCAAGCCGGGACTGGGAAAGGAAAGAAGGGCAAGGGGAAGGCGCAAACCGCAAATCCCGGGCAGTGGGAGTCTGCCCTCAAGTTGGCTAAGAATGCCACAATCGGGGACCTCGAAGTGTCCCGTTACATTGCTGAGAGGATTACTCCGCCTGTGGACGAGCAGTTCATGGAGAAGAGGAGTAACTTGGAGTTAGGGTCTCAGCTCGTTCGTCTCGGTGTGCGGAGTGCGACGATGGCCTTCGCAGTGCTGCAGCGTTTGGAGACTCTGGACCAGGAAGTCCAGGACCTCCATGATCAGGTGAAGGCTTTGAAGGGGGAGCTTTCGGAGGTGAAGGAGGGGAGAGACCTCCTCCAGGCTCAAAACGCATCCTTGGAGGAGGAAAAGAAATCCCAGGAGAGGGAGGTGGGCACTTTGTTGGCTCGACTGGCCAAGGGAGAGGAGGAGAAGGACGAACGGAGGAAGACCGTGAGGGCGGAGCGGGAGTCTAACAAGAAACTCCACCAAGATTGCCGCTCCGCAGTGGAGGGTAGGGACAGAGCCGAGGAGACCTTGCGGGAGGTGCAACGTTCTGTGAGGATGCAACGGGTCGAGGCTATTAAGCGATGAAAATGGTGGTTTCTATTCGAGGAGAGTTTAGAGCTCGCCTGCGACATAACCCTCTCGGTTCTGAGGAGGGACCACGAACTCTACGCTCCTGGGGGGTCGGTGTGCCCTTCATTTGAGGAGTATGCCGAGCCGCTTCTTCCTGCGGCTCTTGGGCTTTCTTTAGAGGAAGTCATGGAGAAGGCCGAAGGAGAAAGGGACGTCATTCCGGGCGAAGAGCTGGATCTCAGCTCCGATGAAGAAGAGCTTCCCTACGAAGATATTCCTCCGGTCGCTCCCCCGGGTCCTGCTCCTATTCCCGTTGTGTCGCTCTCCGAAGGGGAAGAGCCTCCTTGCGAGGATATTCCTCCGGTTGCTCCCTCAGGTCCTGCTCCTTAAGCTACTTGTTGTTCCCCTTCTCCCGAATTCTAGAGCTCACCTGGTCGGGCTTGTGGGCATGGTGAATTATATGAATGAAAATTTCTAGTTGTGTTTCATTTTGTAGAAGTCATTCCTGTGCTTATGTGCTTTGTTTCGGACGTATAGTAGGACTAGGTGTTACTCGTGGTCGACCAAGCCGAGGTCCTAAGGATCTTGTCTTGGCGACCGATCGACCATAGTCGATCTATGGAGATACCGAGCGAGGTCCCAAGGATCTTGTCTTGGCGACCGATCGACCGTAGTCGATCTACGTAGATACCGAGCGAGGTCTCAAGGATCTTGTCTTGGCGACCGATCGACCGTAGTCGATCTACGGAGATACCGAGCGAGGTCCCAAGGATCTTGTCTTGGCGACCGATCGACCGTAGTCGATCTACAGAGATACCGAGCGAGGTCCCAAGGATCTTGTCTTGGCGACCGATCGACCGTAGTCGATCTAGGGAGATACCGAGCGAGGTCCCAAGGATCTTGTCTTGGCAACCGATCGACCGTAATCGATCTACGGAGATACCAAGCGAGGTCCCAAGGATCTTGTCTTGGCGACCGATCGATCGTAGTCGATCTACGGAGATACCGAGCGAGGTCCCAAGGATCTTGTCTTGGCGACCGATCAACCGTAGTCGATCTAGGGAGATACCAAGCGAGGTCCCAAGGATCTTGTCTTGGAGACCGATCGACTGTAGTCGATCTACGGAGATACCGAGCGAGGTCCCAAGGATCTTGTCTTGGCGACCGATCGACTGTAGTCGATCTACGGAGATACCGAGCGAGGTCCCAAGGATCTTGTCTTGGCGACCGATCGATCGTAGTCGATCTACGGAGATACCGAGCGAGGTCCCAAGGATCTTGTCTTAGCGACCGATCGACCGTAGTCGATCTATTGAGATACCGAGCGAGGTCCCAAGGATCTTGTCTTGGCGACCGATCGACCGTAGTCGATCTATTGAGATTCCGAGCGAGGTCCCAAGGATCTTGTCTTGGCGACCGATCGACCGTAGTTGATCTATGGAGATACCGAGCGATGATTTATCTGATTTTTTACTCTTTACCACAATGGAATTTTTTATCGCCAAGAAATATGAAAATCCCTTTATTAACGATAATGAGGGCGAGGGCCGTTAAAAAACCTGCCTGGCAGGGACAGGAAAAATGTAGTGCCCCCTCACCGTAGGGTACACATCGGGACTCCCGACACGTGTCCCACGATAAAGGCGCACTACTAGAACAGTTCTACTAATATCCACATGGCATCGCAGTAAATAAATCACAATATAACAGTAATTAGTAAATTAAAATCTCAAAATAACATCATCTGTTACAGTCATCCAATGTCAGGATAGACCAGTCTATCAGTCTCCTAACAAAACCAAAAAGGAAACTGATACAAGCATCTATCCTAGGTCATCCTCAAAACGCTAACCCAGCTGACCGACCTTTGTGCGATCACCTCTTGCCAGCAGCTCGCCCGGCAGGAAAAGAAGATCTTCGGAGCTAGGAGTCTACTCTATCAGTCCTGAAAAAAATACGATGCAATTTTGGGTGAGTTTGCGAACTCAATGAGAAACCATCATCGATGGTTCACTCAAATCATGCATTACGCGTAGCGCGTACAGCACAATACAGTAGTATTCAGCTATCAGTATCATATAATCATTTACAGTACTATTATATATCAGTTTCAATACTATACAGTGGTTCACAGTGATCACATACAGTTTACAGTAACACGTAACGCTTAACAGTATCATATTTCAGTTCACAATATATCATGTCATTGTCACAGTTCAGTCATTCATGTGTATGCAATGCATATGAGACTCTTTTCCAGTTATTCAGTGTTGTGCCCAAGTGCTCAGTCAGTGTTCAGTGGGGGACGCGTCAGGGATGAATCCCCTCGGGCTATGCCCGGTCAGTACAGTGTTCGAGCTCGAAGCTCTTAACAACTTGGGACACATTCCATTATCTGATCATGCATTTATGCATGCAATGCAGGGTGCAGTGGTTCAGTATTCAGTAATTCCGTGATCAATAGTCTACAGTATACTGCTATAAAAGCCCAGTATTTCAGTGTTCAGTACTTTACAGTGTATGGCTATGAAGCCCAGTGTAGCAGTGCTCAGTAATTCAGTTTTAGTGTCATGTATCAGTACAGTTCAGTTTAGTAAAATCACACTAATTTCAGTAAGCATACAGTAGTCCAATCCTACACATGCCAGTAATCATACAGTTCACCTTCGCATGTAATTCACAGTAAGCATGTAAGCAACCAGAAATTTGAGGAACCAATTAGGTTACTCACCTGTAACTTCCGAGCTACTGCCTGGAAGTCCCAGCAATGTCCGTGGAACAACGGTCCAACGGTGCCTCTATAACAGTAAAATACAGTCCATTACTAATTACTCAATCGATCAGTTCAGTAATGCATGTTTCTCAGTGAAATGATGTGCAATGCATGTTCACGATTTCCGGTGCTAAATCCCAATTCTAACTCGTCAATCAGTTGTTCGACAATAATTGATCCAACCCTATAATTCGGTCAATTCCCTCAATTCGAACTCTCGCTAACAATTTCCTATCCATTGGGTCAATACCTCTATTGAAATTTCCAATTAAAACTCCAATAATCTCTATTAGGTACTTAGGTCACACTACAATTCACAATTGACCTTAATCTCTATAATTCAATACCATTTAAATCAAATCTAATTCCCATAATTATTCTCAGTTGTAGTTCTCTTTCTCTAGATCACAATGAATCAAAAACCACCTCAATTGGAGGTCTACACTAAAAGATATGCCCTAACAACCAATTCAATTTCATCTCAAATTCTCTTCTTCGCCACGACCTCGTGACGTTCGTCGCGGCGTACAGAGGACACTCGCCGCGGCGTGCGAACCATTCGCTGCGGCGTGAAATCCAATTCATGCCTTCGCCGCGACGTCACCTCGCCTACGTCGCGGCGTAGAATTTCGCCTATTCGTCGCGACGTCTCTGAATTACACGCCACGACGTCTAAGCCCTTTTTGCTCGTCGCGACGTCTCAAGCAGGACTTAACTAATTAATTTTATTCGTCGCGACGTGCGACTGGTTCGTCTTCCCCGATTCGCATTTCCGCCATTAATGCCATTAACAACCTCCATTAACACTCCAACTACTCAAACTTACCCCATATATGCCATAAATACATGTAACTACCATAGTAATCAATATTAAACATAAAAATACTTACCAATCACGATTTCTCCATAGATCTCAAATCACCGAAACCCTAGAATCCTTCAAACTCAACGATTCACTAATCCCAGAGCCTCTAACCTTTACCAATCATCATAAACATGTTAGATTAACACAATAAAGGAGAACCATAAGAAGAAATCAAGGATCTCTCACCGTTGGAGGAAAATCGAAAACGTCGTAGGAGAAGAGGAAGAGCGAAGAGCCTTTCCAAATTTTCCCCAAATTTCTCAATCCCTAACTATTTATAGCCTTCAGTCTCCATATCAGTCCAGATTTCAGTCTCTAAATCTCAATGACTCAACACATTCATTCCCTATCAGTAAAATTCTATTTTTTTTTCCATTGTCATTGGACAGGTCTTTCAGTAATATACGGTCAATCAGTCAGTCACCCAAATATTTCCGGTCCGGGCATTTTCTCCCGAATTTCCCGAAAATCTCCCATAAGCCACTATAAATTACCAGTCACTCGTATTCAATATTAAATCAGTCAATTGAACCCAATTACTCTAATTTCTCAATCAGTCCCCTAATCTAGTCAGTTCAGTCAGTATTTAGTTCACAATCCAGTCAATTCCAATTTACAATTAAATACCGAAAAATCATGAATGCATGTACCTATGAATATATGCATGTGCAGTAGACCAGTTCCTCTATGATTAGAGGCCAATAATGTGCTCAGTCAATGAATGCGGTGAAATCCTATCAATCTGCCCCAAAATTACTATAATACCCTTACTGACAGTAACGGGATGTTACAAAAAAGGTACCCACAAGTGTTGTACAAAGACATTATTGAACAAAAATTAATTAAAATAAGACTTATCTATTGGTAGAACGCCTTTAGGTTTCGGGAGTTCCACGGTCTTGGTAGAATTTTTCCTTTCGCATCACGTAGGACGTAAGAACCATGCCCGACTTGTTTAATCACCCGATAGGGTCCTTCTCACGTCTGTCTGAGCTTTCCAGGATGCTTCCCAGCCACCTCGATCTTTCGTAGGACGTAACCGCCTACCTTTACATCGCTCGGCTTTACCCTTCTGTTGTAGAACTTAGTCGCCTTTTGCCTGATGGCTTCCGAACGAGCGGCCGCCCTCTCTCTATCCTCACAGAGGAGAACGAGTTCCGCTCTGCGGGCTTCATCGTTCCGCTCTTCTTCATAGCCCAACACCCTTTGATTATGCAGTGCCACTTCTACTGGAACTAGGGCTTCGCTTCAAGGTCATCCCGAACGCATTTCCCTGTGGTCTGCTCGGTGTGGTTCTGTATGCCCACAATACTTCGTTTAGTTCTTCCACCCAGGTCTTTCGGCCATCTAAGCCTTTCTTGAGAGCACTCATTATCTTTTTATTGGTGTTCTCCGCAAGACCGTTGCTTTGGGGATGAGCCACTGAAGTCAGCTGTAGCTTGATCTTTAGTAGGTCGCAGAAATCTCTGAACTTGTCGTTATCGAACTGCCGACCGTTATCCGTAACCAACATCATAGGCATCCCAAAGCGAGTAAGTATATTCTTCATCACAAAGTTCTCCACCTTCTGCTCAGAAATTGTAGCAACTGCTTCCGCTTCTGCCCATTTGGTGAAGTATTCCACCGCCACTATCAAGAACTTCTTCTGTCCGGGACCGAGAGGAAAAGGTCCCAGTATATCCATTCCCCATTGAGCGAACGGGATAGGATGACTCACAATTTTCATCCTCTCGGTCGGTTGGTGAGACAGGCTGCTGTTTCTCTGGCAGGCCTCACATCGGTCGACCTTCTCTTGGCAGTCTCTTCTCATTGTCGGCCAATAGTACTTCGCTCGATCACCCGAGCCAACATTCTGCCTCCTACATGATTTCCGCACATCCCTTCATGGACTTCGGCCATTGCCTGCTCGACTTCTTCTTCATTCAAGCATCGAAGCAGCGGCCAGTCGTAAGACCGCTTGTATAGAGTACCGTTAACGACCGTGTATTCGGCTGCCTTTATTCTTAGTTTCTTGGCTTCAGACGCGTCTTCCGGTTGTTTTCCTTCTAAAAGGTACTGCGTGACAGGTTCCATCCAACTCGATCGACTGGTGCTTATGTCGAGAGCTTCTTTGACTTTTTGAATGCTAGGCCGGTCTAGTCGTTCGACCAGAACATTGTTCATGGCATCGCGGTCGGAAGCCATTTTGGAGAGAACAACCCCTTTAGCATTTTGAGCTCGTTCTATTCTGTTGATCGAGTACTGTTCGAAATTGCTCAACTCCTGCTTTACCAGCTCCAAGTACTTGATCATGTTGTTCCTCGCCTCATAACGCCTTGACTTGGCCGACCACCACTTGGCTATCACTGAATATCTTTAGATGCCTTATCTCCATTTCCTTAGCCAGCTGGAGACCAGTTATCAGGGCCTCATATTCTGCTTCATTATTGGAGGCTTTCAACTCAAGCCGAAGGGCGTATTCCACCTTTTCTTCATTGTGTGGGTTGATCAGCACTACTCCCGCTCCACATCCCTCGGCATTGGACGACCCGTCAACAAACAAGCTCCAAGCAGGGAGCTGCTCGTCCGAGTTAGGTTGGCTCGTCTCCGCGATGAAGTCTGCCAACACCTACGCTTTAATGGTCGTGCGGGGTTTGTACTGTATGTCGAACTCTCCCAGTTCTACCGCCCACTTTATTAGTCGACCCGAAGTTTCAGGCTTTTGAAGGCACTGCCTGAGGGGTTGGTCGGTCCATACCTCAATTGTATGACTTTGGAAATAGGGTCTCAGCTTCCGAGCTGCCATTATCAAGGAGAGGGTTAGTTTCTCTATAGGCGTGTATCGCGTTTCTGGTCCGGTCAATACTTTGCTGACATAATAGACAGGGTGTTGTTCATTTCCCTCCGATCGAATAAGTACCGCGCTGATCGACCCCTCCGTAACCGCCAAGTATAAAATCAGGTTCTCTCCCTCTACCGGGCTTTGCAAGATAGGCGGGCTGGACAAGTATTGCTTTAAGTGTTGGAAAGCTTTCTCGCATTCGTCCGGCCATTGGAATTGTGTTACGTTCGCCTTCCTTAAGATTTTGAAAAATGGGAGGCACTTGTCTCCCAATCTGGAGATGAACCTGCTTAGAGAGACTATTCGACCGGTCAATACCTGCACTTCTTTTAAGCATTGAGGCGAGGTCATTTGGATGATGGCTTCGATCTTTTCTGGATTAGCCTCAATCCCCCGTTGAGTGATCATAAACCCTAGGAATTTTCCGGATGCCACCCCAAAAATGCATTTTTCCGGGTTTAGCTTCATCTGGAATTTATTCAGGGTCTGGAAGACCTCCTTGAGATCTGCCACATGCTCCGTGGCCGTCTTACTTTTTACCACCATATCATCCACATAAGTTTCCACCGATCGGCCGATCTGCTTTTTAAAGACTTCCATGACGAGTCGCTGATAGGTCGCCCCCGCGTTCTTCAAGCCAAAAGGCATTACTTGATAGCAAAACGTACCTTGATCTGTTATGAAGGTGGTCTTTTCTTCGTCTTCCAGACTCATTTGAATCTGGTGATAGCCCGAGAAAGCGTCCAGGAAGCTGAGGAGTTCATGTCCTGAGGTGGAGTCTACCAGCTGATCGATCTTGGGTAGGGGAAAGCTGTCCTTTGGACACGCCTTGTTCAGATCGGTGAAATCTATACACATTCTCCACTTCTCGTTCTTCTTTTTCACTAAAACCACATTGGCGAGCCATTCAGGGTACTTGACTTCTCGGATGAACCCGGCCTCGAGTAACTTTTCTACTTCTTTCTCGATCACCCCCTGTCGCTCCTTGCTGTGCCATCGCTTCTTCTGTCTGATCGGCTTGTAGTCGTGCCGAATTCCGAGGGAGTGCGACGCAACTGATCGAGAAATTCCAGGCATGTCGCTCGGCACCCAAGCGAAGACCGATCTATTTTTTACCAGGCAATCTGTGATCTCTTTAACCAGGTCGCCCTGCAGCCCAGAGCCTAGGTTTGTGAATTTAGAAGGGTCGGCTTCGTCCAGTCCGACCCGCTGTGTTTCTTCCATTGGGTTCATCCTATCCATCTCCTCGTCGGCTCTCACATCAAGAGAGCTCGTCAGGACTACCACCCCGTCTAGTGTCTTCGTTTCTGCTAAATAACATTCCCTGGCAATTCTCTGTTGACCCCTGACAACATCTACTCCGTGGGGTGTCGGGAACTTCATAACTTGGTAGTAGGTAGAGACGACCGATCTGAGGGCATTTTGAGTAGCCCGGCCGATTATTGCGTTGTACGCCCCTTGAAATTTTACGACTAGGAACTCAACATCCCTTTCTATCTGACACGGCTTCTGTCCGAACTTCACTTTCAAGTTCACCCGGGCGAACCTGTAGGCTGACGCCCCAGTGACTCCTTTAATGGGGCCGTCCGTTGGTAGTAGTCGATCTTCGGGTACCTTCATCTGCTTGAAGGCCTTGTAATACAGCAAATCGACTGAGCTGCCCGTATCAATCATCACCCGCTTTACCTCGTAACCATCCATGTTCAGATTTACCACGAGTGCGTCATCATGAGGGCAACTTACTCCATCGAGGTCGGATTCATCGAATGATATCATCCCGTCGTTCTCCCTCGACTTTTTGGTTGATGAGTCTCTGCTGACCTGCTTGGCATATCTTTTTCTCCCTTTGGTGGTGGATCCACCTGCTGCATTTCCACCGACTATCGTATTAATAATCCCAGTCGGTCGGTCGTCTTGTTGCTCTGTGTTTCTGTCGTTTCTTTCCCTCGATCGCCCTCTCTCTTCTCTTCGACTATCTCGTGGTCGATTCTCGCCTCCCCATTATTCTGTCTATTTCGCCGAGGGCGGTTGCCTATTGTCTTGCCGACCGGCTCATACGATTATCCAGATCGGCATTTTGTTCGTGCCTCACTAATCGGCCTAACCTTCCCTTTGTATGAGGAATTGATTTCTTTTTCAATCGCCAAGAGTCTTCCGTATCATGGCCGACCTCTTTGTGAAAACGGCAATATAAATTGAGGTTCCTATCCTTATAGGGGGTTTTCATTTTATTGGGTTCTCGGATAGTTTCCTCATCCGCTTTCATGGCCGCCAGAACTTCTGCATATCGCCTGTTGAGCGGAGTGAACTCCTGTTGATTTCCTTGTCGATCGGTCGGCCTTCTCCAGCTCGACTGGCCTTTTTGCCGCTTGTGTGAATTGCTCGCCTTATCGTTTGGCGAGCGATCATCCGTCCGACGCCTCGTATTTTTCAGCACTTCTTCAAGCTGAATATACCTATCCGCCCTATTTCTTATTTCCTGAACGGATCGAGGTTGATCGAGGGCTAACGACTTCTTGAACTCCTCATCCCTCGTATTATTCATAAGCGCGATCAACATGGACGAGAAAATGAGGTCGGGTACCTCGACCGCTTCGTTATTGAATCGAGTGATGAATTCCCGCAAGCTTTCATTCCTTCATTGGGTAAGTTGCATCACTTCCAAAGCTGTCTTCTGCGGCCGCTTACTAGTGGCGAATTGGTTCAGGAATAACAACCTGAAATCTTCGAAGCATGTGATACAGCTTGGGGGTAAGCTGTTGAACCATCGCCTAGCTCCCTCTTGGAAGGCCGTGCAGAAAGCTTTACATTGGATAGCGTCCGGAACACAATGTAGATTCATCATGGATCGAAATGCCGCAGTAATCCAGGGTCGGTCTTCCCAATATTTCTGGGTCGGTATTTTTGTGTCGGGTGTCGGGAGGCTATCCAAGATTTCCGAAGTGAAGGGAGAGCTGTACTGCGACGTCAGGCGATCTGGACGGAAACTCATAGCTGCGTTAATCCGATCGTCCATGATTTTTCTAGGCTTTGCCATGGCGATGATCGGTCGTCACGCCGGTTTGTTACGGCTTGCCGTGCGGACGCATTTATTCGCTTGTTGGTTGAGACTGCAAAATTTGGCGGATCAACAGATCAGCAGCTTCCTCGATCTGTTTTCGGGTCAGGATAATGTGTACAGTCGGAGGAGGATTTGCACCCGGTCGGAGTTGGATATTCTGGTGCGTATTGGGCGCGGCGTTATCCTCCAAAGCTACGCTCTGTTCTTCTTGTTCCAAGGTTTGAGGCTGTGGTTGATCGTTAGGATCTGAGGATTCCGTGCGTGAAACATGTGGTACAGGCGGCAGAGTTGTAGGTAGCTGAAAACCTATGCGTTGCATCGCCAGAGCCGCTACAGCGGCTACATCAGGGTTCGTCACCGCCGCCTGACTTATCTGTGTGTTTCTGGACTTGGTACCCGGAAGTCGGGCCCCACGGTGGGCGCCAATTGGTTCAGCCGGATTTTAGCCGAACTGTGCGTTGCCGTTTGGATCCATGAGTCTGTTGCTTCCAGTGGCGGTTCCGATGTAAAGATACCTGCAAAACCAAGGAAAGCACGTCGGGGGTTGTGTCCCGATTAGCCCCTCCGACACTCAAGTCAGCCTTTTGGTGAAGGTGGGATTGCCGTAAGAGCCAAAGAATCAGGTTTATGATTACGTACCTCTGTTATGGGAGAATTATACCTTATATAGGGGATGGACGCTAGGGTTAAACCTTTACATGTTCATAGGAGTCCCTTACATGTGGATGGGCTGAGAAGAGCATGGATCGGGCTTGGGCCTGTCGTAGCCATTGGGTTCGAAACGTTTTCTATGAAGAGTGGACCGATCGGCCCAAGGGTTGTCTTGACTGGGTCCGGACCCAGCATCGCCGACCCGACCAATAAGTATTGTTAAATTCATTCATATTTTCAATATTTAAAATTTTAGAAACTCATTTCTAAATTTGTGTTCTTAACTTCTTACTGCACTACCAGCCCTTTTTCCAAAATATGGTTTTTTCTTGTGAACACTTAGATGTTGATACATGGGCGGCAGCTTGCGGCCAATAGCAGGAAACAACACTTGTTGCTTAAGAGAGGGGCTGGGGCCGAACTCAAACTTTCATCCTGGAGCTAGAGCGTACAGTTTTCTAACTTTGCCAGTCTTTAAGCCCAAACTTTTGCAGCCCAACATTTCCAAAAGATTTGACCCATATACGTTGCCCATAGAATATTCTTGTTGGCCCAATTAAGTCTAATTCGTAATCCGTAAATTAGTGAAGTCATCTCCTTCAAACCGTTAGATCTGGCGGCAACAAGTAGCAATAGTGGCATGGAAGACAACCACCGGCGATATGAAGCAACGATGGCACCTGTCAGAGGAAGAAATGGTGGCAATAGCCGCGTCGGATGCGGTGAAGCTTCCCTTCCAGCAAAGGCAACGACGATGGTGAAAGCAATGGCTGGTATGTTTTAACTTTTCTTTCTAAAGTCCCCCAGGCTTAATGTGTTTTTTTTATTTCTTGTACTGGTTTTTTGTGTGAAAAGTATTCATGTTAATTGTAGCTGTGATATAATTTATTTGAATGCCAACTCTCATCCAATTTTTTGTGGAACATTCTCTTTTAACAATTTGCTTAGAAAATATTTCATATGAGAAGTTTAAATCAATAAACTTTACCTTAGATTTAATTAATTAAATTCAATTAGAAACTTATTTTTAGTTTTTATTAATTAATTTAATAATTTAAATTTAATTAGAAACACATTTCTAATTAAGATTGAACCCGTCATTTTTAAATTTATTTCTAATTATTGTTAAATTCAGTCAAATTTTCAATATTTAGAAATTTACAAACTCATTTCTAAATTTTTGTTCTTACTGCACTACCAACTCTTTATCCAAAATAGGGTTTTTCCTGCAAATACTTAGATGTTGAGGCATGGGCAGCGGCTTGCGGCCAATAGCAGGAAACAACGCTTCTTTCTTAAGAGAGGGGCTGGGGCCAAACTCAGACTTTCATCCTGGAGCTAGAGCATACATTTTTCCAGCTTTGTCAGTCATTTAAGCCCAAACTTTTACAACCCAACATATCCAAAAGATTTGACCCATATTCGTTGTCGATATAATATTCTTGTTGGCCTAATTTAGTCCAATTCTTAATCTGTAAATTAGTGAAACCATCTCCTTCAAACCGTTAGATCCGGTGGCAATAAGTAGCAATAGTGGCATGGAAGACAACCACCGGCGATATGAAGCAACGATGGCACCCATCAGAGGAAGCAATAGTGGCAATAGCCGCGTCGGATGCGGTGAAGCTTCCCTTTCAGCAAAGGCAACGACGATGGTGAGAGCAATGACTGGTATGTTTTGACTTTTCTTTCTAAAGTCCCCTGAGCTTAATGTCATTTTTTTTTCTTGTACTGGATTTTTGTGCGACAAGTATTCTTGTTAGATGTAGTTGTGATATAATTTATTTAAATGCCAACTCTCATCCAATTTTTTGTGGAACATTTTCTTTTAACAATTTGCTTCGAAAATATTTCATATGAGAAGTTTAAATCAACAAACTTAAGGTTAGATTTAATTAATTAAATTCAATTAGATACTTATTTTTAATTTTTATTAATAAATTTAATAATTTAAATTTAATTAGAAACACATTTCTAATTAAGATTGAACTCATCAATTTTAATTTTATTTGTAATTATTGTTAAATTCATTCATATTTTCAATCTTTACAAACTTAGAAACTCATTTCTAAATTTGTTTTCTTACTGCACTACCAACTCTTTTTCACAAATAGGGATTTTCTGGTGGACACTTAGTCGTTGAAGCATGGAGGGCAGCTTGTGGCCAATAGCAAGAAACAATGCTTTTTTCTTAAGAGAGGGGCTGGGGCCAAACTCAAACTTTCATCCTAGAGCTAGAGTATACATTTTTCTAGCTTTGCCAGTCTTTTAACCCCAAACTTTAACAGCCCAACATATCCAAAAGATTTGACCCATATACGTTGCCCATATAATATTCTTGATGGCCCAATTAAATCCAATTCGTAATCCGTAAATTAGTGAAACCATCTCCTTCAAACCGTTAGATCCGGTGGCAACAAGTAGCAATAGTAGTATAGAAGACAACCACCAGCGATATGAAGCAACGATGGCACCCATCAGAGGAAGCAATGGTGGCAGTAGCCGAGTGATCTGCGGCTTATCGTTCAATTAAAGAATTGATCCTTGGAAACCGGTCAAATAAAATTTATACCAAGGATTGCAATACAGGATGCAACCTCGGGTCTACTCTCAAGGAATCAGTGCACCAATTGATCCTAGACTAGCCTAATGTTTGAATTATGCTTGCAATGAAAGCAATAAAAAAGGGGGGTTTTGATTGATTAATCTAAAATTAAACTAAGCCAAAACAAAAATAAATGTTTTGGGATTTTGAAAAGATAAGGCAATTGAAATTAAATGGGACTGAAAACAATTAATAAAAACTCTCCTGAAAATGTAGCTCGGGTCATCATCGTTCAAAATAATTGTTGGGGTTTGAAATCCACTAAGTTTCGAAAGCTAAACCTTAACAACTCGTTAAGTCCAAGATTTAATTAATCAACTCGATTCACTAAATCTTGTTAAAACCATTAGTGTATGTATAGAATGATTAATGCAATAAATCAACCAAATAACAACACAACCAACTTAATCAAACACAACTAGGCAGATTAAATTGATTAATGCAATCATTCAACTGATATACATGAACTCCATGTATTTAAGCACAGTATTCAACAATAATCAATCCATAACACAAATCAAAGTTTAACACCTTACTAAACTATAGCAAGGTTCATTCGGCCATACAATGTAATAATACCAACTCGGATTGTTACAAAAACATGGCAGAAATCCTAAACTATGAACGATTACCCCTTGTTTAGCTTACGGAACTCCAACCGTTGCTACATTTCTGGAGAAGGAAACCTTAGCCACGCATCACGGCAGAAGAGTCCATCACTGCTGGACACCCGACGCTGCTCATGATTCAGACGGTGAGGGATGAAGGAATGGTCGCGGCGAAATGAAGGCGGAAGAGAAGGTGGTGAATGTAGACGATGTCTCATTGCCTCCAATTAAACTGCAAAAATCGAGAAAACAAAACCTATTATACGAACGGAGAAAACAGAGAAGAAGAAGTTAACCTCGAGGCGTGCGGCGCTTTTTTGCCCTAAATGGCAAGATTTTATAGGCGCGTTAGCGGGCGGGTCGTAATAAAGGATTAATTTCCATTTATAGGCGGGTTACCCGACATTCGCCATGCGAGGTAGTGTAGTTCGTTGGCGAAGTCCGGATGGTCACTCGTCACAGCGAAGTAATTGCATTTAATTTATTCGCCGCGGCGAATGGAGGGTTTGGTTCGCCCCAGCGAATCTCGCGGCGTGTTGACTTCTTGAATGTTGACTACTTTGGTCCTACAAAATACAACCCATTTACAGTATCAATTGTCCCAATAAAAATTATGCAGAATTAATGACAAATGACAACAAAATACTGACAATGTGCAATTTATCAAAAATCAATGTGAGGGACCAAAATAAGCATAAAAATCATAGATCAGGAGTCAACAAATGTATAATTATTAAAGAAAACGGGCCTAATTTATAGTATAAATTTGGTCCAATCAAATTCCCCCACACTTAAACCTTTGTACTCCTGAACAAAGCTTATAAGAGTCAAAAAGGCACAGGAGTAAAAGAAAATTCTGCCCATGCTCAAACAACAACCAAAATTGACTCAATCCACTTTATCAGAATTCTAACGCAGCAAATTGAAAGATTGCTAATAAAACAAACATTGAAAGAATTTAAGCACAAGAGATTGAACAACAGAGAATCACTCAGGATATGGTGTTTACGCTCATCTCACTTGTATAGTAGGGATATTTTTCTCTCAATCTACTTAATACATCTCCTACCATAGGCTTGTATCAATTTTATTTCTCCACTACAAGGACTATCAATTTGAAGATCAAGAGGTCTTTAAGGGTTGTAATGAGCGGAAGGCTAAATGAATGGATGATGTGAGAAAAAGAAAAATATGAGCATGGCATAAATTGAGGGATCGATGTCCATAATCTATACTGAAACTAGACCTCTACTAAACTGAATTCACACTTTTTTTTTCTATCTCATTTCGAGATACTAATCCCATTTTGGGATTCAACACACATTATTATCCCTTTTTTGGGATACACAAGACTAACATTTTTTTTATTTTCATTTTTCAACAATTTTTTTTAATAAAACAGACAAACTATTGACATCATCTGAAAATAATGCATGCAAATGCTCATAGCAAGAAGGCTCAAAGGGGCTAGCAAGAGAACGGTGTTTGAGGGTTGGTGTTTGGGAAAAATGGCTAAAAGAAAGAACGCCTCTATCATATCCACAAAAATCTAGTCCATCAAGCTTTGAGTAAAAATTGACACAAGTTCTAGAGAAGAATGGACTAAGCAGATGCACACACAAAGATATAGAAAAATTTTGGCTCGAATATCCTTCCAACAAGGTTTTGTCTCAATGATCAATCTCAAGACTTAAAAACTTAAAATGCTACCTTGTTAGCATGCTCCCATTTACTTTGTTTTGAAAACTTCAAAAGTTAAAATTTTTGCCAAATCCAATTATCGTTCGAAGAATGGAGAGCATTGTCTCAAAAACTCAAGTATCAGTTTGAAACTTATAAGGGCTTTGCATGCAAGGGCACAAAAGAACAAGTGCAGAAAATGTTTGATTAAGTCCAAATTTATCAGTAAAAGCAACGGGCCCACAAAATTATGCACAAGTTTTAATAGTTGTACAATGCAAAATATAAAAGGGAACGACTCCCCCACACTTAAACATGGCATTGTCCACAATGGCAAAAGTAGCATGGCACAGAGGAAAGCAGGAAACAAAAATAGACAAAACAGAAATGTGGATATATGATTAAGCACAAACATGTACTGTACAAAAAGAGGATCCGAAGAACTAACGAAAAAAATTACAGCGAAGAAAAGAAAATACAGGAAAAACAATAACAAAAGAAAATAAACAGCCTAGACTACGTGGTAGGATCGGCAGCTGGCGGGGCAACAGCAGAAGAGCTAGGAGCATCGGCAGAAGCCGGCGCCTGAGGCGGAATAGGGAGCCCGAGGTGGGCCGCAATCATAGTAAGCAGGGAATGCGTGGCGGCCACCTGAGTCTCGAAAGAAGTGATACGGGCTTCAAGGCGAAGAACGTCCTCACGCAGCAGAGCCACCTCAGAAGGAGCAGGGGGAACAGAGGGCGGGGAGGGGATACGAGGCAGAGTCTCGGGGGAAACAGGAAGGACGGGAGGGGTGGGAGACAGGGCTCTAGGTGAGGGAGGGCTAGGGGAAGGTGAGGGAGAGGAAGAAGATTCGGAAGCAGGTTGAGCAGGAGGTGGGGGTGGGATGGCACGTGGCTGACCTAGACGAACGTATACAAATGGATGGGCAGGCGAAAAGGTGAGATTGGCTAGATGTTCCGGGACTCGATAGGCCCGAAACAGGTCAGAAATGAGATGGGGGAAAAGGAGTTTGTGTTTAGGGTTGGTGGAGAGAACACATTGGCGAAGGGCAGCGGAAATGGCAGAAGGTAGGTCTACAGGACGTCCAGTCATAAGGAGGTAGATGTACAGGGCCTGCTCTTTGGGGATGTTGGAAAGGTGAAGGGTAGGCATGATATTGTTACATATAAAATGTAACCAGGGACGGGCTTGCGGAAGGAGGGTGGTCCGACGGATGTACCGTTGAGAACCTCTGGGTTGAAGCCACTGAGTCCCTGCAGAGCAGAGAGTACCAATGACATCATCCCATGGGTAATCACGGATGAGATCAGAGTAAGAGCAATGGGGGACCACGGGAAGATGGAAATGCTCTCGAATAATTACTGAGGTGAAAGCATCAGGAATGGTAACACCCCGGAAATGAATTCTGTAGGTGTGAGAGTAGCGGGCACGGGAGTAGTATTGGCGGACGAAGGTTAGGTTGCCAATAGATCTAGGTTGAACAAGGCCAGCTAAGTTGAGTGCAAAGAGTTGGTGTACAAAAGGGTTGGTGGCTGGAGTCAAGGGAAATGGTTTCTCCTTGAGTATATCTTGGCTGGCAACTCGAGTTGCCAGCTGATCATACTCAGGATCCACCGGACGAGAGGGTTGCGAAGAAGAATGGGTGCGGTCTGAGGAATCGGAAGTGGAAGGCTGCGGCTCGGGTCTGGACACATTCTTCACTCTAGCCATGATCCTGCACACACAAATGTTAGAAACTGGCAATTGACTAAGAAAACCACACAGAATCAAGTCCTCAGTCATTCGCCGCAACGAACAGGAGCGTTTGCTGCGGCAAGAGGAGGCCTCTGCCATTCGCTGCAGCCAACAGGGTGTTCGCTGCAGCGAACTGGGCATCTTCGTTCGCTGCGGCTAACAAGAACAGTCGTCGCAGCAAACTGAAACCCTAGGTTCGCCGCGGCGAATGGCGATTCTACGAACAGTCGCGGTGAACAGCGTTCGCTGTTTGCCTCAAATCTAACGAATAACAACGAAATGGACAAGAGGAAGGAATAGGAACACTTACAGAAGGGTAAAAACGCAGTTGGAAGAAGATTGGAGGAGATTTGGAGCTTCAAACAGCAGGGGGCACAGAGAGGGGCGACGGCGAGGCAGCGAAGAAGGTGGCGAAATGAGGAGGGAAGGAGAAAAAAGAAGAAGAAAAAGATGAAGACGCGGGAGACGAAGGGACGCAAGAGAGGAAAAGACCAAAAAGGGCCTCGAACAAAAGAGATGTCCAACTGTCCAGAGGGGCAAAGATGTCCTTATTCGCCGCGACGAAGCAGTCGCTAGCCGCGTCGAATAAAACGGAAAACCCTACATTAGCCGCGGCGAACAGCGAAGTTTGCTGCGGCGAGTCCCCCAAAACAAAACACAAATTATAGGGATCCTACATAACTTGCACAATCATTCAAATTAATCATCCCACATAACAACCATCCTCTTCAATCTAACAACCATCCTCTTCAATCTAACCATGCTGTATTAGGAAGAACACAGAGCTAACAAAGGGGAATCAAATTATTCAAACGGAAAGGGAAATCCTACCTACCACTCTAAATCTACTGGTTTGGTCCCTCCCCCACACTTAAACGATATAATCATGCTCAACAATATGCACGTTGGTATCAAACATAGCACAATTATATAGTAAATGAAGGAAAGAGAAAACCTGGCACTCAAGGCGGGTCTTGTAGCTCGGGATGGACGACTGTTTGATATCCAAGCTCCAGCTCAGCAGCTTGGTTGCTAGTCAGCTCCACGTCCATACTCGCACCCAGATGTGCTCCTGTAAAATCGTCAAAAGAGAAACTTTCTCCAAAAATATTGTCAGTGGCAGGATATAAAGTTTCTACAAATTCGGAACAAGCATCATCAATAGAAACATCAAGCATGTGAACACCCAGTAGGGAATAATCTTCATGAGGATGCTTCATAGCTTCATACATGTTGAAGCTAACTTGTTGATCACCAACTTCCATGGTGATCTCCCCTTCCTTCATACTAATCATAGTACTTGCCGTCCGAAGGAAGGGTCGTCCAAGGATCAAGGAAGTGTCCTGCACAACTTCAGAAGACATATCTAGAACGTAGAAATCTGCAGGAAACACTAATCCTTTGACTTGGACCAAGATGTCCTCAATAATGCCCACAGGATGTCTGAAGGATCTGTCGGCCAACTGTAAGACTACCGTGGTAGGCTTTATGCTCTTAACACCCAGGGCTTCATAAACAGATTTCGGCATTACGTTAATCGCCGCTCCCAAATCCAATAATGCTCTGCCAATTGTTACCTTTCCTATAATACAAGGAATGGTAAATGAGCCTGGGTCTTGGCACTTCACAGGAATTTGGGGCTTGAATAAAGCCGACACATTTGAGCTTACCTGGACACGTTCGTTCGGCCGAAATTTCCTCTTGTTTGTGCACAAGTCCTTCAGGTATTTAGCGTAGGCCGACACTTTCTTAATCAAATCTAGCAGGGGCACGTTGACTTCAACCTTCCCAAACAGGTCAATGATTTCTTTTTCGTGTTTGAGCTCATTGACTCTCTTGCTCATCAGATACGAGTTTGGAAAAGGGAGGTCCTTTAAGTTGACTTCCTTACTAGCAGGGTCATTTTTGCTCGATTTGTCCTTATCAGTTTTTCTTCCTGAATTGCTCGATGATTGCTCTTTGTCCTCAATTGTTGATTGCTTCTTGTTCCTCAACAATTCTTTTTCGCGATCACTCTCTGATCGCACAGCTTGCTTCTCTCTCACTTGAGGTGCCTCTTCAACCTCAATTTCCTCGGTGCATTCTTCTTCTTCAGGAATGTCGAAATGCACTTTCTTTCCACTCCTCAACTCAATTGCATTTAAACTCTTCGGATTAATGACCGTGTTGGAGGGAATGGATCCACTGCTCCTCGCTTGATTTTCACTCAAGTTGTTGGATAACTGAGTGACGTATGAGTTCAGGTTTTTTGCCTTGGTTTCCCATTGATCCATGCGTTTTTCCAAGGCACTGAAACGGGCAGCATTCTTAGCGGAGTCCTGTTGGATGAGGTTTACGATGGCGTTGAATTGATTTGCTGTAGAAGTTCGTTCCTCTTTCATCAACGTCATCATACCATGCAGCAGTTGATTGGTGTCCTCTTTGGGTGGTGGTGGTTGTTGCACCGTCAACGCTTGCTGATCCTAGAACCGGTTTGGAGATTGGCCAGCTCCACTCCCTTGCTGAAAGCGGTTGGGTGCTCTTCCCTCGTTGTTCCTCCAATTAAAATTAGGATGAGATCTCCATCCTTCATTATAGGTGTTGGAGTACGGGTCCCACTTTTGATTTTGTCTGCCTGGGTAGACTGCAGACACTTCCTCATACCGTCCGGGACAGACGCTGGAAATATGCATCACCGACCCACAAGATTCGCAACTTGGTGCGACCAGTTCAGTGGAAGGTGATGGGCGATGCACATTCAAATTCTTAAGCTCCGCCGTGATTGATGATAACTGGGAAGTTATCCGATGTTCTAAGGAATCCACCTTTGATTCCAGGCTTTCCATCCTCTTAGTTTGAGCCGACATGGCTCCCACTTCATGCACGTTCCTGGAATCACAGACACTATACTGTTGATGATTCAGGGCCATTCTCTTAATCAGGGCCCAAGCTTCTGGCGCGGTGAGGTCAATCAACGAACCTCCCGACGCAGCATCCAACATTCCCTTTTCCTGATTTTTCACCCCATCGTAAAAATATTGAACCAATTGTTCATCAGGGATCTGATGATGGGGGCACCGAGACAACAGATCTTGGAATCTGTTCCAAAAGTCATATAAAGACTCGTCGTAATCTTGTTTGGCAGAATATATTTCCTTTCTCATCGACGACGTCCTAGAAGCTGGAAAATACTTTTCCAGAAAAGCTTTCCGCAAGTTGGCCCAACTGTGATAGGCATTCGCGACATGCCTTGGGAGGCTCATATACCACTCCCGGGCCTTTCCTTCTAACGACAAGTGGAATACCTTCCACAGCACCTGGTCCAGATGTGCTCCTACAGGCTTCATACTCTGACAGATCATTGTGAGGTCCTGAAGATGCATGTAGGGGTCCTCTCCCGCTAAACCGTGAAATTTGGGAGGGAGTTAATCAATAAACCTTTAACTTCGAAATTTACGTCGAAGTTAGGGCAGGCAGCAGTGAAAGGATCGTAGTCTACGTCCGAGGTTGTAGCTTCTCGGATGGTCCTACGTCTGATGTTCGCATTGTTGTCATCTACGCGTTCCTGGTCACCGTTAAGACCGTGATCCCCATTTCGGGGTGGTTGACCGGGATATTCTTGGTGTTCAGCCATCTCAGATTCTAGTCGATCTAGGGTGCTAAGTCTTTCTTGCTCTCTCTTGTTCTTCCTAAGTTGTCTAAGGTGTCGCTCAATTTCAGGTTGAAAATGAACTAGCCTAAGTCTACGGGGCATGCACAAGAGAAGTTCACCTAAGATAGCTCACTAAAACGACAATGGATAGCAAGGCTTCAATTCACTCAGTTATTGCGACGTGTAGGAACTCGCTGCAGCGAACTGAATAAAATTGTAACTTTCGCTGCGGCGAATATATGAACTCGCTGCGGCGAAGATATGAACTCGCTGTGATGAATGATGAACTCATCACAGCCAAGAAGCACAGACAAGCAAGGCAAACAAAATTAAATTAAAATTAAGCACAATAAACAAAAACAATCAGAATAAACACTTAAAACAAAGCATAATGAAATCACAAACAGGATTAACACTAAAAACACTTAAGCAGAATAGAAATTAAATAAAATTATGCAATGCAAACAAAATGCAAACAACAAAAATTAAAATCAAAACAAACACCGGCTAACCTAGAGAATCAATTAATTTGATTCCCCGGCAACGACGCCAATTTGATTTGCGGCTTATCGTTCAATTAAAGAATTGATCCTTGGAAACCGGTCAAATAAAATTTATACCAAGGATTGCAATACAGGATGCAATCTCGGGTCGACTCTCAAGGAATCAGTGCACCAATTGATCCTAGACTAGCCTAATGTTTGAATTATGCATGCAATGAAAGCAATAAAAAAGGGGGGTTTTGATTGATTAATCTAAAATTAAACTAAGCCAAAACAAAAATAAATGTTTTGGGATTTTGAAAAGATAAGGCAATTGAAATTAAATGGGACTGAAAACAATTAATAAAAACTCTCCTGAAAATGTAGCTCAGGTCATCATCGTTCAAAATAATTGTCGGGGTTTGAAATCCACTAAGTTTCGAAAGCTAAACCTTAACAACTCGTTAAGTCCAAGATTTAATTAATCAACTCGATTCACTAAATCTTGTTAAAACCATTAGTGTATGTATAGAATGATTAATGCAATAAATCAACCAAATAACAACACAACCAACTTAATCAAACACAACTAGGCAGATTAAATTGATTAATGCAATCATTCAACTGATATACATGAACTCCATGTATTTAAGCACAGTATTCAACAATAATCAATCCATAACACAAATCAAAGTTTAACACCCTACTAAACTATAGCAAGGTTCATTCGGCCATACAATGTAATAATACCAACTCGGATTGTTACAAAAACATGGCAGAAATCCTAAACTATGAACGATTACCCCTTGTTTAGCTTACGGAACTCCAACCGTTGCTACATTTCTGGAGAAGGAAACTTTAGCCACGCATCACGGCAGAAGAGTCCATCACTGCTGGACACCCGACGCTGCTCATGATTCAGACGGTGAGGGATGAAGGAATGGTCGCGGCGAAATGAAGGCGGAAGAGAAGGTGGTGAATGTAGACGATGTCTGTTACCTCCGAATTAAACTGCAAAAATCAGAGAAAACAAAACCTATTATACGAACGGAGAAAACAGAGAAGAAGAAGTTAACCTCGGGAGTGCGGCCGCTTCTTTTTGCCCTAAATGGCAAGATTTTATAGGGCGTTGTGCGGGCCGGGTCAAAACAGTGGATTAATTTCCATTTATAGGCCGGGTTACCCGACATTCGCTGCGGCGAGTAGCTGTAGTTCGCTGCGGCGAAGTCCGGATGGTCACTCGTCGCAGCGAAGTAATTGCATTTAATTTATTCGCCGCGACGAATGGAGGGTTTGGTTCGCCCCAGCGAATCTCGCGGCGTGTTGACTTCTTGAATGTTGACTACTTTGGTCCTACAAAATACAACCCATTTGCAGTATCAATTGTCCCAATAAAAATTATGCAGAATTAATGACAAATGACAACAAAATACTGACAATGTGCAATTTATCAAAAATCAATGTGCGGGACCAAAATAAGCATAAAAATCATAGATCAGGAGTCAACAAATGCATAATTATTAAAGAAAACGGGCCTAATTTATAGTATAAATTTGGTCCAATCACCGAGTCGGTTGCTGTGAAGCTTCCCTTCCAACGAAGGCAACGACGATGGTGAAACTAATGGTTGGTATGTTGACTTTTCTTTCTAAAGTCCCCTAAGCTTAATGTGTTTTTATTGTTTTCTTGTACTGGTTTTTTTTGTGACAAGTATTCATGCTGGATGTAGTTGTGATATAATTTATTAGAACGCTAACTCTCATCCAATTTTTTGTGGAACATTCTCTTTTAACAATTTGCTTAGAAAATATTTCAAATGAGAAGTTTAAATCAACAAACTTAATGTTAGATTTAATTAATTAAATTTAATTAGAAACTTATTTTAATTTTTATTAATAAATTTAATAATTTAAATTTAATTTGAAACACATTTCTAATTAAGATTGAACTCATCAATTTTAAATTTATTTACAATTGTTGTTAAATTCATTCATATTTTCAATATTTTAAAATTTAGAAACTCATTTCTAAATTTGTGTTCTACTGCACTACCAACTATTTTTCCAAAATAGGGTTTTTCTGGTGAACAATTAGATGTTGAAGTATGGGCGGCGACTTGCGGCCAATAGCAGGAAACAACGCTTTTTGCTTAAGAGAGGGGTTAGGGCCAAACTCAAACTTTCATCCTGGAGCTGGAGCATACATTTTTCCAGCTTTGCCAGTCTTTTAAGCCCAAACTTTTACAGCCCAACATATCCAAAAGATTTGACCCATATACGTTGCCCATATAGTATTCTTGTTGGCCCAATTAAGTCCAATTCATAATCCGTAAATTAGTGAAACCATCTCCTTCATACCGTTAGATTCGGCGACAACAAGTAGCAATAGTGGTATGAAGGACAACCACCGGCGATATGAAGCAACGATGGCACCCATCAGAGGAAGCAATGGTGGCAGTAGCCGCGTCGGCTGCGGTGAAGCTTCCCTTCCAGTGAAGGCAACGACGATGGTGAAAGCAGTGGCTGGTATGTTTTGAATTTTCTTTCTAAAGTCCACTGAGCTTAATGTGTTTTTTTTTCTTGTCCTTGGTTTTTGTGTGACAAGTATTCATGTTGGATATAGTTGTGATATAATTTATTTGAATGCCGACTCTCATCCAATTTTTTGTGGAATATTCTCTTTTAACAATTTGCTTAGAAAATATTTCATATGAGAAGTTTCTTCCTAAATGAATATCATCATCTTGTCACCACTGCTGATTAAGAGATTTAGTTCTTCATAATACAACAGATTTTTATGTTTTATGGATTGTGGGTGACCATCTCTTGCAATTGAATAATGGATATAATGGGTACTCAAACTATTAAGAGATGATTGTAGCTCGGTAGCTTTTAAGATATAATCATGAAATTAGTGAAAGCATGCGGATTCAAATGGAATATGATTATGATCGAGCCTGGTAATTTTTCCACCGAAGACTCATATGATATTTGACTTTTTATGTCGGCTGCCTGAAATAAACCTTTTTCGTCCGATTATCGCCTTGGTGCTACTTCAAAATTTTAACCAAGGATTGCGTATAGCGCAACCTCAGGTCGTTCTCTTGAGGAACCAAAAGTAAAATTAATTTCCTAAGTAACTAAATGCAATGGAAACTAAATTATAAAATGGGGCTGAGTTTAACAATTACCGTTAAAATTTGCAACGAATGAAAATAAATGCAAAGGACTTGTTTTTGGTATTTTAAAATTTAAATGAGTAATTTGAAATGACAACGAGTGAATTAAATAAGAAAACAGACACAAGTAATTAAGAATGATAAACGCAATCCTCTAGTTCAATAATGCAGGTAGTCATCACTCAAAAATATATGGGAATTAAAACAATTAAACCAAGAATTAAAATCGAGCTTTTAATCGAACAACCGAGCCACCTCGAATTGTTACAAAAATATTTTCCAAAAATTCCAATTTACTAACTGCCACCAGACTAGTAAAATAAAACTAAGGGTACTAACGCCAATGCTCGACTTTTACGCAATAATTAAGAAAATAGAATTAATGCCAGCAACAGATAAAATGATCCAATAATTCAAGCCACCTTGAATAATCGCCAATTTCGCTAAAATCTCAATACAAAGTTTTGACCCAAAACTAAGTAATGAAATTAAATCCAAAATCATCACAATATCAATTGCCAAACATTAATCCAGTCACAAAACACAACTCCAAATAATTAAATAGTAAAATCTATGAATTACTAATTAATTAAATAGACAGAATAAAAATGCAGTTTTAACTCCCCTATAAAAACGCCAAGCTCCTGCCTTTTCCATTGAACCAAAGGATTAAGATAAATTAGCCGAGAAATTTCATTGGAGGTGCTGTGAAAAATGAGCTCCGATGGCCAGCCATGATCGATTGATTTTTACGCTTGCGTTCTCCTCGTTTGTTTAGCTCTACCAACGCAGACAAAACAACCCACGCTAATCACTTCTTCTCTTCAATTTTTACAGCCAGCACACACTCCATATGCCACACGTCCAGCTCTTAGATCTATGCTTAAACCACACACTCACAAGCAACCTACAGCACACTCACGTCAACTCTCAGCTTCACACACACTGCTCACAACGTTTCTTTTTTTCTCTTTCTCTCCAGCAGCCCACGCATTTGCACAACCAAGCTGCCTCTTTTATTTTTGTTCCTAGCTACTCACCTAGCAACCACGACACATCCCTCTACAATCTTCACGTCATCTGTTGCTCTCACAAGCCAACAACGCACAGCTCCTTCATGCCCAACAGCCACCTTCACGTTTGCGCCACCTACTGCCTTCACTTTGTATTTTTATTTCTCCAGCTAGCATGCACTCTCCTCCACTTTTCCAGCTCCAACGTAACAGCCAAGCACTCAACTAGTTACTCACAAAACATCCACTTCTCCACAACACTCAACACCATCGTACATCACACACAAGCACCAAGCTAACAACACACTCACTCCCCCCAATGCCCAACAGCCATCTTTGTTTTATACTCACACACCAACGCACTTCAGCTCTTCCCCCACAAACTTCGCCTGCTACCTCTTTATTTTTGCTTAGCTACTCATCAAGCAGCCCACCATTGCACTCCAAGACAACGTCCAGCAGTCCACCATTTTGGCTTGTGATATATTTTTCAGACCACTCACGTAGCCCTTCACATTTCTCACCCCACACACCACTCTCACGTCCACTCAAGTCACCCCACAGTACAAGCAAGTTATCTTCTTTTTATTTGCTTTTTCCAGCAACCAAAAACAGCTAACGTCACTCCAAGCATACACAACAAGACCACCAGCTCACTCACAACAAACCACTCCCTACGCCAGCTGCTTCAATCTTTCATCTTATTTATTTTTTAAAGCCCACTCCAACAACACAGGCATCTCAAAGCCTCTCACACTCACGCACAAAATCAGCTTTTTTTTCCCTTCTTATTACCTTTAATGGCAGTTGTTCCTTTGACTCATTCATGTGACCCTTCTGTACGCCAATGCCTCCACTTGCTTCATTTTCTGCTTTTTCCCCAAGACAACACAACAAGACTCCACATTTAATCATTTCACTCTCCATACCTCCACTCAACCACTCTAGCATTTTGGTCTACACTCCAGCTATTTACTTATTCCTGTTGGTCCACTCCCCATACTCTACAAGCCACTTCCTTTTGTCTCCTTCTTTGCCTACTAATTCCTCCACTCTTGGGTCCACACACTCATAATAGCTAGTTCTTTTACCTTGTTCAATAGACCACACAATGCCTACCTCTCTTAACTTGTCTCCCACTTCACATTTCATGATGTGACAAATTAATGGTTCAACTTGCAAGCCTCTCTTTGCTGTCGTGTTTACTAGTTGGCCATGCACCCTCTGTTCATACCATTAATTAGCCAATTGCAATTTTCTCCTCTTCAATGTCCCATTGCAACATTGTTCTTTTGGTCCTTTCTCCATTCTTACTTTTTTTTTCTTTAATTTCTCAAATATCCTACAATAAAAATTACAAATAAAGTAGCATCAATTGTCCAAAAAAAATTAATTTATTATAATTAAACCAAAATATGACAATTTATGCCCTTATAATTACAAATTAAATGTAAGGCACAATAATTCAAATAATATCAAATAAAGCCATAAAGACTAATTTAGTGACAAGAACCCATCCAAATGAGATGAAAATATATATGAACAAATGAGTTTGTCAACTCCCCCACACTTAGCTTTTTGCACTCCTGGGAAAATTATTAGTAAGCAGAATCCACAGTAAAACTTAATACAAGCAAACATAAAACTGAAAAGGCAAGAATATGCAATCAACTCAAACAACCTCTATCCTTAATCAACCAACATTCATGAAATTCTTCGGTGCAAAGAAACTATCACAAGAGGCATAGCAAGATAAAAGGAAATGAAACATAGTAGAGCTCTCATAAGGTATAAGTGTTTCGCTCATCTCTAAAATAGGAAACTTTCACTCAATCTACCTAGATTAGCACCTACCATAAACTTGTAAAGATTCTACTATCTCCACCACTAACATACCACAGATTCATGATCAAGGGGACTTTGTAAGGTTGTAATGTTGATGAAAGGCTAATGAATGGATGAAATAGAAAAGAGAGAAAAAAATGACAAATGTATTGCATAAGTATTAAGAATAACTCAAAACGAGTTAAAGCGAAACCATCAATTGAACACCAATGTGCAATTATCATCTTTCAAGACCCAATCTTTAATCTTCAATCCACCAAAGGATGCCTTATTTCAAACTTTATTCTTTTTGGCCAAATTATTTTCTTGTTATTTTTTTTGCGTTTTTCTTTTTTTTTTCTTTGTTTTGTTTTGTTTTTTTTTTGCAAATTTGGCATACCCGAACCCAAGAAGATAAAAATCACAACAACAATTATGCACATTTAATCATGAAGAACATAACGTAACTCATGCAAAATACGTGTGCCAAAAACAACGGAATGAATAAAAATGAAGGCTCAAAGGGGGTAAGCAATGGTTAAGTGAAATGGCTTGTGTTTGGACAAAAGGGCTTCGAAAAAAAAAGCCCCTATCATACCCACAAATCTAGTTATTAATGTAGCTTTGAAAAAGAATCTATACAAGTTCTAGAGGCTAACCAAGCTAGGTAGAAATCACACAAGATGAGAAAGAAAAGTAAGGCTCAAAATTCCTTCCAACAAGGTTTTATCTAAGATATTTCTTTCCTCAAATCAAGTTATACCACAAGGTTAGTAACACTGCACCAAAGGCACTCCACTAAGCAACAAGGATTTGAAAACAAAACCCAAGGATTGCAAAAGTCAAGTGCGAAGTGGAAATAAACGCAGCAAACCGTTCACAAGAGAAAGAAGAAAGAAAAAAACAGTCAATTTAGCTCAATCAAACAAACAGTGCAAAATGATAAGGCAATAAAATGGCAATCCAAGCACCAAGCAGTGGCAAACAATTTAACCAATCAATCCCTCCCCCACACTTAATCAATACATTGGCCTCAATGTAAGAAAAACTATTTTAGGCAAAATGGCAAAAACAAGGGGAAACTAACTAATAATAACAAAATAAACAACAACTACTTCCTACTGGAAAGGTTCCCTTCCCCCACACTTATTTCAAACTATCTCAGCAACAGATACCACCATTAATATAATAGAGAATAAAAGAGAAAGGTGGAAGGGAACAACCTTAGGATTAGGGAGGTCTTTGATCCTCATGGTAGTGCTTAAGTAGATGACCGTTGACTTGTGAAATATGACCAGTAGCTTCATCCACTAGCTCTACCATTCTAAATGAATGTACCTTTGTAACTTTGAAAGGGCCCTCCCACTTGGTGACAAACTTTCCAGGCATCAATTTTAGTCAAGCCTTGAAATTTAAAACCTTGTCACCTTCATAGAATTCTTTCCTCAGAATCTGTTTGTCATGAATCATTTTCAGCTTATCCTTGTAGATTCTGGCATTATCATAAGACTCAAGTCTCATCTCTTCAAGTTCTTGGAGTTGCATTGTCCGGTTTTCAAGTGAAGATTCAAGGTCTGCATTACATGCCTTGATCGCCCAATAAGATTTGTGCTCGATCTCCATAGGTAAATGGCAAGACTTGCCATAAAGCAACCGGAAAGGGGACATGCCTATAGGGGTCTTGTAGGCAGTCCTGTAAGCCCATAGTGACTCCTCGAGCCTTTCACTCCAGTCTTTTCGGGATGGCTTCACAATTTTTTCTAGTATACGCTTCACTTCCCGATTGGAGACTTCAGCCAATCCATTTGTTTGAGGATGGTAAGGAGTGGCCAGCTTGTGATTAACTCCATACTTAGCAAGTAAAGACTTGATAGTCCTATTGCAGAAATGTGTTCCTTGGTCACTGACGATTATTCTTGGAATGGCGTACTTGCAAAAAATATGAGCACGTAAAAATTTGGCAACAGTAGAAGCATCATCTTTCCTAGTTGGCACTGCCTCTACCCACCTAGATACATAATCCACTGCAAGTAATATATATGAAAACCCAAATGAAGGAGGAAAGGGCCCCATAAAATCCATGCCCCAGACATAAAAAATTTCACAAAAATACATAGGTCTTAAAGGCATTTCATGCTTTTTACCCAGACTCCCAAACCTCTGGCATTTATCACAAGACTTGCAAAAAGTATAAGCATCTTTAAACAAAGTAGGCCAGTAAAATCCACACTCTAAAACCTTCCTAGCAGTCCTATTAGCACTAAAATGCCCCCCACAATAAAGAATGTTCAAAGGTAAGGATAGAGTGGATCTCATTGTTAGGAACACATCGTCGGATTATCTGATCGCTGCATTGCTTCCAAAGAATTGGAGCATCCCAAGTATAGTATCTTTCCTCCCTCTTCCAAAATCAGCAACAATGTAATTAACAATGTCAGAGTACCAAGGCTCCTGTACCACCAAGGCAAAAAGTTCAGAATCAGGAAAAGAATCAACAGTAAGATCAGAAGAGTCAACTCCCTTGGTGCCTTTAGGTAACCGACTAAGGTGGTCAGCAACATGATTTTCTGCTCCAGCTCTGTCCCTAATTTCAATATCAAACTCCTGTAGCATTAACGCCCATCTCAGTAGTCTTGGTTTAGATTGGGGCTTCTTGAACAAGTACCACACTGCTGTATGATCTGTAAAAACAACCACTCGAGAGTTTATCAGATATTGTCTAAACTTATCCAAAGCAAAGATTATAGCAAAAAGTTCTTTCTCGGTAGTGGTATAGTTCACTTGAGCGGAGTCAAGTGTCTTGGAGGCATAAGCTATCACTCTAGATCGCTTTTCCTCCCTCTGTCCAAGCATAGCACCAACTGCAAAGTTAGAAGCATCACAAGATAGCTTAAAAGGAAAATCCCAGTTAGTTGCAGTCAGAATAGGAGGTGAAACAAGCAAAGACTTCAAAGTATTAAAAGCATGTCTACATTTATCATCAAAGTGAAAATCAATATCTTTTTTCAACAATGTAGAAAGGGGTAAAGCAATTTTACTAAAATCATTTACAAAGCGCCGATAATACCCCGCATGCCCCAAGAAAGATCTCAATTCGTTTAGACAAGTAGGATAAAGAAGTGACGAAATGATTTCAATCTTGGCTCTATCAACCTCAATCCCCTTCTGAGAGATGTGATGATCTAAAACTATGCCACTATCCACCATAAAATGACATTTTTCATAATTCAAAACCAAATTTTTCTGAATGCATCTATCAAGAACACGTTCAAGACTAAACAAGCAATCATCAAAAATATCACTATAAACAGTGAATTCATCCATAAAAACCTCCATATTTTGCTCCAATAAATCATAGAAAATTTCCATCATACACCTTTGAAAGGTTCCTGGAGCGTTACACAACCCAAATGGCATCCTTCGATAAGCGTAGGTACCAAAAGGGCAAGTAAAAGTAGTCTTATCTTGGTCCGCTAGTGAAATCGGTACCTGGAAGTAACCTGAAAAACCATCCAAGAAATAATAGTGAGATTTCCCAGACACTCTTTCCAACATTTGATCAATAAAAGGTAATGGAAAATGATCCTTCCTAGTTGCTTCATTCAACTTCCGATAGTCGATGCACATTCTCCAAGCATTTTGAACTCTTGATGGAATGAGTTCATTACTCTCATTTCTCACCAATGTGATACCGCTCTTTTTCGGTACTACTTGTACCAGGCTCACCCACTCACTGTCTGATATGGCATATATGATCCTTGCACTCAACAACTTAGACACCTCCTTTTTAACCACATCATGAATAAGAGGATTCGACCTTCGGGGGGGTTGCCTAACTGGTTTGGACCCGTCAGTCAAAAGGATTTTGTGTGTGCAAACTAAGGGATCAATTCCGGGTATGTCCCCTAAAGACCAACCTATAGCCCTCCTATATCTGTTCAACACAGAAACTAGTCTCTCTTCTTCAGAACTACTCAGAGAACTGGAAATGATAACAGGCAATTTGCAGTCATCTACAAGAATGACATATTTTAAGTTAGAGGGAAGGGGTTTCAGTTCTAAATCAGGGGGTTGCACAATAGAAGGAACCAACTTTGGTGTATCGAATGCATTCAGTGAAAGTGGTGCGCCCATGTGACTTCGGGATGAGGATTTAAGCTCTGTGCAGCGTGTATGTCCTCCACTTCCCAACTCAGTTCCACAATCAGATGACCTGGAAACATCAAAATTAGGTTCATTCTAATCAGTAGAAGAGGAAAGTGAATCAGAAGTAAGAGAAGTATTAGAAGGGTTTAGAATAGTAGTAGGATCACTGCTATCCTCTTCTAATACTCCAGCACCACTTGAAGAAGAAGCTACATTTGTAGCTTGCATAAAAGCTTCTTTGTCATCGGTTCCTGCAACATCACAAAACACACCTTCCTCAAGGCTATCAAGTACAGAATCAACAGTAATATCAAAACAAAATGACGCATTAGAATTTTGCGGATTAGAAAGCCAATTATCTATCTCTAAACAATAGATACATGATACATCACCCTCACATGCACAAAAATCAGAAGAATGGGTGGAGGATAAACAAGCAAGTGTTCTATGCTGAGTCACACCTATATTACAACAGTCAACCTCATGCACCTCAGTCTCGTGCAAAATTTCCACATCATGGCATTCAATCAAACTAACACCCAAGTAAGAACAATCCTCATAACCATGATTCATAGCTTCTGAAAGATTAAATTGCACTTCTTAATCCCCAATACCCATAGTGATAAGGCCCTTTTTCATGTTAATTATGGTCTCAGCAGTCAAAAGGAAAGGCCTACCTAGAATCAAAGTACTCTCAGAAGGAAGCTCATTAGTCATATCAAGAACATAAAAGTCGGCAGGAAAAACAAGACCTTTAACTTGCACAAGGATATCCTCTAGAATGCCTTTAGGGTATCTTACAGTCCTATCAGCTAGACCAAGCACTACACTAGTGTCTTTCAAAGCTTCAATACCCAAGGTCTTATAAACAGAGGTTGGCATGACATTGATTGCTGCACCTAAGTCAAGCAAGGCATGAGAAACAATTGTTCTTCCTATGGTACAGGGAATAGTGTAAGAACCTGGATCTTTGCATTTAATGGGCAATTGTGGCTTAAATAAGGCACTAACACTCAAACCCAGTTGGATTCTCTCACTATGCCTATATTTTCTCTTGTTTGTGCATAGGTCTTTCAAGAATTTAGCACACTTAGGCATCTTTTTAATCAATTCAAGTAATGGCACATTTACCTCAAGTTTGCTAAACATTTCAAACAATTCCTCATTGTCTTTTTTGTCCACAATCTTTTTAGTAACCAGATAGGAATTTGGAAAAGGTAAGTCACTAACTTTTACCTCATCACCTTTGGAGTTGGAAGGTGATCCTTCCTCCATTGGTCTCTTTAGGATAGTTGTTGCCTCTTCTTGATTTTGTACCACTGGTTATTTTAAAGATTTCTTCATGAGCTTTTTTTCTTGAATGCTTTCAGATTAAATAGATTGGGAATTTTCTTGAGTAGTGTTAGCCGGAGGAGATTCAAATTCCATTTCCTCATCAACCGTCTCTTCATCCTCTTCATTCTCCTTGAAACTCACTTTCTTGGCTCCAATTTTCTTCCCACTTCTCAGTGTGATTGCATTCAAAGATTTTGGATTGATCACGGTGTTGGAGGGCATCGAACCACTACTCTTTCCTTGTTGCTCAGTCAAATTTTTGGAGATTTGAGTAACAAAAGTACTCAAGTTCTCATGCTTAGTCTCCATTTGCTCCAACTTAGAGAACACATTTTGTAAGTAAGAGTCCATCTTATTTCCCATGGCATTCAACTTGGCATCAGTTTGTGCCTTCTCTTGATCTAGTCTTGAATTTATCCCGGCGATGCCCTTCATGATCATAGCAAATTCGTCACCTTTAGAAACAGTAGATGACGTCCCTTGATTAGGTACTATTTAGTTGGAAGAATTTCCTTGAATATTTCCTTGATCTCCACCCCATCGAAAATTAGGATGATCTCTCCAACCTGGATTGTAAGTGTTGGACTAAGGGTCCCTCTTCTGATATTGGTCATTTCTATTTTGGTAGAGGGCATGAACCTCTTCATATCTGGCACAGTTATTGGAAGCATGCATCATGGACCCACAGTACTCACAACCGGCTACTATAGCTTGAGAATGACTCACTGAATTGACTTGTTTAGCCTTCACATTATTCTCCAAAATATTGAGTCTTTTCTCCACTCGGTTTCCCGAGGCAGCAATTTCAACAAGAATATCTTGGGAAGAAACTGAAGAGGTATTGGACACCCTTCTTGAGTCTCCAGATTGGGAGTCATTGGTAGCCATCTTTTGAATTAGGTCCCATGCAGCATTGGGACTCAATTCTCTGAGCGAACCATTTGTAGCGGCATGAATTGAGGGCTTATGATATGGAAGAAGCCCTTCATAGAAAGAGTTGACTAGATCATTCTTTGAAATGTTGTGGTGGGGACAATGAGCTAGAAGTGTTATGAACCTTGTCCAATATTCATGCATGGATTCATTGACTCATTACACCACACTAGTTATCTCCTTCTTGAGTCTCGATGTCTTAGAAGCAGGAAAATATTCATATAAGAATGCTCCTTTCAGTTGCTCCCAGGTCAATGTGGTGAAATGTTGAGGTAATGTGTAAAGCCACTCCTTGGCTTTTCCTTCTAAAATGAAGTGGAATGCTCTCCTCAATACATCTTCAAGATTTGTCGTGGGTGGTTTCATGGAAGAACACACCATGTGCATAGTCTTCAAATGCCTATGTGGATCATCACCTGCAAAACCATGGAATCTAGGTAAGGAAGAAATTAATGCGCCTATAATTTTGAAATTCGCATAATCAGTATAGAAGCCATAAGGATCATAATCAACATTGGAATTATTAATCTCCCTCATGCTTCTATTATCCTCACCATTATTCCTTATGTCGTTCTCACCATGTTCGTTGTTCCCATTAGGCCTAACGGGTCTATTATTACCATTATCACCCTCCATGGTATCTTGCTCCGATTCAAAATCACTAGCAGACAAGTGTTCACTAGAAGTAGCTCTCTCGCTAGGTTCTTGTTCGCTCGATGACAAACTTGACTCTTTTGAAATATGCTCTTCTTCAATAAAAAATTGACTTGCCCCCTCTATTCTCTTCTCTCTTCTAATCTTTTTCACTATCCTCTCAAGTTCAAGATTTAAAGGATTTAAAGGTAAAGCCCTACCACTCCTAGGCATAAAACAATAACAATAAGAACAAGGCACGAAATTGACTCACACAAAAAGATTGGAAAAAAATTAAAATTAAAACTAAAAATAAAAATAAAAAATAAAAATAAATAAATGAAGAAAGAAGAAAAAAAAATCTAATGAGGACAAGTGAATGTCAGTATGGATAATGATGTACTTTGTAGTGTATGAAAGAGTGTAAAAACCTATAATATGCACAAGAAATCAAAGAATGTCAAAAATTGTACCAATATGCACAAAAAAAGCAACCAAAAACTTTTATCTAGCTAAGAAAAAAATAAAAATAAAATAAAAATAAAAACAGTTAAAAGTTACTTGACACTTAGGAACCAATTTCTTGGTTCCCCGACAACGGCGCCACTTGAAATAAACCTTTTTCGTCCGATGATCGCCTTGGGGCTACTTCAAAATTTTAACCAAGGATTGCGTATAGCGCAACCTCGGGTCGTTCTCTTGAGGAACCAAAAGTAAAATTAATTTCCTAAGTAACTAAATGCAATGGAAACTAAATTATAAAATGGGCTTGATTTTAACAATTACCACTAAAATTTGCAACGAATGAAAATAAATGCAACGGACTTGTTTTTGGTATTTTAAAATTTAAATGAGTAATTTGAAATGACAACGAGTGAATTAAATAAGAAAACAGACACAAGTAATTAACAATGATAAACGCAATCCTCTAGTTCAATAACGCAGGCAATCATCACTCAAAAAGATATGGGAATTAAAACAATTAAACCAAGAATTAAAATCGAGCTTTTAATCGAACAACCGAGCCACCTCGAATTGTTACAAAAATATTTTCCAAAAATTCCAATTTACTAACTGCCACCAGACTAGTAAAATAGAACTAAGGGTACTAATGCCAATGCTCGACTTTTACGCAATAATTAAGAAAATAGAATTAATGCCAGCAACAGATAAAATGATCCAATAATTCAAGCCACCTTGAATAATCGCCAATTTTGCTAAAATCTCAATACAAAGTTTTGACCCAAAACTAAGTAATGAAATTAAATCCAAAATCATCACAATATCAATTGCCAAACATTAATCCAGTCACAAAACACAACTCCAAATAATTAAATGGTAAAATCTATGAATTACTAATTAATTAAATAGACAGAATAAAAATGTAGTTTTAACTCCCCTATAAAAACTCCAAGCCCCTCCCTTTTCCATTGAACCAAAGGATTAAGATAAATTAGCCGAGAAATTTCATTGGAGGTGATGTGAAAAATGAGCTCCGATGGCCAGCCATGATCGATTGATTTTTACGCTTGCGTTCTCCTCGTTTGTTTAGCTCCACCAACGCAGACAAAACAACCCACGCCAATCACTTCTTCTCTTCAATTTTTACAGCCAGCGCACACTCCATATGCCACACCTCCAACTCTTAGATCTATGCTTAAACCACACACTCACAAGCCAACTACAGCACACTCATGTCAACTCTCAGCTTCACACACACTGCTCACAACGTTTCTTTTTTTCTCTTTCTCTCCAACAGCCCACGCATTTGCACAACCAAGCTGCCGCTTTTATTTTTGTTCCTAGCTACTCACCCAGCAACCATGACACAACCCTCTCCATTCTTCATGTCATCTGCTGCTCTCACAAGCCAACAACGCACAGCTCCTTCATGCCCAACAGCCACCTTCACGTTTGCACCACCTGCTGCCTTCACTTTGTATTTTTATTTCTCCAGCTAGCATGCACTCTCCTCCACTTTTCCAGCTCCAACGCAACAGCCAAGCACTCAACTAGTTACTCACAAAACATCCACTTCTCCACAACACTCAACACCATTGTACATCACACACAAGCACCAAGCTAACAACACACTCACTCCCCCCCAATGCCCAACAGCCATCTTTGTTTTATACTCACAAACCAACGCACTTCAGCTCTTCCCCCACAAACGTCGCCTGCTACCTCTTTATTTTTGCTTAGCTACTCATCAAGCAGCCCACCATTGCACTTCAAGACAACGTCCAGCAGTCCACAATTTTGGCTTGTGATATATTTTTCAGACCACTCATGTAGCCCTTCACATTTCTCACCCCACACACCACTCTCATGTCCACTCAAGTCACCCCACAGTACAAGCAAGTTATCTTCTTTTTATTTGCTTTTTCCAGCAACCAAAAACAGCTAACATTACTCCAAGCATACACAACAAGACCACCAGCTCACTCACAACAAACCACTCCCTACGCCAGCTGCTTCAATCTTTCATCTTATTTATTTTTTAAAGCCCACTCCAACAACACAGGCATCTCAAAGCCTCTCCCACTCACGCACAAAATCAGCTTTTTTTCCCTTCTTATTACCTTTAATGGCAGTTGTTCCTTTGACTCATTCATGTGACCCTTCTGTACGTCAATGCCTCCACTTGCTTCATTTTCTGCTTTTTCCCCAAGACAACACAACAAGACTCCACATTTAATCATTTCACTCTCCATACCTCCACTCAACCACTCCAGCATTTTGGTCTACACTCCAGCTATTTACTTATTCCTCTTGGTCCACTCCCCATACTCTACAAGCCACTTCCTTTTGTCTCCTTCTTTGCCTACTAATTGCTCCACTCTTGGGTCCACACACTCATAATAGCTAGCTCTTTTACCTTGTTCAATAGACCACACAATGCCTACCTCTCTTCACTTGTCTCCCACTTCACATTTCATGATGTGACAAATTAATGGTTCAACTTGCAAGCCTCTCTTTGCTGTCGTGTTTACTAGTTGGCCATGCACCTTCTGTTCATACCATTAATTAGCCAATTGCAATTTTCTCCTCTTCAATGTCCCATTGCAACATTGTTCTTTTGGTCCTTTCTCCATTCTTACTTTTTTTTCTTTAATTTCTCAAAATACCCTACAATAAAAATTACAAATAAATTAGCATCAATTGTCCAAAAAAATTAATTTATTATAATTAACCGAAAATATGACAATTTATGCCCTTATAACTACAAATTAAATGTAAGGCACAATAATTCAAATAATATCAAATAAAGCCATAAAGACTAATTTATTGACAAAAACCCATCCAAATGAGATGAAAATATATAGGATCAAAAGTGTTTGTAACCGCCTTCATGATCATTGATCCTTGTGAGAACACATGCCATATCTTTACGCTAAATTTCTTGATTGAATTCCATTTGATAGGTATGACAGAGAAGAAGGCAATACTTTGTTTGAAGCTGATAGCTCGTCATTTTTTCTGGGTGATGAGGCTTCATTCCAAAAAAAAGAGGCAAAGTTGGCGAAAAGATTGGTATGTGAAATACTTGGACAAATCTTTTCCATGTCACATTTTTTGTCAGACTTTAGATGTTGTACGTGTATCTTGATTTGTAGGATATAATAAAAACAATGATTTACAACTCCTATGCATTTAGAGTTTATTATTAGTATTCAATACGATTTGGATCCAAAGAGCCTCCATTTTCATGCTAATCTTTGCTAAAACTAGCAATGAACTGATATAACGCGGTTGGCATTAGGAATTGAGAAGTCATGATTTTGCCTCATGCATTTAGAAATATCCAATCCAGTAGAGAAAGTTTAGGATATAATAGGAAATAATTTGCAAGTTCATTATTTAATATAAACCAGAAAAGTGCTGCTTGTGTAAATTGTTTTATTTTCATTGTCTCCATTTATTTTTGGTAAGATAAAATGCCCTCAGATCGGATACTGGTAGAATTTAATAGCTCGAAAAAAATAATAACAAAAATAAATATAGGAAAAATAAATGGGACAGAATACAAAGATTTACGTGGTTCGGTCAATGTGACCTACGTTCACGGCCGGAGACAATCGGAGATATTTCACTATGAGAGAATAACAAAATGTCACTCTAGAATTTTCTTTCTACCCAATGAATCCCAAATGTAGCTAGTACAATTACAGAGCTCTCAAAAGTGTTTCCCACACTCTTTCTCTCTTCTATTTTTGGTGTCCTAAAGATGCAGAAGATGCATCTATTTATAATGCTATCACCTAAATCTTAGTCAAGAAAATAGGCTAACCATATAGGTTATTTTCAAGCACACCTACATGTAGCCTACAAGACTTGTCGAAATTTGCTCACAATTGTCAACTAGCAATATTTGACTTTCTTGTATGCATGAATGGAGAGCTACGTGAATAGACATCTAGCCACCCACCAAAGCCTTCTTCTTTGACAAGGCAACCAAGTGGAGGGGCCAATTCACATGCAACAAATCTCCACCTTGAATTGATCCCGAACAATTAGTGATCTGCTCCACTTTCTTCGACAATGCCCCAAAAAAGGGCTATATCACCAACTATAGATGCCAATCAAGTCCAAGCACTGCTTGAACTTGTAAACTGGAAGAACCTTCGTAAATATGTTAGCAGGATTGTCCTTAGTGTTAATCTTTTGAATAAGGACCTTCTTCTCAGCAATAGTATCCCTAATGAAATGATACTTCACATCAATATGCTTTATCCTCTCATGATACATTTGATCTTTCGTCAAATGAATAGCACTCTGGTTGTCACAATAAACAGTAGTGACCCCTTGATGAAGGGATAACTCGCTAAATAAACCTCTCAACCATAATGCTTCTTTGATAGCCTCAGTAACTACCATATATTATGCTTCAGTAGTAGATAAAGCCAGTACATGTTGTAGAGTAGCTTTCCAGCTAACGGCACAACCTCTAATGCAAAATACATAACCTGTCAGAGACCTGCGTCTGTCGAGATCACCGGCATAATCTGAATCTACAAACCCAACCAAAGTGTTGCTGGTTCTACCAAACTCCAAACTAAAATTTGAAGTGCCCTTTAAGTATCTAAGAATCCATTTCACTGCCTGCCAATGTTCTTTGCCAGCATTGGCCATATATCTACTAACGACACTAACAGCTTGTGAAATATCAGGACGAGTACATACAATTGCATACATAATACTACCGACGACACTAGAATACGGAACTTGTGCCATATAATCTTCCTCTTCCTGTGACTGTAGTGATTGAGCAGCAGATAGTCTAAAATGACTAGCAAGAGGAGTATTAACTGGTTTGGCATCTCGCATGCCAAATCTCTCCAAAACTTTATTGAGATAATTCTCTTAAGTCAAGAATAATTTACCAGCTCCTCGATCACATCTTATCTCCATGCCAAGAATTTTCTTTGCTGCTTCCAAATCTTTCATCTCAAATTCACCATGCAATAAGGCCTTCAAATGGTGAATATTTGTGACATTCTTGGAAGCAATGAGCATATCATCAACATATAACAATAAATAGATGAATGAGCCATCATCTAACTTCCGGAAGTAAACACAACTATCATACATGCTCCTGGAGAAATCATGACCCAACATAAATGAATTAAACCTCTTGTACCATTGTCTTGGAGACTGCTTCAATCCGTACAAGGATTTCTTCAATAAACACACATGGTCTTCCTTTCCTGCAACTTCAAAACCTTCAGGTTGTTTCATATAAATCTACTCATCTAATTCGCCATGTAGGAATGCTGTCTTGACGTCAAGTTGTTCTAATTTCAAATCAAACATAGCAACCAATGCAAGTAATACACGAATAGAGCTATGCTTCACCACTGGTGAGAAAACATCATTAAAATCAACACCTTGTACCTGACTGTAGCCCTTTGCAACTAAACGTGCCTTATACCTTATATTTTCAATACCTGAAGTACTTTCTTTTCTTTTAAAGACCCATTTGCAGCCAATAATTTTCTTACCCTTTGGCGGCTTCACCAGAACCCAAGTATCATTCTTGTGCAAAGATTTCATTTCTTCATTCATGGCCACCATCTACTTATCAGCATCAACATTTGAAATTGCCTCCGTATATGTGGAAGGTTCATTGTCTCCACCTGTTTCTTGTGCCACTGATAAAGCATATGCAACTAAATTTGCATACCTTTGTGGTGGTTGAATCTCTCGTCTTGGTCTGTCTCTAGCTATGGAATGTTCTTCTTCTACTGGTGATGTGGTTCCGCAAGTTCATGGGTCTCAAGTAGTACAGTATAATATCGTCCCACAGGGAGTAATTGTGTAAGTACTAGGCTTGGATCACTCAATTAATTGGACTAGCGATTTTTATAAAAATGGGGAATTAAATTAAGAAATTTAACTAGCAAAAATAGCAAAATCAAAGTTAAAGAAAATTGTGAATATTTGTAGGGGTTTTTCCGGATGGAATATGGTAAGCTTCAAGGATGGTTCCACTTTTAGCGCTTTCTATGGACTTTACTTGGATTAATTTATTAGGCGAATTTTTGGTTGATAGAAGGTTGAGCCTAGAATTTCTTAGATCCCTTTTCAAGGTATCAAAGGAGTATTACGCAATTAATCCTAGTCTACTATCGTAGCCTAGCAATCAAGCATAACCCATTAAGTTCTTTGCTAACCTGGTTTTCTATCATAAATTCAGTTTATGTTTAAATCTGAAATTTATAAGTTCTCTGTTTGGAGTTTCGTAATTAATTTTCACCTATCGGTTCTTCAATTAACAACTAACATCAAGTAATGGTTGGCCAAACACAATACCAGCAAAATTAATTTCAAAATAGAGAAATCAAAACCAAATATCCATACAAATAAATCAACCGATATTTAATCCATAAAAATAGCTAAAAGCTTCAGCCCAACCTTGAAGCTTCGGAGAAACTACTCACTCATGATAGAATGAAAACCACAATTAAAGTCAACAACCAACATCAGGAGAAATCAGATAATAAATCAGAGATGAATGAGTTTTCGATTCTCCCTCTGATGCTTGTATACGTTGTGTGGGTCTGCTCCTGAAACTCTCGTCTCCAGCAGCTGCGTCCCTCCTCTACTTGCCAACTCCACCAGCTATGTAACACCCCACTCCAGCATGACCCAAACCCGACATCGACAGTGATATCCGAGTCTGTGCCCTAAGAGGGTGGCGTGCTACATCACTCATTCAAAACTCAATATTCAAATCTTTTTTTTAAACAAACACCTACTCTACATATTATGCAGAAAACATTTTACATAAATAATCATCAACTGTTCAATGACCACAGGGGCCCTTTTATAAATACAATTTATAACAGTCTGTTGACTATACAACTTGACCAAATTAAGATTTATGACAAAAAAAACAAGATTTAGGCCTCTCCAATGGAAGCATCGTGAAAGACACTCCAAAAGTGGTTTTAAAAGAAAGCATGAATGGTGGCATGTTTAGGCAAGTGACATGTGACACTTGCCACATGTCACTCTCTTGAGCCCTTACTCGATTCAGTTCCAATTTCTACTACAATTTCTCTCCAAATTCTAATGGCTCAAAGTAAAAATTCCTAAAATCGTGTATCAAATTTTTCCAGTGCCATTGGACAGTCATTATCGGTACCAGAAACTAAATCAATCTGTCACTTGTAAATTTTTCGATCCAGAAGAGGACCCCGAAAAATTTCCAGAAAAATTTCTAAATGTCTTCAAAAATGTAAAACGCACATAAATCACTCCAATTTAATTTTTCAAGCACAAATTACACATTTGTCACAATAAACACATATGTCGGGAAATGTCATGAATGCATGTGCAATCATGTGCATTTACGAAAATTACAATTTATGCACATATGGAGGCCATACTAGGCATGACCTCGCCGAGATACGTTTACACATTCATAACCCATTCTAATTTACCATTTTGCCCTTCCCATCGGTGATGGGATGTTACAAGCTACTCCAATCATTTGTTGCCAACAGTCCCTTCGATGCTTGGTGGAAGAGTCTTCTTTTTTTGTGAGTAAAAAGAAAAGAATGTGGCGTTAGTGGAGTTTTATCAATGTAGAGTAACGTTTAAGAGCTCTTCTCCCTAGTGTAACGTTGATAGCCTTCCTTATTTGTATAAAATTGAGCAACTCCTCTTGGTGTCCTGCAGTGTATAACGTTGGTGCTTGGTTGTAGAGTAACGTTGAAAGCTCCCCTTCTAATGTGTGTATAACGATGTGCGTGGAGAGTTCCCAATATCAGTGAGTGCTGGAGAGTTCCTTATGAGTGAAAAATGGAGACCCCCTTAATGTGTGTGAAAATGGAGAGTTCCCCCTTTGTAATGTGAAACACTAAATATGGAGTGAGTGCTTGGTGGAGCCCTCCCTCCTTTGGTGTAACGTGAGTGCCCCATGTCCCTTTCCAACAGCTGTCTCTTTGTTGATTTTTAATTTGCTCCTAGCTCACGCAAGTCTTCTCTTTTTTTTTTTCCCTATGTAGCGTGATTTCAGTTGTCTTCCTTGTAGCCTCCTGGAGCTTGTGTGATTTTTCTTTTGTCCTCAAGCTGCATGCGTCGGTCAACTAAGGTGGAGTGCATGTATTGTCTGCTGTTCACGCCTCCAACTAGCTTCTCCGTAGCTGCGAGTAGCCTCCCTATATTTTTATTGTTTTCTTTTTTTTTGGTATGTCACGTAGTGGGTCTTTGGAGCTGTCTTCTTTCTGGTGCATGTGTCATCCTCGTGGTCCCTTGGATGAGCACCCTATCAATTTTTCTTTGCTGTCAAGTTAAGAGCTTATTTTCTTGTGTAAAGTTGAGAGCCCCCACCAGCTGCCAACGTCTCCCACTGTATGCTTCAGCTGTCTTCATTTGCTTTTTTTTTTAATTTTCTCCTTTGTCCATGCCTCTCCTTTGCATGCGTGGTGGTCCCTCTTTTGGTATTCTTTTGTTGTGCTGTCAACTGCCTTTGGCTTTATGTCTTCTCTTCAATGTTTTCAACTCTCTTGTGCGTGCTTCAAGCCTCCAATTGTAGTGTGAATTTCGTTTTCTTTTTGTCTATCGACATGATGCTTCTATGCGATTTTGCCTTGGACTATTGTGGTCCTAAAATTAAGCGCATTTCCTACAAATTAAACAGAACAATTATAAATGCAAAATCAGGCAAACCAAGCTATTTAGCAAGAAATATATATATATAACCCAATAATTAATTTAGAAATTAAGGAAAAATGTCATTCATTCTGATGATAAAAATGCCTTCAACAAATGCCCCCAAACTCAAACTTTTGCTTGTCCTTAAGTAAAATTAAGAAAATTTGTTCAAAATAGATTAAGGAACACCCAACAATTGGAATTTTTAGAATTGCAGTAACCAATTAAAATTTACCTTTAGCCACTTATCAATCCATACCCACCTTCATAGTTCAAGGATACCAATGCTCGCTCAAACACGCACTCCTTGATTCAAGTCTAATTAAAAACCAACCAACTCACAAGAGTAGAGAAAAACCAAATAAACTCAAAGGCAATTTACAACCTAAGAGACTCTAAAGATATTATCAAATTAACTAATCCCATAGGCAAAATTCTTCATCCCATCTCCACTAATTTTAGCACTCCTTCTCAAAGGATCAAAAGGTCTTATTAGGGTTATAATGGGGTCGTTGGGGTTTAAACTCGGCTTAGACCAAGGAAAAGGATAATAAAAGCTCAAATGAAATGGAAACAATTATTCAAGAAATAGGAAAATGTAAGGGATCTCTTCTTCGTTTTTTCTTTCTTTTTTTCTTTCTCTCTCTCTTTTTTTTAAGAGCAAGTAAAACCGTGAAACACAAGAAATTTTTTTTAATAAAATGACAAAACTCAACATAACAACATGCTATTAAAACGATAACTATTACAAGACTTAACTCAATTTCAATGAATTCCCAAGTTCCAAATAATTGACTTTTCCCCAAACTCAGTTTCTTGTATACTAGGGGCGATAACTTGTAAAATAATCACTTGCTTGCTCTTTTTTTTCTTTTCTTTTTCCATTTTTTTCTGCTTGTTTTCGTTTTTTTTCGTTTTTTTTTTCAACCCCCCACGTAACCTACTCCTAAATAATCATTTCCACATGAAAGGTAGGGAATGTTGGGCTTATGGCTTGGTCAAATGAGGGTGCCAAAGAAATAGGGCAATTGCTTAGGCTCAACTTGGCTCCAAAGGGAATATAGGGTTATTTTAAGCCAAAATTGGATTGTGGTTCATAATTTAAAAAAAATGCCTTAATCACTTCCTTATCAAATTTGTATTAATATTTCGCCTCGATAAGCCTAGAGAACTTGTTCTAGGATTGACGAGACCTCACTAGGTTCCAACTTGCCTAAAAATTTAATGGATAATCAAAACTAAAATAAAATGGATGGAAAGACTCAAATCAAAGAATATAAGTATGATTAAACAATTGGAAACCGAGCACTAATCCAGACCATTCTATCCACAAACCTTCTAAAGGTAAACCCAATTAGGTTCCAAGCAATTCGCAATTTCCCAAATGTGAGGCCAAAATCAAAACCTTTAAAGATCAAAATTTCTTAATGAGGTTTAACTATGCAAAAAAAATGAAAAGTAATGGAATTTTTTTTTGTATTTTTGTATTTTTTGTGATTTTTTTTGAGAAATTGACGAAATTGAGGCATAAGGTTTTTTGTTTTTGCAAATTGATGAAATTGACGCTTACCCCTCCTCCAAACTCAAATAGGACATTGTCCTCAATGTCAAGATGCGTAGGCACAATTTGAAGTAGGTAAGTAAACATATAAATGCACAGTTAAGGACAAAAAGAATGTTCGCAATGATGCATGCAAATTAAGAAATGCTGCAAATCATACTCAAACACAAACAGCCGCAAAATTCAACAATATGCTAAGTCATGAGTAAGAGGCACAAAGATTTCCCTGTAATGAGCTTGGATCATTTTCTTTAGAAATGTAATTCTTCCCATCAAAATCCGCTCGTAAGGTCCAATTTCCTGCAATTAAAACAAAAGAAACGTGAATTTTGGGTAAATAAAATAAAATAAAATAAATGAAAACAACTAAGGTGTGAAACTTGGGTTGCCTCCCAAGAAGTGCTAATTTAAAGTCCTTAGCTTGACTTTGCCAAAAGTTTGCTCAAGGATCAGGGTTGGAGAGGGATTGAGTGACCGCTTTTTCTATTGGAAATCTAGCTACATAAGGCTTTAACCTCTACCCATTAACCTTAAATACGCCAGTTTTGGGATCCTTAACTTCTACCGCACCATGAGAATAAATCTTAACAATTTTGAACGGTCCCGACCACCTCGACTTCAACTTTCCAGGAAATAGTTTGAGTCGTGAATTAAATAGCAAGACCAAGTCTCCTTCTTTGAACTCTCTCTGGATAATATGTTGATCATGCCATCTCTTCGTTCTTTCCTTGTAGATTCGCGCATTCTCATAAGCATCTAAATGAAGCTCCTCCAACTCATTCAACTGAAGCAAACGCCTTTCTCCAGCTGCCTTGAAGTCCAAATTAAGCTTCTGAATAGCCCAATATACTTTGTGTTCTAGCTCGACTAGAAGGCAGCACGATTTCCCATACACAAGTCTAAATGGAGTAGTCCCAATTGGAGTCTTGTATGCTGTTCTATAGGCCCAAAGAGCATTATCTAACTTCAAAGACCAATCTTTTCTTGAAATGTTAACCGTTTTCTCCAAGATGCTCTTAATCTCCCTATTTGAAATTTTAGCTTGCCCATTAGATTGAGGGTGGTAGGCCAACGTTAACTTGTGATACACCCCATATTTCTTCAAAAGATTGGCAAATGAGTTGTTGACAAAATGACTTCCCCTATCACTGATAATTACCCGAGGAGTGCCAAACCTGGTGAAAATATTTCTATTGAGGAATCGAATGACCACCTTGGCATCACAGGTTGGTGCAGCGATTGCTTCCACCCATTTGGAGACATAGTCGACCCCCACAAGAATATATTTGTTGCTAAGAGAAGACGGTAGTGGCCCCATGAAATCTATCCCCCAAACATCAAAGAGTTCAACTTCCAAAATTCCTTTAAGGGGCATCTCATGTTTTCGAGAAATATTTCCAACTCTCTGGCATTTGTCACATGCTTGCATAAAACTTCTTGCATCCTTAAAATGTTGGGACCCGATCCGAGAACCAGATCCTAACCGAAAAAGCAGATCGGAAAATGGAATCGAATGGAAACGGAAATTTTGCAACGAAATTGCGAATCGGAAAACAAAGCAATCGTTAAAGCAAAACGAATATGAGAAATCGGAATATGAAACTAAATACAAAAGTACCGAAGCAAAACGAAGCGAAGCGGAATCGATACTTAACAAACGGAGCCGACATCCGAGAACAAAGAACAACAACGAATAGATAAACATAATCGCGTTGGAAACCCTAAGACGTTCCAAATTCCGGTATGAAAATTTTTTTTCCCATATTTCATTCCTTTTCTCTTTACGCAATCACATTCAAACCATAATCAATCCTTACAATTTCCTTTTTGGAAATTTATCCTCATATAACACTCAATTCATATAATTTATCTTAATCACGCAAATCTCATCTTTACCAAACTAACTTCTTAATTCTTATTCTTATCTTAACCCGATTTTTACCGAAAATCGGGCAGCATAACGGTTGTATTTTGACAGCCCAAAAATTCCTGCAAAGGCAAAATATACTTCTAATATCTCAACCCAACAACACAAATCAACATCGGACCTCCCGTCCGGAATCCGAAATACCAGCAGAAACGCACATCTAAACCTAACACTTCAAAAATCCTCAATCGATCATAAATCTCAATCAATCTCAACCACATTCAATATCTCAAATCCATATACAAAATCCACATTCAATATCCAATTACATATATAAAGCATAATCATACTCAGCTATGATCATAAAATCAATATCCAAGTCTCGAATTCATATACAAGTTCAGAAATCACTTACAATCCCATAACTCATTTCCATACACAAATTCATATACATATCCATACTAAAATCCAAGTTACTCAAAATCTAACTTATACAGATTACAAAACATATCAATATCGAAACTGACGTCTTGACCATCTTTCATCCAATCTCCTACTCGAATACCTGGAGATGAGGATGAAAGGGGGGGTGAGCTCAGAAGCTCGTGGGTAACATATTTATAAACTGAATAATAAGCAGAAATCATTTTTCATCACTTTTAGCCAAAAGGCTTATCTTTTTCAAACTTTGCAAACCTTTCCCATTCGGAAATTTTATCCAAAAAACTCATTTTCAAACTTTTCAAAACATTCATAAACCTTCATCAACATTTTCTAAGATTTTTCTCAACATCTTCATTTATTTCAAAACATTCATAAACAGTTTCCAAAATTTCATGATTAAAATTCACTTTCATTTCTCAAGTTCTCAAACTTTTCACAAATCATGCAAAATTTTAACATGAATGCATCACATGAGAGAAATTTCACGCACATAAACAAAATCAAAAATCACATAACATAACAGAATGGTTTGGTTTCGGTCCTAACAGGACGTACTGCACATTCCCGCATAGCAGTCATGTGCAATGTGAATGAGGGGAGTCCAAATCGAACTCCTAAGCCACTCAAGGGCAAAGGGAGAAGGCTATCGGAGGGAGACAGTGCACTGACTCTACGGAGGGGACCTGACCAAACCCATACAATTCACATATTCATGCTTAAAACAAGCAGATTGCCCGAAGGCACTTTTCGAAATTTCACATTTTCATGTCGTGTCTTACTAGACACAGTTACATTCACTAAGCACATAATTTCATATGTCATATTGCAAAAATACAGATTCACCAATCAATTTCTTACAAATTCACAATCATTCATCAAACAAGTATGTAACACAAAATAGATAACAACTTTATCAATTCCTTTGAAACATAATTCTCACACATTTAAAATCATAATACACATTTCTCATCCAACATTTAAACCACAATTTTCACCTTTTATTCAAAACAGTAAAAGATCACTAATCATTTTAATTTCTTAAATCGATTTCCAAAAGCATTTCTCTCTCGATTTTCCAATAAAACATAAATAACATTTTCTTTAAATAATTCAACATAATGAATAGCAATTTCTTAAATCAATTTCCAAAATCCTTAGAAACAATAAATCTAACTTTTGTAATAATTTTGTAATTCCGCACATACCGAAATCTATCAATATTTAAAACCTTTGAAAACTTTCAAATTGAAAGTTTCAATTTCTCATGAACATATAACAAAATTCCTAAAGTTATTCCAAAAGCAAGGAATGTCATCAAACGAAAATCAAGCAGCTACATAAACGATATTTTATACTTAATTCCCAAAAGCATTCGAAATCATAGTTTTCCTACTTTCCAAAACAAATCAAATCATGATTTTCAAACACTTTTTCAAAACAACATTTTATACCTATTTCAAAAACATTTAGAAATCACAATTTTTTCAATCATTTTCATAAGCAATATTTTTATAACAAATTCAAAACATTCAAAAATCTGAATTTTTTCTTTATAACACTTCAAATGTATTCTAAATCCTTATTTTCAAACCAAATAAATCAATACCAAAATCCGATACTTTCTTTCTTTCACTTTCTTTATTTTTCAAAACACAAATTTAGCTTGTAAATCAAACAAATCCCATTTATAATTTCCATAATTTCTAAATTCCATCATTTTCAAGCATATCAATCCAAAGGATTTTAAACCTCAAGGTCAATGAATTCATTAATTTCTCATTCAAAACTAAGAAAGTAACAATTTCAGAATAACTTTTTAAAAATCATTTCTCTTCTTGATTTTTCAAAACATGATTTCTTGAAATAATTCAAACATAATAAATAATAATTTCTTACATACCCCTTTTTTTTAAAACCGTATTTTCCTCAAATTCTTCAATTTTTCAAACTTTTTCCTCAAATCTTTCCCAAACAATATATTTAAAACATAGACTAAATTTCTTAAAGCATTTCTTAAATCATACCAAGACAATAATTTAATCATAACGATTTGAACAATATACATCAAATAATTTGAAAACAACGCAAATAACCATTACATGATTTTATCAAATTCTCCGAAACAAAGATAATAATATTTTCAAACATTCGAATCACAACGAATTTAACGATTCGTAAACCATTCCCAAATCAAAATTCGAAAACACTACTTATAAACATTTTTCCTTTCTTGAATTTTCAAAATCACATAATTAACTTATAATTCAATAAATAAATATATTACCCACCTTATTTCCATGCTAGGAACTTGATCCACACTTCAATTTCTCCAAAGCTCCCTTCTTTCCTCCAATTAAAATTTCCCTAAGCCAATTCCACCAAAATTCAACATCATAAATCATATAAATCTCAAAATTTACTTAGGAATTCATCAATTCATCATATTTCCAAGCTTTCTAAAGCATCAATTCCTAAAAACCCCAAACTCAAAACTTAGGCATAATCCCTAACTTACATTAATCCAAACTTAATCATCATTTTAACATAAACACTTCAATTAATCATAGGAAAACTCAATTCATATCCCTTCCAAGCCAAATCAACCAACAAACTCATCAAAATTTCAAAATCACAAAAACCTCTCTCTTACCTTCTCTCTCTTCATTTTCGGATTTATTGGATGCCATGGAGCTTTCACCTTCTGTCATCCTCTTTCCCCCTTGAAAACAAACGAAAACCCTTGAGAATCATGGAGAAAAATCGAAAATTTCATCTTCCTTCTTCTCCTCCATAACCGTCCATGCTTCTCCTTCTTCTTCTTCATTTCTTCCTCTCCCTTCTTCTTTTCTTTTGTTTCCAGAATAATCGTGATTCTCCAGCCAATCTTTGTGGCTTTATATTGTTTAAAACGACAGCCATAGGTGAGTTTCATTTAATGAGTGGCCAATTACCCAATTGCCCCTCCATTTAAGCAATATTCCACCATTGCCCCTCCACAGGATTTTGAAAAACTGACTACTTGCTCCTGTTTTCCAGCATCTTAACGAAATAATTTGGACAAACTTTCTTCATGAAAATTGTTCCTCTAGATCATACGAATCCAACGCCACTGACCGCGCTAGATTCGGATCAGAAACGAAGAAGTTATAGCCAAAATACTATCGGACCTTCACAAAATCCGAGACTGAACATTAACATAACTTCAGTCCAGAAATTAACAATCTTAGGGATGAAATTAAATTTCGATCCCTTCAAAAGAGTGGTAGTCCTATATCTTAATTTTATTTGCCCTCAAGAATCAACTCAATCGGAGTTGTGCAGCTCCCGAAAATCACAAAATACTAGACTATGTTCAGAAAATTATCCAACTTATAACCTATAACCAAATCTCTTACTTTGGTTCAATCAATCTCTTTCCATTTAATCTCCTAAAAATCATAATTCTTCATAAAATGAAATTAATTGTCTTAGGAATCCAACGCTTCAAGAATCAAATCAATCGGATGTCGGACGAAGGAATTATAAGCAAAAGATTACAAAAGGGATCGGATTAAGAACAAAGTAACGAAACTTCAAAATTGAACTTTTCAAAAATCATATCTCTCGATCCCGAACTCAGAATTTGACAAATTTAGTGTCAATAAAAAGATCAAAGGAAGCTATACAACTTCCCTGAAGTACTCAAAATAAAAATAGGTCTCAAAAGAGGTCAAAAACTCAATCAAAGATTCTGTCCAAAACAGCTTTTCCTACACGACTTCCAATTTTTAATCGCTCATAACTCTTAGCCCCGATATCGAAAAATTGCAAACTTTATATCAATGGAAAGATAAAAACATCATCTAAAACTTTCATGAAGACTACTTACTCCAATTCAGACTAAATCTATACGACGAGTGGCCTGGAAGCATAGAACACACAAATCTATACTTAATAGCATTTTCAAAACAAAGCATATCTTCAGAAATTCATATCTCTCAATCCTGACATCAAAAAATAGCAAACTTTATACCCACAAAAAGCTCTCGACAGAGGCTACAATTTTCATGTTGATCATTTTCTCGAATTTTGCCTAAATCAAAAAGTCAACTTTTTCTTCAAAAAGTCAAACTCCAATCGAACTTTGACTGATCATAACTCTCACTTCCGATATCGAAAAATATCAAACTTTATGACTACAGAAAGCTCTTGACATAAACTACAGGTTTTCAGAAGACAATTTTCTCAAATTTTGCCTCAAACAAAAAGTCAACTCTCAAGTCAAACTTTCTATCTCCAAAAGTCAACTTTCTTAATTTTTTTTTTAATTCTCTCACTTTCTTTCTTTATTTCTTGATTTTCTACTAACTTTTAATCAATTCATTCGCTTAAACTTTCATAACCCATACAAATCTCCACAATTATCAAATACATTGAAAACTCATAATTCTTTTCTCAAAATTTCCTTAAAGCATAATTTCATCTATAACATAATACTTAAACAAAACACTCATTCAATTTAATTTATTATTTCTAATTTCCAATTAAAGATCGGGGTCCAACATAAAAAGTGTAGGCCAATGGAATCCCGCTTGGAGAACCTTTGCTGCCGTCTTTTCAGAACTGAAATGGCCTCTATAAATAGATGCATGGCAGTGATTTAGGACAGCTTCTACTTCTTCACTTGATAAGCATCTTCGGATCACTCCATCACCACAATGCTTGAAAAGAAAAAGGCTCCTCCCACATATAATGTTTGAGCTCCGAAAAGAACTTCTTCTTCTGTTGGAAAGTAAATTCAGGTGGCAAGACTCCTGAAACAAGATAATTCACATAGTCAGCATACCATGGAACTTGTAATGTTGCTGTAGCAATTTTGTGTAATGAATAACACAATTCTGGCAAATCTGCACAGCAAAACAAATGCTCGTCACTGAAGGAGTCATTAATTGGTGGTTCTTCTCGAAGGGGTTCCTTCTGATCTGTAGTGAGCCTCGAGAGGTGATCTGCAACCCAATTCTTAGCTCCCTTTTTGTCACGAATCTCAAGGTTGAATTCTTGAAGGAGAAGGACCCATCTTATAAGCCTTGGTTTAGCCTCCTTTTTCGCAAGTGGATAGCGAATGGCTGCATGATCCGAGTAGACTATCACTTTCGAGCCCACGATATAAGACCTGAATTTGTCCACTGCAAAGACTACAGCTAACAATTCCTTTTCAGTCGTGGCATAATTGATTTGAGCATCATCCAATGTCTTGCTCGTATAATAGATCACATGTGCCACCTTGTTCCTTCGTTGGAGTAAAACAGCTCCCACAGCATAATCCGAAGCATCACACATGATTTCAAAGGGAAGGGACCAATCCGGGGGTTGAAAAATAGGCGGTGAGGTTAAGGCTTGCTTAATCCTGCAAAAAGCATCAAGACAAGATTGGTCGAAATTGAATGGCACATCATTGCTCAACAAATTAGTCAAAGGCTTTGCTATATGGGAAAAATCTTTGATGAAACGCCTATAAAAGCCTGCATGTCCCAAGAAACTTCTAATCTCCTTGAATGAAGTAGGTGGAGGCAGATTTGCTATCACTTCAGTTTTAGCTTTATCCACTTCTATTCCACGATTAGAGACTAAATGACCGAGGACTATCCCTTCTTGTACCATAAAATGGCACTTCTCCCAATTAAGCACTAGATTAACCTCTTCACACCTGCTCAAAACTTTTGCAAGATTGGCTAAACAAGAGTCAAATGTTAGCCCATAAACCAAAAAGTCGTCCATGAAGACTTCCATAATTTCCTCAATAAAATCTGAAAAGATCGCTGTCATGCAACGCTGAAACGTAGCTGGTGCATTACACAACCCAAATGGCATTCTTCGATATGTGAAGGTACCATAGGGGCATGTGAAAGTGGTTCTCTCTTGGTCATTAGGGTATATAGCAAAAATAATCATGTTTAGCAAGTCTTTCCAAAATTTGGTCAATGAATGGCAAAGGGAAATGGTTTTTACGGGTGGCCTTTTTCAATTTTCTGTAATCAATACACATTCGCCATCCCGTAACTGTCCTAGTTGGTATTAGGTCGTTACCTTCATTTTTCACAACTATTAGACCTCCCTTCTTGGGCACACAATGGACAGGACTTACCCAATTATCGCGTAAATGGGGTATATAATACCCATGACTAACGACTTTAAGACCTCTTGCTTGACCACGTCCTTTATGTTTGGATTTAGCTTCCTTTGATGTTCAATCACAGGTTTTGCATCATCCACTAAGTGAATTCTATGTGCGCAGAAAGACAGGTTGATTCCCTTCAGGTCTGAAATTTTGTACCCAATTGCTTGCTTATGTTCTCTAAGAACTTTTAAAAGTTTTTCGACCTGCACAGGGCTTAAAAGAGCATTAACAATGACTGGATAGGTCGAATTAGGGCCCAGAAATTCATACCTGAGATTAGGAGGCAACGGTTTCAATTCCACATTCGGAGGTTCTTCTTTGTTCGAATCAGGTGATGGTTTCAGTTCTTGCACAGGTTGCGTAGATTTTTGCACAGGTTGTGCATCGAGCATCTGCGCGAATTCAAAGACTTCTGACTCCTTGGCTGTAAATTCTGTATTACCCCCTGCAGTTGCTACAACCTTCACTAAGCAGCGTTCCAACGAATCCTTTGGATGCGATTTTCTGAATTCATCACCAACCAGCCCATCAATAAGATCCACCCTTAAACAAGAATCTTTGTCATCCATAGCCTTTGCCTTTCCCAAATTAAACTCAATTTCTTCCTCCCTTACTCTCAGAGTCATTTTTCCATTCTTGACATCGATGATCGCTCCAGCTGTGGCTAAAAAGGGTCTCCCAAGTATAATGGGTATGTTAGTGTCTTCCTCCATTTCTAGCACAACAAAGTCTACCGGGATAAAAAGACTTCCAACCTTGAGAGACACATTTTCCAATATCCCAATAGGAAATTTTATTGACCTGTCAGCTAGCTGCAATGATATGGTGGTTGGTTTAAGCTCTCCAATGTCCAATTTCTGACAGACATATAATGACAATAAGCTCACAATTGCCCCCAAATCGCATAATGCTCTCCCAATTGTCGTAGTTCCAATTTGGCAAGGTATCGAGAAACTTCCCAGATCTTGAAGCTTGGGAGGGAGTTTGTTTTGAAGAATAGCACTTGATTCCTCCGTAAGAGCCACTGTCACATATTCCTCTAGCCTTCTTTTGTTGGATAAGATTTCCTTCAAGAACTTGGCATAAGTAGGCATTTGGGTAAGGGCTTCTGTGAAGGGGATGTTAACATAGAGCTTCTTCAAAATGTCAACAAATTTTCCAAATTGCTTGTCTAGCTTAGCTCTATGAAATCTTTGAGGGAATGGGATTGGTGGCTTATATGGCGGTGGTGGTATGTATTTTTCTGGCTCAGGTGATTGTTGCACAGGCGGTGCGTCGGCTTGTACAGGTTGTGCATCCTGGCCTGTTCCTTCATATTCCTTTTCAACTTTATTCTTTTGCGCCATTGGTTCCAAAACCTTTCCACTTCTTAGTACCACTGCCTTGGTTTCTTTAGGAGCCTCTGGATGTGCTAGTAGCTTACCCTTGTCATACCTTAGTGATGCGGCTTGCTGTGCAATTTGAGTTTCAAGCATCTTATTATAGACCGTCAATTGGTCTATTCGGGTAGTAAGTTGCTAGATCAAGTATCCTTGCTTCTGCATGAAAGTTTCCATCATTGATTCAAGGTTAGACTTGGGTTTAGATGGCTGGGGTTGTTGTCTCAAGCTTGGGAAACCTGGGGGTCCACGGTTTTGTTGTTGCTGGCTCTGTTGGTAATGCTGTTGATTTTGTGGGTAATGGGTCTAGTTAGGGAAAGTTTGGGGTGGCTTGGGTTGTTGAGACCAGGAGAAATTTGGGTGGTTTCGCCATTCAGGGTTATATGTGTTTGAGAAAGCTCCACCTTGGTTCTTCTGTCCATAATTTCCTACAAAATTCATATGTTCAGCCCCAAATTCTTGCCCAATGTTTTGAAATTCTGTACCCATACTCGACCCAAAATCTTGATCCTGTAAGGCATTCACATTACTAACAGCGGCTGCAGCAAACTTGTCTACTTTCCTTGAAAGAGCTTCAAATTTCGAATTCAACAAGGTAAAGGCATCCAATTCGAAGACTCCTTGAGGTTTCTTCCCTTCTTGCTTAATCTCCTTCCGATCATTGTTCCACTGATAGTTGTTATAGGCAATTTTCTCCAATAACATGAAGGCTTCATCTTCATTCTTGTCCATTAAATCACCTCCAGCCGCAGCATCGATTGTACTTCGCATAACCGGAGAAACTCCGTTATAGAATATTTGAACAATCATCCACTTCGGGACACCGTGATGTGGACATTTACGTTGAAGCTCCTTGTACCTCTCCTTTGCTTCGTACAACGACTCATCTTCTTTGGGCTGAAATGAGGTAAGCTCATTTCTAAGCTTTGTTGTCTTCCTGGGTGGAAAATACTGAGCCATAAAAGCCCTGGACAACTCTTGCCAATTGTTGATCGAACCAGGTGGTAATGAATGGAGCCAATCCTTAGCTCGATCTCTCACAGAAAAAGGAAACAATCGAAGCCTTATAGCATCCTCAGGTACCCCGTTTTGCTTCAGCATTTCACAAATCTCCAAAAATTGTTGCAGGTGAACATGTGGATTTTCTGTTGGGTGCCCTCCGAACTAATTCTGCTGCACTTTTGTACAAGGCCAGGTTTTAACTCAAAATTATTTGCTTGCACAGGAGACTTTGCAATACTTGGGCGAAATTCTCCAAAATTTGGGACTACGTGGTCCCTCGTAGTTCTCAAATTTTGTTCGGCCATTTCCGATTCGACCGCCTCTCCTGTTGGAAAAATTGTAGTAAGTTCAGGTTCGATCTGGCGTTCCTGCGTAGACTGTGCGTTAAATGCGCTTGCCCGTGCCTTCCTAGCTTTTGCTTCCTTCCTTAGTGCCTTAGCTGTCTTCTCAATTTTAGAATCAAATAATAATTCTTCAGCACTAATGGATTTTCGTATAGACTAAGTATAACACAGCAAGATCAAACGCAAGGTACAAAAAACGCAAAATAAGAAGTAAACAGTGAAGAGAACAAATAAAACAAAAATTAATGCTAACAAAAGCTATTAACACAAAATAAGAAAAGAAAAGAAAAACAAAAATGTCCAATTTAACCAAACAATCAGTCGCCTAACATTACTAAGGGACTATTCCTCGGCAACGGCGCCAAGAAACTTGATGTAGTTCTGCAAGTTCATGGGTCTCAAGTAGTACAGTATAATATCGTCCCACAGGGAGTAATTGTGTAAGTACTAGGCTTGGATCACTCAATTAATTGGACTAGAGTTTTTTTGTAAAAATGGGGAATTAAATTAAGAAATTTAACTAGCAAAAATAGCAAAATCAAAGTTAAAGAAAATTGCGAATATTTCTAGGGGTTTTTCCTGATGGAATGTGGTAAGCTTCAAGGATGGTTCCACTTTTAGCGCTTTCTATGGACTTTACCTGGATTAATTTATTAGGTGAAGTTTTGGTTGATAGAAGGTTGAGCCTAGAATTTCTTATATCCTTTTTCAAGGTATCAAAGGAGTATTACGTAATTAATCCTAGTCTACTATCATAGCTTAGCAATCAAGCATAATCCATTAAGTTCTTTGCTAACCTGGTTTTCTCTCATAAATTCAGTTTATGTCTAAATCTGAAATTTTTAAGTTCTCTATTTGGAGTTCCGTTATTAATTTTCACCTATCGGTTCTTCAATTAACAACTAATGTCAAGTAATGGTTGGCCAAACACAATACCAGAAAAATTAATTTCAAAACAGAGAAATCAAAACCAAAAATCCATACAAATAAATCAACCGATATTTAATCCATAAAAATAGCTAAAAGCTTCAGCCCAACCTTGAAGCTTCGTGGAAACTACTCACTTATGATATAATGAAAACCACAATTAAAGTCAATAACCAACATCAGGAGAAATCAGATAATAAATTAGAGATGAATGAGTTTTCGATTCTCCCTCTGATGCGTGTATACGTTGTGTGGGTCTGCTCCTGAAACTCTCGTCTCTAGCTGTTGCGTCCCTCCTCTACTTACCAACTCCACCAGCTACTCCAATCATTTGTTGCCAACAGCCCCTTCGATGCTTGGTGGAAAGAGTCTTCTTTTTTTTGTGAGTAAAAAGAAAAGAATGTAGCGTGAGTGGAGTTTTATCAATGTAGAGTAACGTTTAAGAGCTCTTCTCCCTGGTGTAACGTTGATAGCCTTCCTTATTTGTATAAAATTGAGAGCTCCCAATAGTGTAACGTTCAACTCCTCTTGGTGTCTTGCAGTCTATAACGTTGGTGCTTGGTTGTAGAGTAACGTTGAAAGCTCCCCTTCTAATGTGTGTCTAACGATGTGCGTGGAGAGTTCCCAATATCAGTGAGTGCTGGAGAGTTCTTTATGAGTGAAAAATGGAGACCCCCTTAATGTGCGTGAAAATGGAGAGTTCCCCCTTTGTAACGTGAAACACTAAATATGGAGTGAGTGCTTGGTGGAGCCCTCCCTCCTTTGGTGTAATGTGAGTGCCCCATGTCCCTTTCCAACAGCTGTCTCTTTGTTGATTTTTAATTTGCTCCTAGCTCACGTAAGTCTTCTCTTTTTTTTTTTCTATGTAGCGTGATTTCAGTTGTCTTCCTTGTAGCCTCCTGGAGCTTGCGTGATTTTTCTTTTGTCCTCAACTGCATGCGTCGGTCAACTAAGGTGGAGTGCATGTATTGTCTGCTGTTCACGCCTCCAACTAGCTTCTCCATAGTTGCGAGTAGCCTCCCTATATTTTTGTTGTTTTCTTTTTTTTGGTGTGTCACGTAGTGGGTCTTTGGAGCTGTCTTCTTTCTAGTGCATGTGTCATCCTCGTGGTCCCTTGGATGAGCCCCCTAGCAATTTTTCTTTGCTGTCACGTTAAGAGCTTATTTCCTTGTGTAAAGTTGAGAGCCCCCACCAGCTACCAACGTCTCCCACTGCATGCTTCAGCTGTCTTCATTTACTTTTTTTTTTTAATTTTCTCCTTTGTCCACGCCTCTCCTTTGCATGCGTGGTGGTCCCTCTTTTGGTATTCTTTTGTTGTGCTGTCAACTGCCTTTGGCTTTATGTCTTCTCTTCAACGTTTTCAACTCTCTTGTGCGTGCTTCAAGCCTTCAATTGTAGCGTGAATTTCGTTTTCTCTTTTTCTGTCGACATGATGCTTCTATGCTTCCTATGCGATTTTGCCTTGGACTGTTGTGGTCCTAAAATTAAGCGCATTTCCTACCAATTAAACAGAACAATTATAAATGCAAAATCAGGCAAACCAAGCTATTTAGCAAGAAAAATATATATATAACCCAATAATTAATTCAAAAATTAAGGAAAAATGTCATTCATTCTGATGATAAAAATGCCTTCAACAACTGGTTTACCTTGAACATGATCAGGATCTGGTTCATCAACTTGATCTGTCTGATGTGTAGAAGACATCTGTGAAGGACCTGAACTACCAATCTCTTGTAAGTGCAAGTCAACTTGTACATGGGGTAAGTCGACTTACACGTATTCAGTACCGATAAGTCGACTTGTACATGGGGTAAGTCGACTTATGCAAGGACGATCTTGTTTATATTGCGGCCCTAAAGGCAATCCCTTTAGCGCTTTTGTTCAAAGTCGTGTGCGACTTTATGAATAAATAAAGAAAGGCATATTTCATTAATTTGATGTTCATGAACATTGTTTATGAATTGATATGGATCTTTAATCGAATTAATGAAGTCCATGATATATGACATAGCATGAAGGAAATTATGATGCGATCATACTACTGAGATTCCTATCATGTGCAATTATGTCAATATCTAAATTATCCCTAGTCATAGGATTAACGAGACTGAATATCGTTAATCCGGATAGACTAGCACATGTCATATTCCTTGATTGGATCAAGCAGTGGATCTCAGAAACTGTAAATATTGAGATATTTAGATTTGATATGTGGATGCTTACTAAGGTAGTAAGTACATTGGATGACTGTCATGAGATCATCACATGGATATTCTATTTAATTGTCGCGATAATCTCATCATAGCAATGGTGCAAGTATCCTTAGACTTGAGGTACTCAAGGATATCTTGATAATTGATTACGTGCTTTGACTCCATTCCTTGTTGCCTTTCAAAGGTCGCCATAGGGTGGTGCTTGGGTGCGACTTGAGGTATTCAAGGTAATTGAGTAGCCAATAGAGAATTCACCACTTCAAATAGCGTAAGAGATACCACGCCTCTTGTCGGGATCATTACTTGAAGTCTTCACCGAAGATAACTATGTCATGAAGAGTGTCTTCATGGACATATAAAGTAATGAGTCCCGGCGGGAACTAATATCACTGGGCTAGACTCACTAGTGAGAGTTGACACTTTGTCCATACTCAGAACCAAGTGGGTATAGGATGGTGAAAGGACGAATTGCACGGTAATTGTCTATGGAAGGGTTCGTGATCTGGTTCGTGATGAACTCATCAAACCGATTAATTTACGGTCAATTGGGGGTCATGATGTGTTGCTAGACGCCGCTCATGACTTGCTCAGATTAATTGTTAATCTAAGTGGCCAACATAACCGGAACCTAAAGGGTCGACGATAAGAGTGTTTCAGAGAATCAGTAAAATAGTATTGGATAGAGTTCCAATTAATGGAGAGCATTAGGATTAAATGGATCCCAATGGGATTGGGATATGTCCCGATGAGATCGCGACATCGATATTGCTAAGAAAGGTTTCCGGAGCTTTTTCAGCACCGGGGCCCGGTAGGCCGGTAGGACCGACCCCAGTTGGGCTGGACCTTAGCAATTATATATTAATTGATTAATTAAATAAATAATTAATTAATTAATATATAAATTTATTGGTATGTGTCGTTGGAAAATGAGAGAGGAGAGGAGATAAGCCTTTGACAAGTCAAACTTCATTAGTTTATTAACTTAAATCATGAAAGGTTATAAGGCTTTCCACTTGGCAACCATCTGATGGTTCCTTGGTTGAGTCATTTAATAGTTAAAGACTTAATGAATAAGGAACTAGAGAGTGAAGGTCGTCGGTTTCAAAAATGGGAAGAAGAATAGCTTAAATAAAAAAGTTATTAGAAATGGTTTCATGTCTTCTTCCTATTAAGCACCGTCGACTCTTCTCTTCTCCATGTAAGCCTCTTATGGACTCTTTAATAGTTAAAGATATAAATAAGGAGATGGCTTAGTGGATAGATGATGGCCGATGATGGTTCGTGGGTTTGAGAAAGGAAGAGCAAATCTTAAGTGTTAAGGTACTTTGAAAGGGTTTTAAAGTGTTCCTTTTTCAACACCAACGATTTCTCTCTTCTCCAAGCTAAGTTCCAACGTCAATCTTAAGCTCTCCAAGGACAAAGGTAAGCTCTAGCAGGCTTTAATTTGTTCTAGCTATTCCCGGGTCAAAGGGGTTTGTCCCGGTTAGGTTTTCTGATCTCTGCGTGGATACCTTTAGAGACAGTCTCTATTGGCTGTTTAGGTTTGAGTTTGCATACAGACACATGGATCCTGGCTTTGGGAAGGTCCTGGTAACAAAAATTTTTGTTTTCCGCACCTGGTACATGTTATGTACCTCCCGGGATTTTCCTACAGTGGTATCAGAGCCACTTGTGTCGTGTATGAAGCTAAAACCCTAGCTAGATTAGAAACCCTAATTGAATTTGACGTTGATGCATGTTTGCTGTTTGAATTTCGATTCTATATAGAGATATATTTTTTGAAATTTTCCAGCCCAGAATTGTTCATAACATGTTATAGAATATGTCTGTGAAAGATGAGAATTTATCAATTTGATTTGATATAGTTTTGCTAATTTATTCTCTAAAGTTTCGGATGCTGTCTTGTTGAACGTTTCTGAAACAGGTATGCTTATAAATGCGAGAATAAATTCTAGAAAAATATTTTTTCGGATTGGTTTTCACCCTGATCTACCTAAGATATTTGTGAATATCTATGTGTATGGAAAAATGTTTTCAAGGTGATTTACTATTTATTTCCGAATTTATTGCATACTGTTGGGAATAACTGTGTTGGTGAACACAGATTTTGAATCGGTTTTGTTGCTTAGGTTGACTCAGTTTTTGATGGATAAAAATCCTGAAAAAATTCATGAAGCATGTTCTGAACATTTAGTAACTTATGTAATTTTATCAGAATTTATTGAAATTGTTTCAATGATCATTTCGAGCAAAATGCAGAACTTGGCAGTTTTGTGAAACTTGCTGGGACTGTTTTGCTTGGCATAATTGAATGTGCATTTTTCAGTTCCAATGCCTTGGACCATTTTTAATGTGATTGAAAATGTGTTATCTTGATGTTGTATGCTTGCCAAACTGAATTGCTTGCAATTGGTTTTCCAAGAATTTTCGGATGTCGAATAGGTCACAATAGCGTCTCGTTAGTGTATTTCATTATCTTGTTTGTTTTGGCCGTCATAATTTTTGTGGCTTGTGCCGAAGTGTAACATCCCCTCTCCTATAGGAAAGGGTATTTTAGTAATTGGGACGGGTTCGGGATATTAAATTATATCTCGGCATGCGCATACAACATATAGCCTCTATGATTAATGATTGGTTGCACATGCACATAGTATACATGCATTCATGACATTTTCCGGCTTAGGTTTTAAATTGAACTTCTGTGTGAAATTAATGGAGAAATTGAGTTTGAAAAATTATTTGGACTGCACCATAAATTGTTTTACATTTTTAGGGATTTTAGGAATTTTCTGGATTTTTCCGAGACAATTCTTGATCAAAAATCGCCAATTGGCGAACCGGCCGATTCTCGGTAGCAAAAATCGCTACCCACTGGTACTGTAATATTGGGTATTTTATTTTGGGACTGAAAGTAGGGTCATTAGAGTTAAATGGAGTAAAAGTTTAGACTGGATTAAATAAGTCATATTTTGACTTTTCTTTACATGTAGAACCAATCATATTTAGACACTAAAAAGGTGACATGAAATGCTTCTTCATCATTGTTCTCGGATATGTGTTTAAAGGAAAGGAGAAGATTGATTGTTTAGGCTTTGTAATGGCTCATCCGAAACACACTTCACCTTTACAAATTCCATCGAAAATTTTGCTCCTTTTCTCATTTTCTCCATAACTTTAAGCTATTATCTCTTACTCCCATCAAAGCTAGAAGATGAGTTTGGTACATGCTTGGGAAGGGAAGGAGGTTGGTTCTTTGATGTAGAAGTTAGAAGTTAGAAGTTGAAGCTTGAAAGAGGTTTTGTATTAGGTAAGTTTTCTTTTAAGGTTTGAGTTTTAAATGAGATTTGAATATGGAATTAAATGCCATAATAGTGAGGAGTGATTAATAAAAGGGTTTAAAGCATGTATTAGGTTCATGTAGGCATTAAAGTAATGACTAATATGGTTGGAAGAAATGGGTTTAAGGCTAGGTGATGTTGAGTGGAAAGTAGTGATATGGTTAGATTTTGAATTGAATAAGGATAATTATTTGAGTATTTGAATTGAGGAATTTAATGCTGCCAATTTTTCAGTGTTAGCCCTAGTATATGTATGATTGTATTCATATTTAATTTGTATTTATTTTGATGTCTAGTGATGTGAAAAAGGCATTGGAAGTGGTTCAACTAAGGTTAACCTTAAATCTGGAAAATTGGAATTATAATTGATGTTACTGTTTTATTCATAATTTATTGTGTAGTAATGCAAATGAGGTAAGGTTAGTGGCCACTGAAACTTTGGGATGTTGGCTTCAATTTAGTGTGAAATAGGTGTTGTTGAATTTCAATGATAGAAGGGTGAATTTTTGCATGGAAAGTTACTGTTCCATTGCCTGTGAACAGTAACCGCAACCATGACATCTGAGTTTTGCTGATTTTTCTGAATTAATTGAGATGGAATTAGGGAAAATGGTCTTCATGGAAGTTTTAGCATATTGAATTATCTTTCCATTTCTACTGATCTTGCTATTTTTAGAATTTTATATTGGGAGATATGAATTGATTACTAATGACTGGTTTTGAGCATTTTGGATGAAACCTAGCTTAAGTGTGATTTTGTGAGTTTACTGATTGGAGGCAATTTTAACATTTTATGTGGCCTGAATTGGTGTGAGTGAGCTTCTGAAAAGTTGTAGAGGAATAGATTACCTTGAAAATGATATATGGTGTGTAATTTATAGAAGTCAGAATTGGGAGTTATGATTTTCAAAAAACTGATCCTACATTAGGTTATGAAAGGCTGATCATAACAGTAACTTCCATAACAGTTTTGAAATTGTTAGAGATCGAATTGGATGATGAGTGCTTAATGAAAAATGAGGTTTGAGATGTTATCTTTACAGGGATATAAAGTTCTGATTTTATTGACTTGTGTACAGGAAGTTATGCGTGTTATAAGGTTACTGCCCAAATTGGAGGATTTCAGGGACAGTAACATTAGGTGAATTAATTGACTAGTTTAGAAATAGAATTTGATTTTGGATTGTTCATGAAAGTTGTTGAGGACATTGTGAACTTATTGACCATATTTTTGTGGTAATTGATTTCTGAAGAATCAGTGAGTTATGAAATTGTCAATGTACTGCCCTGTGTTAATGGGAATTGACTAGGCAGAAGGTTTGATGGGATATTTGACACCCTTAGAGTTGGAATTGATTTTTATGGTCTTCTTGAGAATTGTAGAGCTTTTCATAAGCTTTTCAACAAGCTATAGTTTGTATTTTTCTGAATTGTGTGCTAAGAATTATAGAGGTTGGAACTTTGGGTTGAAAACTGGAAAAAAGGGCAAGGAAGGCACATATACATATATATTATTATTTTTGTTATTATTTGGCATTAAGTGACCCGATTGTTTCTTTTGTCAATTTCTTTTCCGTCTAACGTCCGATTGACCTGATTCTTAAGGCATCGGATTTATTGAATATTTAATTTCATTTTCTGAGAGATTCGGGATTTTTAGACGGGAATTTGACGTAGCCCCTATTGACGGAATATGTAAACACTGTTTTATTTAATTGGGGACCTATAGAGGTCTGAATTGCGCACCGTCAGCGCCTATGGGTTCCTAATTTTTGATAGAATTTTATTATGGGCAAATATTGGATTAGGGCCGGGATTGCCATGAACATGCATTATACACATTTTACTGATTTCATGTGCATTGTTTAGTCATTTATACCAATGGTAATGGTTATTCATTTAACTTGCTATAGAGGCTCAAGTGGACCGTCGTTCCACGGACTTGGCAGAGACTTCCCGGCACTAGCGTGGAAGTTATTTGGTGAGTAACCTAGTTGGTTATTCCAATCTATGTGTTTACTGTGATTGATTGCCCTACGGGGATTATATGATTATATGTGGCTCCATTGACTGTGAAATTAAGTATCAGGCAATTGTTAATTGGATTAATTGGACTGTATATTTGAACTGTGAACTATCATGTTTACTGCTACGGAGCTTATGCATTCATGCACAAATGCATCACACTGCTAAAAGGAAAATTGTGAACCGAGACGCCACTGTACTGAACCGAGCCTAGAGCTCGATATACTGAACCGAGCCTCGAGCTCGACGGGAGATAATTCTCCCCAGACGCGTCTATACTGATCACTGTTATGCGCTCGGTCACAATACTGAAATGAACTGGAAAAGAGTCACATGTGCATTGCATATTGGACTGAATATTTGGCAATGTTTTGACTGGTTCTTCATACACTGTTCTGTGATCTGTATACTGTATAAGTGTACTGTGATCGTTTCAATCGTGTGTTTTGTATAATTATTGAATGAGTACTGTATCATGCTTATGTGATGCATGAATTGGGAGAACCATCGATGATGGTTTCTCATTGAGTTCGCAAACTCATCCAAAATTGCAATCTATTTTTCAGGCCTAAGTGTAGACAGATAGCTCCCTCGGACCGTAGAGTAGTATATATCGTGGATTGGCGAGAGAAGTGATGGCTCAAAGGTCGGTCAGCTGGGCTTTCTTTTGGAGACCTATAGTTAGATCTGTCTTTTGTACATTACAGTATGTCATTTAGTGAGTAGTGTTTTGGAACATGTGTAAACTAAACATATTGACAGTTTGTAAATTACTGAACTTTGAGTGAATGAATTGGAATCTAATTTGGTTTTTAAAAAGTGGTCAATTTCTTATTACTGTCTTATGATTGTGATGCCATGAGGAGTGTAGTGGTTGTTGTCGGTAGTGGTCTCTTGTCGTAGGATATGTATCGGAATGACCTACGGGCGTTCCGGTGGATACCCTATGGTAAGGGGGCGCTACACGAAGTGATTTTGATAACGTATAGACTAGCTAGAGATGCTTAGGGTGATAATTTGGTGTTCCTAAATTGTTTGGATAACTATGAGTAATGACTCGTTTTCAAGCTTTTCATGTATGGTTTGACCATATAAGGCAATCATGATACAATGAAGTGTTCATTGGTACATCAAATGAACAGATATTACCTTACATAAATTGGTATTGTGAATTGGGATTGCATGGATTGAGGAATTAGCCGATTAGAGATAATAGCAAATCACAGGGTAAGTCGACTTATTGTGGAATAAGGCGACTTGATTGTACAAGGAGATAAGTCGACTTGTGCTTGTACATGTGCAAAAGTCGACTTGTGTAGATACAAGTCTACTTATGCGTGGGCAGGAGCATAAGTTGACTTCCATTCCTGGTAAGTCGACTTGTGTGTTGAGTAACTGGACTTGTAGGTCCTGTAACTCGACTTAAACATGCTAAGGTGGGATGATGGATGATTCTAAGGATAGATTCAATGTGATTGATGACACCTAAATCATTCCATATAGTCCTGATGACTATAATCCCAGAGCTTGGATGAGACCAGATTTTTAAATCCCTCCTCGGAATATGAAAACTAACGCCTTCCATTAATATGGCAAGAACCAGAGTTCTTATAGGGTTGGGTTGTTGGGTAAACCCAAGCTCGCTCTATACGAATATGTTCGAACCATGAAAATGTGATTTTTGGATTAATGGGTCGGTTTTCCTAGAAGCGTTGATTTGTTAAGCTAACCTCAAGGTCAACGTGGACAGAGGCGAAATTGGGTAGCATACATCAGATGTATGCGCGTTAAGTGTTGATAACCCAATGTATGTGCCACATCAACTGTTGATAGCACTGGGCGATAGTTGTATCTAAGATGTAATTGGTATGTCTGATACCTCCCGAGACTTAAGGTGGCTTGTTGGACAAACCCAAGGTCATTCTCAAAGTTGGTTATCGATGATACAATTGGTATGCCCAATACCTACCGATTGACCTAACGTGTGGCTTGTTGGGTAAACCCAAGGTCATTCTTAGCAATGTCGGATATCGACTCACTAGGACATTCTGTCATAATTTTCTTTGGATTCGTAAAGAGGGTTATGGATTCATAGAAACTAGTGGGAACCATATGCATGTCATGTAAGTCCTTATGATCATGCAGGCATTTCTACTCTAACATTCCTTCTCTCTATCGCGTTTAGGTTGAAGACGTTTTTCAGTGTGATTTTACGCTCACCCTTCTGGACTTAATTTTCTCAATTGGCTGAGAAATCTGAGAATTGTTCTCAGATCTGAGGAACAGGACTATGTCCTGGATATTCCACTTGCTGTTGATGTTTCTGATAGAGATCAGAAAGTAGGAAGTACAGCCAAAAGAAAACCAAAGAATTTCCCCAAAAGGATATTGCTTCCATTGTGCCAAGACTGGCCACTGGAGGCGAAACTGTAAAATCTATCTGGAGTTCCTGAAGCAGAAGAAGGCATCAGATGCCTCAACTCCTTCAGATATGTTTGTCATTGAGGTGAATACTGTTTCTGATCAAAACATATGAGTATGTGATACCGGATGTGGCTCACGCATATGCAATGATATGCAGGGCCTCAGGGACAATAGAAAGCTCATAAAGGGAGAACTTGACCTTCGTGTAGGTAATAAAGCAAGTGTTGCTACATTGGCCTTAGACACTTATGTCTTATCACTCCCTAGTGGGCTTGTATTCAAATTGGATGATTGTCATTTTGTACCTGTTTTAACAAAGAACATATTGTCTGTTTCTTGTTTAGATAGAGCTGGTTTCCATTGAACTTTTGGTAGCAATAGTTGTTCTATTAGTTCGAATGGAATGCTCTATGGTACTGGTACATTATGCAACAGAATTGACATATTAGATATGTTACATCCAATTATGAATGTCAATGACTCGAAAAGACATAATCGAGATAATTTAAACTCAACTTAATTATGGCATTGTCGCCTTGGCCATATAAATGAGAGACACATCGCTAAGCTCCAAGAGTGGATGTTTAGGGTCATTTGATTATGAATCATATGACACATGTGAATCTTGTTTATTAGGCAAGATGACTAAGTTACCTTTTAAGGGAAAGGGTGAACGAGTGACTGGAGTATTAGACCTAATACATTGAGATGTATATGGTCCGATGTCCATCCATGCCAGAAGTGGTTGTTTTACTTCATTGCCTTTATCGCTGAGTGTTCTCGATATCGGTACTTGTATCTGATGAGATACAAATCTGAAGCATTTGAAAAGTTCAAACCAATTCAGAAATGAAGTAGAAAACCAACTTGGTAAAAGTATCAAAACGTTACGATCCGATCGTAGTGGGGAATACTTAAACCAACAGGTTTTGGGTTATCTCAGAGATAATGAGATTTTAGCTCAGTGAACTCCACCTTTTACGCCTGGCTGAAAGGAGAAATCGAACCTTGTTAGACATGGTGCGATTCAGGATAGGTTTTGCACAGTTTTGAGGGTATGTGCTCGAGACAGCTGTTTACTTGCTAAACAGAGTTCCATCAAAGACAGTTGATGTTACTCCATATAAGATGTGGACTAACAGAAATCCCTGTCTTTCTCATCTGAAAGTTTGGGGTTGTCCTGCTTATATGAAGCGGACACAGTCAGATACATTTGATGTAAAAGCTGACAAGTGTTTGTTCGTAGGATATCATGGGATATCTGTAGCATCCCACTCCCACGAGACCCGAACCCGATATCGACGGTGCTATCCGAGCCCGCGACCCGCGAGGGTGGTATGCTAGAGCAGTCAATGCAGTTTAAAACTCGGTAATATTTTTATTTTTATTTTTTTTTTGAAAACCAATTTAGTGCGCGCATACATTTTCAATCAAAATATTCTTTCAAGACTATATTACAAATCAATTGGGCCCTTAACAATAACAGACAAATCAGCGAAATACAATTTATACATAATTCCAAATGATACAAATGCGACGTGAACTAATCCCGACTTCAAACACCGACTCTCTTGTAGTAATCATACTCCCGCCTCACTAACGGGTACTCTTCAATTCTGAAAATAGTTGCAATGTTGGGTGAGTTTGCGAACTCGGTGAGAAACCATCATCGATGGTTCACTCAACTCATGCATAGTCAATCAGTATACCAGTTATCATACATGATCACAATTCATAAATCATAAAAGCAATACAATCCACATTTAATCATACCATTATGCAATGCACATGAGACCCTTTCCATTTTATTACGTTGTTGTGACCGCTGCGCTGGCTTCCCGATGGCGGGCACATTGCGTTGAGCCGATGGCTCGAAAATATTGGGCTTGAAGCCACGATACATTGAGCTTGAGGCTCAATACGTTGGACCAGAGGTCTGTCGTTGAGTGAAAGCTCTCATATACGTTAGGCGTGATATGCCCCGATCACGGTGGTCTCCGTCCTCGCTTTTATCGATCATGTCCTTATGCATGAATGCATATGTTCCAATTTCCATTTACAGTTATTTCTATCACTTACATTCAATGCCATTTCCTATTTCTTCGACCTTCGTCCGCATTTCAATCATATATTTTTCCAATTTATTGCATCATACCATATCGCATTTAAAAGTCACATCCAATGTATTGAAACAGACAACTAACACTTCAATATCAATTTCCCATTTCCTCGGACCTTTGGTCTGAGATCTCCAATATAAACATTCACACACGGTTACACACAAGTAGCACTTCGTTATCTCATTCCAAATATTTCAGACACCTTTGGTCCGAAATCAATCAAAATTAAACACACATAAACCTTCCATTATCTCCACATGGCATAATTGCAAAATCTTAAACATATTAAGGTTGAGGAACCAACTAGGTTACTCACCTGTACTTCCGAGCTAATGTCGGGAAGTCTTTGCAATGTCGGTAGGTCGACGCTCCAATTGTGCCTCTATAATAAGCAGAGAAGTAACTGACCATTAATTTTCCAATTCGAACTAGTAATAATGCACATGTATGTGTATAATGCATGTTCATGAGATTCCTGCCCTAATCCAGTATTTTCTATCAGAAAATCCGTTTAAAAATAAGAAATTGCTTGGCCGACGGCGCTCAATTTGGACCTCTATAGGTCCCCAATTAAATAAAACAGTAAGTAAAGGCTCCGTTACCCGGGCCCACGTCAATTTCCCGTCCAGAAATTCCCAATTTCTTACAAAATGAAATTCAATATTTTACAAATCCGATGCCTCTAGAATCAGGTCAATCGGACGCCGGACGGAAAAGAAATTGACAAAAGAAACCAAAAATCAAATTAACCAATTAATATCTCTATATATATATAACCCTTATTCCCTTCTTTATTTTCCTGATTTCAAGCCAACTTTCAACACCAATAAATCCTAGCACACAACTCAGAAAAATACAAATCATACCTTGTTGGAAAGATCATGAAACCCTCTACAATTCTCATGAAGACCATGAAAATCAATTTCACCCCTAAAGGTGTCAAAAATCCAATCACACCAACTGCCTACACAAAACCTATCACAACAGGACAGTACCTTACCAATTCCATAACTCACTGATTCTTTAGTTAAAAATTACCACACAAATATGAGCAATCAGTTCACAATGTTATCTACAACTCTTATGAACAACCCAACATAAAATTCTATTGTTAACTATATCAAACAATTCCATAAACAATCTGTCTTCTGAAATCAACCAATCTGGACAGTAATTTTCCATTCAACATATCTCATAGCACAAATGTCACAAAAATCACAACCTTATGTTCCTGAAAAGATAAGATCCCAAACTTCAATGTTCATGAAGAACTCAAACTCCAATTCGATTTCTAACATTTTCAAATCTGTTATGCAAGTTTCTGACCTAACCAGCACTTAACATCACAATGTAGGTTCAGATTTTGAAATTCCATATCTCCCACATCTGACTTCCAAACATTATAAGCCATATATCATTTTCAAAATCAATCTGTCATCTAGAACTCTTCAGTACAATTCAAACTCCAATTCAATTCACAAAAATTACTAAAATTCTTCCAAGTCCGAATGTGCACTAAATGTGCCAATTCAACTAGGTTTCAGTCAAGGCATAAAAACAGTCATTAGAAATCAGTTCATATCTCCCAATATACAACTCGAAAATTAACAAGATCAGTGGTAATGGAAAGCTAACTCAATAGGCTACAACTTTCATGAAGACCATTTTCCTAATCCCATACCAATTAATTTAGAAAAATTAGCAAAACTCATTTGACATATTTGCGGGTACTGTTCCCAGACCCAGAAACAGAAACTTTCCATGCCAATTTTCGACCTTCTAACATTAAAATTTACCAACACCTATTTCACACTAAAATGAAGCCAACATCCCAAAGTTTACTTGGGCACAAACCTCACCTCATTTGCTCACCTATACAATTAATTATGAACAAAACAGTACCATAGGTTCAAAACTCAATTTCCAGCTTTCAACATTAACCTATCTTCTATCACTTCCAACATCCCTAACACATCACTAAGCATCAAATTATACCTCTAATTCAACTACAAACTAATCACAACATTCACTTATATAATTTACCAAACTTTGGCAGCACATATCTACCCAATTATCATACTTGTTTCCTTTCATTTAAGCTAACAAACTCAATCCAAAACCAAGCCAAAACTCACTTAAAACTATAATCATTCATTCATCCATATATAAGCACATAATGAAACCCATTCTAACCTACCCTTCTTATGCTCAAGTACACATATAAATAGTCTCCATGCATGCTTTTAAACTATCAAAAGAAGGAAAACAAATACAACTCTTACCTTAATCATGCAAACTCTCCAATGCTCCAAACCCCTTTTCAACTCTCCACACTTCCTAACTTAACACCTCACCTCGACCTTCACAAGCATCACAAGAAGTCTCCTCAATTCAAGGCTTCAACTTGGATTGGTTGAGAGTAAAGGAGACAAGCAAGTAGCTAAGAAGAGTGGAAGGAAAAGAGACCATCGAAGGGAAGAGCATACACCAACTTTGAAACATGATAAGAACAAACCAATTTTGTATTATTTCAAGGAGAGTCGATGACACACAAACTCAAGCACACTTGGCCTTTTAAAATGCTTTATTGACTTCCAACATGAAGAGTTCAGATGGGATATGTATCGAGACAAAGTTACTTGATTAAAAAGACCACTTGGCATTTTAAAATTGGAATAAGACAAAACTCATACAATCCTTATTAATTTTGTGCTAATCCCAATTAATCACTAATCATGGCTTTAAAATAATTATTAACATTGTTTATCCACTAATCTCATGCCATTAGACAATCCTATTCAGTGCAATACGGCTCACTCGATCGGTCGGTTGAATTTTCCTATCCGGAAAGAACCTGAAAAATTCGAGAAAATTCTATAAATCTCCAAAATGGAAAACACTTTATAAGCGCTCCAAATAATTTTTCAAACACGAAAACTACATTTTCCAAACAAAAACACCTTTAGGCCATATACTGGCGTTTTTGCGGTTTGGGAATTTTCTCCTAAAATTCCAGAAAAATTCTGAAAATCCCATAAAATATAAAACAATTTTGGCGACCAATAAGTTTTCAAATACAAGTATCCCCAAAATTTCACAAAGATCTCCATTTGAAACCCAAGCCGAAATGTCATGAATGCATGTACAAATATTTCATGTGCACGATTGCTCTTGTAGCAATCCTATTAGACATGAGCAATCTATGCAATCCCAATCTATCCCATCCTATGCCAATTTTATCATTTTACCTTTCAGTGGGGGTGGGATGTTACAATTCCCCCTCCTTAAAAAAAAAATTTCGTCCTCGAAATTCTCAATCAACGGTTCAGTATGACAGTAATCATATGTTTCTACATGTCCCATACACTTTTACATTCCATAATTCATTTTCCGAAAGGCACAAGAACCATATTCATCGCTTGTTCCATCACTTATTTGGCTAATTCCTTATCACCTGTCACGGTAAATAGACTCCACAAGACTGTCAGTTGGCGATCTCACTTTGTTAACTAGCTCATTTACCATTTTCAGATTAGCTATACCCTTTTGTTCCGATGCTATCATTCATTTCCTTATTTCCAACCCGCTCACTTATCACGCTTTTATTCATCCGATCTAGATTACTAATATTATCTTATTCTCACTACCATCCAATACCTTTTGCCCCAGTAATATACAGACTAATTCATATTCCATTGAGTACATCTGTTCAAGGTGTTACTTACAATAACATCATTTATCTTGTCCTTGTCCCTTCACTTTCCTTTTGATACTAAGACAATGACACTTAGCTCCATTTTGATAAAACCAAAGTTTAATTTACCTCATCGGTCATTCTTTATAGTCTATTGACTTTACTGCTCAACTTCAACTCTCCTTAGACAATTCATTGTTCTATGGTATTCATACACTCTATTCGAATATGTACTTACGCTTAATTCATTTTTCCGATCCGGTTTTACCTCCACTAACCCATTCAATTTTCCTAAGTTACTTTCCTTTGTCTCTCATCACGGCCTCAAATCCATATTGGTCTTTGACTCCGTTAAGCATTGTGCGGTGTAGCGAAGATTTCCTACAAGAAATCGTAACTCTATAACATGGTTATAACCCTATGAAACCTAAACCACTTACGATTGTGCCTGTTGACCATTCAAATCTATAAACAATTTCACTTTTCACATATGATTACTAGAATGTCTAACTTTGACTATTCACTTTCTTATTCACTTTTTTTGTTCTAGCACTTTTATCTGCACACATACCTTTTCTTTGAATCATTCGATATTGTAATTCGATTTGACTTGCATATTTACTACTTAAACTCCTTCACTCTTAACCATTCTTACCCTTATCCAAGATCCCCATTTTCCGTAAACACCGCACACTTACCCATTATCTACTTTAAGTTTAGTGGTAAAATTTTCTGCTTATTTCAAAATTGTCAATATAATAATCATTTATGCCCATCTTTTCCTCGAATTAACACAATGTATCCTTATAGGAATCTAAAGTCTCCAATACCTTTTTATCAACGTCGGCTCAATTTATCTTAATCATTATCACTATAATGATCATGGCTACCTCTAAACACATTTACATTTAATAGAGTCTCCAATTTTTTTCCAAACAATATATTTCAATCACTAGTCACAAAGCAGTCCATGCGATTATACTTGTCCCTATGCACACAAAATCACTTCACACAATTTCATCGATCAGATCATAACATTTATCGGAACATTTCTATACAGATTGCCAAGTCTCCAGTTGAGCGATACAATCAATACTCAATTTATAAATTTTTTCCAAATGTCTCCTTTTACAATTATTAATCTTATAACTCATACGCTTTTCCTCCAATATTTTGAGCTTTGCTTTTCTCGGATGTATCCAAATATAACCAATCCTAAGTAACTCCAAATTCCATATATATATATATATTCCTTACGACTTCGCAATTTATTTCATTTAATCTCTCAATATGCCATGTTCAAACACTAATTCATCCACAAATTGTATTGATCCAACTAGAATTCACTTTGCAATAGGATCACCTCGAATCAACATTCCATTTCGCATTGAATACTTTACATTTCCGTACACACGGTATAAAACCTCGAGGTATGCCTAAGTCTCCTCTTGAGACATGACTCAATTCACATTTTGATTTAATACATACATACTCGCTTTTATTCTAGTCATTCGCATAAGTCTTGCTACCGTCATAATATTGTTCACAAAATCTCATCACCAATTAGTGTCCCAAATTGCTTTTCAATCATTCTTAACTATACGCACTATATGCCATCAATAAAAGAACAGAACATTCCTTGCACTAAGGTCCCATTCGACAATCACCTAAACACTTCTTCAACACTTATTCAGCTACACATCACCAGAACATATTTCATCTTATCCGGAGACCAATTAATAACCTATACCCTTTAGACTTTCACCAAACTCCTCTCTATATATGTTGATCCTCAAATAGAGGACTGATTCCATAATTATTCTTTATTTCTTCTTATACTTTAATCCATTATAACCCTCACACTTATAGCCACTATACTCACCACCGATCATCTCCTCTATGTTTTCCATGTATCTTTCACATAATTTCATTCATCACGATTGACTTTACTATCCAATAGATACTCCCAACGATAAATGCGACAACTCTTTTCATATATCACTATCATTGTTTCATTTTCCACGTATCATTGAACTATATGTCTCATCATTTTATTTTCATATCCGTCACATGCAGGCTTGATCTTGTAAGGTCATTACAGCTTGACTCATACATCGTCATTTCCTTATTACTACGTATCTCTTTATTTTCCTCGGTATTCACAATCCCCAATACCCGACAAATCCGCTGATACAACTTCACCAGATCTCCATCCATTTATCTACTTTACCCATCCATTTATCATTCTATGTCCAAATCTACATATTCAACCAATCCAAAATTTCCGATATACTTGTCGATCTGTCTTTTTTTTTTTTTTTTTCTTACGATTTTATTATACCGATTTCCAAACCCTTATCACAATATTCACATAACCATTTCAGTCTCACGCTTATCGCTCACGATCCTTCCGCTTCACAAGTTCATTTCATTTATCTGCATACTTTTATCTCACCATGCCTACTTTTTCTTCCCTACTAGGTACTTTGCTCTTTCGGTTCTAGGTAGACCGTTATGGTACAATATTGCTCTTATTACAATCTCACTATCATCATCTCTATGATATCTATCGATGTCTAACACCAATAGGTGTAGTACAATGAATCAATATTTGCCTAATCGCACCATCTACGCTTACTCGGTTCAATATTTCCCATTGCATCGCATCTACAATCGAGCTCTCACTCTCGAACTTTAACTTTTACTACGCCTCTACCCAAAATACTTCTTATATTTCCAATGGACCTCTCCCGATTCTAGACATATTCGTTCTCTGTCAGTAATCTTTCCTTAATCACCATACACACCACAATACATTATAATTCTCATTAGTTACGTTTCCTTTTCCCATTCCTCATTGCCCAAACACATTCATGGGTTCACTTTCTATCTGGTCTCACTTTTCTCTCACTTAGTCACTTAACACGTAAGCACACGTAGGATTTATCCTCGTCGCCTCATACTAGGGATCAGTTACCACGGTCTGCAACGACACGACTCAAATGCAGGCAATTTAACCTATGTTTCAGACTGTGCCCAGATACATTACGTACTGCTGGGCTCTGATACCACAAATGTAGCATCCCACTCCCACGAGACCCGAACCCGATATCGACGGTGCTATCCGAGCCCGCGACCCGCCATGAGGGTGGTATGCTAGAGCAGTCAATGCAGTTTAAAACTCGGTAATATTTTTGTTTTTTTTTTTGAAAACCAATTTAGTGCGCGCATACATTTTCAATCAAAATATTCTTTCAGTACTCATATTACCAATCAATTGGGCCCTTAACAATAACAAGACAAATCAATGGAAATACAATTTATACATAATTCCAAATGATACAAATGCGACGTGAACTAATCCCGACTTCAAACACCGACTCTCTTGTAGTAATCATACTCCCGCCTCACTAACGGGTACTCTTCAATTCTGAAAAATAGTTGCAATGTTGGGTGAGTTTATGAACTCGGTGAAAACCATCATCGATGGTTCACTCAACTCATGCATAGTCAATCAAGATACCGCTTATCATACATGATCACAATTCATAAATCATAAAAGCAATACAATCCACATTTAATCATACCATTATGCAATGCACATGAGACCCTTTCCATTTTTATTACGTTGTTGTGACTGCATACCAAATCGTCCCAATGGACGGGCACATTGCGTTGAGCCGTGGCTCGAAAATATTGGGCTTGAAGCCTCGATACATCGAGCCCGAGGCTCAATACGCTGGACCGAGGTCTGTCGTTGAGTGAAAGCTCTCATATACGCTGAGCGTGATATGCCCCGACACGGTGGTCGCTCCGGTCACAATCGCTTTTATCGATCATGTCCTTATGCATGAATGCATATGTTCCAATTTCCATTTACGTTATTTCTATCACTTACATTCAATGCCATTTTATTTCTTCGACCTTCGTCCGATTTCAATCATATATTTTTCCAATTTATTGCATCATACCATATCGCATTTAAAAGTCACATCCAATGTATTGAAATGCATAACTAACACTTCAATATCAATTTCCCATTTCCTCGGACCTTTGGTCCGAGATCTCCAATATAAACATTCACACGGTTACACACAAGTAGCACTTCGTTATCTCATTCCAAATATTTCGTACACCTTTGGTCCAAATCAATCAAAATTAAACACACATAAACCTTCCATTATCTCCACATGGCATAATTGCAAAATCTTAAACATATTAAGGTTGAGGAACCAACTAGGTTACTCACCTGTACTTCGAGCTAATGTCGGAAGTCTTTGCAATGTCGGTAGGTCGACGCCCAATTGTGCCTCTATAATAAGCGTAGAAGTAATCACCATTAATTTTCCAATTCAACTAGTAATAATGCACATGTATGTGTATAATGCATGTTCATGAGATTCTACCCTAATCCAGTATTTTCTATCAGAAAAATCCGTTTAAAATAAGAAATCTGCTTGCGCCGACGGCGCAATTTGGACCTCTATAGGTCCCCAATTAAATAAAATAAGAAGTAAAGGCTCTATTCGCCCACGCCAATTTCCGTCCAGAAATTCCCAATTTCTTACAAAATGAAATTCAATATTTTACAAATCCGATGCCTCTAGAATCAGGTCAATCGGACGCCGGACGGAAAAGAAATTGACAAAAGAAACCAAAATCAAATTAACCAATTAATATCTCTATATATATATAACCCTTATTCCTTCTTTATTTTCCTGATTTCAAGCCAACTTTCAACACCAATAAATCCTAGCACACAACTCAGAAAATACAAATCATACCTTGTTGGAAAGATCATGAAACCCTCTACAATTCTCATGAAGACCATGAAAATCAATTTCACCCCTAAAGGTGTCAAAAATCCAATCACACCAACTGCCTACACAAAACCTATCACAACAGGACAGTACCTTACCAATTCCATAACTCACTGATTCTTTAGTTAAAAATTACCACAAAAATATGAGCAATCAGTTCACAATGTTATCTACAACTCTTATGAACAACCAAACATAAAATTATATTGTTAACTATATCAAACAATTCCATAAACAATCTGTCTTCTGAAATCAACCAATCTGGACAGTAATTTTCCATTCAACATATCTCATAGCACAAATGTCACAAAAATCACAACCTTATGTTCCTGAAAAGATAAGATCCCAAAATTCAATGTTCATGAAGAACTCAAACTCCAATTCGATTTCTAACATTTTCAAATCTGTTATGCAAGTTTCTGACCTAACCAGCACTTAACATCACAATGTAGGTTCAGATTTTGAAATTACATATCTCCCACATCTGACTTCCAAACATTATAAGCCATATATCATTTTCAAAATCAATCTGTCATCTAGAACTCTTCAGTACAATTCAAACTCCAATTCAATTCACAAAAATTACTAAAATTCTTCCAAGTCCGAATGTGCACTAAATGTGCCAATTCAACTAGGTTTCAGTCAAGGCATAAAAACAGTCATTAGAAATCAGTTCATATCTCCCAATATACAACTCGAAAATTAACAAGATCAGTGGTAATGGAAAGCTAACTCAATAGGCTACAACTTTCATGAAGACCATTTTCCCTAATCCCATACCAATTAATTTAGAAAAATTAGCAAAACTCATTTGACATATTTGCGGGTACTGTTCCCAGACCCAGAAACAGAAACTTTCCATGCCAATTTTCGACCTTCTAACATTAAAATTTACCAACACCTATTTCACACTAAAATGAAGCCAACATCCCAAAGTTTACTTGGGCACAAACCTCACCTCATTTGCTCACCTATACAATTAATTATGAACAAAACAGTACCATAGGTTCAAAACTCAATTTCCAGCTTTCAACATTAACCTATCTTCTATCACTTCCAACATCCCTAACACATCACTAAGCATCAAATTATACCTCTAATTCAACTACAAACTAATCACAACATTCACTTATATAATTTACCAAACTTTGGCAGCACATATCTACCCAATTATCATACTTGTTTCCTTTCATTTAAGCTAACAAACTCAATCCAAAACCAAGCCAAAACTCACTTAAAACTATAATCATTCATTCATCCATATATAAGCACATAATGAAACCCATTCTAACCTACCCTTCTTATGCTCAAGTACACATATAAATAGTCTCCATGCATGCTTTTAAACTATCAAAAGAAGGAAAACAAATACAACTCTTACCTTAATCATGCAAACTCTCCAATGCTCCAAACCCCTTTTCAACTCTCCACACTTCCTAACTTAACACCTCACCTCGACCTTCACAAGCATCACAAGAAGTCTCCTCAATTCAAGGCTTCAACTTGGATTGGTTGAGAGTAAAGGAGACAAGCAAGTAGCTAAGAAGAGTGGAAGGAAAAGAGACCATCGAAGGGAAGAGCATACACCAACTTTGAAACATGATAAGAACAAACCAATTTTGTATTATTTCAAGGAAGAGTCGTATGACACACAAACTCAAGCACACTTGGCCTTTTAAAATGCTTTATTGACTTCCAACATGAAGAGTTCAGATGGGATATGTATCAGAGACAAAGTTACTTGATTAAAAAGACCACTTGGCATTTTAAAATTGGAATAAGACAAAAACTCATACAATCCTTATTAATTTTGTGCTAATCCCAATTAATCACTAATCATGGCTTTAAAATAATTCTTAACATTGTTTATCCACTAATCTCATGCCATTAGACAATCCTATTCAGTGCAATACGGCTCACTCAGTCAGTCAGTTGGAATTTTCCGGTCCGGGAAAGAACCCTGAAAAATTCCAGAAAAATTCCCATAAATCTCCAAAAATGGAAAACACTTTATGGCGCCTCCAAATAATTTTTCAAACACGAAAACCACATTTTCCAAACAAAAACACCTTTAGGCCATAGACCGGCGTTTTTGCGGTTTGGGAATTTTCTCCTAAAATTCGGAAAAATTCTAAAATCCCATAAAATATAAAACAATTTTTGGCGCACCAATAAGTTTTCAAATACAAGTATCCCCAAAATTTCACAAAAGATCTCCATTTGAAACCCAAGCCGGGAAATGTCATGAATGCATGTACAGTCATTTCATGTGCACGATTGCTACTGTGTAGCAATCCTATTAGACATGAGCAGTCCTATGCAATCCCAATCTATCCCATCCTATGCCAATTTTATCATTTTACCCTTCCAGTAGGGGGTGGGATGTTACAATATCAATTCTACCTTGCTGAGGAACAAAAGTTGTTTGTTTCAAAGCATGTTGTTTTCTTAGAGAAAGAGTTTCTTTTACAAGAAGACAGTGGGAGCATAGTTGAACTTGGAGAAGTTCAAGATGCTCGAACAAACACAGATCAACTGCCTGAACCTGAAACTGTAACTCATACAGATGAAGTAACAGTTCAACCTTCTACTACACAAGAAAGTTCGTAGGTTTAGTAGGATACGATCGCTTTATTCGAAATGTGGATTTCTCGTGAGTGAACAGAATGACGTATTGCTCATAGAATATGATGAGCCTGCTACCTATGAAGAGGTTCTTAAGAGTTCAGAGTCTGACAAATGGCTCCATGGCATGCCATGAAATCTGAAATGGATTCCATGTATGAAAACCAAGTATGGACTTTGGTTGTTGCACCTAAAGGAATAAAACCCATAGGATGCAAAAGGGTTTTCACAAGAAAAACCGACATGGATGGTAATGTGATTACCTATAAAGCAAGGCTTATGGCCAAAGGGTTTTCGTCAGAAACAAGGAGTTGACTATGACGAGACCTTCAGCCTAGTAGCAATGCTTAAATCCATTCGGATACTCCTAGCCATTGCTGCTCATTATGATTATGAGATATGGCAAATGGATGTGAAGACAGATCTCCTGAGAGGAAATCTAGCCGAGGATGTGTACATGACACAACCAGAGGGCTTCACCTCCTTTGATGGCGAAAAGGTATGCAAGCTTTAGAAATCCATGTATGGATTAAAGCAAGCATCCAGGAGTTGGATTATCCGTTTTGATGAGGTAATCAAAAGTTTGGTTTCTCACAAAATTCGGATGTATATTGTGTACAAGAAAGTTCATGGACTGCAATCGTATTCCTTGTGTTATATGAAGATGACATATTATTATTTGGGAAACGATGTCTCTATGCTATAATCTGTAAAGATTTGGTTGTCCAAACAATTTGCCATGAAAGACCTTGGTAAAGCAATAAAGATTTATAGAGATAAATCAAAGGTTGCTTGGTCTTTCACCATCAACGTACATAGACAAGATGGACAAGATGCTAAAGAAGTTTAGCATGGAGCAATCCATCAGAGAATGCGCATGAGAATGATCCCAAATGTATCTGCAGTAGGATCTATCATGTACGCATTACTATGTATGAGACCCGATGTATCATATGGTCTAAGCGTTACGAGCAGATACTAATCGGATCCTGGTGAGGGTCACTAGGCAGCTGTCAAGAATATCCTCAAGTACTTGCGAAGAACTAAGGATGTTTTCTTGATATTTGGAGATGGAAATCTCCAAGTGAGCGGGCATGCAGATGCTAATGTTTAATCTGATAGGATGATTCTGAATCACAATCAGGTTATATACATTCACTCTGAATAGCGCGGCGGTCAATTGGAAAGAGTTCCAGACAGGAGATAACTGCCGATTCAACAACCGAGGCAGAGTACATTGCCGCATGAGATGCGCAGAGGAAGCAGTTTGATCAAATTCATTCTTGAACTTGGTGTGGTTCCTAATGTGATGAGCCCATAGGATTGTATTGTGATACAATGGGGCTAGTCTTGCAGGAAAGGAACCAATGTCTCATCATCGATCGGCATATCGTACTCCATCGATTCCATCGATTCAAGAAATCATCGGTCGAGATGATGTCCTTATAGAGAGAATTCCCACAGAGCAAAGTGTTGCTGATCCGATGATAAAGCCATTGTTACAGGAGAATTGTGATTCTTATGTACTCGCTTTTGGTATTAGATACTAAGGCGATTGGCTTTAGGTCAAGTGGGAGATTTGTAAGTGCAAGTCGACTTGTACATGGGGTAAGTCGACTTACACGTATTCAGTACCGATAAGTCGACTTATACATGGGGTAAGTCGACTTATGCAAGGACGGTACTGTTTATATTGTGCCCTAAAGGCAATCCCCTTTAGCGCGTTTTGTTCAAAGTCATGTGCAGACTTTATGAATAAATAAAGAAAGGCATATTTCATTAATTTGATGTTCATGAACATTGTTTATGAATTGATATGGATCTTTAATCGAATTAATGAAGTCCATGATATATGACATAGCATGAAGGAAATTATGATGCGATCATACTACTGAGATTCCTATCATGTGCAATTATGTCAATATCTAAATTATCCCTAGTCATAGGATTAACGAGACTGGACATCGTTAATCTGGATAGACTAGCACATGTCATATTCCTTGATTGGATCAAGCAGTGGATCTCAGAAACTGTAAATATTGAGATATTTAGATTTGACATGTGGATGCTTACTAAGGGTAGTAAGTACATTGGATGACTGTCATGAGATCATCACATGGATATTCTATTTAATTGTCGCGATAATCTCATCATAGCAATGGTGCAAGTATCCTTAGACTTGAGGTACTCAAGGATATCTTGAATCTTGATTACGTGCTTTGACTCCATTCCTTGTTGCCTTTCATAGGTCGCTCATAGGGTGGTGCTTGGGTACAGCTTGAGGTATTCGAAGGTAATTGAGTAGCCAATAGAGAATTCACCCCTTCTGAAATAGCAGAAGAGATACCCTGGCCTCTTGTCAGGATCATTACTTGAAGTCTTCGGCAGAAGCATAACTATGTCATGAAGAGTGTCTTCATGGACATATAAAGTAATGAGTCCTGGACAGGAACTAATATCACTTGGGCTAGACTCAGTCTAGTGAGAGTTGACACTTTGTCCATACTCAGAACCAAGTGGGGTATAGGATGGTGAAAGGACGAATTGCACGGTAATTGTCTATGGAAGGGTTCGTGATCTGGTTCGTGATGAACTCATCAAACCGATTAATTTCCGGTCAATTGGGGGTCATGATGTGTTGCTAGACGCCGCTCATGACTTGCTCAGATTAATTGTTAATCTAAGTGGCCAACATAACCGGGAACCTAAAGGGTCACACTCATAAGAGTGTTTCAGAGAATCTGTAAAATAGTATTGGACAGAGTTCCAATTAATGGAGAGCATCAGGATTAAATGGATCCTAATGGGATTGGGATATGTCCCGATGAGATCGCGACATCGATATTGCTAAGAAAGGTTTCCGGAGCTTTTTCAAAGACCGAGGGCGATGGTAGGTAGGGCCAACCCTAGTTGAAATTTGGACCTTAGCAATTATATATTAATTGATTAATTAAATAAATAATTAATTAATTAATATATAAATTTATTAGTATGTGTCGTTGGAAAATGAGAGAGAGAGGAGATAAGCCTTTGACAAGTCAAACTTCATTAGTTTATTAACTTAAATCATGAAAGGTTATAAGGCTTTCCACTTGGCAACCATCGATGGTTCCTTGGTTGAGTCATTTAATAGTTAAAGACTTAATGAATAAGGAACTAGAGAGTGAAGGTCGTCGGTTTCAAAATGGGAAGAAGAATAGCTTAAATAAAAAGTTATTAGAAATGGTTTCATGTCTTCTTCCTATTAAGCAATCGTCGACTCTTCTCTTCTCCATGTAAGCCTCTTATGGACTCTTTAATAGTTAAAGATATAAATAAGGAGATGGCTTAGTGGATAGATGATGGCCGATGATGGTTCGTGGGTTTGAGAAAGGAAGAGCAAATCTTAAGTGTTAAGGTACTTTGAAAGGGTTTTAAAGTGTTCCTTTTTCAACACCAACGATTTCTCTCTTCTCCAAGCTAAGTTCCAACGTCAATCTTAAGCTCTCCAAGGACAAAGGTAAGCTCTAGCAGGCTTTAATTTGTTCTAGCTATTCCCGGGTCAAAGGGGTTTGTCTCGGTTAGGTTTTCTGATCTCTGCGTGGATACCTTTAGAGACAGTCTCTATTGGCTGTTTAGGTTTGAGTTTGCATACAAACACATGGATCCTGGCTTTGGGAAGGTCCTGGTAACAAAAATTTTTGTTTTCCGCACCTGGTACATGTGATGTACCTCCCGGGATTTTCCTACATCTCTAACTCCACCTGTTTGTGTATACTATCCTCCTTTTATAAATTACAAAGATTACAAGACTCTTTTCTAGGATACAACATAGAGGACTCATCAAATGTAACATCTCTACTAATTACAAATTTAGGTGACTTGGGATCAGGACACCACAAACGATATCCTTTCACCCTGAAGCATAACCAAGGAAAATACATTTCTTAGCCCTAGGCTCTAACTTTCCCTCATTTACATACATATATGATGGACACCCAAATATTGTTAAAGTAGAGTAATCAACAAGAGTACCTTACCAAACTTCCTCTGGAGTCTTGAAATTTAGAGGAGCACAAGGAGAGCGGTTGACGATGTAGCAAGCTGTAGCAATGGCTTTTGCCCAAAATATCAAGTGTCAACCTTGCATTAGAGATCATACACCGAGCCCTTTTCAAAAGAGTCCGGTTCATGTGATCAGCAACTCCATTTTGTTGCGGAGTCATTCTGACAGTGTGATGCCGAGCAATTCCTTCATTTTTGCAAAATTCATTGAATTCACCTCCATAAAATTCCAAACCATTATCTGTCCGTAGCTGCTTAACAATTTTTCTTGTCTGCTTTTCAGTCAACACTTTCCATTGTTTAAAGGTCAAGAAAACATCATTTTTGTGTTTCAAGAAATACACCAAAACCTTCTTTGAATAATCATCAATAAAAGTCAACATATACCGGGCACCACCTTTGGATGGAACACGAGAGGGCCCCCCAAAGATCAGAATGAATATAATCCAAAGTACCTTTAGTTTTGTGAACAGCTGGAGAATTGAAACTGACTCGTTTCTGTTTCCCAAAAATACAATGCTCACAGAAGTCCATCTTACCAGTACTTTGTCCATAAAGTAGGCCTCTCTTGCTTAACAACATTAAACCTTTCTCACCCATCTGTCCTAAACGCATGTGCCATAATTTGGTAATGTCACCTTCAGTAGAGATTGTCGCAGCACCTGTTACTGTAGTTCCTTGCAAAACATACAAACTACCAGACCTGCAAGCTTTCATCAATACAAGAGCACCTTTATGTAAACGATCTAGAAGGGGGGTTGAATAGATCTTTAAAGCTTTTTGTAGAGTTTGTTTTTATAGAGGTTCGGTGCTAAGACCTACGTCCTCTACCTAAGCTCCCACTTAGGATTTGGCAAACCACTTTACTACACACTTTTTAGTTGTAGCGCCCCTTTATCGTAGGGTACACACCGAGACGCCTGTGGGTCGTTCCGAAGCATATCCCACAGCAAGGAAGTGCTACGATCGTGAACGATCACTAAACACTTGCATGGCATCAATAAAATTAAACTGCATCATGCAATTCACTAAAATTTAAAGTCACAATAATAATATTTCATTCATAGCATCAATCCAAAATATAGACAAGTCTATCAGTCCCCTACAAGCTAAATACAGTAATCCAAAAAGGGAAACTGATACAAACGTCTATACTAAGATCGCCCCAGCTGACCGACCTGCGATCCATCGCTTCACTTGATTACGTACTCGCACGGCAGGAAAATCTATCACGGGAGCTAGAATCCTACTGACGCTGTCCTGAAAAATATATTGCAATGTTGGGTGAGTTTGCGAACTCAATGAGAAACCATCATCGATGGTTCACCCAACTCATGCAATTACACATAATGTATCACATAGTATACTTTAACGCATATTAGAACACTAAACACAATTTACACATTTATGCAATAAAATAACTCAGACATGTCACTTCACAATTGTCACTTATCACACGTATTCTCAATTTCACTACCCAGTCAGATGCATAATGTATGCAAATTCTCAGTTTATGTCATTGTTGTGACTGAGCGTTAACACTGTCCCGATCCGGGCACTTTTCACATTAATCACATTTCCGGCAAGTAGGAGAGCCCTCTGGGTATGCACTACTGCCCGCTCACATAAGGGATAGGAGAGCCCTCTGGGTATGCACTATTTCCTTTTTGGCCTTAGGCCCAATCACTGATAGTGAGCTTAAAGCTCTGATCACTAAGCTCCAGTTACAACTGTTTAAATTACCGCTATTAATCATGCTAGGCATGCACTAACACTTGCACAATCGATCACATGTATCTCATTCAACTACACTTATCATACTCAGAGCATTTATTCACATTCTCAGAATGTTCACTTATAATCTCAGTACATTTATCTCACAGCTATAAACATTCACACTGGCACAATCACTAGCATTTATCGCATTTAGCTCATTCATTTCACATTCGCATCACTCACTTTGGCAATTAATTCACACATTCACAGCACATATTATCACATAAAGATCGAGGAACCAACTAGGTTACTCACCTGTAACTTCCGAACTCTCGCTCGAAGTCCCAAAGAATATCCGCCGATCGACGATCCAACGGTGCCTCTATAACAATTCAAATAAATTTTCATCACTAGATGCTCAATCAATTGAATTCACTGATGCACATGCCTCAATTTAAAATGATATAATGCATGATCATGATTTTCCAACGCTCTGATCCAATTCCGCTATCTCTCACTTCACAACCAAAATTTACTATTCACTAGGTCCATAATAACCCTCAATTTCATAATTCTCTAATTTAAACTCAAATTAGTCAACACAAAACCCTTAGGTTACACTAGGAACTAAAATTGATTCATTTTCGATAATCGCTAGCTCGTTAATTAAAATTCGAACTCTCAATCTTTACCACAATCGTAGACCCCTTTCTTTAGTTCATAACGAATCAATGATCATCTCAACTGGAGGTCTACACCAAAAGTTATGTCATAAAAACCAAAACAATTCATCTCAATTTCTGTCTCTCGCCGAGGCCTACGGACTCTCGTCGTGGCGTGAAAACAGGCGCTCGCCGCGGCGCGCAATCCTTTTCGCCCTCGCCGCGACGCTCTAATAACACTCGACGCGGCGTGAAATCTCTTCGCTCGCCACATCGTCTCCTTCAGCTCGCCGCGGCGAGCACGCCTTTTCTCGCCGCGGTGTGACCCTTTTTCAGACGTCGCGACGTGCGGCCAAACTTCATCTTCTCCGCTCGATTTTCCGCCATTCTCAACCATTCTCTCTCTATACTAGCATTAAATACACTCATCTACTCACATCTAACTCATAAAACACCATAAATGTCATAAACAACCATAAAAACAACATTAAACACAATAAACTTACCAAAGTCAAAGATCGATCGGTGCCCTAAAAATCCGAAAATCTCTAACTTCTTCTCCTTCCTTCCACAACCACGATGAACCTCAAATAACTAGCTCAACCTCAACATGTCTCACTCTCCAACAAATCTTTCACTCACAATGAAGAGAAACCAACCAAAACTCCAAGGGGGAAAAGGAGAAGATCAACGACGGGGGAGAAGAGAATAAAAGAGGAAATGATTTTGATTTTTCAAACCTAACTCATATATATATATATGTATAGGGGTCAATTTAGCCTATAAATTATAGTCCTCATTCCTTTTTAATTTCGATCTCTAATTTCAATGGCTTATCACAAAAATTCTTAAACTTAAGCTCTAAATTTCCAAGCCATTTTTCAGTCAATTTCGGAACCGGAATCTAAATCATCAGTCTCTAGGTCATTTTCTCGGTCCGAACTCATAGCTCTAAAAATTCCAGAAAAATTCTCATAATTCCTCAAAAATATAAAACACTCGATCCCATAATCAATTTTTAATTTCCACTCCCAAAATTCAATTCTCACTCTAACTCAGCTATACAACTCAATTATTCTTAAATTCTCAATCAAATCACAATTCTTCAGATTAACTATTCAATTCAAATTATCGCTTAATTCTCAATAACTCAATAAATCATCTCTAACATAATGATCTCAAAATTCACAATTCAACTCATAATCACAATTTAAAATGCTGGAACAATCATGAATGCATGTCACTATATATGCATGTGCAATTAACTCATTTATCACTGATGCAGAGGCAAACTATACGTGCAGTTCAATTACGAATGCACTCACTGCTCAATTCATCCAAATTACCGATATGCCCTCACATCGGTAATGGGATGTTACAATTCTCCCCTCCTAAATAAAATTTCGTCCCGAAATTTCATACCTGACTGGTCGAACAGATGAGGGTACTGCCTCCTCATGTGCTCCTCAGTCTCCCAAGTCGCTTCCTCTGATGAGTGGTTCTTCCATAGGACTTTCACCAATGGAATCACCCTGCTCCTCAACTGCTTGACCCGCGATCTGAAAATCTGTACCGGCTCCTCAACATAACTCAGATCACTAGTTATCTCAATCTCTTGAGCCGAAATCACATGAGTCGGGTCTGAGCGGTATCTCCGGAGCATACTCACGTGAAACACATCATGCAACTGGGACATCTCACTAGGCAAAGCCAATCTATAGGCCAACGGTCCAATCTTCTCAGTAATCTCATAGGGACCGATATACCGAGGACTCAACTTGCCCTTACGGCTAAATCTCAACACTCCTCTCCAAGGTGACACTCGGAGGAACACTCTGTCGCCTACACTGTACTCCATCTCTCGCCGATGCTGATCCACATAGCTCTTCTGTCTATCCTGAGCCGCCTTAATGCGACTCCGAATCACTCTAACCTTATCCACAGTATCCTGGATCAGCTCGGGACCCTTAAGCATCCTCACACCCTCTTCATCCCAGTAGAGAGGTGATCTACACGGCCTCCCATATAAGGCCTCATACGGTGCCATCCTAATACTACTCTGGTACTGATTATTGTACGCAAACTCAACCAGAGCCAAGTATTGATCCCAAGCACCTCTTAACTCTAATACACAAGCTCTCAGCATGTCCTCAACAGTCTTAATCGTCCTCTCACTCTGCCCATCTGTCTGAGGATGAAACGCTGTACTAAAATTCAACCTCGAACCCAAAGCTGACTGCAGGCTCCTCCAGAACCTCGAAGTAAATCTGGGATCCCTATCTGACACAATCGATATTGGGACCCCATGCAGTCGCACAATCTCAGCCACATACCTCTGGGCTAACTGATCAAGAGTATTATTCTCTCGCACTGGCAAGAAGTGAGCCGATTTGGTCAACCGGTCCACTATGACCCAGATTGCATCATGCTGCCTTAGTGTCCTAGGCAACCCCATAATAAAATCCATAGTAATCCGCTCCCATTTCCACTCCGGAATGGGTAACGAATGCAATCTCCCAACTGGGGCCTGGTGCTCAGCTTTAACCTGCTGGCACGTCAAACATCGAGAAACAAACTCTGCCACTTGCCTCTTCATACCTGGCCACCAGAAATGTAACTTAAGGGTATTATACATCTTGGTAACACCAGGATGCATCGCATAAGCGGCCACATGCGCCTCCTCCAAAATCTCTCGTCTCAGATCATCAACATCCGAAACACACAATCTCTGACCCATCCAAAGAGTCCCATCTCTCAACTCAAACTCAACAATCAACCCTGATCTTATTCTATCCATCAATCTCACTAACACTGGATCTCGATCCTGAACTCTCCTGATCCGATCCTGCAACATCGGTCTAAGCCTCAAAGTAGCAATCAAGGCTCCATCCTGAGCCAAATCTATCTACACATTAAGCGCTCTCAACTGAATCAAGCTGGGCAATCTATCAATCTGAATCTGAGCTGCACTGATATGAGATCTCCTACTCAACGCATCTACCACCACATTGTCCTTCCCTATATGATACTCAATCGTGCAGTCATAGTCCTTCAATAGCTCAATCCATCTCCTCTGCCTCAAATTCAACTCTCGCTGACTCAACAGATATCTCAGACTCTTATGATCAGTGAAGATCTGGAACGTCTCCCCATATAAATAATGTCTCCAGATCTTCAGGGCAAACACAACTGCGGCCAACTCTAAATCATATACTGGATAATTCCTCTCATGAGACCTCAACTGTCTTGAGGCATACGCTATAACTCTCCCATGCTGCATTAGAACACAACCTAAACCCTGCTGCGAAGCATCACTGAAAACCTCAAAACCTCCGGACCCTGACGGCAAAGCTAACACTGGTGCCGAAGTCAATCGATGCCTAAGATCCTCAAAGCTCCTCTGGCACTCATCAGTCCATCTGAAAGCCACATTTTTCCTCAGAAGTTTTGTCAAAGGGGCTGAAATCATAGAAAACCCCTCGACAAACCTCCGGTAATATCCTGCTAGTCCGAGGAAACTCCTCAACTCTGACACGTTCCTCGGAACCTCCCAACTCCTCACTGCCTCAATCTTGTGAGGATCCACCCGGATACCCTCACCAGACACAATGTGGCCTAATAACACAACCTCATCAAGCCAAAATTCACACTTAGTGAATTTCGCATACAACTGCCTCTCTCTCATAATCCGCAACACAATCCTCAGATGCTCCGCATGCTCCTGTCTACTCCTCGAATACACTAGAATATCGTCAATAAACACAATCATGAACTGATCCAGGTAGGGCTAGAAAACTCTATTCATCAAGGCCATGAAGGCTGCCGGGGCATTAGTCAACCCGAACGGCATCACTAAAAACTCGAAATGCCCATACCTGCTCCTGAAAGCACTCTTAGGCACGTCGGCCTCTGCAATCTTCAACTGATAATACCCTGACCTCAGATCCAACTTGGTAAACACCTGAGCTCCCTGCAACTGATCAAATAGATCGTCGATCCTAGGCAGTGGGTACTTGTTCTTGACAGTCACCCCATTCAACTGCCTATAATCGATGCACAGCCTCAAAGTCCTATCCTTCTTTTTCACAAACAAAACTAGAGCTCCCCACGGCGAAACACTCGGCCTAATGAACCCCTTATCCAACAACTCCCCGAATCGAGCCTTAAGCTCCCTCGCCCACACGGTGCCATCCTATATGGAGGAATAGATATAGGAGCAGTACCTGGAACGAGGTCTATAGAAAACTCTGTCTCCCGATCCAGCGGTAAACCTGGTAACTTATCGGGGAACACATCCGGAAATTTCCTAATCACGGGAATATCCTCCAACCTCTGCTCAACCCTGGAATCAATCACATGAGCCAAATAGGCCTCACAGCCTCCCTGCATCAATCTCAGGGCACTCATAAATGAGATCATCCTAGATGGCACTGCCTGACTAATACCTAGGCTAACCAGGAGATTCTAACACAACCTCCTTGGTATAACAATCCATCACAGCCCTATGCGCAGTAAGCCAGTGTAACATCCCATCTCCAATGGGAAAGATATTTTGGTAAATTGGGACGGGCTAGGAGTATTGAATTATAACTCGGCATGCACATACAAACATATAGCCTCTATGATTGATGGTTTGTTGCACTTGCACATGGTATACATGCATTCATGACATTTTCCTACCAGTTTCAAATTGAGATCTTTTGTGAAATTTATGGATAATTGTACTTGGAAAATTATATGGAGTGCGCCATCGAGTGTTTTATATTTTTAGGATTTATGAAAATTTTTCTGAATTGTCCTAGAAAATTCCCTGACCGCAAAATCGCGGTAAATGGCCTAAATGTGTTTTGTTGTGGAAAATGTGGTTTTCGTGTTTGAACAATTATTGGGAGTGGACTGTCATATGTTTTACAATTTTGGGCAATTTAGGTAATTTTCAAAAAAATGATTCGGGGAAATTCCCGGACCGGAAAATAATCACCAAGTGGCGAACCGGTTGAATTTCTACTGATATTTGGCCCTAAGCTATTAAATATCATGGTGGGACCCAAAAGTGGGCCCTTAATTCTTGTTGGAACCGAAAATTTGCTTGATTTAGCTTAGGATTTGTTTGACTTTTTTTCAAAAATTGGAATGATAGGTTTGATATTTTTTTTTTAGGTGGACTAATGGTTTATTGCCACCTAAACCTTCTATTAATGCTCCTTATCCCTCTCCATCGGTTATGCCTCCATAAAGAGTGAGAGATGAGTGTTTATGACTATCAACCGAAACTCTCCTCCATTGTTTTCTTCACCATCGATTTTTCCTCCTTTAAAGTGAAATCTTCCTTCAAAACAAAAAGAGCTCCTTCATGAAATCAAGTTATGCTCTTGCCATGGTGATGATCTCTTGCATGGGGTTAGAAGAAGAGGTTAGAAAGAATAGGAAAGAAAGAAGTGAAGAGAATTAAAGAGAGAAGTGAAGATTGGAAGCTTAGTAGGTAAGGTTTCTTTTAAGCTTTAAATGATGTTTTAAGTAGGAATTAAATGCCATGGTAGTTAGAAGCATTAATGGGAGTTATGGCATGTTTATTATGATTCTTGATGCTTGAAATGAATTAAAATTAGAAGTGAAATTGTTGGGTATAAGGTTAGGTTTTAGTAAGAATTGATGAATGAAATGAGTGTTTTTAACTTGATTTTGATTGCATATTGATGATTGATTTTACTTAGAAATGAAGAATTGAGTGCTGCAAAATTTTGAGTATTAGTCCTAGTGAATGTATGAATGTTGTAAGAACTGATTTTGTGTTCATTTGGATGCTTAATGATGTGGTATTGGCATTGGAAATGATAGAAGCTAAGTTTAGTACCAAAGCTGGAAATTTAGGTTTTTGACCTACCATACTATTTTGAGCATAACTAATTGTGTGGTTATGCAAATGAGGTGAGTTTTGTGCCCAATGAAACTTTGGGATGTTGGCTTCAACTTTGTGTGAAATAGGTGGTGTTAAATTGTAATGTTAGAAGGGTGGATTTTTGCATGGAAAGTTTCTGTTTGTAGGGTCTGTGAACAGTACCCGCATATATGACCTGATTATTTTGCTGATTTTTCTAAATTAATTGAGATGGAATTTGAGAAAAAGGTCTTCATAGAAGTTGTAGCATATTGAGTTAGCTTTCCATTTCCACTGATCTTGGTAATTTTCGAGTTGTATATTGGGAGATATGAACAGATTTCTATTGATTGGTTTTATGCTTTTTGGAGAAACCTAGTCAAAGTGTTGATTTTGTGAGCTTTCTGTTTGGGAGCAATTTTAACAATTTATGTGAACTGAATTGGTGTGAGTGATCTTCTGAAAAGTTGTAGAGGAAGAAATTACCTTGAAAATGATATATGGTGTGTAATTTTTAGAGGTCAGAGTTGGGAGTTATGATTTTGCAAAAACTGACCCTGCATTAGGTTGTGAATTGCTGATAATGGCAGTAACTTCCATAACAGTTTTTGACATTGTTAGAAATCGAATTGGAAATTGAGTTCTTCATGAAAATTGAATTTTGAGATCTTATCTTTTCAGGGATATAAGATTGTGATTTTTGTGACATTTGTGCTAAGTGAATTACTGTTTGGAAAATTACTGTCCAGATTGGTTGATTTCAGTAGACTGATTCTTTGTTGAATTGTTTGACCTAGTTAATTATGGAATTTGATTTTGGGTTGTTCATGAAAGTTGTAGATAACATTGTGAACTTATTGAGCATATTTATGTGGTAATTTCTGGCTGAAGGATCTGAGAGTTATGGAATTTGCAATGTACTGTCTGTTTTAATGGGATTTGAGTAGGCAGTAGCTTTGAAGGGATTTTTGACACCCTTAGGGGTGAAATTGATTTTTATGGTCTTCTTGAGAATTGTAGAGGGTTTCATGATCTTTCCAATGAGATATAGTTGGTAATTTTCTGAATTGTGTGCAATGAGTTATTGGTGTTGAAAGTTGGCTTGAAATCAGGAAAATAGAGAAGGGAATAAGGGTTATATATATATAGATATTAATTGTTTAATGTGAATTTTGGTTTCTTTTGTCAATTTCCTCTCCGTCCGACGTCCGATTGACCTGATTCTTGAGGCATCGGATTTGTAAGATATTGAATTTCATTTTATCAGAAATTGGGAAATTTTAGACGAGAAATTGACGTGGGTCCGAGTAATTGGTCTGTGATCACTGTTTTATTTATTTTTAGACCAATCGAGGTCCGAATTGAGTGCTGTCAGTGGCTATAGATTTCTAATTTTGAGACGGATTCTTTTTAATGATTGAAATTTGGATTTAGGGCCAGAAATCTCATGAACATGCATTATACACTTACATGTGCATTATTACTAGTTCGGATTGGATAATTAGTGATCGGATTCCTCTCTGCTTGTTATAGAGGCACAGTTGGAGCGTCGACCTACCGACGTTGCAGAGACTTCCCGGCAATAGCTCGGAAGTAATAGGTGAGTAACCTAGTTGGTTTCTCAATCTATGTGTGTTTAATATGACGTATTGATGCCATGTGGAGATAATGGAGGAATTATGTGGGTTTGTTTTTTATTGATTTCGGACCATAGGTGTCCGAAGTATTGGAAACTTGTTATCGAAGTGCTATTTGTGTGTAACTATTTGTGAATGTTTACATTGGAGATCTCGGACCAAAGGTCCGAGGGAATGGGAAATTAATATTGAAGTGTTAATTGTCTGTTTTGATACATTGGATGTGACTTTAATATGATATGGTTGGATGCAATAAATTGTAAATGTATATGATCAAACACGGATCAAGGTCCGAGGAAACGAAAATTGGTCACCGAACTATAATCGATCAAATGGGAATTAGAGCATATGCATCCATGCATGATGGTATGATCAGATAAAGGTAGTTGTGACCGGAGCACCATCAGACGATATGAGAGCTTTCACCAACGCACGTAACCTCGGGTCCACGTATTCGAGCCTCGAGCTCAATGTACGAGGCTTCAAGCCCAATGTTTTCAGAGCCACTGGCTCAACGCAATGTGCCCGTCACTGGGACAGTTTCAGGTGCACGGTCACAACAACGAAACGAAAATGAAAAGTGTCACATGTGCATTGCATAAATGGTATGATTAAATGTGGATTGTATGAAAGGCGATATGCCTTACATTTGTGAATTGTGATCGTATGTGATATTTGGTAAATTGATTGAATATGCATGAATTGAGTGAACCATCGATGATGGTTTCTCATTGAGTTCGCAAACTCACCCAACATTGCATCTATTTTTCAGGAATTGAAGAGTACCCCGTTAGTGAACCGGGAGTATGATTACTGCAAGAGAGTCGGTGTTTGAAGTCGGGATTAGTTCACATCTGCATTTGTGTCATTTTGACTTATGTGTAAATTTAGATTCTGCAAAAATAGTACTGAATTGTTTGAGGGCCCTAATTGATAAATATTGTTTGAAAAGTGATCTTTGATAAAGTGTATGACTAAAACGGGTTTTCGTATCACGGGCCCGAATCGTTTACTTTTATTTCCGCGCACTCGACTGTTTTCAAAAAGAAAAAAATATCATAATGAGTTTTTAACCTGCATTGACTGCTCTAGCATACCACCCTCGCGGGTCGCGGGCTCGGATATCACCGTCGATGTCGGGTTTGGGTCTCGTGGGAGTGGGATGCTACAGCCAGTCCATCCCAAGAATCAGATAAATCTCTCTCAAAGACAAATTTATGAGGTCTGCACTCAACTCTGCATGATCGATCACTATCGGACATCCCTTACAGACCTCTCCCAACACTGTCGTACTACCTAGAGGTGTACTCACCTCTAACCCACACTGCAATCTCTCTCTATCATAATGCAGTCTACATGCCACATGCGGTGCAATGAAAGAATGAGTGGATCCAGGATCCATCAATGCATATGCTTCAAAACCAGAGATCAGAAGCATACCCGCAACAACATCTGGAGACTCCTGAGCCTCCTGCTGAGTCATAGCATAGACTCTGGCCTGAGATTGATGACGGCTGCTCTGCCCCTCAGTCCTCACTACCGATCCCTCAGCTCGGCCTCGGCCTCTACCTCGGCCCCTGAAAACAGATCCACCTCCAGGCTCACAGACCGCAGAAGCCTGCTGATCTACTACCATCATGGACCGGGCCTCTACAGTAAAGGGACACTCTCGGAGCTAGTGGTCCATCGAACCACACTTGAGACACGCTTCGGTAAACCTCCAGCACTCCCCACTGTGCCTCCTCTCACAATACTCACATAGCGGGATACTCTGGCCTGAACCTCTAGCACTGCTACGACCACTACCAGGCTGAGAAAATCTACCTCTCTACCCAAATCTGAACTGTCTACCTCCTCCAGGCGACCTGAAAGTCCTGGCCTGGCGCTTACTCAGTCCTCGGCTCTCACTACCCTGACTGCCACTCGGTCTCTTGCCACTGGGGCCCTGACCAGACTCAGCTCGATTCTGTCTCAGAAGCTGCTCGATCCTCACTGCAGCTGCCCTCAACTCAACAAAGGAACCCATATCCGCTTGGGCTAACCGGGTACGGATCTCAAAATTGAGTTCCGCCCTCAAATCTATGGCATCTGTCAGACTCTGAAGCAATCAAAGAAGAGGCATAACCCACTAACTCATTAAACTGCACCTCATACTCAGCCACTGACATCTGCCCCTATCTCAGTTCAAGAAACTCCTGCATCTTCATCTCTAAATAAACCTTGGGCATGAAATTATCTCTGAATGCCCACAGGAAATCATCCCAAGTCAACATACAGGGCCTGGTGGAACTGCCCGGAACAGTCCTCCACCAACGGTAATCCGGACCCTGAAGCAAGGACACTGCATAATCGAACCTCTCCTCTGTGTCACAATCCATCTGGTCCAGGACTCTCTCAGTCCTCTCTAACCATCCCTCAGCCTCAGCAGGGTCGGTGCTGCCATAGAAGTCAACCGCTCCCGGCTTACGCAGTCTATCATACCTCCTCTCCCGTCTCACGGGAACTCTGGGAGGCAACTCATCAGAATGAGGTATAGGGGACTCTCTACTAGCTCCCACGGATCCTAGGTCAGCTGGTTGATCCACTTGATCCCCAAGAACGGATGACCTATAACAAACAAGAATCTGATCAATTTCCGCTTTTCTCACTGAAATTCAAGCCTAAAATACACTATGCCCAAAAGATGCCAAACCATGCTCTGATACCACCTAATGTAGCGCCCCCTTACCGTAGGGTACACACCGAGACGTCTGTGGGTCGTTCCGACGCATATCCCACAGCAAGGAAGTGCTACGATCGCGAACGATCACTAAACACTCGCATGGCATTAATAAAGTTAAACCGCATCATGCAATTCACTAAAATTTAAAATCACAATAATAATATTTCATTCATATCATCAATCCAAAATATAGACAAGTCTATCAGTCCCCTACAAGCAAAATACAGTAATCCAAAAAGGGAAACTGATACAAACGTCTATACTAAGATCATCCCAAAATCGCCCCAGCTGACCGACCTGCAATCCATCGCTTCACTTGATTACGTACTCGCACGGCAGGAAAATCTATCACGGGAGCTAGAATCCTACTAACGCTGTCCTGAAAAATATATTGCAATGTTGGGTGAGTTTACGAACTCAATGAGAAACCATCATCGATGGTTCACCCAACTCATGCAATTACACATAATGTATCACATAGTATACTTTAACGCATATTAGTATACTTTAACGCATATTAGAACACTAAACACAATTTACACATTTATGCAATAAAATAACTCAGACATGTCACTTCACAATTGTCACTTATCACACGTATTCTCAATTTCACTACCCAGTCAAATGCATAATGTATGCAAATTCTCATTTTATGTCATTGTTGTGACCGAAAGGCAACAACCGTCCCCGATCCGGCACTTTTCACATTAATCACATTTCCGCAAGTAGAGAGCCCTCGGGTATGCACTATTCGCTACCACATAAGGGATAGGAGAGCCCTCCGGGTATGCACTATTCCTTTTGGCCCAGCCCAATCACTGATAGTGAGCTTAAAGCTCTGATCACTAAGCTCCAGTCACAACTGTTTAAATTACCGCTATTAATCATGCTAGGCATGCACTAACACTTGCACAATCGATCACATGTATCTCATTCAACTACACTTATCATACTCAGAGCATTTATTCACATTCTCAGAATGTTCACTTATAATCTCAGTACATTTATCTCACAGCTATAAACATTCACACTGGCACAATCACTAGCATTTATCGCATTTAGCTCATTCATTTCACATTCGCATCACTCACTTTGGCAATTAATTCACACATTCACAGCACATATTATCACATAAAGATCGAGGAACCAACTAGGTTACTCACCGTAACTTCCGAAGCTCTTGCTCGAAGTCCCAAAGAATATCCGTGGACTGACGATCCAACGGTGCCTCTATAACAATTCAAATAAATTTTCATCACTAGATGCTCAATCAATTGAATTCACTGATGCACATGCCTCAATTTAAAATGATATAATGCATGATCATGATTTTCCAGCGCTCTGATCTAATTCCGCTATCTCTCACTTCACAACCAAAATTTACTATTCACTAGGTCTATAATAACCCTCAATTTCATAATTCTCTAATTTAAACTCAAATTAGTCAACACAAAACCCTTAGGTTACACTAGGAACTAAAATTGATTCATTTTCGATAATCGCTAGCTCGTTAATTAAAATTCAAACTCTCAATCTTTACCACAATCGTAGACCTCTTTCTCTAGTTCATAACGAATCAATGATCATCTCAATTGGAGGTCTACACCAAAAGTTATGTCATAAAAACCAAAACAATTCATATCAATTTCTGTCTCTCGCTGCCTCGGACTCTCGCCAAGCGTGAAAACAGTGCTCAGCCACAAGCCTTGAATCCTTTTCTCCCTCGCCGCGACGCTCCAATAACACTCGACGCGGCGTGAAATATCTTCGCTCGCCGCGTCGTCTCCTTCGGCTCGCCGCGGTGTGACCCTTTTTCAGACGTCGCGACGTGCGACTAAACTTCATCTTCTCCGCTCGATTTTCTGCCATTCTCAACCATTCTCTCTCTATACTAGCATTAAATACACTCATCTACTCACATCTAACTCATAAAACACCATAAATGCCATAAACAACCATAAAAACAACATTAAACACAATAAACTTACCAAAATCAAAGATCGATCGGTGCCCTAAAAATCCGAAAATCTCTAACTTCTTCTCCTTCCTTACACAACCATGATGAACCTCAAATAACTAGCTCAACCTCAACATCTCTCACTCTCCAACAAATCTTTCACTCACAATGAAGAGAAACCAATCAAAACTCCAAGGGGAAAAAGGAGAAGATCAATGACGGGGGAGAAGAGAATGAAAGAGGAAATGATTTTGATTTTTCAAACCTAACTCATATATATATATATATGTATAGGGGTCAATTTAGCCTATAAATTATAGTCCTCAATTCCTTTTTAATTTCGATCTCTAATTTCAATGGCTTATCAAAAAAATTCTTAAACTCAAACTCTAAATTTCCAAGCCATTTTCAGTCAATTTCAGAACCGGAATCTAAATCATCAGTCTCTAGGTCATTTTCTCGGTCCGAACTCATAGCTCTAAAAATTCCAGAAAAATTCTCATAATTCCTCAAAAATATAAAACACTCGATCCCATACTCAATTTTCAATTTCCACTCCCAAAATTCAATTCTCACTCTAACTCAGCTATACAACTCAATTATTCTTAAATTCTCAATCAAATCACAATTCTTCAGATTAACTATTCAATTCAAATTATCTCTTAATTCTCAATAACTCAATAAATCATCTCTAACATAATGATCTCAAAATTCACAATTCAACTCATAATCACAATTTAAAATGCTGGAACAATCATGAATGCATGTCACTATATATGCATGTGCAATTAACTCATTTATCACTGATGCAGAGACAAACTATACGTGCAGTTCAATTATGAATGCACTCACTGCTCAATTCATCCAAATTACCGATATGCCCTCACATCGGTAACGGGATGTTACATTAGTTTAGTGTGAACTCTTACAACATCACTTGATTTCCGACTCAAGCTACCTTTACACTTGATTTGTCTTCCGGTACAAATCCTACCAACACCACTTGATTTCCGGCTCAAGCTACCTATACAACTACTTGATTTTCGGCTCAAGCTAACCTCACAACCACTTGATTTCCGGCTCAAGCTAACCTCACACTCCAATTTGATTTCCGGCATAGTGATTCTCCTCTAATCACTAAGCTTACAATAAAAATGAGATAAAGATGAAAGATCAATGCTCAATACAGATTTGAAATAAGCTAAGAGCAATATAGAGCAAAGTTGGAATAATAGTGAAGTTCTTTTGCTTTCTGGACTTCTCACTCGATCCCTTGATTTTTTTGCCATTTATTTGTAGACTTGAGATAAATATAGCTGTTGTGGATCTCCTAGCCGTTGCTTGATTTACTCATAGACGTTGCTAGATTATTTCCTTGCCATTTGTGATTGATTAACTTCGTCAGAATCAGTTTGTTGTACTCGTAAGTCGACTTGTTGTGGTGTGTACGTCGACTTGTAACAACAATTTTATCTCCGCTCTTCTATAAGTCGACTTATGCAGTGTAAGTCGACTTGTATCCTTCGATAAGTCGACTTATAGTCTATTAGTCGACTTGTGTTGTTCTCAACCTGACAGATCTTGATATATTAGTCGACTTATGATGAACTAGTCGACTTATGTTGTTTGGATCTTGATATATAAGTCGACTTATGATTGTACTAGTCGACTTATATTGGCTTCAACGGTAATATCCAATCAAATCTTCTATAATCTTCATTATTAATGTCTCTAGCATGATGAAGATTATTTCCTTCTTGATTTCACCTTGATTTATGTCTTGCCCATTCAAGATTGATGCTTTAAGGAAATTTCCATCTTGATTCCACAATGATTAATCTCTTTCCCATCAAAGATTAATGCTATCTTGATTTGCACAATTCTTTTACTGAAAATCAATCCCAAAATACCTGAAATAATTTCTTAACCAATTCTATACATTTTATTATTATCAAAACATAAGTAGGATTTAATTTGTCAACTACCACTGGTCCAACAATCTCCCCCTTTTTGATAATGACAAAACACTTAGAAATTGTTTAAGAAATGAAAACAAAGAAACATTGATCAAGGTTTTATGCCTTGTCTTTTTGTTAGAAGTCTCCCGCTCAATCATATAAATCATTGAATTTAATAACATTGCAAATTCATAAAATTGATGCAATACATAATCCATAATTTGAATTCCAAAACAAGATGTACTTATGAAAACGTTTTATAGACAATTTAACATACTCCCCCTTAATCAAGTAACCAATAATCAATCCAAAGACCAATTTCAGCAATTAAACAATTTAAAACACAAGTAAATTCTCCCCTTTTTTGTCATAATCAAAACAATCAATACAAACCAACATTGTTAAAATCACAATCACATTAATAAGGAAAAACAGGCCATCAACAACCAATACATTGTCAATGGTAGGCATAACTTTACCTTTGTTGTTGTCTCCACTCATAAGCCTTAAACATCCACTAACAATGTACCAAGTGCTTGATGGATTTTCATTCCTTGCTTGTACCTATAACTGAAACATTCTTTCTTCTCATTGGTACCCAAGCCATTTTGGGTCCATTTTGGTTAGTCATATAAACCACATTAGGAGGTCTTGTACCTTTTACCACCCAAATTTTCTTCACATTAATACATCTTCTAATACTTTTGCATGCAATTTCTATATGACCATCTTTTAAACATCTAGCACATTTAGCAACTTTGCCATCTTTAGTAAATTTAGAAATCAAAGAACAATCTCTATCAAATGGATCATATCCTAAACCATGTTTAGAAATTGAATATCTTTGTAAAGATAACATCTTTTCAAACTTTTCATTCCCACCAGCAAATTTTTCAACCACATAAGAAAATTCTTAAGTCTATCAAGCTCACAAGTAAGATTTTCTTTTTCAGCAAGGCATGTAGAGTGGTCTTCCTTAGTGCAATCTAAATCATCAATAGTCTCATGCAAGACATTATTTTCAACAACTAGATCTCTTATTTTCTTTCTCAATCTCTTGTTGATTTCAATAGATTCTTTAAAATCAATTTGTAAAGCATTAAAAGAATCTCTAAGATCTTGATCAAATAATGTTACCTCATCTTCATCATCACTTGGTAAGGAGCTATTTGCCATAAGAGCTAAGTTGTTTTCATTATTGCTTTGGCATGCTTCCTTATCATCACTCCAAGTGGCTACTAGGCTAGCTTTCTTTTTCCCTTTGTCATACTTGTCATTTTTCTGGAAATTTGAAGTGGCAGATGAGCTTTTGGTCCTTCTTTCTATAGTGTACTTCTTTCTTTCTTCATTTCTTCCACCACTTAATTCTTTCCTCCTATTTTTGAGTAGTCCTTTGAACTTTCTCAAGTTTCTGGCGTACATTGCTATTTTTCATCTTCATCTATTTCTTCATCGCTTTCATTAAGAGAAGAAGCATTAGCTTTTAAAGCAATTGACTTTTGTGACTTACCTCTTCCTCCTCTTGATTTGAGAATGATCTCATAGTTGATGAGAGATCCCACCAAGGCATTGAATTCCAAATGATTGAGATCCTTAGACTCCATAATAGCGGTGACTTGAGAGTCCCATTCTTTCGGTAGTGAGCGAAGAATCTTCTTCACCTTTTCGCTATCCGTCATATGCATTCCGAGGTTTCCTAATTCATTTATGATTTTTGCAAAATGATCAATCATAGTGGAGATGGACTCACCTTCCTTCATGACAAACATTTCATAGTCATGTAGAAGCATGTTGATCTTTGTCTCTCGAACTTGATTTGTTCCTTCATGAGTGATGTGTAGTCTCTCCCACATTTCTTTAGCACTAGTACACGAGTTCACTCGATTTCTCTCCTCAATCGTGAGAGCACAATATATCAATTTCATAGCTTTAGCATTGATGTAGACTTGCTTCCAATCATTGTCATCATATTCTAGCTCCGTTTTCACCTCGCCATTTTCTTTTAATGGAACATGTGGACCGAAGATGATGATCTTCCAATATTCTACTCCTTTGCTTATAATATGATACTTCATAGGATTTTTCCAAGAAGAGATGTTAGTACCATTAAATAACGGAGGGAGATTATTAGTGTTACCTTCTTCCGCTAAGTTATTGTGTGCCATCTCTAGATACTTCTGCTCTGATACCAATTGTAAACGATCTAGAAGGGGGGTTGAATAGATCTTTAAAGCTTTTTGTAGAGTTTGTTTTTATAGAGGTTCGATGCTAAGACCTACGTCCTCTACCTAAGCTCCTACTTAGGATTTGGCAAACCACTTTACTACACACTTTTTAATTTAGTGTGAACTCTTACAACATCACTTGATTTCCGGCTCAAGCTACCTTTACACTTGATTTGTCTTCTGACACAAATCCTACCAACACCACTTGATTTTTGGCTCAAGCTACCTTTACAACTACTTGATTTCCGGCTCAAGCTAACCTCACAACCACTTGATTTCCGGCTCAAGCTAACCTCACACTCCGATTTGATTTCCAGCACAAATCCTACCTCACTAGTGATTCTCCTCTAATCATTAAGCTTAAAATAAAGATGAGATAAAGATGAAAGATCAATGCTCAATATAGATTTGAAATAAGCTAAGAGCAACATAGAGCAAAGTTGGAATAATAGTGAAGTTCTTTTGCTTTCTGGACTTCTCATTCGATCCCTTGATGTTTTTGCCATTTATTTGTAGACTTGAGATAAATATAGCCGTTGTGGATCTCCTAGCCATTGCTTGATTTACTCATAGACGTTGCTAGATTATTTCCTTGCCATTTGTGATTGATTAACTTTTTCAGAATCAGTTTGCTGTACTCGTAAGTCGACTTGTCGTGGTGTGTAAGTCGACTTGTAACAACGATTTTATCTCCGCTCTTCTATAAGTCGACTTATGCAGTATAAGTCGACTTGTATCCTTCGATAAGTCGACTTATAGTCTATTAGTCGACTTGTGTTGTTCTCAACCTGACAGATCTTGATATATTAGTCGACTTATGATGAACTAGTTAACTTATGTTGTTCGGATCTTGATATATAAGTCGACTTATGATTGTACTAGTCGACTTATGTTGTCTTCAACGGTAATATCTAATCAAATCTTTTATAATCTTCATTATTAATGTCTCTAGCATGATGAAGATTATTTCCTTCTTGATTTCACCTTGATTTATGTCTTGCCCATTCAAAATTGATGCTTTAAGGAAATTTCCATCTTGATTCCACAATGATTAATCTCTTTCCCATCAAAGATTGATGCTATCTTGATTTGCACAATTATTTTATTGAATATCAATCCCAAAATACCTGAAATAATTTCTTAACCAATTCTATACATTTTATTATTATCAAAACATAAGTAGGATTTAATTTGTCAACCACCATTGGTCCAACACTTTAGAAATTTTCAAAACTCCACCTTCAGCTGAGAACTTGCACCCTTGAGAATCGAGAGTGCCCAAAGAGATGAGATTTTTCTTCAAATCAGGAACGTTTCTAACGTCAATGAGTGTTCTAATGATACCATCATACATTTTGATCCGGACTGTACCTTTACCAATAACTTTACAGGCAACATTATTACCCATCAAAACAATTCCACCATTCAATAAATCATAAGTGGAAAAACATTCCCTGTCAGGACTCATATGGTAAGAACAACCCGAATCTAAAATCCACTCCTTATTAGACCTAAGTTTATCTTCTGTGGCTACAAAGATAATTCTCTCAATCTCATCTGCTGCTACACTAGCCTCGGCGGTGTTGCTGTTATTCTGCTCAACTTTATTTTTCTCCTTATGTTTCAATTTATAGCAGTCAGCCTTTATATGCCCCTTTTTCTTGCAATAATTACAAGTTTTATTTCTATGTCTAGATTTTGACTTGCCTTTGGATCTACTTCTTTCAAAAATCTCTATTTTCAGATCTACCCCGTACAAATAGTCCCTCTGCCTGACTTCCACTAGTCTCCCTAGTGATGTCCCTATCAATCTACTCTTTTGGCTTTAATGCAGACTTAATACTATTATAAGAGACTGACTCTTTCCAATAAATCATAGTATCACGAAAATATTTAAAGGACTGGAGAAGGGAACATAACAATAATATGGCTTGATCTTCATCCTCAATTTTCACATCTACATTCTTCAAATCCAAAATAAGAGAATCAAATTTATCCAGATGTGAAAGAATAGATGTACCTTATATCATCCTCAACATGTACAACTTTTGTTTCAAATAAAGCTGATTCTCCACCGTCTTCTTCATGTACATAGCTTTCAATTTATCCCACATACCTTTAGCTGTGTTTTCACCTATAACCTCCTGCAAAACCTCATCAGAGAGATTCAATATGATGGTTGATCTAGCCTTTTTATCTAGATCCGTGAATATATCTGACGCCATATCTGCTGGCTTTTTCTCCACTCCATCAAGTGCAGTCTCACATCCATCTTGTATTAAAATGGCTTGCATCTTGAGCTGCCACATACCCAAGTTAATGCTCCAGTCAAACTTTTCAATAGAGGTCTTGTTTATCGTCATGATGGCTAAAAATTGATATTCGGACTATTTTTCTTCAGGTGGGCCCCACAAAAGAAACTAGAACAGCGGACCCCACAAATGCAAGGATGAGGGCTCCACAGGCAAAGTCGGGACGTGGACCCCACAAGCAAAGATGAACTCTGTTTACAAAACCTAGGCAGTGGGCCCCGCAAGATAAATCCGAGGTAGTGGGCCCCACAAAATAAAACCGAGGCAGTGGACCCCGTTTAGACTCACAATAAAAAATCTAAGTTACTTTCTAATGTGGAGGGTCCACCTTAGTGGCAACCACAGAGCATACGGTAAGTTAGATAAAAAAAGAGAAGCTCTAATACCAGTTTGTTAAGATAAAATGCCCTCGGATTGGATACCGGTAAAATTTAATAGCTCGAAAAAATAATAACGAAAATAATGATAGGAAAAATAAATGGGACAGAACACAAAGATTTACGTGGTTTGGTCAATGTGACCTACGTCCACGGCCGGAGACAATCGGAGATATTTCACTATGAGAGAATAACAAGAGATTATAAAGTGTCACTCTAGAATTTTCTTTCTACCCAATGAATCCCAAATGTAGCTAGTACAATTACAGAGCTCTCAAAAGTGTTTCCCACACTCTTTCTCTCTTCTATTTTGGGTGTCCTAAAGATGCAGAAGATGCATCTATTTATAATGCTATCACCTAAATCTTAGTTAAGAAAATAGGCTAACCATATAGCTTATTTTCAAGCACACCTACATGTAGCCTACAAGACTTGCCGAAATTTGCTCACAATTGTCAACTAGCAATATTTGACTTTCTTGTATGCATGAATGGAGAGTTACGTGAATAGACATCTAGCCACCAACCAAAGCCTTCTTCTTTGACAAGGCAACCAAGTGGAGGGGCCAATTCACATGCAACAACTTTCATTGGACATATTTGCTAATTTTTGAATTCATAACACAGGTTAAAAGAGATGGAACCAGAATGTCACTTGCTCAAAGCAAAAAGTTGTCTCAGTTTACTGCTGATAATGCACAATGGGAAGATAGGCAACTTCTGAGATCTGGAGCTGTTAGAGGTACTGAGGTCCAGACTGAGTTTGATGATGAAGATGAGCGAAAAGTTATTCTTCTTGTATATGGTAAGAGAACTTTATGACAAGCCTTGTATTTTAATTTATTAATGGAGGACAAATCATTTTACTCTCTGTGTGAACCGTTCACATTTATCCTTTGGTAGATATGAAACCCCCTTTCCTTGATGGAAGAGTTGTGTTCACCAAACAAGTTGAGCCAGTAATACCTATAAAAGATCCCACGTTAGACATGGCTATTATTTCACGCAAAGGATCAGCTATGTTCAGGGAAGTTCATGAAAAGCAAAGTATGAATAAGTCCCGCCAGCGCTTTTGGGAGCTTGCTGGCTCAATACTGGGTGATATTATTGATGTTAAGAAAATAGCTGATCAGGTATAATACCTAAATATATCTTATCAAACAATAAATTTGCAAATTTGTTTGTGGATGTAACTAAAATTTCTTTTTTCTTTTTTCTTTACATTGTGATCCAAGATTGATGCAGATACTGCTGCAGTAGGTGATGAAGGTGAAATAGATTTCAAGCTAAATGCAAAATTTGCACAGCATATGAAGAAAGGAGAAGCTGTTAGTGATTTTGCAATGTCAAAATCCCTAGCAGAGCAATGGCAATATTTGCCCATATTTTCAGTACGAGATGAATTACTGCAGGTCTGAGAAAGCCCTTTTCATGTATTGATTCTCTGTTCTCTTTTTTTTTTATTAGCCTTTCTTACTAGTGAAATTTGCTACTCCTGACTGGTTCTTCAGCTTTTTCTGATTTTGGGAAACGGAAATTCATATAATTGGCCCATTAACCATTTCTAACAGTTTAATTTTTACTTTCTTTTATTTAGTTGATAAATGTTATTTTCACTGTGTAGTGTATACACCTTTTGGCTAACAATCTTATTGTCTTTTCTGAATGTGCATTGGATAGATAATTCGCGAAAACCAGGTAGTTGCGATGGTTGGACAAACTGGTTCTGGGAAGATAACCCAACTGACACAGGTTTCTACAGTTTTTATTTCCTTATAGAATTCTATTGTTACTTTGGAGAACTAGCGTGTATGTGTTATTACCAACTGAAATACTGAATCCAAAGTGCAATCTTGTTTATAGTATCTTCATGAAGATGGGTATCAAAAACGGGTATGGCGCACCCAACCAAGGCGTGTGGCAGCCATGAGTGTTGCAAAAAGAGTTAGTGAAGAGATGGAGACTGAATTAGGGGATAAGGTAAGGTTGGCTGTGCCATTCTTTTTGAAGATGTGACTGGACCAAATACCATAATTTAGTTATGGTAAATTGTTGGTCTTTGATAGTGAATGTATTAAACTTGATTATGATGTTGCTTGTTGGATACTGAAATAATCTCTTACCAGAAATAAGTTTCAGTTTGTGTTGCTACATATACCCTAAAAGAAGGGGGAAAGGCAATTTATGTTATTTTAGGTTCATTCAGCCTTTAATTCTTAAAATATTTTGCATTCTCAAAATTTGCCTACACAACAGAGAAGCAAATTATGTTATTATAGGGTTCATCGAACTTTTGGTTCTGAAATTATTAAACTGTTGTTTCTCAAATTCTGCAAGCATGGTGTCTCAGCACTGATGGAGTTATTATAGTGGAAAGATGTTTATTTTTTCCTTAACAAAGGGCGGTGAAATTTATGTTGTTATAGGTTCATTGAACACTTATTTTTGAAAATATCACAATGTTGATTCTCAAATTTCTTACGCACAATTTTTGCAATATATGACTGATGGAGTGCTTTTGCGTGAAACACTCAAAAGTCTGAACTTGACAAGTATCGGTATGTGGACATATGACTCTCCATTATTGTAGAGAAAGATCACTAAATATCATTATCGTGGTTGTAGCGTCGTTGTAATGGATGAAGCACATGAGAGGTCCTTAAACACTAATGTACTGTTTGGGATCCTTAAAAAGGTGGTTGTAGCGTGTCGAGACTTCAAACACAATATTGTGACATCCGCAACTTTAAATGCCCAGTAGTTTTCAAATTTTTTTGGGAGGTAAATTGATTTTTCATTTACCATCACAATTTAAAAGAATCGATTGATATTATTTGCTTAATGATTTTTCAAATGTGTTGCAGCGTACCTATTTTTCACATTCCTGTGAGCACTTTGTACAGTAAAACTTGTGAGGATTATGTTGAAGCTGCAGTGAAGCAGGCGATGAGTATTCACGTTACCAGTCCTCCAGGTGACATCCTAATATTCATGACCGGTTAAGATAAGATTGAGGCGGCCTGTCATGCCCTTGGAGAGCGCATGGAACAACTTATATCCTCAACCAAGAAAACAGTTCCCAAACTCTTGATACTTCCCATATATTCTCAACTTCCAGTTGATTTGCAAGCAAAGATATTCCAAAAAGTTGAAGATGGGGGCCAGAAATGCATAGTTGCAACTAATATTGCCGAGACATCTTTGACTGTGGATGGAATTTTTATGTCATTGATACAGGATATGGTAAAATGAAGGTGTACAACCGTAGGATGGGTATGGATGCTCTCTAAGTTTTCCCAATTAGCCGTGTTACTGCTGATCAACGTGCTGGATGTGTTGGAAGAACTAGCCCAGGTACCTGCTATAGGCTTTATACAGAAAGTGCATATCTTAATGAGATGCTGCCCAGTCAAGTGCTAGAAATCCAACGGACAAACCTTGGCAATGTGGTGTTGCTGCTCAAGTCTCTTCAAGTTGACAACCTGTTGGATTTTGACTTTATGGATCCACTTCCACATGATAACATCCTCAATTCTATGTACCAGTTATAGATCTTGGGTGCACTTAACAATGTAGCAGACCTGACTGATATAGGCTGGAAAATGGTTGAGTTCCCGTTGGACCCCCCACTTGCTAAGATACTTTTGATGGGTGAACAACTAGGGTGTTTAAATGAAGTTTTGACAATTGTTTCAATGCTTTTAGTACCATCTGCATTCTTCCGAAAAAAGGATAGGGCAGAGGAGAGTGATGTTGCAAGCGAGAAATTTTCTGGTCCCAAGTTTGACCATTTGACCTTGCTTGATGTCAACTTGCAATGGAAGGAACACCAATATTGGGGAGATTGGTGTAATGATCACTTTTTGCATGTCAAGGGATTACGTAAGGCTAGGGAAGCCAGATCCCATCTCTTAGACATCCTGAAGACATTGAAAATACCATTAACATCTTGTGGATATGAATGGGACATTATACAGAATTTCACAAAAGGTGTTGGCCAGTATGTTAATTATAGAAGAGGGATGCCATGCTATTTGTATCTGGTTTGGGTGGGTCACGGATCTTGTCGTACGCTCCGACCCAACTCAAATTTAGTATTGTCCCCTTTGGTCTCCAGTCGCGGATCTCGTCGCTCGAACCTGGGACCTTAGGGTTTTGTTGCACTTAAGTGCATGCCTCTTACCACTAACCTACTTGGGTAGGCCACGGATCTTGTCGTGCCCGCCGACCCAACTCAAATTTAGTATTGTCCCCTTTGGTCTCCAGTCGCGAATCTCATCGCTCGAACCTGGGACCTCAGGGTTTTGTTGCACTTAAGTGCATGCCTCTTACCACTGAGCTACGCGCACGACAAGATCCGTGGCCCACCCAAACCCAAAAGGTGCAGCTCAGTGGTAAGAGGTGTGCACTTAAGTGCAACAAATCCCTAAGGTCCCAGGTTCGAGCGACGAGATCCATGACTGGAGACCAAAGGGGACAATACTAAATTTGAGTTGGGTCGGCGCACACGATAAGATCCGCGGCCCACCCAAACTAGTATCTAAGCAGTGCTCTATATGAATTGGGTTATACACCAGATTATGTTGTTTATCATGAATTGATTTTTACAACAAAGGAATACATGTGTTATGGGCAACGTTACAGAGGCTGAAGATAAAGCTCCTAAATCACAGAAATCAATCGTGGTTTACAAACGGTTTACATATGGGAAGAAAAGTCAATTTCCTAAATTAGTTCTTATATTCCTATTCAGATATTATGATTCATTCTAGAATGTTTTTATTTTGGTTGTTTAAGACTTATATACGTATGGCAAGTAGGGTAAAGGGTTAAGGATTAGCTTACCCTCACTTGTAATATAAAAACGTTATGATCTTATGGAATAAAGAAGCCGATTTTTCATTATTAGTGGTTGTGAACTCCTAAAGTTTAAAGATCGTAGGGTTCTCTCTAACGAGCCCTTAATTCATTTCAACATAGGTCGAAGGGGTAGACATTCTAACAAGCAACGATCTCTGTCTTTTGATCCTATAGTGAATCACCGACCCATAACTCGATCCCAGACATAAATTCATAACAACTTGGTATCGAGCCAGCAGCATGGGTGACTTTAACTTTTACAAAGAACAATTCGAGAGGTTTATGCGGATGTATCAAGATGACCAAATACGCAAGCGGCGAGAAAAATGGGGGCGTTATGCAGAGATAGCAGCAGTTAAATCCGAATCCAAAAATAAGCAGATAGACAGTTGTTCAAGTGGCAGTAAAACAAGCCAGCCAGTAACAGATAACCATAAAACCAGTCGCATGGAAGGAGGTTCATACGTCCCGCGGTACTCGAAGTTAGAATTTCCATGTTATGGGGGGCAGGAGGACCCCTTGTGTTGGTTAAACAGGTGTGACCATTTTTTTTCGTCACCAAAACATACCTAAGGACGACAAGGTGGGTTTGGCATCTTTTCACCTTGAAGGTGACGTACAATTGTGGGTTTTAAAACTAGAAAGGGATCGGCCTAACTTGAGTTGGGGCGACTTCAAACAGCAATGCAACTTAAGGTTTGGCCCACCTATTTGTAACAATAAACTTGGCAAACTAGCTAAAATCAAACAAGACGGGACAGTCATAGAATATCAACGTCGTTTTGAGTAATTGTCAGCTCGCGCCGGACCTTAACTGCAAAACAAGAGGTCCAATTGTTCATTAGTGGGTTGCAAGAACGTATTGCAATCGAAGTGGAGATTAAAAATCCATCTAATTTAACTAGTGCAATGAGTCTCGCTCGTTTGTATGAAAGGCGTGGAGGGGGCAGAAAATACCATCCCATCGGTTCGACAACATACCAACCCCCTAATCTATCAAGTCGCCAAGAAGATTAAGAGTTTGACTTCGGCCGAAATTTGGAAGACAGGAGGAGCAAGGGACTTTGTTTCAATTGTGATGAGCAATATGTACGTGGTCATCAATGTAAAAGGTTGTTTGCGTTGGAGATTTGGGAGAATGATCCAGACCTCGAGGAAGGAGGTAGTTGCGATGAGGGGCATAGTGAACCAGAAATTTCCATCCATGCGATTACCGGTGTCCGAGCACCACAAACAATGCAAATTTCAGGAAGCCTAAAAGGAAAGCCTTTGCTGGTGTTAGTTGACTCTGGAAGTACCCATAGCTTTGTGGATGAGAGTTTTATGCGACAATTTAAGATTCCGATAGACCACCGGGACAGTTTACAAGTCGTGGTAGCTAATGGAGAACGTGTTCGCAGCCCAGGTATATGGAAGAACACTCGATTACAGCTGGGTAATCAACACTTTAGTGTGGACTTGTTTGTGCTACCCTTGTGTGGCTTTGACGCTGTATTGGGTGTGAATTGGCTACGCACTCTGGGTCCGATTACATGGGATTTTTCCCTTATGAAGATGAGCTTCGCAAAGGACAGTCGTGCGGTGGAATTGGAAGGAATCAAGGATAATCACCAAGGCTCCATTAATCTGATATCTGTTGGACCAATGGTGGTTGACAAATTAATTCCACTTATGTTTTGATAATAATAAAATGTATAGAATTGGTTAAGAAATTGTTTCAGGTATTTTGTGATTGATATTCAATGAAAGAATTGTATAAATCAAGATGGACAAGTGATAAATCATTGAAGAATCAAGATGGAGGCTTAAATAATGAAGATTATAGAAGATTTGAGTGGATATTACCGTTGAAGCTTACATAAGTCGATTAGAACATCATAAGTCGACTAATATATGAAGATATGACAACACAAGTCGACTAACAGCATACAAGTCGACTTATCGAGGACCACAAGTCGACTTACACATCATAAGTCGACTTATAGAAGAGCGGAGATGCAAGTTTACGTAAAATGTTGTCACAAGTCGACTTATACAACTCGACAAGTCGACTTATAGTCCTGAAGTCGACTTATACAACTCGACAAGTCTACTTATCGTCTGACACATTAATTCCAGCGGTCCAATTAGCCAAAATGGAAGGAGATTATTAAGAACGGTCATTTCAATCTAGCAACGCTAGAATAAGTCCCAATAGCTATATTTCTTCTTATATAAAGGGTGGATGATTGATGAAGATTGTACAGAAGTTCTACAAGCCAAAATACTCTTATCTTGCTCCAAATTGCTCATCATTGTTCTTACTTTGTTTACATTTGTATTGAGCACTTGTTCTTAGATCTTTATCCTATTTCTTTTACAAATTGAGTGACTAGTGAAAGGTCACGTGTGAGGTAACAATAGCCGAAATCAATTATTATTGGTAGAATTTGTCTTTGAAGACAAATCACCAGAAGGTTGCTTGTAGGAAATCAGCGGTATTGGTAGGATTTGTGCTTAAGACAAATCAAGTGTAAAGGTAGCTCGAGCCGAAATCAGCGGTATTGTAAGAGTTCACACTAAACTACAAAGTGTGTAATAAAGTGGTTTGCAAAATCCTAAGTGGGAGCTTAGGTAGAGGATGTAGTCTTAAGAGAACCTCTATAAAAGCAAAGGTTTGATCTTCTTCCTACTCTTTTATATTTGAATTTGTTTAAATTATTTTGTGTGAATTAACTTCTGATTTTATTGTAGAAAATTACGAAAAGCTTAAAGATCTATTCAACCCCCCCTTCTAGATCGCTTACAATTGGTATCAGAGCAGAAGTATCCGGGATGACACACAACAACCTAGCGGAAGAAGGTAATACTAATAATCGCCCTCCTTTATTTAATGGTACTAATTATTCTTCTTGGAAAAATCCTATGAAGTACCACATCATTAGCGAAGGAGTAGAATATTGGAAGATAATTATATTCGGTCCACAACCACCGTTAAAAGAAAATGGTGAGTTAAAAACGGAGCTATAATATGACGACAATGACTGGAGGCAAGCCTACATCAACTCGAAAGTGATGAAGCTAATCTATTGTGCTCTCACAGTTGAGGAAAGAAACCGAGTTAACTCGTGTACTAGCGCCAAAGAAATGTGGGAGAGACTTCGCATCACCCATGAAGGAACCAACCAAGTCCGAGAGTCAAAGATCAACATGCTGCTTCATGACTATGAAATGTTTGTCATGAAAGAAGGTGAGTCTATTTCCACTATGCTTGATCGTTTTGCAGAAATCATAAGCGGATTAGGCAATCTTGGAAAGCATATGAGACGAGAGAAGGTAAAGAAAATTCTTCGCTCCTTTACCAAAGGAATGGGACTCACAAGTCACCGCCATTATAGAGTCCAAAGATCTCAATCATCTAGAATTCAACGCCTTGGTGGGATCGCTTATCAACTATGAGATTATTCTCAATGTGGGAGAGACTTCGCATCACCCATGAAGGAACCAACCAAGTCCGAGAGTCAAAGATCAACATGCTGCTTCATGACTATGAAATGTTTGTCATGAAAGAAGGTGAGTCTATTTCCACTATGCTTGATCGTTTTGCAGAAATCATAAACGGATTAGGCAATCTTGGAAAGCATATGACGGACAGTGAGAAGGTAAAGAAAATTCTTCGCTCACTACCAAAGGAATGGGACTCACAAGTCACCGCCATTATAGAGTCCAAAGATCTCAATCATCTAGAATTCAACGCCTTGGTGGGATCGCTTATCAACTATGAGATTATTCTCAAATCCAGAGGAGGTAGAGATAAGTCACAAAAGTCAATTGCTTTAAAAGCTAATACTTCTTCTTTTGATGAAAGTGATGAAGAAATAGATGAAGAGGAGGAAGACGAAGAAATAGCAATGTACGCCAGAAATTTGAGAAAATTCAAAGAACTTCTCAAAAATCGAAGGAAGGAATTAAATGGTGGAAGAAATGGAGAAAGGAAGAAATTTTCCATGGAAAGAGGACATCATGCTAGAGAATGCAAAAGCTCATCCTTAAATTCAAATCTCCAGAAAAATGAAAAAGGGAAAAAGAAAGCTAGCCTTATAGCTGTTAGAGTAGTGCCCTGAAGGCAATCGCCTTTAGCGCATTTTGTACCAATTTGTGTACATTCTTTATAAATAAATAAAGAAAGGCATATTTCATTAATTTGATGTTCATTATTTATGAATGGATATTGATCTATAAGCAAATTAATGAAGTCCATGATATATGACATAGCATGAAGGAAATTATGATGTGATCATACTATTGAGATTCCTATCATGTGCAATTATGTCAATATCTAAATTATCCTAGTCATAGGATTCTTGAGATCGACATCAAGAATCCGGAAGACTAGCACATCTCAAGCTCCTTGATTTGATCAGCGGTGGATCTCGGAAGCGTAAATATGAGATATTTAGGGTTGAGATGTGGATGCTTACTAGAGGTAGTAAGTACGTTGGATGACTGCTATGAGATCATCACATGGATGTCTATTCTAATGTCGGTGATAATCTCATCATAGCAATGGTGCAAGTATCCTTAGACTTGAGGTACTCGAGGATATCTTAGATCTTGATTACGTACTTTGACTCCATTCCGTGTTGCCTTCAGAGGTCGCTCATAGGGTGGTGCTTGGGTGCAGTTTGAGGTATTCAAGGTAAATGAGTAGCTAATAAATGATTCACCACTACGTGATAGCGAAGATGATACCATAGCCTCTTGTCGAGGTCATTACTTGAAATCTCGATCGAGTACATATGTCATGAAGAGTGTCTTCATTGACATATTAACTAATGAGTAATGAGTCCCGGACAAGAACTGAAATCACTGGACTAGATTTGGCGTAGTCGATCTAGTAAGAGTTGACACTTTGCCCATACTCATAACCAAGTGGGGTATAGCATGGTGAAAGGACGAATTGCACCAGAATTGTCTATGGAAAGGTTAGTGATATGGTCCATGATGAATATATGTTTATTTGTCAAACCAATTACTTTCCGGTCAATTGGGGGTCATGATGTGTTGCTAGATACCGCTCATGACTTGCTTAGATTAAGTGTTGATCTAAGTGACCAACATAACCGGGAACCTAATGGGTCATACGCATAAGAGTGTCTCGGAGAATTTGTAAAATAGTTTTGCATAGAGATCCAATATATGGAGAGCAATCGGACTAAATGGATCCCGATGAGATCGAGATATGTCCCGATGAGATCGCGACATTGATATTGCTGAAAAGGGTTTTCGGGGGTTTTTCCCATATCGGGACCCGGTAGGCCGGTAGGACCGACCCCAGTGTGACTGGACCACTTCAGCATTTATTTTTATATATATATATATATATAATTAATTAATTAAAGAATTAATATATATATATATATATATGTTATACGTGGATGGAAGAGAGGAGAAGCATCATTTTAACTTTTTATATATATATATATATAAGGCTAACGTGGATGGCAAGAGAAGCTTCCATTTTTGCCTTGTCATCTTTGTATTAAATGACAAAATGAAAGATGAAGAGTAGGTGATCGTGGGTTGATGAAAGAAGAAAGATAGGTTTTGAAAACCTAAGAGAAAAGTGTTCTCTCCTTCTCCATCATCGATCTCTTCATCTCCTTCAAGCTTCTTCATCTCTTCCTCCATCGTTAGTGTCAAGCTCTCCAAGGACAAAGGTAGGAGCTAGCACTCTTTACTTTGTTCTAGCTATTCTTGGGTCAAAGGGTTTGTCCCGGTTAGGTTTTCCAATCTCTGCGTGGATACCGTTAGAGACGGTCTCCTTTGGTCGTTTTGGTTTGACTTTGTTATATAGTCACATGGATCCTGGCTTTCGGGAAGGTCCCGGAACAAAAATTTTTGTTTTCCGCACCGTGGGCATGTGATGCTCACACCGGGATTTTCCTATAATAGCCACGTGGAGTGATGATGAGGAAGCATATCAAAGCAATGATGAAAACAACCTTGCTCTTATGGCAGATAGCTTCTCAACAAGTGATGATGAAAATGAGGTAACTTTCATTGATCAAGATCTTATAGATTCTTTTAATGCTTTACAAATTGATTTTGAGGAAGCTATTGAGATCAATAAAAAATTGAGAAAGAAAATAAGAGAACTAGTTGCTGAAAATAATGCTTTACATGAGACGATTGATGATTTAGATTGTCCTAAGAAAGATCATTCTGCATGTCTTGCTGAAAAAGAAAGTCTTACTAATGAACTTGGTAGACTTAGAAAGGAGTTTTCTTATGTGGTTGGAAAATTTGCCGGTGGAAATGCAAAGTTTGAAGAGATGTTGTCTTTACAAAGGTACTCTATTTCTAAACATGGTTTGGGATATGATCCTTATAATAGAGATTGTTCTTTAATTTCCAAATTTACCAAGGATGGAAAAGTTGCTCAATGTGCTAGATGCTTGAAAGATGGTCATATAGAAATTGCATGTAAAAGTATTAGGAGATGTGTTAAGGTTAAAAAAATTTGGGTGGTAAAAGGTACAACACCTCCTAATGTGGTTTATATGACTAACCAGAATGGACCCAAGATGGCTTGGGTACCAATAAAAAGAAAAGATGTTTCAGTTGTAGGTACAAGCAAGGAATGAAAATCCACCAAGCACATAGCACATTGATAGTGGAAGTTCAAGGCATATAAGTGGAGACAACAACAAAGTCGACTAATGGGTGTCTAAGTCGACTAATTGGTGACAAGTCGACTTATGTAGGAATAAGTCGACCTATGATATACACAGCCTTTGGGAATGAAGAAATTTCAGGATAAGTCGACTTATAAAGATCGACAAGTCGACTTATGAAGGTAAACAAGTCGACTTATGTCTACACGGATTCATATGCTATTTCAAGTGTGTGGTGCTTCTTATGACTTTCTGATATTTGTATTAATTGTTGGATTGTTATGTTATGACTCTGCATTTTCTTTGTGTTTGCTTATGAGCCGCCAAATAATATAAGTTATCCGGGTCTTCTTGAAAATTCTCTTTCCTAAAATCTCCGAAAATATATTCTCTTTTACTTTTGAGATTTTTTCATGATGATGTTTCTCCACCATGATGATTTTTGTATCTAGCCAAGACCAACATTTCATATCATTTGTATTTGCTTGCTACTTGAGACTATTTGTATTTGATGACTTGTTTCTCTATTTAATGTGATTGCCATATTTCATTTATTGTTGATTTGTATTAGTTGTTTTGATTATGACAAAAGGGGAGAAAATGAGAAATTGGATATTCATTGAATTCTTGATTAAGGGGAGTTTGTTAAAATTTTAATTGATTTTCAAGGTTATTTAAATTCAATGATTTATATGATTGAGGGGAGACTTCTAACCAAAATGACAAGGTATAAAAACCTTGATCAATGTTTCTTTGTTTTCATTTCTTAAACAATTTCTAAGTATTTTGTCATTATCAAAAAAGGGGAGATTGTTGGATCAATGGTGGTTGACAAATTAATTCCACTTATGTTTTGATAATAATAAAATGTATAGTTGGTTAAGAAATTGTTTCAGGTATTTTGGGATTGATATTCAATGAAAGAATTGTATAAATCAAGATGGACAAGTGATAAATTATTGAAGAATCAAGATGGAGGCTTAAATAATGAAGATTATAGAAGATTTGAGTGGATATTACCGTTGAAGCTTACATAAGTCGATTAGAACATCATAAGTCGACTAATATATGAAGATATGATAACACAAGTCGACTAACAGCAAACAAGTCGACTTATCGAGGACCACAAGTCGACTTACACATCACAAGTCGACTTATAGAAGAGCGGAGATGCAAGTTTACGTAAAATGTTGTCACAAGTCGACTTATACAACTCGACAAGTCGACTTATAGTCACAAGTCGACTTATACAACTCGACAAGTCGACTTATGCGTACAGCACATTAATTCCAATGGTCCAATTAGCCAAAAATGAAAGGGAGATTATTAAGGAACGGTCATTTCAATCTAGCAACGGCTAGAATAAGTCCCAACAGCTATATTTCTTCTTATTTAAAGGGTGGATGATTGATGAAGATTGTACAGAAGTTCTACAAGCCAAAATACTCTTATCTTGCTCCAAATTGCTCATCATTGATCTTACTTTGTTTACATTTGTATTGAGCACTTGTTCTTAGATCTTTATCCTATTTCTTTTACAAATTGAGTGACTAGTGAAAAGTCACGTGTGAGGTAGCTTGAGCCGGAAATCAAGTATTGTTGGTAGGATTTGTGCCGGAAGACAAATCATCTGTAAAGGTTGCTTGAGCCGGAAATCAAGCGGTATTGGTAGGATTTGTGCCGGAAGACAAATCAAGTGTAAAGGTAGCTTGAGCTGGAAATCAAGCGGTATTGTAAGAGTTCACACTAAACTACAAAGTGTGTAATAAAGTGGTTTGCAAAATCCTAAGTGGGAGCTTAGGTAGAGGATGTAGGTCTTAGCACCGAACCTCTATAAAAACAGTGTTTGATCTTCTTCCCTACTCTTTTATATTTGAATTTGTTTAAATTATTTTTGTGTGAATTAACTTCTGATTTTATTGTAGAAAATTACGAAAAGCTTAAAGATCTATTCAACCCCCCCTTCTAGATCGCTTACAATATCGACAACACTTCCAGAAGTAGACAGAAATTTGGAAGTGCAACGATTGTTGGCTGAATTTAAACTAGTGTTTGATTCAACGTCAACTTTGCCTCCTAAACGCAACCTCGATCATCGCATTATACTCGAATCGGGGATAGGTCCCATTGTGGTTCGTTCTTATCGTTATCCTCATCTTCAAAAGGATGAGATTGAGATGCATGCGTAGACATGTTGGCAAGAGGCATTATTCGTCCAAGTCAGTCTCCCTTTTCGTCACCTGTGCTCTTAGTGAAAAAAAAGATGGCAAATGGCGATTTTACGTAGATTATCGAGCGTTGAATGCCAAAATAGTGAAGGATAAATTTTCCATCCCCGTCATTGAAGAGTTATTAGAAGAACTACATGGTGGTCGATTTTTCACTAAGTTGGATTTAAATGCAGGTTATCCTCAAATTTTGATGCATCCGGAGGATGTGGCGAAAACAGCTTTTCGAACTCACCATGGGCAGTTCGAATTTTTGGTGATGCCTTTCGGCCTTACGAATGCTCCATCCACCTTTCAGTCAGTGAAATAACCTTTTTGTCCGATTGTCGCCTTGGGGTTACTTCAAAAATTTAACCAAGGATTGCGTATAGCGCAACCTCGGGTCTTTCTCTTGAGGAACCAAAAGTGAAATTAATTTCCTAAGTTACTAGATGCAATGCAAACTAAACTATAAAATGGGTTTGATTTTAACAATTACCGCTAAAAATTGCAACGAATGAAAATAAATGCAAAGGACTTGTTTTTGGTATTTTAAAAAATGAAATGAGAAAATTTAAATAACAACGAGTGAATTAAATAAGAAAACAAACACAAGTAATTAACAATGATAAACGCAATCCTTCAGTTCAATAGCGCAGGCAATCATCACTCAAAAAGATATGAGAGTTAAAATAATTGAACCAATAATTAAAATCAAGCTTTTAAACTAACAACCGAGCCACCTCGAATTGTTACAAAAATATTTTCCCAAAATTCCCAATTTATTAACCGAGCTTTTAAACTAACACCAATGCTCGACTTTTACGCTTAAACAGAATTAATGCCAGCAATAGATAAAATGATCCAAATAATTCAAGTCACCTTGAATAATTACCAATTTCGCTAAAATCTCAATACAAAGTTTTGACCCAAAACAAGGTAATGAAATTAAATCCGAAATCAACACAATATCAATCGACAAACAATAATTCAGTCACAAACCACAACTCCAAATAATTAAATAGTAAAATCTATGAATTACTAATTAATTAAATGGATGTAATAAAATGCGCTTTAACTCCCCTATAAAAACTCCAAGCTCCTGCCTTTGCCATTGAACCGAAGGATTAAGATAAATTAGCCAAGAAAATTCATTGAAGCTACTGCCGACGTTGAGATTCGGTGATCAACCATAAAGTTGAGAATGAAGGTTTTGGATTTGTGGAAGACAACGATGAAGAAATCCAGATCTCCTTCCTCTGTAAAACACTTTCGTCCACTTCTGCATTCTCTTCGTTTCTTTTCTAGCTCCAACGTAGACCAACTCCTGGTCTCCACAATGCACACCCTCCTGTTCAGCTCACCACGCAGACCACTATCCTCTCTTCACGTTCCAGCCCACCAACAAACCAACAACGCAACTCCAGTGCAGCACACACAGCTCCACTACTGTAGCGTCATATGGCTATTTAGAATCGTTGTTGTTTTGGTCCTTCTCTGCCCAGACGTTGCCTCCAATACCACGTAGTAGGCAGCACCTCCAACTCCAGCTGCCTCTTCCTTATTTCAAGATGTGTTTATTCTTCTCCCAGCACACTCACGCCGCTGGCAAACACCTCCACTCTCTTCATTTTATAACTTGATTTGACAATTTAAGTTCCTCTCTTAAAAACCACTCACTCACAAGCCAACTTCTGGATGTTTTATTCTTCTCTCCAGCTAAGCACGCACACCACCCAGCTCCTAAATTCACGCACACGCAGCCTGCAACGCCTCCTCCTAGTTCACGCTGCCGCCAACCTCTACTTGATATGACTCTTTTTTTTTTGTCTTTCTCAGCAGCACACTCACACACTTGCGCCGCCAGCTGCCTCCTTGACTATTTTCGTGATCTCCCCAAATTAAGTTGGTTCATCCTTTTAGTAGCTCAAAACCCTTGCAATCTTCACGTTTTCTGCTTCCTAACTTCAACATTGTCGTTTCTTTCTCATGCTGTAAATGTCATTTTTTTCTTTCTTCTTCCTCCAAACTGCTGTCGTTTTGATGTCCTCTTCAATGTCCCACTGCTGTCGTTTCTTTCCATCATGCTTATGTTTTTGACTGCTGTTTTTATATTGGGTATTTCTTTGGCTTTGTAGATTACTACTTAGATTAACATTAATTTCTCCAAATACCCTATAATAAAAATTACAAGTAAAGTAGCATCAATTTTTTAAAAATTAATTTATCACAGTTAAACCAAAATACGACAATTTTTGCCCCTATAAACAAAAATTAAATGTAAGGCACAATAATTCAAATAATATCTAAATAAAGCCATAAAGACCAATTTAGTGACAAAAACTCATCCAAAAGATATGAAAATATGTTGGGACCCGATCTCGGAACCGGACCCTAACCGGAGAACCGGAAAACGGATCGTAAACACAATGAGTCAAACAAATCTTATGAAGGAAATCTAGCACGAAAAGCCAAAAGCGAAATCGGAATCTGAAACAAAAACGAAAGAACGGATTCTTAACCCAAAACTAGGCCAAATCAGAAGAGAAACACAAAGCGAAAGTAGCGAAACAAAATGAATCAAACCGATAAATCAAAGAATCAGATTTACCAAACGAAAGCCAATCGAAAACAAATCAAATTGTTTCGGAATCAAAGCAAACAACTTTTCGACATCTAAAAACTTATACCTTATGAAAACTATCGCGTTGGAAACCTTAGACTAAACCAATCTGAACAAAGCGATTTAATTTCCTCTTAGGAAATTTACTCTCATGCAAAATCTCAATTCATAATAATAATGTTCTTGTATTCAATCATACTTATCCAAAAATCCACGAATCATACAAGATAAGCACCTCAATATCTCAATTCCAGCAACACAATTCATCGGACCTCCTTTTCGGAATCCATATCGTATTTGGAGAGGGTGTCCCCCGCCGTCCAAGTATTGTGCCCTTTGGTCTACCAGGGTGAGGTTGCGACTCGAACCCCTGACCAAAGGGTTTTTTTGGCCTCAGGGCCACGCCTCTTACCACGAGCTCGTGGCTCGGTGGTAGGCGTGGCCAACAAAACTTTGGTCGAGGTTCGAGTCGCAACCTCACCCCGAAAATCAAAGGGCATAATACTTGGACGGCGGGGGACACCCTCTCCAAAAAGGGGCCTTTTTGGTTTGGGTGGGACCCGCACCACCACACCTAGAGGTTTTGTCCCCTTTGGTAGCAAAACCGTTGAAATTGGTCATTTTTCGTATAAAAATCATAATGAATTCATAAAATGCTTTATTCCCAAATTCTCAGTCAAATTCAAAAATTGAACTCAAAACTCATAGTTAAAAATGTCATCACGTCAACACAGCATATCCATTTAACCATCAATACAAAACACTCAATTTATGCAACATACTTGACAATTCAAAGATGCGAGAGTTCCATAAATGAAACGGTTTACTCCGTGAACAAAACGAGTCCGATTTCTCAGTATCTCGTGGCCTCAAGTGGGCAGCCGGGAGAAGGCTATGGGTCATAGTGCACGTGACTAACAAAACAGGTTCTCTCTCGCCCAAACAAAAGCACATAGTCATTTCATGCTCAATCAATTTATCGAATGCTTTCATACTTTCAAGCTTTTCTATCTTTTCCATTCATACAAAAATGCCATAACATGTTTTAATGGCATAACTTGATCATTATTCACAAATTGCAATGCATTTTCAATAATCACAATAATTCAAATTCAATCAATTAAGCATATACCCACATAAGCAAATTCTTTAAATCATTTAAAAGCAATATATGAAGTAATTGAAATCATTTAGTCTCTTGATTTGGGAAAAACTTAAATGGCTCAGTATTCAATCATAAACATGAAACCCACCTCATATCCTTGCTAGAACTTTGTCCCTCACTTCAATTCTCCAAAGCCTTTCTTCTTTCCTCCAATTTAAAATTCCCTAAACCAAATTCACCCAAATTCAACATCATAAAAAGCATAATTACTCAAATTGAGCTTAGAAAACACAAATCCCTCATATATTCTAGCTATCTAAATCGAAAACTTTCAAAATCCCCAAATCACAAAAATTTGGCATAAACCCTAATTCACAATTATCCAAAATTGAACCAATTAAACCATGTTATCTCCAAAATTGAGCTTAGGAAACATAATCCCGTAACATTCCCAAGGTATCTAAACCAAGAACTCATCAAAATTCACAAATTAAAAAAAAAATCAAAACTTACCTCTTTCTTCCCCCATTTTCGGATTTCTTGGTTCCATTAGGGAACTTTCATCTTCTTCCTCACTTTTCCCCTTGAAAAGCATCAAAAACCCCTTAAAATCTCATAAAAATTGAAAGCCCTCATACCTTTCTTCTTCTTTCTTCTTCTCCACCTCCACCGAACATGCTTCACCTTTCTCTCTTCTTATTTCTCTCCTTCTATTCTTCCTTTCCTCTTAAGGTGTCATGCTCCTCTTCAAGGAAAACGACAACCCACTTGTATTAAAATGCCATGTCATTTAATGAATGGCTTGTTGGACCCCGAATTTTTTTTATGATGTTATTAAGCATGAATGATGTTAATTATGAGTTGGGTAGTATTAGTGTATTATTGGGATTTCTTTGAATTGAATATGGTATAAGTGAGAAATAATAAGGGTAATATGTGTGAGGGCAATTTAGGAAGACCACTTAGGTGGAAGAGCTTAAGGCTTTGCAAGGAGGGGTGTTTTGGGCTTTTCCTACCCCTTTAGACTTAAGAAAAATAGTATTAGAAAAGAAAGAAAGAAAGAAATAGAAGGAGAGAAAAGAAAAAGAGAAGAAGAGGAGAAGAGGAGTATCGTGGGTGAGGGAGGAGGAGAAGAAAAAGAGAGTTTGTGATTCTAAGAGATTTCCGACAGTTTCGAACCATTTTCAGGTAAGTTCTGCTTGTGTGAATCTTGTTTTGGTTAGATTTAACCTTGGATTCGAGTTGAATATGTGAGAATCGGTGGTTTTAGGGTTTTAGGGTAAAAATGGTTAGATTTTGTGGATTGATGTGTTTATGACTGATTTTGAGTTGCTGCTGGGTTAGAAATGTAGTATAAGATATGATCTAAGGCTTAGGTGTAACATCCCATCATCGATGGGAAGGATAATTTGGTAATTTGGAACGGGTTAGGAATGTTTTAACATACCTCGGTATGTTTATGCATCATATAGCCTCTATATAGATATGAATGGTAATTTTTGCACATGCACATGATTTGTACAATGCATGTTCGTGACATTCCTGACATTTCCCATAGAGGCATAGTTGGAACGTCATCCCACGGACGTTGCCGAGACTTCCCGGTATTAGCTCGGAAGCTATTTGGTGAGTAACCTAGATGATTCCTCGATTAGTAAGTGTTTATAATTCTGCACTTATGACTCTGTGGAGAATAATGGTGGGACAATTGCGTTTGCTTATGATTAGATTCCGGACAGGAGGTCCGATGTATTGGGAGAGTATGACATAGAAGTGCTATATGTGACTTTAATGTGATTAATGTACTACTTGTGTGAATGTATTCATTTGGGATCGAATATGATATTGTCTTTGCTTTATTTGGACATATGCATTTCATGCATAGTTGTATGATCAGTAATTGGCAGTTGTGACCGGAGCAGTCATCGAGAGCTTAAAGCTCAACGTAATAGGGCCTTAAGCCCACAGTGATTCAGAGCCTAAGGCTCACCGTTTAATGCGCCCTTAATGGGACAGTTTTAGGCGCTCGGTCATAACAATGTAATAAATTGGAAAAGTCGTCACATACGCATTTCATGTGCATTTGATTTGGTTCCTTTGAGCGATATAATAATCGTGTGGTACTTCTGATTGTGTTTTGGTGAAATGACTGTACAATATCTGTTATATGCATGAATTGGGTGAACCATCGATGATGGTTCCTCACTGAGTTCGTAAACTCACCCAAAATTACAAATTATTTTTTCAGGACCGAGAGAGTAGACTCGTAGCTCTAGAGAGACTTTTCCTGCCGTGTAGATCGAGTTGGCAAGAGAAGTCATGGCTCACAGGTCGGTCAGCTGGCACTTTTTGAGGGATGACCTAGTTAGGTTTTTTTTTTGTATTTGATTTCCTTTTTGGAGTAATGTACAGACAAGGAAAAACTGACAGTTATGTAAAATACTGCTTTTGATGATATGTGAGAAAAATTTATGGTTTCAAAAATTAGTGATTTTCATATTGATGCTTTAAGATTATTGATGCCATGTGGAGTGTCAGTGATGGTCCGTAGCGTACCCTTATCGTAGGGTGTGTATCGGGATGACCTACGGGCGTCCCGGTATATGTCCTATGGTAAGGGGGTGCTATATTAGGTGTGTTGCATTTCAGTTTGGGAAAGGATTGAAGTCGGAAAATGCAAAAATTTGGGGTTCGGAGTCGCCTTGTAACATCCCACCCCCTCCTTGAAGGGTAAAATAGTAAAATTGGCATAGGATGGGATTGATAAGGAATAATTATTACTGTTCATGCATAATAGGATTGATACACAGTATCAATTGTGTATACGGAATTACGGTAAATGCATTCACGACATTCCCGGTAATTGGGCCTAAAGCAATTTTATTGGAATTAATGGGATAATTGAGTTTGGAAAATTGTTTGGACTGCACCATAAATGGTTTTACATTTTTAGGGATTTATAGGAATTTTTCTGGAATTTTCTGGAGAAAATTCGGACCGCAAAATCGCGAGAATGGCGACCTAAACATGTTTTGGGGTAGAAAAAGGTAATTGTTGTGATTAAAAATTATTTAGAGTGCTTTTGTTACCTGTTTTATAATTTTAGAATTTCATTAATTCTCGAGAAAAATAATTGGAAATTTCGGATAGGATAAATCGTCAATTAGCGACCAAATTCGATTCTCAGAACAAAAATCGCTACCCAATCGATATCGTAAGATTGGGTATTTTATTTTGGGACTGAAAGTAGGGTCATTGGAGTTTAATGGAGTAACATTTTTGATCTGGATTAAACAAATATATCTTGACTTTTCTTTGATTTGTGGACCAATCTCATGTTGCCATTTAAAAGCAACATTTAATGCTCCTCTCAAAATGCTCTCGGACGTATATGTTAAAAGGAAAGGAAATGGGTTGTTTAAGCTTTGGTTATTAGCATCCGAAACCACACAAACTCAACTCTTCTTTGCAACCATCGAATTTTTTCTCTTTTCTCATCTTTGCAAGCTACTCTCTGTAATTCCCTCAAAGCTAGAAGATGAGTTTTGAGCATATTTGAGAAGGGAAGGAGGTTGGTACTTAGGTGTAGAAGTTGGAAAGTGATTGTTGAAGGTTTGAAGGAGGTTTTGATTTGGTAAGTTTTCCTTAAGTTTTGATCTTTAAATGTGTTTTTACATGGAAATAAATGTCATGATAGTATGGGGGTAGTTAATATAAGGATTTAAAGCATGTATAAGGTTTATGTAGACAATAAAGTGTTGATTATTATGATTTAAAGTAAGGGGCATAAAGCTAAGTGATGACTGAATTGAAAGTAATGATATGGTTTGATTTTGAATTGATTATGGATAATAAATTGAGTATTTGAATTGAGGAATTTAATGCTGTAAATTTTTCCGTATTAACCCTAGTATATGTATGACTGGAGTAATATTTAATTTGTATTTATTTTGATGTCTAGTGATGTGAAAAAGGCATTGGAAGTGGTTGAACTAAGGTTAACCTTAAATCTGGAAAATTGGAATTATAGTTGATGTTACTGTTTTATTCATAACTTATTGTGTAGAAATGAAAATGAGGTAAGGTTAGTGGCCACTGAAACTTTGGGATGTTGGCTTCAATTTAGTGTGAAATAGGTGTTATTGAATTTCAATGATAGAAGGGTGAATTTTTGAATGGAAAGTTACTGTTTCATTGCCTGTGAACAGTAACCGCAACCATGACATCTGAGTTTTGTTGATTTTTATGAATTAATTGAGATGGAATTAGGGAGAATGGTCTTCATGGAAGTTGTAGCATATTTGATTATCTTTCCATTTCTACTGATCTTGCTATTTTTGGAATTGTGTATTGGGAGATATGAACTGATTACTAATGATTGGTTTTGAGCATTTTGGATGAAACCTAGCTTAAGTGTGATTTTGTGAGTTTACTGATTGGAGGCAATTTTAACATTTTATGTGGACTGAATTGGTGTTAGTGAACTTCTGAAAAGTTGTAGAGCAAAAGATTACCTTGAAAATGAAATATGGTTTGTAATTGTTAGAAGTCAGAATTGGGAGTTATGATTTTTGCAAAAATGAACCCTACATTAGGTTATGAATGGCTGATCATAACAGTAGCTTCCATAACAATTTTAAAATTGTTAGAGATCGAATTGGATGTTGAGTGCTTCATGAAAATTGAAGTTTAAGATGTTATCTTTTCAGGGATATAAAGTTCTGATTTTACTGACTTGTGTACATGGAGTTATACTTGTTATAAGATTACTGCCCAAAATGAAGGATTTCAGAGACAGTGACATTGAATGAATTAATTGACTGGTTTAGAAATAGAATTTGATTTTAGTTTGTTCATGAAAGTTGTAGAGGACATTGTGAACGTATTGACCATATTTTTGTGGTAATTTATTTCTGAAGAATCAGTGAATTATGCAATTGTCAATGTACTGCCTAGTGTTGAGGGAAATTGAGTAGGCAGAAGGTTTGATGGATTATTTGACACCCTTAGGGTTGGAATTGATTTTTATGGTCTTCTAGAGAATTGTAGAGCTTTTCATAAGCTTTCCAATGAGGTATAGTGGGTATTTTTCTGATTTGTGTGTTAAAAGTTAGAGAAATTGGAAATTGGGATTTACATCTGGAAAGAAGGAGGGCAAGGCATAAAGGTCGCCTCATGAGTGCGACATGTCGCCTCATGAGGCGAGACAGACTTCGCCGTCTCATGGCGACGTTAGCCTCGAGGCGAGAACGGAGGGGGCCGTCGCGAGGCGACCGCGCCTCGCCCTCGCGACAAAGCGAGGTGAGTCAGCCTCGCGAGGGCGACGCGTCTCGCCCCCGCGAGGCAGGCGCATGGGTTTTTCTTTTTTATTTATTCTTTGAATTTTTATTTGGTATTAATTGATCCGATTGTTCTGTTGTCAATTTCTTTCCCGTCCGACGTCCGATTGACCTGATTCCAGAGGCATCGGATTCGTTGAATATTTAATTTCATATTATGAGAAAACGGAATTTTAGGCGGAATTTGACGTAGCCCTATTATTGGAACATGTAAACACTGTTTTATTTAATTTGGGACCTATAGAGGTCCGAATTACGCACCGTCAGCGCCTATGGATTTCTAATTTTTGGATAGAATTTTATTATGGGAAAAATATTGAATTAGGACCGGGATTGCCAAGAACATGCATATCTCATCAATATGAGCACAAATTTTATATTTAGTGACTCGTACTTTTTCTGATTCATATAGAGGCCCAATTGGAGCGTCGATTGACCGACATCACAGAGACTTCCCGGCATTAGCTCGGAAGCAATAGGTGAGTAACCTAGTTGGTTTCTCAAATTTCTGGTTGTTTACGTGCTAAACGTGAATTACGTGCAAAAGTGAATTGAATGCTCACTGCATGACTACTGGCATGTATGGGATTGTGTTGTATGGTTTTACTGACACTGCTATACTGGGCTTTATAGCCATCTTACTGAACACTGTTATACTGGGCTTTATAGCCATATCGTGGATTTACTGATACACTGGGCTTTATAGCCAAATACTGTACATTCACTGAATACTGCACTGCATGCATAATTGCATGATCAGATAATGGACGTGCCCCAAGTTGCTATTTTTACTGATAAGAGCTTCGAGCTCTCATCTTTGTCTTGATCGACCGCCTCGAGCCCGAGGGGAGAAATCCCTGACGCGTCCCCACTGAACACTGACTGAGCACTTGGGCACAATACTGAATAACTGGAAAGAGTCACATATGCATTGCATTCGCACAAGTAACTGTTCTGTGATATGTACTGCTTTTGTAATGACATGAATTACTGTGAATGGTTTTCTATTACTGGACATTGTTATTGACTATTTACTGGTGATTGATTATTCTGGACTGTACCGTACGCCATGGGCGTAATGCATGATTTGAGTGAACCATCGATGATGGTTTCTCACTGAGTTCGCAAAACTCACCCAAAATTTGCATCTATTTTTCAGGTCCTGAAGAATACCCCGGTTGATACGGGAGTATGTCTACTGTAGATGAGTAAAGACTAGAGGTCGGGATCGGTTAGGTTCGTGCATTAGTGTCTTAGTAAATTGTATTCATGAATCAACGTATAACAAGGCATTGTATTTTCTTGAGCCCTTGTGGTATTAATGTTTTATTGCGATTAGCGATTGTAATTATTCTTTGGATGGTAATAATAAATCGGCTTTTTATTGAACACGGATTTTATTTACTTACTTGTGTTTGCCGTGTGAGCGTGGAATTAATGACTACAAAAGAAAAGAATAAAAAATGTATCTTGAATTTTAAATCGATGATGTAGTATGCCACTCTCGTGGGACACGGACTCGAGATATCACCCACGATATCGGGTTGGGTCTTACGGAGTGGGTGTTACATTAGGTGGTATCGAGCCCAGAGATACGTAATGTATCTGGCACGATTTGGAACATAGGTTGCTTGCATTTGAGTCGCGTCGTTGCAGGCATCGTGGTAATCGATCCTAGTCGAGTCGCCGAGGATAAATCCTACGGTGTATAAGTGAAGTGACTAAGTGAGAGAAGAGTGAGATCGATTAGAGTGTAAATCCTAAAGGGATAACCAATTGGGAAAGGATAAAGGAAAAAAAAATGGATAAGAAGATTGAAATTGTACTGGGTTAGAAACCCTCATAAGTGATAGCAGAATGACTGTGTGGGCCTCGACTGATTAAGAAATTCTGAATTAAATTGACAATATTATGGTGACAGAAAAATGATGATGTTGAGAACTAGGAGAGGTCCATTAGAGATATGGGAAGCATATTGGTTATAGTAGACCTAAGTGAGATAAAATGCCCGGAATGGTAATTACAGCTCTGACTGTATATGTCACGAAAGGGGAAATATTGGAATTGAGTAAAATGTAGATGGTCCGATCGGGCATATTTTGATTCACTGTATTCGAGTTAGAGAGATATTATAAGCAGAAAATAATAGCGAAATGGAAAGAAGCCCAATAGAGTGCTGTAACGGTTTATTGAGAACTGAAAGAACCGAAAAAGTAAGATGCCCAGTGCCTATTAGAGTGAGGTAAAAATGTACAGATAGACTGAAATGAATTCGGAAATGGTTATGAACTAGACCACATAAGTTTGAGACTGAAATTGTTATGTGATTATTGTGCTTCGAGGTTGGAAATTCGTATGATAAAATCGTAAAGGAAAAAGACAAACAGATGATTTCTACTGAGGGTGTATCGGGAAATTCTGAATTAGGTATATATATATGGACACAAAAAAAAAATGGTAAATGGATAGGTATATAGATAGAGATAAAATGGAGTGGTATCAATGATTTTGTTGGGTATTGGGGACTGTGAACACCTGATTATAGACTGTTTGAGGAAAATAGAAGATAAGTAGCAGAAAACGGAATGAAAAATAGGAATAATGATCATAAGCTGATAAGCCAAATTGATATGACCTTATAAGGTCAAGTTGCACGTAACGGATAGGGGAATGAGAAATACAGTTTAATGATATGGTGAGAATGAAATAAAGATCTTGAAATGAATGAAACCACAATAGTAGTGTATGAAAAGAGTTCTTGCATTTAAGTCGATTTACTGTTGGGGATATCTATTAGACAGTAAGGTTGATTGTGACTAATGAAATATATGTTACAGATCTATGGAAACCACAGAGTAAATGAGCGGTAAATGTTTAGAGTGATTATAAGTGTGAAGTTCTTAAGAGGTTAAAGTAAGACAAGAGTGGACTGAGTGTACCTGTATGAGAGGAACTGAAAAGTGATTCTGGTATAGATTACAGAATAAGTGTGAAAGAAAGTATTTAAGTGACTGCCACAAGGAATCTTCGCGAAAGGAATGTTCTGATCTGTTAAATGATGGCATAAAAGTGTCTTGATTGAGGCAGTACGTATAGTGAAGAATGATTGAAAAGCAATTCGGTATAATAATTGATTGATGAGACTTTCGTAGACAGGAACAAAATGGTAGTAAGACTAACGGTTAAACGGATAGAAGTATGGACAAAATTAAAAGTGAAATTGAGTCATAGCTCATATTGTTGAGGTTATCTGCACTGTATGTACAGAAATGTAAAGAATTCAATATGAGTGAGATTTTAATTTGAGGTAATTCAATTGCAATGTGAAGTGAATCGATCTCCAGTTATGATGTAAAACTATTGGGGACTCTAGATTTGAAACGAAGGATAAAAGAGTCCCGAACTGAGAATTGAGAGACTAAAATAAAATGGAAATTTTGGAGGTTTAAATATGGATGACAAGGTATTAACACATGTTGATATGAATGATATGAAAACAGTTGAGGAGAAAAAAATGAAAAGAGTTAATGAATGAAGATAAGAGGTTCAAAAAGGGAAACTGACAATGAGGTGATGTAGTGACACCTTCCTAAAGGAATTGCAGATACACTCATTGTAGATTCAATAAAAAGGGTAAAAGATGTACGGTAAAGTCAATAAGACCCTAATAGGGATTTATGCGAGGTAAGCAAATGGTAGTAACTGTGATTAGAGATAGAATGTGTTTGGAAGTGTTGAATAGTGAAAAGTAAAAAGGATGATAGGACTAATTGAGGAATCTGATACTGATGATATAAATACACTGGAAGAATGGGTAGTGAGTATTGAACTGCGACAATATGTTGAACAAGTATGAAATAAATTGAACTGACTGTGATAAAAGGGTATTAGTGTCATTCTCATGATTGAAAGCCTTGGAGACTGTAGATTCCTATAAGGATACACTGTGTTAATTTGAGAAAAGAGACAAGTATAAATCGATAGTCTTTGAAATGAGCGGACAATTACGCTACCAAATTCAAGTAATGAGCAGATCAATTCTGAGATATTGGGATTGTCGGTGATTGTCAGCGAGATGATGAGTAATAGTGAGGCGTTTCTGGAAAATTTAAGTTGTAAAAATAGTGATAAGAAAGGTTAAGAGTGCAGAAAGTAAAAGGGGAAAATCTTATGATGAGTTTGAATATACCAATGGAATTGGAAAACTATAGTGAACAAAAGTTGAAGAAGAAGTAAGTGTACCCGATAAAAAGGTATTAGAACAAGAAAGTGAACTGTCAAAGTTAGATATTCTAGTAAGCATATTTGAAAAGTGAAATCGAAGAACTGTGAGTATAAAATGAAGTGATTCTTGGCTCAAGTGTTTATAGGTTGAATGTCCAATGGGAAAAAGGTTTGATTATGATCGTGTTATAGAGTTACGATTATTTGTAGAATATATCTTTGCTACATCTTGCTTGATCTTCTTTGGGAGTTAAAGACCATAATGGAATTGTGAGAAAAAGGAAAGTGACTGAAAAAAACTGCATGGTTAGCTAAAGTGGAATCGGATCGGACAAATGAGACAGAGTAAACTATATATCTGGATAAAGTGTGTGAACACTATAGAACAGTGAAGTGTCTTACGAGAATCGAATTTGAACATAAAGTGAATGGTATACAACAAATGACTGCATTAGGTACATTTTTACTGATTATAGTAAATTGAAATTAAATGTCACTGTATTGGTACCAAGGGAATGTAAATCGTCCCTGACGTGATTAAGGGAGGTACCAAAGAAATGGAAACGTACTCAATGGAACAGAAATTGGACTATATGGCATTAGGGAAAAAGTATTAGAGGAATAAAGTGTGATAAGTGAATAGATTCGAAAATACTGAACTGAGTTATACATACCGAAACCAAAGATAGTGACAATTCTAGAAATGGCAAGTGAGATAGCTAAGAAAAATGAGATCGTCAACTAATAGTCTTGTCAAATCAAATCTCATCGTCTTAAGTGATAACGAGTTAGCCAAATTAATAATCGAACCACGGATGAGAGTGGTTCTTGTGATCACTTGAAAAGTGAATCATTAAGTGGAAAAGTGTATAGGATATATAGACTCATATGATTCTTGTCATAGTGAGCAGTTGACCGGGAATTTCGAGGGCGAAATTCTTATAAGGAGGGAGAATTGTAACATCCACCCCTCCCGGAAGGTAAAATAGTAAAATTGGCATAGGATGGGATTGATAAGGAATAATTATTACTGTTCATGCATAATAGGATTGATACAGTATCAATTGTGTATCTGGAATTACGGTAAATGCATTCATGACATTTCCTAAATTGACCTAAAGCAATTTTATTGGAATTAATGGGATAATTGAGTTTGGAAAATTGTTTGGACTGCACCATAAATGGTTTTACATTTTAGGGATTTATAGGAATTTTTCTGGAATTTTGGAGAAAATTCCGGATACCGCAAAATCATGCCATGGCAGCCTAAACATGTTTTCGGTGAAAAAGGTAATTGTTGTGATTAAAAATTATTTAGAGTGCACTTGTTACTGTTTTATAATTTTAGGAATTTCATTAATTCTCGGAAAAATAATTGGGAAATTTTGGATAGGATAAATCGTCAATTAATGAGCAAATTCGATTCTCGGTAAAAAAAATCGCTACCCACCGATCTCTTGTAAGATTGGGTATTTTATTTTGGGATTGAAAGTAGGGTCATTGGAGTTTAATGGAGTAACATTTTTGATCTGGATTAAACAAATATATCTTGACTTTTCTTTGATTTGTGGACCAATCTCATGTTGCCATTTAAAAGCAACATTTAATGCTCCTCTCAAAATGCTCTCGGACGTATATGTTAAAAGGAAAGGAAATGGGTTGTTTAAGCTTTGGTTATTAGCATCCGAAACCACACAAACTCAACTCTTCTTTGCAACCATCGAATTTTTTCTCTTTTCTCATCTTTGCAAGCTAATCTCTATAATTCCCTCAAAGCTAGAAGATGAGTTTTGAGCATATTTGAGAAGGGAAGGAGGTTGGTACTTAGGTGTAGAAGTTGGAAAGTGATTGTTGAAGGTTTGAAGGAGGTTTTGATTTGGTAAGTTTTCCTTAAGTTTTGATCTTTAAATGTGTTTTTACATGGAAATAAATGTCATGATAGTATGGGGGTAGTTAATATAAGGATTTAAAGCATGTATAAGGTTTATGTAGACAATAAAGTGTTGATTATTATGATTTAAAGTAAGGGGCATAAAGCTAAGTGATGACTGAATTGAAAGTAATGATATGGTTTGATTTTGAATTGATTATGGATAATAAATTGAGTATCTGAATTGAGGAATTTAATGCTGTAAATTTTTCAGTATTAACCCTAGTATATGTGTGACTGGAGTAATATTTAATTTGTATTTATTGTGATGTTTAATGATGTGAAAAAGGTATTGGGAGTGGTTGAACTAAGGTTAACCTTAAATCTGGGAAGTTGGAATTATAAGTGATGTTACTGTTTTATTCATAACTTATTGTGTAGAAATGAAAATGAGGTAAGGTTAGTGGCCACTGAAACTTTGGACTGTTGGCTTCAATTTAGTGTGAAATAGGTGTTATTGAATTTCAATGATAGAGGGGTGACTTTTTGAATGGAAAGTTACTGTTTCATTGCCTGTGAACAGTAACCGCAACCATGACATCTGAGTTTTGTTGATTTTTATGAATTAATTGAGATGGAATTAGGGAGAATGGTCTTCATGGAAGTTGTAGCATATTTGATTATCTTTCCATTGCTACTGATCTTGCTATTTTTGGAATTGTGTATTGCGAGATATGAACTGATTACTAATGATTGGTTTTGAGCATTTTGGATGAAACCTAGCTTAAGTGTGATTTTGTGAGTTTACTGATTGGAGGCAATTTTAACATTTTATGTGGACTGAATTGGTGTTAGTGAACTTCTGAAAAGTTGTAGAGGAAAAGATTACCTTGAAAATGAAATATGGTTTGTAATTGTTAGAAGTCAGAATTGGGAGTTATGATTTTTGCAAAAATGAACCCTACATTAGGTTATGAATGGCTGATCATAACAGTAGCTTCCATAACAATTTTAAAATTGTTAGAAATCGAATTGGATGTTGAGTGCTTCATGAAAATTGAAGTTTAAGATGTTATCTTTTCAGGGATATAAAGTTCTGATTTTACTGACTTGTGTACATGGAGTTATACTTGTTATAAGATTACTGCCCAAAATGAAGGATTTCAGAGACAGTGACATTGAATGAATTAATTGACTGGTTTAGAAATAGAATTTGATTTTAGTTTGTTCATGAAAGTTGTAGACGACATTGTGAACGTATTGACCATATTTTTGTGGTAATTTATTTCTGAAGAATCAGTGAATTATGCAATTGTCAATGTACTGCCTAGTGTTGAGGGAAATTGAGTAAGCAGAAGGTTTGATGGATTATTTGACACCCTTAGGGTTGGAATTGATTTTTATGGTCTTCTAGAGAATTGTAGAGCTTTTCATAAGCTTTCCAATGAGGTATAGTGGGTATTTTTCTGATTTGTGTGTTAAAAGTTAGAGAAATTGGAAATTGGGATTTACATCTGGAAAGAAGGAGGGCAAGGCATAAGGCTGCCTCGCGAGTGCGACATGTCGCCTCATGGAGGCGAACAGATTCAGCCGTCTCATGAGCGACGTTATACGCCTCGAGGCGAAAACGGAGGGCGGTCGCGAGGCGACACGCCTCGCCCTCGCGACAAAGCGAGGTGAGTCAGCCTCGCGAGGCGACGCTCGCCCCATGAGGCGTAGCGTGGGTTTTTCTTTTTATTTATTCTTTGAATTTTATTTGGTATTAATTGATCCGATTGTTACATTGTCAATTTCTTTCCGTCCGACGTCCGATTGACCTGATTCGAGGCATCGGATTCGTTGAATATTTAATTTCATATTATGAGAAGCGGGAATTTTAGGCGGAATTTGACGTAGCCTATCGACTGGAACATGTAAACACTGTTTTATTTAATTTGGGACCTATAGAGGTCCGAATTGCGCACCGTCAGCGCCTATGGATTTCTAATTTTTGGATAGAATTTTATTATGGGAAAAATATTGAATTAGGACCGGGATTGCCAAGAACATGCATATCTCATCAATATGAGCACAAATTTTATATTTAGTGACTCGTACTTTTTCTGATTCATATAGAGGCCCAATTGGAGCGTCGATTGACCGACATCACAGATACTTCCCGGCATTAGCTCGGAAGCAATAGGTGAGTAACCTAGTTGGTTTCTCAAATTTCGGTTGTTTACGTGCTAAACGTGAATTACGTCTGAAAGTGAATTGAATGCTCACCGCATTTACTCTTGGCATGTATGGGATTGTGTTGTATGGTTTCTTGACCGACATTTGCTATCTTGGGCTTTATAGCCATCTTCTTGAACATTTGTTATCTTTGGGCTTTATAGCCATATCGTGGATTCTTGATACACCGGCTTTATAGCCAAATCTTGTACATTCATTTGAATCTTGCATTTGCATGCATAATTGCATGATCGATAATGGGCGTGCCCCAGTTGCTATTTTCTTGATAAGAGCTTGAGCTCTCATCTTTATCTTGGCCGCCTCGAGCCCGAGGGAGAAAATCACGCGTCCCCACCTGAACACCGGTGAGCACTTGGACACAATTGAATAAGCTGGAAAGAGTCACATATGCATTGCATTCGCACAAAGCTAATACGTGATATGTCTTGCTTTTGTAATGACATGAATTCTCGTGAATGGTTTTCTATTCTTGGACATTGTTATTGACTATTCTTGGTGATTGATTATTCTTGGGTATGCAAATGCACGCCATAGGCGTGTGCGTGATTTGAGTGAACCATCGATGATGGTTTCTCACCGAGTTCATAAAACTCACCCAAAATTTGCATCTATTTTCAGGTCTGAAGAATACCCCGTTGATCTGGAGTATGTCTCTGTAGATGAGTAAAGACTAGAGGTCGGGATCGGTTAGTATGCGCATTAGTGTCTTAGTAAATTGTATTCATGATCAACGTATAACAAGGCATTGTATTTTCTTGAGCCCTTGTGGTATTAATGTTTCTTGCATTAGCGATTGTAATTATTCTTGGATGGTATAATAATCGAAATGGTTTTATTGAACACGGATTTTATTTACTTACTGTGTTTGCCGTGTGAATGTGGAATTAATGACTACAAAAAGAAAAGAATAAAAAAATGTATACTGAATTTTAAATCGACTGATGTAGTATGCCACTCTCGTGGGACACGGACTCGGATATCACCCACGATATCGGGTTCGGGTCTTACGGGAGTGGGGTGTTACACGCCTCTTCGACCCGCACGTCGTGACGTGCTCATGAGCACGCCTTGTGGCGTCTGGCGAAAAAGCGACACGCCCGCGTGCACAAGTGCACATCGCGGCGTCTGCAATAATAGATGCGCGCCGCATGTGCAGTGATAATACGCCGGCGTCTTGAGAAAGCACGCCGTGACGAACACATGTGTGCACGGTGTGGCGAGCCTGACCTTCGCCGTGGCGAGCTAGGCCGTCGCCGCGGCGAGCCCCATGTTGTCCTAAAGTGAAATTTTTGGTATTTTGGGCATATCTTTTGATGTAGATGTCCAAATGAGGTGATTTCAGATTCGTTGTGAACTAGAGACAAAGGTCAACAAGTTTTATGAAGAAGGGAAGTTCGGAATTAGCTTCTAAGGGTTCGGAATTTTAGGTGGAAGTCGAGTGGAGACCTTTAGTACTTTGCCTTATAGATTTTTAAGCTTTTGAATATATTTTCCTTTGAATGTTAATTGAATGAGAACTTGGTTTATTATAGGAAACTAAGCTGATTTGACCCAATCGCAAGAGGAAGGACACCAGTGAGTCGGAAACTCGAGCGATATTAGGTGGGTAATATGTTTATGGTTATTGTGTGTATGGGCAAATTGCCTTATGTATGCTTGCTTGCATTATGTGACATTACTCGTGTTGAAATATTGAACATGCATTGTGATGATGGTTATGCATGGCCTTGATAGGCCTTATGGAATTTTGTGAGAATGGAAAGAATGAAATTTTGAGAGCTTTGAAAAATGCTTTGAACATGGAACGAATGGTTATGTGTATTGTTTGGGTGAGAGAGTGACGGATGGAGTCACGTGCATGTTGACATAAAGCCTTCTCCTGGCTGCCCGCTTGAGGCAAAGAGATCCTTGAGAAATCGGACTCGGATAGTTTACGGTATAAACTTCGGTTTATCCGGATCGTTTTACGGAACTCTCGAACCATTTGTGTGCATTCATGATTGATTTGACAAAAATGATGCATAATGATTGTTATGTTGAGAAACAGAAAGTGCATGGCCTATGTTTATATGAATGTGAATCACTTGATGAATCTTGCCTTGCTATATATATATGCATATTGCTTGATTGTATGGCTCGTTGCCAATGGCTATAAACGTATATGCCAGTGAGCTTCGCAGCTCACCCCATTACTCTCCCCTCCTCAGGTGCAGATCAGGACGATTGTTGACCTTGCAAGGCATCGGAAACTTCTAGCTAGTTAGAAGCTTTGCATTACGTTAGTATTTTGGTTAGCCCGCCTAGCATCTAATCATGGAGCATTTTCATGTATTTTGGAGTTACATCTTATTTTGTATTATGCTATTTTAAGAATAATTGTTAAATTTCTTTTGGATTGTAATGGCATGAAGCCCCTTTGTTTATGGGGTGTTTAATTCATAGATGGAATGCATGTGTAGAATGTATGTATGAGTATATGTGTGTGTTTATCGAACTTATGTATGGATGTTGGGATCGGGTCCGACGTTTTGAGGCGCCCGATGCCGGCGCAGCCCGAGGGGCCGCCTCGGGAATAGGGATCTGGGACCTGGGCCCAACATGTTTGGTATCAGAGCGCCTAGGTTTAGTGTCCTCGGCTTAGAATGCATACTAGGATGACTTGTGTGACCTATGATTAATTGTTGCATTGATTAAGTGACATGCATATCATGCATACATGTAGATTGACCTAATCCTTAGTGTTTCCCTTTGAAGGAGTACGATGCCACCTCGTAGAAGGACACGAGGAGCTTTGCAAGGATTCATTGCACCTGACTCTCCGACTAGAGAGGAGAGGACCGATGAGTCAGTAGCCCCAGGAAATGCTGAGGCTTCTGTAGGGCTAGAGAGTGAGCCCATGCCTTCGCAGACTCAGGAGTCGCCAGTCATGCAGGAGCAAGTGCCTCCGTTGGATCCGAGGCTGTTCCAAGCATTTACTCAGGCATTTGTTCAGGTTATGGGTCAGATGCCACAACCTTCTGCTTCAACCCTAGCTCAGAAGGGAAGACGGTTTGATAGGTTGAGAAATTATGGGGCAGTTGATTTCTTTGGGAGATCAGATCCAGAAGAAGCCGAGACTTGGTTGAGAAAGACTGAGAGAGTGCTGGATCAGATGGAGTGTGAGGATAACGAGAGAGTCATCTATGTTGCAAGTTTGCTTCAGGGAGATGCTCTACATTGGTGGAAGACCGTGCCAGGCAGTCAGATGAGACCCATAGGGTTGTCATGGCAGCACTTCTTAGCTGCTTTTAAGAAGAAGTATATGTCTGAAGTGTACATTCAGCAGAAGCAGAGGGAGTGCCTCAGTTTGACCCAGAGGGAGATGTCAGTGAGTGAGTATGAGCGTCGGTTCACTCGGTTAGCGGTATGCTTGGATCGATCTTTGAGTGAGGCTGCTAGATGTCGTCGGTTTGAGTCGGGTCTGCACTTAGCTATCAGAGAGAAGGTGATTGTGCAGAATTTCTGTGATTTCCAGCAGTTGGTTGAGGTAGCTCAGAGGGTTGAGAATATTGAGAACATTAAGAGTGCAGTGAACAAGAAGAGAAAGGGAAGAGAGCAGTTTAAGAGGGGAGGCAGCACTAGTACTCCTATGCCAGACAGGAGTGCCAGGAGTTTCCCAGTTCAGTCAGAGGAGAGGAGCAGTGGTGCGAGCCGACCTAGGCCTATGAGGACTTCTACTGTTTCTCACCAAGCTTCAATGGTGGGCGGCAGTAGAAGGGGAGGTGGAGATAGGCAATTCATTCCGAAGTGTGAGCATTGCGGGAGATCCCATAGAGGAGAGTGCTTCAGATTGACAGGAGTTTGTTTCAACTGTAGGGAGAAGGGACATATTGCTAGAGAGTGCCCTTAGCCTCCACGTCAAGAGAGAAGTCAGATGTAAGCTTCCAGGAGGACAGAGACTGTGGGTCAGAGGACTGCAACAGAAGTGGGTAGTTCCGATGCAGCTAAGAGGGTGAGTCTTCCAGGGAGACCGAGGGGGCAGGCACCGGCTAGGGTGTTTGCGATGACGAGGGAGGATGCAGAGACCACTCCGGATGTTGTGACTGGTATGGTTCGACTCTTTTCTGATGATGTGATTGCCTTGATTGATCCAGGTTCTACTCACTCGTTTGTTTCTTCGAGTAGACCTATGTGTGATAGAATTGTGAGCCCTTTGGATACTCCGCTGATGGTGAGTACTCCAATCGGCCAGTATATTATTATCAGTCAAGTGTATAGGGAGTGTGAGATTTGTATTGGTGGAGAACTTCTAGTGGTAGATTTAATGCCACTAAAGATTGGAGGATTGGATGTCATTTTGGGCATGGATACATTAGAGAGGTACAATGCCCGTCTGGATTGTAAGCAAAAGACAGTGGAATTTGAATTGGATAGTGGCAGGAGAGTGGTGTTTGTGGGGGATAGAAAAGCAAGTCCGCCCAGAATTGTTTCAGCCTTGACAGCAGAGAAGATGATGAGGAAAGGATGTGAGGCATTCTTGGCCTATGTGGTGGATACCAGGGCAGATAGAGGGAAGCTGGAGGATATTCCAATAGTTAGGGAATTCTCGAATGTCTTTCCCGAGGAATTGCTAGGACTACCGCCAGCTAGGGAAATTGAGTTTCCCATTGAGCTTCTGTCAGGTATAGCGTCGATTTCAATTCTGCCTTACCGGATGGCTCCGGCGGAATTGAAAGAGCTTAAGGAGCAGTTGTTGGAGAAGGGGTATATTCGACCGAGCTCTTCGCCTTGGGGAGCTCCGGTTCTTTTTGTGAAAAAGAAAGATGGATCGTTGAGGATGTGTGTTGACTACCAGAAGTTGAATCTGGTCACAGTGAAGAACAGGTATCCGCTTCCTCGCATTGATGATCTGTTTGATCAATTGCAAGGAGCGAGAGTCTTCTCTAAGATAGACTTGAGATCGGGTTACCATCAATTGAGGATTAAGGAGTCAGATGTGCCGAAGTCTGCTTTCAGGACTCGGTATGGGCATTTTGAGTTTTTGGTTATGCCTTTCAGATTGACGAATGCCCCTGCAGCTTTTATGGATTTGATGAATCGGGTCTTTAAGCCATTATTGGACCAATTTATCATTGTCTTTATCGATGATATCTTGGTTTATTCCAAGAGTGATGAGAAGCATGAGGAGTATTTGAGGATCGCTTTGGAGACTTTGAGGAGAAATGAGTTATATGCCAAATTCGATAAATGCGAATTTTGGCTGAGGGAAGTTTCATTTCTTGGACATGTGATCTCAGAGCAGGGAGTGCATGTGGATCCAAAGAAGATAGAAGCTGTGGTTAATTGGGAAGCACCGAAGAATGTAGCAGAGGTGAGGAGTTTTCTGGGTTTGGCAGGTTACTACCGGAGGTTTGTGGAGGGATTCTCCATGATAGCAGCTCCGATGACGAAGTTGTTGAGGAAGAATCAGAAGTTTGTTTGGAGTGATGAGTGTCAAAGGAGCTTCGAGGAGCTCAAGCACAGGTTGACGAGTGCTCCGATTCTGGTTTTGCCATCGGGAGATGAGGGTTCTACTGTGTATAGTGATGCTTCGAGGAACGGTCTTGGCTGTGTTTTGATGCAAGGAGATCGGGTGATTGCTTATGCTTCGAGGCAGTTGAAGCCGTATGAGTTGAATTATCCGACGCATGATTTGGAGTTGGCAGCGGTGATCTTTGCTTTGAAGATTTGGAGGCATTACCTGTATGGAGTTCAGACGAGGATTTTTACCGATCATAAGAGTCTCAAGTATTTGTTGAGCGAAGGAACCAATTTGAGGCGAGAAGGTGGATCGAGTTATTCAAGGATTATGATTTGCTGATTGAGTATCATCCGGGCAAGGCCAATGTAGTGGCGGATGCCTTGAGTAGGAAGTCTTCGATTGCTCATGTTCGGACGGTTTATCTTCCTTTATTGGAAGAGATGGCCAAGCTTAAGATAAGCTTGCAGCAGGAGGAGTCGGATTGCCTTCTAGCTACCTTTCGAGTGAGACCGATCCTCAGGGAGAAAGTTAAGGAATTGCAGGCACAAGATGCAGATTTGAGCAGGCTCAGAGAGGAAATTCAGAATGGCAAAATTTCTGAAATAGAGGTAAGGGATGATGAGCTTATGATAGTGGGGAACAAGTTGTGTATCCCAGAAGTGCAAGAGGTTAAGGATGAGATTATGGATGAGGCACACAATGCGCCTTATGCCATGCATCCAGGTAACACCAGGATGTACAGAGATTTGAGAGAGCATTTTTGGTGGAAAGGCATGAAGAGGGATGTGGCGGAGTTCGTAAGTAAGTGTCTAGTGTGTCAGCAAGTCAAAGCTGAACACCAGGCACCTTCAGGCAAGTTGAGGCCCTTGCCTATCCCGGAATGGAAGTGGCAAAGGGTGACTATGGATTTTCTGATGGGTTTGCCTAAGACCAGTAGGAGGCATGATGCCATATGGGTTATTGTGGATAGGTTGACCAAGTCAGCTCACTTCTTAGCGATTAAGCAGACTGATTCTTTACATGTGTTAGCAAAGAAGTACATCGATGAGATAGTGAGATTGCATGGGATTCCGGATTCGATTGTGTCCGATAGAGACCCTCGGTTCACTTCGAGGTTTTGGGGTAGCTTACAGGAAGCTTTGGGGACTAAGCTGCATTTTAGTACGACATTTCACCCTCAGACGGATGGTCAATCTGAGAGGACCATTCAGACTCTTGAGGGAATGCTACGAGCTTATGTGATGGACTTTCGAGGAGCATGGGATGAGCATTTTTCCTTGGTCGAACTTGCTTATAACAATTCGTACCATTCGAGCATTCAGATGGCTCTATATGAGGCTTTGTATGGGAGGAGATGTAGGACTCCGATCTGTTGGGATGAAGAAGGAGAGCGGAAATTGGAAGGACGAAATTGATTAGCATTTACGGTTGAGAAAGTCAATTTGGTTAGCGGCTGACAAGCAAAGACAGGATAGGATGAAGAGTTATGTTGATGCTCACCGAAAGGAAGTGGAGTATGAAGTCGGTGAGAAAGTGTTCCTTAAGACGTCTCCTTGGAAAGGAGTGATGAGGTTCGGCAAGCAGGGTAAGTTGAATCCGAGGTATGTGGGTCCTTATGAAATTCTTGAGAGGATTGGACCACTCGCCTACAGGTTGGCGTTACCTCCGGAATTATCTCAGATTCATGATGTCTTCCATGTGTCTATGTTGAGGAGGTATAGATCGGATCCTTCTCATATCATTCAGACTAGTGAGGTTCAGTTGCGGGATGATCTGAGTTATGAGGAGCTTCGGTGCAAATTTTGGATACAAGGAAAAGTCCTCGAGAACAAGGCGGTTCGGTAGTCAAAGTCTGTGGAGGAATCATTCATGAGGAGGCTACATGGGAGCCCTTGGAAGCTATGAAGGAGAAGTATCCGTATCTCTTCGATGTTTCAGGTAAATTTCGAGGACGAAATTTCTTTTAAGAGGGGGAGAAATGTTGGACCCCGAATTTTTTTTATGATGTTATTAAGCATGAATGGTGTTAATTATAAGTTGGGTAGTATTAGTGTATTATTGGGATTTCTTTGAATTGAATATGGTATAAGTGAGAAATAATAAGGGTAATATGTGTGAGGGCAATTTAGGAAGACCACTTAGGTGGAAGAGCTTAAGGCTTTGCAAGGAGGGTGTTTTGGGCTTTTCCTACCCTTTAGACTTAAGAAAATAGTATTAGAAAAGAAAGAAAGAAAGAAATAGAAGGAGAGAAAAGAAAAAGAGAAGAAGAGGAGAAGAGGAGTATCGTGGGTGAGGGAGAAGGAGAAGAAAAAGAGAGTTTGTGATTCTAAGAGATTTCTGACAGTTTCGAACCATTTTCAGGTAAGTTCTGCTTGTGTGAATCTTGTTTTGGTTAGATTTAACATTGGATTCGAGTTGAATATGTGAGAATCAGTGGTTTTAGGGTTTTAGGGTAAAAATGGTTAGATTTTGTGGATTGATGTGTTTATGACTGATTTTGAGTTGCTGCTGGGTTAGAAATGTAGTATAAGACATGATCTAAGGCTTAGGTGTGTTGCATTTGAGTTTGGGAAAGGATTGAAGTCGAAAAATGCAGAAATTTGGGGTTCGGAGTCGCCTCTCCGACCCGCACGTAGCGACGCTTTCGAGTGACACGCCAAGCGTGCACAAGGTGCACGTCGGCGCAACAGGCGATGTGCGTCGGCGCCTGCGATATTGCGTCGCAGCGCACATGTGTGCACTTGCGCAATGAAAGCCGAGCCGTCATGCAGCCGAAATGGGTCATCGTCGCCATGGCGAGCCCCATGTTGTCCGAAAGTGAAAATTTTGGTATTTTGGGCATATCTTTTGATGTAGATGTCCAAATGAGGTGATTTCAGATTTGTTGTGAACTAGAGACAAAGGGCTACAAGTTTTATGAAGAAGGAAAGTTCGGAATTAGCTTGTAAGGGTTCGGAATTTTAGGTGGAAGTCGAGTGGAGACCTTTAGTACTTTGCCTTATGGATTTTTAAGCTTTTGAATATATTTTCCTTTGAATGTTAATTGAATGAGAACTTGGTTTATTATAGGAAAGCAAGTTGATTTGACCCAATCGCAAAAGGAATGACACCAGTGAGTCGAAAACTCGAGCGATATTAGGTGGGTAATATGTTTATGGTTATTGTGTGTATGGGCAAATTGCCTTATGTATGCTTGCTTGCATTATGTGGCATTACTCGTGTTGAAATATTGAACATGCATTGTGATGATGATTATGCATGGCCTTGATAGGCCTTATGACATTTTGTGAGAATGGAAAGAATGAAATTTTGAGAGCTGTGAAAAAAGCTTTGAACATGGAACGAATGGTTATGTGCATTGTTTGGGTGAGAGAGTTACGGATGGAGTCACGTTCACGTTGACATAAAGCCTTCTCCCGGCTGCCCGCTTGAGGCAACGAGATCCTTGAGAAATCAGACTCAGATAGTTTACGGTATAAACTTCGGTTTATCCGGATCATTTTACGAAACTCTCAAATCATTTGTGTGCATTCATGATTGATTTGACAGAAATGATGCATAATAATTGTTATGTTGAGAAACAGAAAGTGCATGGCCTATGTTTATATGAATGTGAATCACTTGATGAATCTTGCCTTGCTATATATATATGCATATTGCTTGATTGTGTGGCTCGTTGCCAATGGCTATAAACGTATATGCCACTGAGCTTTGTAGCTCACCCCATTACTCTCCCCTCCTGAGGTGCAGATCAGGACGATTGTTGACCTTGCAAGGCATCGGAAACTTCCAGCTAGTTAGAAGCTTTGCATTACGTTAGTATTTTGGTTAGCCCGCCTAGCATCTAATCATGGAGCATTTTCATGTATTTTGGAGTTACATCTTATTTTGTATTATGCTATTTTAAGAATAATTGTTAAATTTCTTTTGGATTGTAATGGCATGAAGCCCCTTTGTTTATGGGGTGTTTAATTCATAGATGGAATGCATATGTAGGATGTATGTATGAGTATATGTGTGTGTTTATCGAACTTATGTATGGATGTTGAGATCGGGTCTGACGTTTTGAGGCGCCCGATGCCGGCGCAGCCTGAGGGGCTGCCTCTGGAATAGGGATCCAGGGCTCGGGCCCAACATGGCTAATGACCCATATGCCCCTCCTTTTAAGCCTAAAACCTTAAGTCCTTATGTGTTCTTCCAGAATTGCCCCTAACATTCATTTTAATTCATGCTACTTTAGGACAAATTTTCTAATCATCAATTTGAAGGAATTTGCCAAAACTTCCTTCTATAGAAATGTTACTCATTGTCTTAATTTCATAATGCCACCAAAATAATTTAATTTGGTGTACTACACCAAAGGTTATACTCCAAACATTTCGAGTTATTAATATACTAAAACATTTTCCAGCACTTTATTTCCATCCAAACCTTGACATTCTTAAAGGATAAATTGAAACTCTAGTTCTTCATAACAATTGTAGCCCTATTTCTCTAGTTTAATCCAAATCAAGAATCACCTCATTTGGATTACTAGAGCAAAAGTTATGGGCAAAATACCTTCAGACCATTACAAAACTGAGACTGAACACTATACCTAACTTCACTCCAGAAATTGACCATCTTAATGACTGACATGAAATTTTATTCCTTCATAACACTTGTAGATCCATGTCTCTAGTTTTATTATCCACAAGAATAAACCCAATCGGAGCTCTATAGCTCCAGATATCTCCAAATTACTGAAGCATGCTCAGAAAGTATCTAACTCATAACCTTTTAATCGATCTTCCCACTTTGATCCGATCGATCTTTCTCAGTTTGATCTCAGAAATCGTAAACTTTCATGGAGAGATAGAGAAATGTCATAGAAATCCAATTCTTCAATAATCAGGTCGATCGGATGTCGGACAGAAAAGTTATGGCCAAAAGAATGGAGGGAGGTCGAATCAAAAAGACAATTTGAAAATCGGCCGCGCGGACGAGCTGAGCAATCGGCGAGCGGAAGAGCTGACCGATCGATGAGCAGAAGAGCTGAGCGATCGGCGAGCGGAAGAGCTGACCGATTGACGAGCGGAAGAGCTGAGCGATCCCCAACTTCTAAAATCCATAACTTTTGACTCAGAATCCAAAATTTACAAACTTGGTGTCCATAGAAAGGTAAAAGAACGTTCTACAACTTCCATGAAGAGCTTAAAAATCAAAACGACTTCTAAAGGGGTCAAAAAGTCCACACAAAGTGACTGTTTGTCAACTTCATCTTAAACAGCATCAGAACTTCCAAACCTTATAACGTTTCACTCCCTTGTCCAAAAATTCCATACCTTAGATCAATGGAAAGATAAAAACAAGGTCAACAATTTTCATGAAGACACTAAGAACAATATCTAACTTTAAGAGGGTCAAAAGTTCACTCAAAGTTTTTGTCCACTAACGATCAAGCCAAATAGTAACAGAAAATTCTAAAAATCATAACTTCCTATTTCATAGTCCAAAAATTCCATACTTTACATCAATGGAAAGATAAAAATATAATCTAAAACTTTCATGAAGCACTAAAAGGCAATCTCAACCTCTAACTTGGTCAAATTTTCAATAAAGGTTTTTGTCATGCTAAAAATCACCGGAACAATATCAAGACTTCAAATTATCATAACTTCTAGCCCCGATATAAAAAAAGTGCATACTTTATGGCGTTAGAAAGCTGGAAACATAAGATACAACTTTCATTAAGACCACTTTGGCTAAATCCATCTAAATCAGTACAGGTTTGCCATTGAAGTTTTTGAACACCATTCCAACACATCAACTTCACATATCAACACATCAACTTCACATATTCACTCACTACCACAAACTATTCAACTAATTCATCTCAAACACAATTCAATTCTCCAATAAGCTATTCCAAAGTCATTTTGTAGCGCCCCCTTACCATAGAGTACCCACCGGAACGCCCGTAGGTCATTCCGGTACATATCCTACAATAAGAGACCACTACTGACAACTACCACTAAACTCCTCATGGCATCACAATCATAAAGCAGTACGAAGAAATTGACAACTTTTTAAAACCAAACTGGATTTCATTTCATTCACTCAAAATTCAGAAATTTACAAACTGTCAGTATTTCCAGTCTGCACATGTTCCAAAACACCATACACTACGTACCATACAGTAATGTACAAAGAACAGATCTAAGTATAATTCTCCAAAAGAAAGCCCAGCTGACCGACCTTTGAGCCATTGCCTCTCTCGTCAATCCACAGTACACGGCTCTACAGTCCTAAGGGAGCTATCTGTCTACACTTAAGCTTGAAAAATAGATTGGAATTTTGGATGAGTTTGCAAACTCAATGAGAAACCATCATCGATGGTTCTCCCAATTCATGCATCACATAAGCATGATACAGTATGCATCCAGTAATCATACAATTACAATGCTAATACAATCACAGTAATAGGCATACAACACAGTCACGGTAAGCGAACACGCTTCTGATCATATTACGGTATCATCTGACCGGTACCATGTCAAATATTGATCCAAGATGCAATGCATGTGACTCTTTTCCAGATTTATTACGATAGTGACCGAGTGCTCTAGCGGTGTTGATGGTCGATGAAGCGCGTCTAGGAGAATTATCTCCTTGAGCTCGGCTTCGCGATGTCGATGTCGATGGCGACTCGGTTCACAATTTTCCTTTTAGCGGTTTATGCATCAGTGCATGAATGCACATGCCCATTTGAATAGTCACGTAATAGTATATAATTCACAAGGATCAGTAATTTACAGTCAATATTTCACAAGTAATCACTGTTCAAGCCATACATAATCCAAGTAGTCCCCGTAGGGCACTCAAGTCACAGTAAACACATAGACTGAGGTAACCACCTAGGTTACTCACCTATTACTTCCGAGCTAATGCCGGAAAATTTCTGCCCTGTCGGTCGAACAACGCTCCACTTGGGCCTCTATAAGAATCAGAGAAGGTACGAGTCACTAAATATTTAATTCGAACTAGTACTGATGCACATGTAGGTGAAATATGCATGTTCACGAATACCCAGCCCTAATCCTATTTTTTTTCATCATAAAAATCCGTCTAAAAATTAGAAACCTATTGGCGCTGACGGTGCGCAATTCGGACCTCTATAGGTCCCCAATTAAACAAAACAGTGATTAAACAGACCTTTACCCAGACCTACGTCAATTTCCCGTCCAAAAATCCCGAATCTCTCAGAAAATGAAATTCAATATTCTATGAAGCCGATGCCTCAAGAATCAGGTCAATCGGACGTCGAACGGAAAAGTTATTCACGAAAGAAACCAAAATTCAACAATCAATATATATATATAGCCCTTATTTCCTTCTCTTTTTCCTGTTTTCTAACTGAAATTCAATCTATCATATCTCTTTCTACACATTTCAGAAAAATGCAAACTATACCTTGTTGGAAAGATAATGAAACCCTCTACAGGTTTCATGAAGACCTCAACAAGCAATTTTACCCATAAGGGTGTCAAAAATTCAGTCAAAGCCACTGCCTACTCAAAACCTATCAAAACAGTGCAGTACATTGCAAATTCATTAACTTTCTAATTCTTCAGTCAAAAATTACACAATAAATAATGAAGTAAGATCACAATGTTATATACAACTTTCATGAACAACCCAAAATCAGATTCACTTGCTAACTATGTCAAACAATTCACCAAAGCATCAGCCCTCAGAATTTTCCCAATCTGAACAGCACATTTCACAATAGTATATATCTTAGCACAAATGTCAACAAATTCACTACCTTATATCCCTGAAAAGATAAGATCTCAACCTTCAATTTTTATGAAGAACTCAACATCCAATTCGATCTTTAACAATTTCAAAACTGTTATGCAAGTTTCTGCCATGATCAGCAATTCACAACCTAATGCAGGTTCAGTTTTTGCAAATTCATTTCTCTCAAATCTGACAACCAAAAATTACATGTCATATATCATTCTCAAGATAACTTCTTCCTCTACAACTTTTCAGAAGATCACTCACACCAATTCAGTTCAAATAAATTACTAAAATTGCTCCAAATCATAATGTGCACCAAATTTGACATTCCAGCTAGGTATCATTCAATGCATGAAAACAGTCAATAGTCATCAGTCCATAACTCCTACTATACATATTGAAAAATTGTAAAATTAGTGGAATTGGAAAGATAACTTAATAGGCTTCAACTTTCATTTAGTCCATTTGTTCTAATTCCTTCTCAATTAATTTATAAAAATTAGCAAAACTCTAGGTTATGGTTTCGGGTACTATTCATTCCAGTCAATAGTAGTAACTTTCCAAGCCATATTGCAACCTCTTAAAGCTAAAATTGGACAACACCTATTTCACACAAAAATGTAGCCAACATCCCAAAGTTAAATTGGGCACAAACCTCACCTCATTTCTCACCTACACAATTAGTTATGATCAAAACATTGCAATAGGGTCAAAATGCATTTTCCAGCTTTCAACTTCAACCTAACTCCTATCACTTCTAATATCAATAACACATCACCAAGCATCCATTTACACCTCTAATTCAACCACAAAATCATCACAACATTTACTTATATTATTACACAAAAGTTGGCAGCACCCACATACACAACTTCCATATTTCATTTCCATTCATTAAACATCATAAACATCATTAACAACCTTAAATTCACAATCTTTATCTACTATATCACTTTCCCTCACACAAACATACATTTATACCCAAATAATCCTACCCCTATCTTCATGAAATTAATGCATCATAAACCATATTTAATGAACAATAACTTCCAATCAATGCATCTAACCACTACAACTTCAAAAGCATAATGAAATTCTTACCTAATTAAAGCTTCCTCTTAAATTCTTCAACTACCAATAACTTCTCCACTATTATACTTTCTCTACTTCTCTAACACCATGCATGGCTATCATCATGAAAAGAAGGTAGGAGACTTAAGCTTGGTTTGTGTGTGAGTAGAAGCAAGCAAAAAGACAAGAACATATATATATATAAGCAAGACCAACGAAGGAATGGAAGAAGGTTGAGGTTTCGGATGAAGGAGGAGATTTTTAGCAATTAAAGAGTTCTTTTCATTCTTCTCTTAAGACAATCAACGAGGGAGCATACCAAGACAAGTAATAAATAAGCATTAAATGAAGGGAAATGGTGGCAAGATGGGATTTGTCCAACAAGGAGAAGAAAAGTCAAAGTGATTTACCTAATAAACTTTAATCAATTAAGCCTAATCAAAAATTTAACCCAAATCAACTCCAATGGCCCCAATTTAAATCCCAAAATAATATACCCAATAATGCAGTGCCATTGGATAGAAATTTTCGTTACCGAAAATCGACCGGTTCGCCACTTGGCGATTTTTCCGGTACGAAAAATTTCTCCGAAAAATTCCAGAAAAATTCCTGAAAATTTCTTAAAATATAAAACACTCAATGGCTCACTCATAATAATTTTTCAAACCCGATAACCCCGTTAATCACAATAAAATTACATTAGGCACGAAAACTCGGAATGTCATGTATGCATATATAGTAATTTCATGTGCACAAATGTTACTGTGTAATAATCCTATTATGCATGAACAGTCCTAATTCATTCTCATCTATCCCATCCTATACCAAATTACCATTCTACCCTTCCAGTTGAGGGTGGGATGTTACAATTCCCACCTCCTAATAAAAATTTCATCCGCGAAATTCTTACCTGGCTGAGCGAACAGGTGAGGATACTATTTCCTCATATGCTCCTCAGTCTCCCAAGTAGCCTCTTCAGTTGAGTGGTTCCTCCAGAGAACCTTCACCAGTGGAATACTCTTATTCCTCAACTGTTTCACCTGAGACCCGACAATCTGGATCGGCTCCTCTACATAACTCAGATTGCTAGATACCTCAATCTCCTGAGCCGGTATCACATGTGTCGGATCTGACCGATATCTGCGGAGCATACTCACATGGAAGACGTCATGTAACTGAGACATCTCGGTTGGTAAAGCTAACCGGTAGGCCAAAGGTCTTATCCTCTCAGTGATCTCATATGGACCAATGTACCTAGGGCTTAACTTACCCTTTTTCCCAAATCTCAGTACACCACGCCATGGTGACACCCGTAAGAAGACTCTGTCTCCCACATTGTACTCAATGTCCCTCCTATGCTGATCCACATAACTCTTCTGTCTGTCTTGAGCCGCTTTAATTCAGCTCCGAATCAGTTTCACCTTATCCATTGTGTCTTGAATCAGCTCTGGACCCTCAATCATCCTGATACCCTTTTCATCCCAATACAACGGCGATCTACTGTATGCCCATCTGAGGCCTCATATGGTGCCATCCGTCTTTCTTTGTGATAATGATTGTTGTATGCAAACTCAATCAGGGTAATATACTGATCCCATGCTCCTCTAAACTCCAATACACAAGCCCGAAGCATGTCCTCAACAGTCTTAATCGTCCTCTCACTCGCCCATACATGCGAGGATGAAATCTTTGTCTTGAAGTTCAACTTAGTACCCATAGCAGACTGCAAGCTCTGCCAGAATCTCGACGTGAATCTGGGATCCCTGTCTGACACTATCGACACTTGGACCCCGTGCAGTCTCACTACCTTAGCCACATATTTTTGGGCCAACTGATCCAGGGTATTTGTCTCCCTCACTGGCAAGAAATGGGCCAATTTAGTTAACCGGTGCACTATGACCCAGATAGCATCATGCTGCCTCGGAGTTTTGGGCAACCCCATAATAAAATCCATAGTAATTCGTTCCCATTTCCACTCAGGAATAGGCAACGAATGAAGCTTTCCCACTGGAGCTTGGTGCTCAGCTTTAACCTGCTGGCACGTCAAACATCTGGATACATACTCCGCTACTTGCTTTTTCATACCAGGCCACAGAAATGTTGCTTGAGAGTGTTATACATCTTGGTAGTACCAGGATGCATAGCATATGCGGCCATATGAGCCTCCTCCAATATCTCTCGCCTCAAGTCATCTACATCAGGTACACAGAGCCTCTGTCCCAACCATAAGGTCTCATCTCTCAACTCAAACTCAGAACTCGAATCAGCTTTTACTTTCTCAATCAGTCTCACTATAACAGATCCTTGTCACGAACTCTCCGATCTGTCCAAGAGCATCGGTCTCAACTTCAAAGTAGCTAATAACACTCCATCCTGCTCCAGATTCAACTGTACATTCAAGGCTCTCAACTGAATCAAATGAGGCAACCTCATTGCCTGCATCTGAGCTGTACTCGTATGCGACCTCCGACTCAGAGCATCTGCCACTACATTGGCTTTCCCAGGGTGATATTCAATAGTGCAATCATATTCCTTTAATAACTCAAGCCATCTCCTCTGTCTCAAATTCAACTCTCTCTGGCTCAGTAAATACCTCAAACTCTTATGATCAGTAAAGATCTAGAATGTCTCACCATACAGATAATGTCTCCAAATCTTGAGGGCAAAAACCACTGCAGCTAACTCCAAATTATGCACTGGATAGTTTACCTCATGAGCTCTCAACTGTCTTGAAGCATATGCAATCACTCTCCCATGCTGCATCAGAACACACCCCAATCCCTGATGCGATGCATCACTGTAAACCTCAAATCCTCTTGTCCCGGATGGAATAGCTAACACCGGTGCAGTAGTCAACCGATGCTTGAGCTCCTCAAAGCTCTTCTGACACTCCTCAGTCCATCGGAACGGTACATTTTTCCTCAAAAGCTTTGTCAGAGGGGCTGAGATTAGTGAGAACCCCTCGACAAACCTCCGGTAATACCCGGCCAATCCTAGAAAACTCCGAATCTCTGGCACATTCCGTGGAGCTTCCCACTGCAGTACTGCCTGAATCTTACTAGGATCAACCTGTATACCCTCTCCAGTCACTATGTGCCCCAAAAAGATCACCTGATCTAGCCAAAATTCACACTTACTGAATTTGGCATACAACTGTCTCTCTCTTATAGTCTGTAAGATAATCCTCAAGTGTTCAGCATGATCCTGTCTAGTCCTCGAGTACACCAAAATGTCATCAATGAATACAATTACGAACTGATCCAGGTAGGGCTGAAATATCTTGTTCATCAAGGCCATGAAAGCTGTCGGGGCATTAGTCAAACCAAACGGCATCACCAGAAACTCGAAATGCCCATACCTGCTCCTGAAGGCACTCTTAGGCACATCATGTAGCGCCCCCTTACCGTAGAGTATACACCGGTATGCCCGTAGGTCATACCGATACATACCTTACGATAAGGGTGCACTACCAAACAATCACTTCTAATAAAGCTCATGGCATCAATATAATTAAAGCAGTAAGATCACATCCACTAAATTTTAAAACCAAAGAGTCCTTCTCATTTCATTCATAAAACCTAAATACAATATTCTGTCATAAGTTCAAATATACAGATCCCAAAATAGACAGTACTAACTCCTATCTAGGTCATCCTCAAAATATCCCGAAGGATCCCCAGCTGACCGACCTGTGGGTCATGCTCCTCTCGCCGGCACACACACAGCAGGAAAAGTCTCAAAATCCGGAGCTAGAAGTCACACTACTGCTGCCCTGAAAAATAGTCGCAATTTGGGTGAGTTTGCGAAACTCAATGAGTAACCATCATCGATGGTTTACCCAATTCATGCATTACGCAGAATTGCGTACAAAGCAACACATATCATATTTAGAATCATAATTCAGAAGTTCATAAAACCATAATCACACATTTGCATTTAATCCTATTTCAAACTCACAACATAATCACGGACTCACGGCCTGAATCATGGGCGAATGCATAATGATTTCCATTTCATTTTAGCGTTGTGATCAGGCGTCGAAATTATCCCATTTACGGGCACATTACATCACTCGAAATCGCGTTTTCGGAGTGAGGAGAGCCCTCGGGTATGCACTACGCCCACGCACACTAGGATAGGAGAGCCCTCGGGTATGCACTAATCCTTTTCACTTATCACGTTAGGCGAGCTTATAGCTCCAATCGGATCGTAATGTGCTCCGGTCAACTGGCTATCGATTCTGATTTCTATTCATGCCTAAAGATGCGATCACAATTCTCAAAACATATTTCATACGAATCATTTACTCGTAATCACGGATAGTTTACACAAAAGCATATAACACATCGATTGAGAAACCAACTAGGTTACTCACCTCTAAACTTCCGAAGCTCTTTAGGAAGTCTCAAATTGTCGAGGAACGACGCTCCACTTGAGCCTCTATCAAAATCGAAACATTGAATATTACTAAATTGACCAATTTCCATAATTAAATATGCAAATATATCAAATAATTTACGTACTATGCGTTATGACATTTCAACCACAGATCCGAATTTTTCGATCTCATATTCTAAATCCTGAATTCAAAATCTCTAAATTGAAATCCATTCATATCTAATTGCATCATCAAATTCCTAATCCCCATTTATTAGAAATCTCCAATTACAAATTCGGAAAACAATCTCCCTCAAGGCGTCCATTCCCTATTGCGGCGAAGGCTTTCTTCTTCACGCCTTGCCATGGCGAACAATCCTTTTTCTTCTCCGTGGCGTCACGCGTTCGCGTCATGAAGTGGACCGAATTCCTCGCACAAGCGCGTGCAAGCATCTCCTCGCTTCACAAGGCGTTCTTCTTACATGGCCTTGGCGTGCGATTCTTGATCGCCAGAAAACCCATAATTTCCCATATTAAACCCTTTTTAAACACTTCAAAACATTATTCTACACTTAGCATTACTCATCCCTAACCTTAAACCCACCAAATAACCATTATTCAACAAATACCCAAATCAAAATCACATCTTTACCCTAAAACCTATATCATCCGAAACTTTCTAACTCTTAAACAATTAATCACTTAATTTCATACTTCAATCAAAATATTAAACACATGAATAAGCAGAAAATTACTTGATTAAAGCTTAAATCCTTCCAAATCACCAAGATCATCCAAGTCTCAAGCTAAATCACCACCCACGACACCCACGGCAATACCAAACTCAAACCCATTTCCATCTTTTTCAACACCAACAAAAGGGTAGAATCAAGGATGGAAGAGGAAGCAAATCATAAGAAGGAATCAAGAAGTAATCAAGAAGTAATCAAGGGAAGATCCACGCAAAGAAGGAGGAAAAATCAAGTTTTTCTTCAAGGGAGAAGCAAGTATCGTGGGAGTAAGTTTTCAAAAGAAAGGGGTTTATAAACTAAGGACCTTAAGGCTTGTTTGACAATTTCATTTGCCACAAGTCCAATCCAAACAACCTCTATCCAATTCCAAATTCTAATTTCTCCCGAATTCCAATAGTTCATACCCTAATTCCTCAAATCATATTTCAAATTATTTCATATCAATTGTCAATCAAATTCGGAACCAAAATCATAATTAATCCGTAGCTGAACCATTTTTCCTGTCCGGGCCTAATACTCCGAAAATTCCAGAAAAATTCCTATAATTCTACAAAAATAGTAAACCTCTAATTATATACTCAAATCTCAAATTCTCAATCTCCATATTCAGTTTTATCACTTCAATGCACAAATCAAAGTACGATTAACCTTAAAATAACAACTCTCCAATCTCATAAATCCAAGCTCTAAAATATCAAATTCACTAATCAAAACATAGTTTACCTTAAATCATAAATTTTCCAATTCACAAATCAAAGCAAACTTAACCTTAATCACAAAGTCTCCAATGTCACAAACGAGTCAGAATTCTGTCATACATGCATGTACATACATATGCTAATGCAACACTGAACATATACGTATACAGAATAAATATGAGGTGAACTGTACCCATCCCATCGGTGACGGGATGTTACACATCAGCCTCAGCTATCTTCAGCTGATAATACCCTGACCTCAAATCTAACTTAGTGAATACCTGAGCTCCCTGCAGCTGATCAAATAAGTCATCAATCCTAGGCAGTGGATACTTATTCTTCACTGTCACCCGATTCAACTGCCTGTAATCAATGCATAGTCTCAAAGTCCCATCCTTTTTCTTCACAAATAACACTGGAGCTCCCCACGGTGAGACACTAGGCCTGATAAAACCCTTCTCCAATAACTCCTGCAGCTGAGCCTTAAGCTCCCTCAGTTCCACAGGTGTCATCCTATATGGAGGTATAGATATAGGAGCAGTACCTAGAACGAGGTCAATGGTGAACTCTGTCTCCCGATCCGGCGGCAAACCCGGTAACTCATCAGGAAATTCCCTAACCACGGGAATATCCTGAAGCCTCTGCTCAACTCTGGTGTCAACCACATGAGCCAGATATGCCTCACAACCTCCTTGCATCAACCTCAGGGCACTCAGAAAAGAGATCATCCGAGCTGGCACTTCCTGGCTAACTCCTCGAACCTTTGCTCTAGTGACCAGAGACTCTAATACAACCTCCTTGGTGTAGCAGTCCATGATAGCCACAGTAGGCGATAGCGATCCATCCCGAATCACATCAATCTCTCAAAGGCAACACTATAAGGTGCGCCTCAACACCGCTGATCAATCTGGATCGAGCATCCCTATGAACCTCTCCTAATGCAGTAGTACTACCTAGAGGTGTACTCACCTCTAGCCCATACAGTAACATCTCCCTATCCCCATGCAATCTACATGCCATATGAGGTGCAATAAAAGAATGCGTGGATCTAGGATCCAGCAATGCAAACGCCTCAATATCATAAATGAGAAGTATACCAGCTACAACATCAGGAGAATCCTGGGCCTCCTGTCTCGTCATGGCATAGACTCTGGCCTGGGACTGTGGTCGGCTACCCCGACCCTCAGTCCTCACAAAGGATCCCTCAGCTCTACCACGGCCTCGACCCCGGTCTCTCTGTCCGGATCCGGATCCGGATCCACCGGCCCTACTCTGCTGCACAATAGTGGAACTCCCAGCTCGTCCACTACCAGCAGACTGAACTCCCAGTGTAGCTGGGCAATCCCGAACCTAGTGCTCCGTTGAGCCGCATTTCAAGCAGGCTCCAGTAAGCCACCAACACTCCCCACTGTGTCTCCTCTCACAATGCGGGCACACTGGAGGGATCTGCCCTGAACCTCTGCCACTACTACTGCCAGTCTGTCCGAATCTCCCCCTCTGCCCATAAATAGAATGTCTCGAACCTCCCGGAGACCTGAAAGTCCTGCCCTAGCGCTTACTAAAGCTCCTGCCAGAGCTGCCCTGACTGTCACTTGGCCGCTTATCTCGGGACCCAATCTCAGCCTGTCGCTGCCTCAACAACTGCTCCACTCTCATAGCAGCAGCTCTCAACTCAATAAAGGTACCCATGTCAGACCGAGCTAACAGGGTACGAATCTCGGTATTGAGGCCGTTCTCGAACCTCCGGCACTTATCAGCCTCAGTCGGGATCATCACAGTGGCATAATCCATCAGCTCATTGAATTTCACCTCATATTCTACCACCGACATCCGACCCTGCTTCAGTTCCAGAAACTCCTACATCTTCATGTCAAGATAGACCTTGGGCATATAATTATCCCTGAAGGCCCTCAGAAAATCAGCCCATGACATGTGCAAGGCACAGTGGTACTTGCTCGAACAGCCTTCCACCACTTGTATCTTTGGGCCCCTGCAAGTGACACCGCATAATCGAACCTCTCATCAGGTTCGCAGTCCATCTGGTCGAGGACTCTCTCAGTCCTCTCCAGCCATCCCTCAGCCTCAACGGGTCTCATCTTGCCATAGAAATCTCATGACTCGCTTATGCTTGCGAAGAAATCATATCTCCTCTCCCGTCTCACTGGGACTCTAGGATGTAGCTCCTCAGATCGAGGCATAGAAGACTCTCTCTCGGCTCCCATCGATCCTTGTCACCGGTCGCTCAACTTTGATCACCTAATGCGAAGACCTAGAACAAAACAAAATTACGATCGGTTTCAGCCCACAAATTTATACCTACATTGTTACTATTCTCAAAAGATGCCAAACCATGCTCTGATACCACCTAATGTAGCGCCCCCTTATCATAGAGTACCCACTGGAATGCCCGTAGGTCATTCCGGTACATATCCTACGATAAGAGACCACTACTGACAACTACCACTAAACTCCTCATGGCATCACAATCATAAAGCAAGACGAAGAAATTGAAAACTTTTAAACCAAACTGGATTTCATTTCATTCACTCAAAATTGAAATTTACAAGCCGTCAAGATTTCCATGCCGACATGTTCCAAAACACCGTACACTACGCACCATACAAGAATGTACAAAGAATGATCTAAGTATAAGTCTCCAAAAGAAAGCCCAAATGACCGACCTTTGAGCCATCGCCTCTCTCGTCAATCCACAGTACACGGCTCTACAGTCCTGAGGGAGCTATCTGTCTACACTTAAGCCTAAAAAATAGATTGGAATTTTGGATGAGTTTGCAAACTCAATGAGAAACCATCATCGATGGTTCTCCCAATTCATGCATCACATAAGCATGATACAGTATGCATCTAGTAATCATACAATTACAATGCTAATACAATCACAGTAATAGGCATACAACACGATCACGAAATGTAAACGATTCTACCATATTACAAAGATACATACACCAGTACCATGTCAAATATTCAGTCCAGTATGCAATGCACATGTGACTCTTTTCCAGTTTATTACATTATTGTGACCGAGTGCTCTAGCAGTGTTCAAGAGTCGATGAGCGCATCTAGGAGAATTATCTCCCTTGAGCTCAAGCTTCGCGATGTCGATGTCGATGGCGACTCGGTTCACAATTTTCCTTTTAGCGCTTTATGCATCATGCATGAATGCACATGCCCATTTGAATAGTCACGTAAAGATATATATTCACAAGGATCAGTAATTTACAGTCAATATTTCACAAGTAATCACTGTTCAAGCCATACATAATCCAAGTAGTCCCCGTAGGGCACTCAAGTCACAGTAAATGTAACATCCCGTCACCGATGGGATGGGTACAGTTCCTCTCATACGTATTTTGTATACGTATTCTGCATGTGTATTCATAGCCTCTGCATATTTGATAAATGTTCAGCATTTCATAAGCATATGTATGTACATGCATGTATGACAGATTCCGACTTGATTGAGAAATGGGAGACTTTGTGATTAAGGTTAAGTGTGCTTTGATTTGTGAATTGGAGAGTTGTGATTTAAAGTAAATTGTGTTATTAGTGAATTTGATTCCTTAGAGCTTTGATTTATGAGATTGGAGAGTTAAATTGAATTTAGGAACTGAGAATTGAAATTTGGAGTATGTGATTAGGTGTTTTCTATTTTTGCGGAATTATAGGAATTTTTCTGGAATTTTCGGAGTATTAGGCCTGGACCGGAAAAATGGATTAGTGACTGATTGATTGTGATTTCGGTTCCGAATTTGATTGACAATTGATATGAGATAATTTAAATTATGATTTGAGGAATTAGGGTATGAACCATTGGAATTCGGGAGAAATTAGAATTAGAAATTGGATTGGGGTTGTTCCGATTGGACTTGTGGCAATTGTAATTGCCAAACAAGCCTTAGTTCCTTTGTATTTAATCCTAAGCCTTTGAATTGTTCATCCACGATACTTGCTCCTCTTGAAAGAAATTTGGTTCTTCTTCCTCCTTCCATCATCGTGGATTCTCCTTGGACTTGCTTCTTCTTGATTTTTTCTTCTTGCTCTTGGCTTCATCTTCCACCCTTGAATCTATCATCTAGTTTGGTGTTGAAGATGATGAGGATACGCTTAGCTTTGGGTGTTGCCGTGGGTGGTGTTTGAGGTGGAAGTTGGAGATTTGGAGTGATTCTCAAAGGTTTAAAGCTTTAATCAAGTAAGTTTCGACTCCTTTGTGTTTTGCATAGTTTAATTTAAGCATGGAATTAAGGTTTAAATTGTTTGAGAATTTAGAAATTTTCGGATGATATAGGTTTTAGGGAAAAATGTGATTTTGATTTGGGTGTTATGGAATGACGTTCATTGTGTGGATTTAAGGTTAGAAATAAGTTGTGTTAAGTGTATAATATTGTTGTGGAGTGTTTTGAATGAATTTGGATGGATTGTATCAGAAAAATCTGGGAAAAATCTGGGTTTTAAGGCGTGTTAAATGCGTTGCCTTGCATTGGATGAAGAACACGCCGACGAAAGCGTAAATGCCAGACGCCATGACGTCATGGGAAGGCGCCTACAAGCAGGAAGGAAGGAAGGATGTCGCGTCAAAGACGCGTGCAAGCGTCTTGCAACGAAGCTTGAGTCATGCGCGCGTGACGTGAAGAGAATGGAGTCGCGCATGCATGGGGATTTGACACCGCGGTGAGGAATGCTGATTTTCCAAAAAATGAAATTTTGAGGTTTTAAATTATGGGGATCTAGGAATTTGATAGTTCAATTACCTATAGATTAAATTCAATTTGGAGATTATGAATTTGGGGGATTAGAAATTGAGATCGGGAAATTCGGAATTGTGTCGGAAATGTCATAACACGTATAGTACGTACATTATTCAATTCATATGCATTATGGAACATTGGAATTGGTACAATTTATAATGTTATTTATATTTTGATTGTTATAGCGGCTAAAGTGGATCGCCGATCGTTCGACATAAAGTAGACTTCCGGCGAAAGAACTTCGAAGTTACGAGGTGAGTAACCTAGTTGGTTTCTCAATCTCTGATGTGCTATGTGCTTAGCGTGTGAACTATCTGTGATTCTGATTGAGTGATCCACATTTGTTATGTTACTGTGAATTCGTGAACGCATGCTAGGCATGAATAGAAATCAGTAACTGACAGTTGTGACTGGAGCATATTTTGATCTGAGTGGAGCTATAAGCTCGCTAATTGTGATAAGTGAAAAGGGATTAGTGCATACCCAGAGGGCTCTCCTATCCCTAGTGCGCGTGGGCAGTAGTGCATACCCAGAGGGCTCTCCTACCCCCGAAAACGCGATTTCTGTGTGATGTGCCAAAAAATGGGATAATTTTGATGCCCAGCCACAACAATTAAAATGAACTGGAAATCATTGTGCATTCAGTCTGTGATTATGCTGTGAATGTGATATGGAATTAATCAGAAATGGGTGATTATGATTTTATGAGTTTCGATTTATGATTCTAAATCGATATGTGTTACTTGTACGCAATTTCGTAATGCATGAATTGGGTAAACCATCGATGATGGTTACTCATCGAGTTTCGCAAACTCACCCAAATTGTGACTATTTTTCGTGATGAATGTAGTGTGACTTCTAGCTCCGGATTTTGAGACTTTTCCCGCTGTATGCGTGTTTTACGAGAGGAGCATGGCCCATGTGTCGGTCACCGGGACCCTTTGGGATATTTTGGGATGACCTAGATAGAGTTAGTATGTCTATTTTGGATCTGTATATTTGTAAATTATGACAGAAGTATGGTTTTTTGAAATGAGATAAGAAGTACTCCTTTGGTTTCAAAATTTTAGTGAAGGTGATCATTACTGCTTTAATTATATTGATGCCATGAGGTTTATTAGAAGTGATTGTTTGGTAGTGCACCCTCATCGTAGGGTATGTATCGGTATGACCTACGGGCGTCCCGGTGTATACTCTACGGTAAGGGGTCGCTACATTGGTGGTATCAGAGCATGGTTTGGCATCTTTTGAGCATAGTATCTTTTAGGCTTGAATTTCGTAAGAAAAGCGAGAAATTGATCGGAATTGTGGTTTTATTGTAGGTCATCCGTCTTTGGTGATCAGGTAGATCACTCAGCTAACCAAGGATCAGTAGGAGCTAGTAGAGAGTCTTTTGTGCCATTGTTTGAGCAGCAGCCTCCTGTGGTTCCCATGAGACGGGAACGGAGGTATGATCGTCTGCGTAAGCAGGGAGCTGTGGATTTCTTTGGTAGCGCAGACCCTGCTGAGGCTGAGGGTTGGTTAGAGAGGACCGAGGGTCCTGCACAGATGGATCGTGACCACGGGAGCGGTTCGACTATCTTTGTCTCTTTGCTTCGTGGTCCAACGACGGTGGTGGAAGATCGCCCCGGTAGTTCCACGGCACTGTGTTCTGACTTGGGCGGATTTTCTGAGAGCCTTTCAAGATAATTATATGCCCAGGGTTTATATGGAGATGAAGATGCAGGAGTTTTTAGATTTGAGACAAGGGTCCATGGCAGTGGCCGACTATGAGGTCAGGTTCAATGAGTTGTCGGCATATGCGTCTGTTTTGATTTCCTCTGAAGCTGATAGGTGCCGGAGATTCGAGGGAGGGCTAAATCTGGAGATTCGTACCAGGTTAGCCCGGTCAGATATGGGCACCTTTAGGAGTGAGATCACCGCAATCGATCGAGCGACTTTTGGCAGAGTCGAGTTGAGGTTAGTCAGGGATCTCGGAGCAAGAGATCCAGTGATAGTCAGAGCATCTCTGGTAGGAGCTTTGCGACGCCGTCGAGGTGCTCAGATTTTCGGAGGTCCCAGATAGTGCAGTTCTGCATTGAGAGGCGATTTGGGCAGTCGGGTAGTAGTGGCAGTGGTAGAGGCTCCACCACTTCCTCCTTTGTGCGAAGTTTTGTGAGAGGAGGCATAGTGGGAGGCCGGAGGTTCACCTGAGCTTGTTTGAGATGTGGCTCGATGGAGCATCGATTCACATTGTCCGAGATCGTGGGAGTTCATCTGCTTTGAGTGGAGAGTGGTAGTAAAGACGACTGCAAAGCAGAGCCGAGGTAGTGGACCCGGATTGAGGCGAGGTAGAGCTCGGAGTGGAGCCGAGATTCTTTTGTGGGGTCTGAGAGTCGGGTAGTCGGCCGCAGCGCGCAGCCGTGGTCTACGCCATGTCCAGGCAGGAGGCCCAGGACTCTCCAGATGTGGTTGCAGGTTTGCTTCTGCTCTCTGATATTGAGGTGTTTGCATTGATAGATCCAGGGTCCACGCATTCATTTATTGCACCGCATGTGGCATGTACATAGAGAGATGCTTCGGTATGGGTTGCAGGTGAGTACACCTTTGGGTAGTACCACAGTTTTGGGTGAGTTCTGCAAGGAGTGTCCGATTTTGATTGATCAGTCGGAGCTACGTGCAGACTTGATTGTGTTGCCCCTTCGAGAGATTGAAGTGATTTTGGGGATGGACTGGCTCACTTATCACCATAGGGCGATTATGGATTGTTATACCAAGGAGGTTGTGTTAGAGTCTCCTGGTCAGCCGAGGGCTGTTTTTTGAGGTGTTAGTCAGGAAGTGCCAGCCAGGATGATCTCGTTTCTGAGTTCTCTGAGGTTGATGAGAGGTGGCTGTGAGGCCTATTTGGCTCATGTGGTGGATTCTAGAGTGCAGCAGAGCTTGCAGGATGTCCTTGTGATAAGGGAATTTTCAGATGTGTTTCCCGAGGAGTTACCGGGTTTGCCGCCGGATCGGGAGATAGAGTTTGAGATTGACCTCGTTCCAGGTACCGCTCCTATATCGATACCTCCGTATAGGATGGCACCGGTGGAACTGAGGGAGCTTAATGTTCAGCTGCAGGAGCTATTGGATAAAGGGTTTATCAGGCCGAGTGTTTCGCCGTGGGGAGCTCCGGTATTGTTTGTGAAGAAGAAGGACGGGACTATGAGGCTTTGCATCGATTATAGGCAGCTCAATCGGGTTACTGTTAAGAATAAGTACCCACTGCCTAGAATCGATGATCTCTTTGATCAGTTGCAGGGAGCTCGGGTATTTACCAAGTTGGATCTGAGATCCGGTTACTATCAGTTGAGGATCGCAGAGGCCGATGTGCCTAAGAGTGCTTTCAGGAGAAGGTATGGGCATTTCAAGTTCTTAGTGATGCCGTTCGGGTTGACTAATGCCCCGGCAGCCTTCATGGCTTTGATGAATAGGGTCTTTCAGCCATACTTGGATCAGTTTGCAATCATATTCATCGATGATATTCTGGTGTATTCGAGGTCTAGACAGGAGCATGCGGAGCATCTGAGAGTAGTTCTGCAGATTATGAGGGATAGGCAGCTGTATGCAAAATTCACTAAGTGTGAATTTTGGCTCGATGAGGTGGTGTTCCTAGGCCACATTGTATCTGGTGAGGGAATCCGGGTGGATCCTCACAAGATCGAGGCAGTGAGGAGTTGGGAGATTCCGAGGAACGTGTCAGAGTTGAGGAGTTTCCTCGGATTGGCAGGATATTACCGGAGGTTTGTCGAGGGGTTCTCTGTGATCTCGGCCCCTTTGACAAAACTTCTGAGGAAGGGTGTTGTTTTCAGATGGACAGATGAGTGTAAGAGGAGTTTCGATGAGTTGATACATCGGTTAACTACGGCGCCGGTGTTGGCCCTGCCATCTGGATCAAGAGGTTTCGAGGTTTATAGTGATGCTTCGCAGCAGGGTTTAGGCTGTGTGCTCATGCAGCATGGGAGAGTCATAGCTTATGCATCGAGACAGTTGAGAGCCCATGAGGGTAATTACCCTGTGCATGATTTAGAGTTAGCAACTGTGGTGTTTGCTTTGAAGATTTGGAGACACTATTTGTATGGGGAGACGTTCCAGATCTTCACCGATCATAAGAGTTTGCGACATTTGTTGAGTCAGCGAGAGCTGAATCTGAGGCAGAGGAGATGGTTAGAGTTACTGAAGGACTATGACTGCACTATCGAGTACCACCCAGGGAAGGCCAATGTGGTGGCTGATGCATTGAGTAGGAGATCGCATGGTAGTACAGTTCAGATTCAGGTTTCGAGGTTGTCGTGCTTGGTTCAGTTGAGAGCTCTGGATGTGCAGATGGATTTGAGTCAGGATGGAGCTCTGATTGTGACTTTGAGGCTCAGGCCGGTATTGCATGATCGGATCAGGAGAGTACAGGATCAGGACCCAGTATTGGTGAGGTTGATTGACAGAGTCAGATCTGGATGGTTGTCTGAGTTTGAGCTGAGAGATGGTACTTTGTGGATGGGCCAGAGGTTGTGTGTTCCTGATGTGGAGGATTTGAGGCGTGAGATCTTAGAGTAGGCTCATTTGGCCGCTTATGCCATGCATCCGGGTGTCACCAAGATGTATCGCACTCTTAAGTTGCATTTCTTGCATTTCTGGTGGCCAGGTATGAAGAGGCATGTGGCGGAGTTCGTTTCTCGGTGTTTGACGTGCCAGCAGGTTAAGGCTGAGCACCAGGCCCCAGTTGGGAGATTGCATTCGTTGCCCATTCCGGAGTGGAAATGGGAGCGTATTACGATGGATTTTATTATGGGGTTGCCCAGGACGCCGAGACAGTGTGATGCTATCTGGGTCATAGTGGACCGGTTGACTAAATCGGCTCACTTCTTGCCAGTGAGAGAGAGCAATACCCTCGACCAGTTGGCCCAGAAGTATGTGGCAGAGATAGTTCGACTGCATGGGGTTCCAGTATCGATAGTGTCAGATAGGGATCCCAGATTTACTTCGAGGTTCTGGAGGAGCCTGCAGTCAGCTATGGGTACAAGGTTGAACTTCAGCACAGCGTTTCATCCTCAGACAGATGGACAGAGTGAGAGGACTATTCAGACTGTTGAGTATATGTTGAGAGCTTGTGTATTGGAGTTCCGAGGTGCGTGGGATCAGTATTTGCCTCTGGTAGAGTTTGCCTATAATAATCAGTACCAGAGTAGTATCGGTATGGAACCGTATGAGGCGTTATATGGACGTCGTGCGCATCCCTCTTCTTTGGGATGAAGAGGGTATGAGGATGTTAGAGGGTCCGAGCCGATCCAGATACTGTGGATAAGGTACGGTGATTCGAGTCACATTAAAGCTGCTCGGATGCATGTAAGAGTTATGTGGATCAAGATCGAGAGAGATGGAGTATCTTTGTGGGTGATAGAGTGTTCCTCGAGTGTCTCCGTGGAGAGGAGTTCTCGATTTGGCCGTAAGTGGCAAGTTGAGTCCTCGGTATCGGTCCATATGAGATTTACGGCGGATCGGACCGTTGGCTTCTGAGTTAGCCTTACCGAGTGAGATGTCCTAGTTGCACGATGTGTTTCATGTGAGTATGCTCGAGATACCGATCCGACCCGACTCATGTGATCCCTCCAGAGATTGAGATAGCCAAGGATCCGAAAGTTATGTTGAGGAGCCGGTGCAGATTATTGGATCATGGGTCAAGCGATTGAGAGTAGGTGATTCCATTGGTGAAAGTCCTTTGGAAGAACCACTCATCTGAGGAGGCAACTTGGGAGACTGAGGAGCACATGAGGAGGCAGTATCCTCAAATGTTTGATCAGTCAGGTAAGAAAATTTTGGGACGAAATTTTTGTTAGGAGGGGAGAATTGTAACATCCCGTCACCGATGGGATGGGTACAGTTCCTCTCATACGTATTTTGTATACGTATTCTGCATGTGTATTCATAGCCTCTGCATATTTGATAAATGTTCAACATTTCATAAGCATATGTATGTACATGCATGTATGACAGATTCCGATTTGATTGAGAAATGGGAGACTTTGTGATTAAGGTTAAGTGTGCTTTGATTGTGAATTGGAGAGTTTTGATTTAAAGTAAATTGTGTTATAAGTGAATTTGATACCTTAGAGCTTTGATTTATGATATTGGAGAGTTAAATTGAATTTAGGAATTGAGAATTGAAATTTGGAGTATGTGATTAGGTGTTTTCTATTTTTGCGGAATTATAGGAATTTTTCTGGAATTTTCGGAGTATTAGGCCTGGACCGGAAAAATGGATTAGTGACTGATTGATTGTGATTTCGGTTCCGAATTTGATTGACAATTGATATGAGATAATTTAAATTATGATTTGAGGAATTAGGGTATGAACCATTGGAATTCGGGAGAAATTAGAATTAGAAATTGGATTGGGGTTGTTCGGATTGGACTTGTAGCAATTGTAATTGCCAAACAAGCCTTAGTTCCTTTGTATTTAATCCTAAGCCTTTGAATTGTTCATCCACGATACTTGCTCCTCTTGAAAGAAATTTGGTTCTTCTTCCTCCTTCCATCATCGTGGATTCTCCTTGGACTTGCTTCTTCTTGATTTTTTTCTTCTTCTTGGCTTCATCTTCCACCTCAATCTATCATCTAGTTTGGTGTTGAAGATGATGAGGATACGCTTAGCTTTGGGTGTTGCCGTGGGTGGTGTTTGAGGTGGAAGTTGGAGATTTGGAGTGATTCTCAAAGGTTTAAAGCTTTAATCAAGTAAGTTTCGACTCCTTTGTGTTTTGCATAGTTTAATTTAAGCATGGAATTAAGGTTTAAATTGTTTGAGAATTTAGAAATTTTCGGATGATATAGGTTTTAGGGAAAAATGTGATTTTGATTTGGGTGTTATGGAATGACGTTCATTGTGTGGATTTAAGGTTAGAAATAAGTTGTGTTAAGTGTATAATATTGTTGTGGAGTGTTTTGAATGAATTTGGATGGATTGTATCAGAAAAATCTGGGAAAAATCTGGGTTTTCAGGCGTGTTAAATGCGTTGCCTTGTGATGAAGAACACGCCACAAGGAAGAAGGAAAGACGTCGCGTCGCAGCGCTGCGCGACGCCTTGACGAGGCGTGGTTCGTCAAGGGCGAGGCGATAGCATGCGCCACGAACGTGAAGAGAATGGAGCTACCATGAGGGATTTGACACCACGGCGAGGAATGCTGATTTTCCAAAAAATGAAAATTTGAGGTTTTAAATTATGGGGATCTAGGAATTTGATAGTTCAATTACCTATGGATTAAATTCAATTTGGAGATTATGAATTTGGGGGATTAGAAATTGAGATCGGGAAATTCGGAATTGTGTCGGAAATGTCATAACACGTATAGTACGTACATTATTCAATTCATATGCATTATGGAACATTGGAATTGGTACAATTTATAATGTTATTTATATTTTGATTGTTATAGCGGCTCAAGTGGATCGCCGATCGTCTGACGTAGGCGAGACTTCCCGGCAGTAGCTCGGAAGTTCTGAGGTGAGTAACCTAGTTGGTTTCTCAATCTCTTATGTGCTATGTGCTTAGTGTGTGAACTATCTGTGATTCTGATTGAGTGATCCGCATTTGTTATGTTACTGTGAATTCGTGAACGCATGCTAGGCATGAATAGAAATCAGTAACTGACAGTTGTGACTGGAGCATATTTTGATCTGAGTGGAGCTATAAGCTCGCTAATTGTGATAAGTGAAAAGGGATTAGTGCATACCCAGAGGGCTCTCCTATCACTAGTGCGCGTGGGCAGTAGTGCATACCCAGAGGGCTCTCCTACCCCCGAAAATGCGATTTCTGTGTGATGTGCCCAAAAATGGGATAATTCTGACGCCCAGTCACAACAATTAAAATGAACTGGAAATCATTATGCATTCAGTCTGTGATTATGTTGTGAATGTGATATGGAATTAACTGTAAATGGGTGACTATGATTTTATGAGTTTCTGATTTATGATTCTAAATCTGATATGTGTTACTTGTACGCAATTTCGCGTAATGCATGAATTGGGTAAACCATCGATGATGGTTACTCATTGAGTTTCGCAAACTCACCCAAATTGCGACTATTTTTCAGGACAGCGGTAGTGTGACTTCTAGCTCCGGATTTTGAGACTTTTCCTGCTGTGTGCGTGCCGGCGAGAGGAGCATGGCCCACAGGTCGGTCAGCTGGGGACCCTTTGGGATATTTTGGGGATGACCTAGATAGGAGTTAGTACTGTCTATTTTGGATTTGTATATTTGTAAATTATGACAGAAGTATGGTTTTTTGAAATGAGATAAGAAGTACTCCTTTGGTTTCAAAATTTTAGTGAAGGTGATCATTACTGCTTTAATTATATTGATGCCATGAGGTTTATTAGAAGTGATTGTTTGGTAGTTCACCCTTATCGTAGGGTATGTATCGGTATGACCTACGGGCGTCCCGGTGTATACTCTACGGTAAGAGGGGCGCTACAGTAAACACATAGACTGAGGTAATCACCTAGGTTACTCACCTATTACTTCCGAGCTAATACCGGGAAGTTTTCACCCCGTCGGTCGAACGACGTTCCACTTAGGCCTCTATAAGAATCAGAGATGGTACGAGTCACTAAATATTTAATTCGAACTAGTACTGATACACATGTAGGTGAAATATGCATGTTCACGAATACCCAGCCCTAATCCTATTTTTTTTTCATCATAAAAATCCGTCTAAAAATTAGAAACCTATTGGCGCTGACGGTGCGCAATTCGGACCTCTATAGGTCCCCAATTAAACAAAACAAAGATTAAACAGACCTTTACCTGCACCTACGCCAATTTCCGTCCAAAATCCCAATCTCTCGAAAATGAAATTCAATATTCTATGAAGCCGATGCCTCAAGAATCAGGTCAATCGGACGTCGAACGGAAAAGTTATTCACGAAAGAAACCAAAATTCAACAATCAATATATATATATAGCCCTTATTTCCTTCTCTTTTTCCTGTTTTCTAACCGAAATTCAATCTATCATATCTCTTTCTACACATTTCAGAAAAATGCAAACTATACCTTGTTGGAAAGATAATGAAACCCTCTACAGGTTTCATGAAGACCTCAACAAGCAATTTTACCCATAAGGGTGTCAAAAATTCAGTCAAAGCCACTGCCTACTCAAAACCTATCAAAACAGTGCAGTACATTGCAAATTCATTAACTTTCTAATTCTTCAGTCAAAAATTACACAATAAATAATAAAGTAAGATCACAATGTTATATACAACTTTCATGAACAACCCAAAATCAGATTCACTTGCTAACTATGTCAAACAATTCACCAAAGCATCAGCCCTCAGAATTTTCCCAATCTGAACAGCACATTTCACAACAGTATATATCTTAGCACAAATGTCAACAAATTCACTACCTTATATCCCTGAAAAGATAAGATCTCAACCTTCAATTTTTATGAAGAACTCAACATCCAATTCGATCTTTAACAATTTCAAAACTGTTATGCAAGTTTCTGCCATGATCAGCAATTCACAACCTAATGCAGGTTCAGTTTTTGCAAATTCATTTCTCTCAAATCTGACAACCAAAAATTACATGTCATATATCATTCTCAAGATAACTTCTTCCTCTACAACTTTTCAGAAGATCACTCACACCAATTCAGTTCAAATAAATTACTAAAATTGCTCCAAATCATAATGTGCACCAAATTTGACATTCCAGCTAGGTATCATTCAATGCATGAAAACAGTCAATAGTCATCAGTCCATAACTCCTACTATACATATTGAAAAATTGCAAAATTAGTGGAATTGGAAAGATAACTTAATAGGCTTCAACTTTCATTTAGTCCATTTGTTCTAATTCCTTCTCAATTAATTTATAAAAATTAGCAAAACTCTAGGTTATGGTTTCGGGTACTATTCATTCCAGTCAATAGTAGTAACTTTCCAAGCCATATTGCAACCTCTTAAAGCTAAAATTGGACAGCACCTATTTCACACAAAAATGTAGCCAACATCCCAAAGTTTAATTGGGCACAAACCTCACCTCATTTTCTCACCTACACAATTAGTTATGATCAAAACATTGCAATAGGGTCAAAATGCATTTTCCAGCTTTCAACTTCAACCTAACTCCTATCACTTCTAATATCAATAACACATCACCAAGCATCCATTTACACCTCTAATTCAACCACAAAATCATCACAACATTTACTTATATTATTACACAAAATTTGGCAGCACCCACATACACAACTTCCATATTTCATTTCCATTCATTAAACATCATAAACATCATTAACAACCTTAAATTCACAATCTTTATCTACTATATCACTTTCCCTCACACAAACATACATTTATACCCAAATAATCCTACCCCTATCTTCATGAAATTAATGCATCATAAACCATATTTAATGAACAATAACTTCCAATCAATGCATCTAACCACTACAACTTCAAAAGCATAATGAAATTCTTACCTAATTAAAGCTTCCTCTTAAATTCTTCAACTACCAATAACTTCTCCACTATTATACTTTCTCTACTTCTCTAACACCATGCATGGCTATCATCATGAAAAGAAGGTAGGAGACTTAAGCTTGGTTTGTGTGAGTAGAAGCAAGCAAAAGACAAGAACATATATATATATAAGCAAGACCAACGAAGGAATGGAAGAAGGTTGAGGTTTTGATGAAGGAGGAGTTTTTAGCAATTAAAGAGTTCTTTTCATTCTTCTCTAAGACAATCACCGAGGGAGCATACCAAGACAAGTAATAAATAAGCATTAAATGAAGGGAAATGGTGGCAAGATGGGATTTGTCCAACAAGGAGAAGAAAAGTCAAAGTGATTTATCTAATAAACTTTAATCAATTAAGCCTAATCAAAAATTTAACCCAAATAAACTCCAATGGCCCCAATTTAAATCCCAAAATAATATACCCAATAATGCAAAGGTTATTGATAGAAATTTTACATCGAAAATCGAATCGGTTCGCCACTTGGCGATTTTTCCGGTCCAGAAATTTTCTCCGGAAAATTCCAGAAAAATTTCTGAAAATTTCTTAAAATATAAAACACTCAATGGCGCACTCAGAATAATTTTTCAAACCGATAACCCCGTTAATCACAATAAAATTACATTAGGCACAAAAACCGGGAATGTCATGTATGCATATACAGTAATTTCATGTGCACAAATGTTACTGTGTACTAATCCTATTATGCATGAACAGTCCTAATTCATTCCCATCTATCCCATCCTATACCAAATTACCATTCTACCCTTCCAGTTGAGGGTGGGATGTTACAATTTCCCAACAGCAAACTCATCAAGGCAAAGTTAATGCGCATGCCACTTCCTCATTCACACAAGTCATACACAATCTCCTACAACGTCTATAAATAACATAATCATACACAAAACACCCATTTCATGCATTAAACTCAAAATATCATTGCAATTTCTCCAATTAACATTACCCAAATACAACATTAAACACCACTAATTCCTCATTTAATTTCGTTTAATAAATCAAATCTCCAAGAAAAGTTCGGGGTCCAAAAAAATATATATGAATAAATGAGTTTGTCAACTCCCCCACACTTAGCTTTTTGAACTCCTGGGCAAATTATCAGTAAAGAAATCCAACAGTTAAACTTAATGCAAGAAAACATAAAATCGACAAGGCAAGAATATGCAATTAACTCAAATAACCTCTATTCTTAATCAACCAACATTCATGAAAGACTTCGGTGCAAAGAAACTAACACAAGAGACATAGCAAGATAGAAGAAAAAGAAACATAATAGATCTCACATAAGGTCCAAGTGTTTCGCTCATCTCTCAAATAGGAAAATTTCACTCAATCTACCTAGATTAGCACCTACCATAAGGTTGTAACGATTCTACTATCTCCACCACTAACATACCATAGATTCATGATCAAGGGGACTTTGTAGGGTTGTAATGTTGATGAAAGGATAATGAATGGATGAAACGGAAAAAATAAGGAAAAAAAATGACAAATGTATTGCATGAGTATTAAGAATAACTAAAAATGAGTTAAAGCGCAACCATCAATTGAACACCAATGTGCAATTATCATCTTTCAAGACCCAATCTTTAATCTTCAATTCACCAAGGGATGCCTTATTTCACTTTATTCTTTTTGGCCAAATTATTTTCTTGTTTTTTTAAAATTCATTTTTGGCTTTTTTTTCTTTGTTTTGTTTTTTTTTCAAATTTGGCATACCCGAACCCAAGAAGATAAAAATCACAACAACAATTATGCACATTTAATCATGAAGAACATAACGTATCTCATGCAAACACTTGTGCCAAAAACAACAGAATGAATAAAAGTGAAGGCTCAAAGGGGGTAAGCAAAGGTTAATTGAATTGGTTTGTGTTTGGGCAAAAGGGTTTAGAAAAGAATGCCCCTATCATACCCACAAATCTAGGTATTAATGCAGCTTTGAAAAAGAATCTATACAAGTTCTAGAGGTTAACCAAGCTAGGTAGAAATCACACAAGATGAGAAAGAAAAGTAAGGCTCAAAATTCCATCCAACAAGGTTTTATCTAAGATATTTCCTTCCTTAAATCAAGTTATACCACAAGGTTAGTAACACTGCACTAAAGGCACTCCAATATGCTAATCAACTAAAAATAAAAATTACTCAAATAAAAAACGTATTCAAACCTTGGCATGTCAATGTTCACATGCATAAGCAACAAGGATTTGAAAACAAAACCCAAGGACTGCAAAACTCAAGTGAGCGGATGTCAATTTAGCTCAGCCAAACAAACAGTGTCTAATGACAAATAAATAAAATGGCAATCCAAGCAGTGGGCAATCTAAGCAGTGGTAAACAATTCAATAAAATCAATCCCTCCCCCACACTTAATCAATACTGTAGCGCCCCCTTATCGTAGGGTACGCACTGGGACGCCCGTGGGTCGTCCCGACACATATCCCACAGCAAGGAAGTGCTACTCACGAAACTATCACTAAATACTCGCATGGCATCAATACAATTAAACCGCAATATGTAAATCACTAAAATTTAAAACCACAATAATAATCTCTCATTTCATAATATCAATCCAAAATATAGACAAGTCTATCAGTCCCCTAAAGTTTCAATACAATAACCCAAAAAGGAAACTGATAAAAACGTCTATACTAGGTCATCCCCAAAAATTGCCCCAGCTGACCGACCTGCGTGCCATCGCTTCACTTGATCACGCCCTCGCACGGCAGGAAAATCTATCACGGGAGCTAGAATCCTACTAACGCTGTCCTGAAAAATATATTGCAATGTTGGGTGAGTTTGCGAACTCAATGAGAAACCATCATCGATGGTTCACCCAACTCATGCATGTACTCATAATATATCGCATAGTACACTTTAACGCATTTTAGAACACTGTACACGATTTACACATAATATATCGCAATACTCATAATAACACATTTATAACCCTGTAAAACAATTTACACAATTAGACAATAACATAGCTCAGACATGTCACTTCACAATTGTCATATATCACACGCATTCTCAATTTCACTACACAGTCAGATGTATAATGTATGCGAATTCTCATTTTATGGCACTTGGATCGAAGGCTAACACCGTCCCGATCCGGGCACTTTTCACATTAATCACATTTTCGGCACGTAGGAGAGCCCTCTGGGTATGCACTACTGCCCACTCATATTAGGGATAGGAGAGCCCTCTGGGTATACACTGTTCCCTTTTTGACCTTAGGCCCATTCACTGATAATCGAGCTTAAAGCTCTGATCACTAATTGCTCCAGTCACAACTGTTTATTTACCGCTTATAATCATGCCTAGCATACACTAACACTTGCACAGTCACTAGCACATATATATATATACATCACTTCACTCGCTTGTCACAACCTAAACACTTACTCATAATTCTATACACTGACTCACAATCACAAGTATTCACATTTGCATCACTCACATTGGCTATTAATTCACACACATTTAATCACACACAAAGGTCGAGGAACCAACTAGGTTACTCACCTGTAACTTCCGAGCTACTTCCAGGAAGTCCCAGCGATGTACGTGGACTGACGATCCAACGGTGCCTCTATCACAATTCAAACAAATTCTCAACACTAAATGCTCAATCAATTGAATTCACTAATGCACATGTCTTAATTCGAAATGGTACGATGCATGATCATGATTTTCCAGCGTTCTAATCCCAATTCGCTATCTCTCGCTTCACAACCCAAAAATTCACTATTCACTAGCTCAAGAATATCCATTGATTTCACAAGTCTCCAATTTAAACTTCAATTAATCAGAACCTAGCTCTTAAGCTGCACTTAATACTATGATTGCCTCTCTTTCAATAATTACAATTCCTCTAACCAAATTTCAAACTCTCAGTCTTTACCACAATTGTAGACCTCTTTCTCTAGTTCACAACGATTCCAGAATTACCTCAATTGGGGTCTACACTAAAAGTTATTCCCTAAAAACTAATTCAATTTCTCAAAATTTTCTCCCTCTCGACATCGACCTCTTTCCTCTGGCAAGCGCAAGAAAAGTGACGCCTTGCGCGTAACACTCAGATCCTCTCGCCATGACGCCTACCAATCACTCGTCATGGCGTCTAAATTACTTGCTCGCGCTGACGTCTCAGCGGCTTTTGGCGGCTTAACACGCTTTTTCGCCGCAAGGCGTGGCCCCATTTCAGACGTCGCGACGTGCGAGCGACTTCGTCTTCTCCGATTCATTTTCCCGCCATTAATACTCTTAAAAACCTCCATTACCTCTCTCAACTACCCATACTAACACATTAAATGCCATAAATGCCATAAACAACCATAAATACAACATTAAACACAATAAACTTACCAAATCACATAATCGAACGGAACCCTAAAAATCTTCCGAAATTTCTCAAGCTCTAACAATCACGGTGATTCTCCTCAATCCAAGCCAACCATCAACTTCACCAAGCTTTCTAGCAACTCTCTAACCACAATGAAAGGGAAGCAAGTAAAATCTCCCAAGGAAGAAGATCACACCGTCGACGGGGAGAGAAGAGGAAGTAGGAGAAATTTGCTAACTCCCAAAACAAAATCTAACTCTTATATATATAGGGTTTAATTTAAACTATAGATCATAGTCCTCAATTTCATTTAATCTCAGTCTCTAAATTTTACTGGCTCATCACAAAAATTCTCAAACTCGTAAATCTAAATTTTCAAGCTATTAACCACTCAATTTCAGTACCGAAATCTAACTCATCGGTCTCTAGGCCATTTTCTCAGTCCGAACTCAAAGCTTTAAAAATTCCAGAAAAATTCTCATAAATCCTAAAAAATACAAAACACAAAGTCCTATACTCAATTCTCAATTTCCAACTCCCAAAATTCAATTTTCACTCTAATTCAACCATACAAACCGATTATTCTTAAATTCTCAATCAAATCACAATTCAACTACTTCAACCACTGAATTCAAATTATTCCTCAATTCTCAATAAATCATGTCTAACATAACTATCTCAAAATTCACAATTCAACTCATAATCACAGTTAAATGCTGGAACAATCATGAATGCATGTCACTAAGTATGCATGTGCAATCAACTCATTTATCGCTGATGCAGAGGCAAAATGCACGTACAGTTCAATTATGAATGCACCCCACTAACCCATCCAAATTACCGATATGCCCTTCACATCGGTAACGGGATGTTCCAATTCTCCCCTCATAAATAAAAATTTCGTCCCGAAATTTCATACCTGACTGGTCGAACAGATGAGGGTACTGCCTCCTCATGTGCTCCTCAGTCTCCCAAGTCGCTTCCTCTGACGAGTGGTTCTTCCATAGGACTTTCACTAATGGAATCACCCTGCTCCTCAATTGCTTGACCCGCGATCCGATAATCTATACCGGCTCCTCAACATAACTCAGATCACTTGCTATCTCAATCTCTTGAGCCGGAATCACATGAGTCGGGTCTGAGCGATATCTCCGGAGCATACTCACATGAAACACATCATGCAACTGAGACATCTCACTAGGCAACGCTAATTTATAGGCCAACGGTCCAATCCTCTCAATAATCTCATACGGACCGATATACCGAGGACTCAACTTGCCCTTACGACCAAATCTCAGCACTCCTCTCCAAGGTGACACTCGGAGGAACACTCATCGCCTACATCAGACTCCATCTCTCGCCGACGCCGATCCACATAACTCTTCTGTCTATCCCGAGCCGCCTTGATGCGACTCAATCAATCTCACTTTATCCATCAGATCTGGATCACCGGACCTCGAGCATCCTCACACCTCTTCATCCCAAAGAAAGAGGTGATCTACACGGTCTCCCACACAAGGCCTCATACGATGCCATACCAATACTGCTCTGGTATCGATTATTATATGAAACTCAATCGAGCCAAGATCGATCCCAAGCACCTCGAACTCTAATACACAAGCTCTCAAATATCCTCAACAGCCTTGATCGTCCTCTCACTCGCCCATCCGTCGAGGGTGAAATGTCAGACTAAAGTTCAACCTCGAACCCAAAGTCGATCGCAGCTCCTCCGTAACCTCGAAGTAAATCTGGGATCCCTATCTGACACTATCGATACTGGGACCCCATGCAGTCGCACAATCTCTGCCACATACTTTTGGGCCAACTGATCGAGAGTATTATTCTCTCGTACTGGCAAGAAGTGAGCCGATTTGGTCAATCGATCCACTATGACCCAGATCGCATCATGCTGCCTCGGCGTCCTAGGCAACCCCATAATAAAATCCATAGTAATCCGCTCCCATTTCCACTCCGGAATGGGTAACGAATGCAATCTCCCATCTAGGGCCTGGTGCTCAGCCTTAACCTGCTGGCACGTCAAACACCGAGAAACAAACTCTGCCACTTGCCTCTTCATACCTGGCCACCAGAAATGCAACTTAAGGGTATTATACATCTTGGTAACACCAGGATGCATCGCATAAGCGGCCACATGCGCTTCCTCCAAAATCTCTCGTCTCAGATCATCAACATCTGGCACACACAATCTCTGACCCATCCAAAGAGTCCCATCTCTAAACTCAAAATCAGTAGTCAACCCTGATCTGACTCTATCCATCAGTCTCACTAACACTGGATCTCGATCCTGAACTCTCCTGATCTGATCCTGCAACATTGGTCTAAGCCTCAAAGTAGCAATCAAGGCTCCATCCTGAGCCAAATCCATCTGCACATTAAGCGCCTCAATCAATCAAAGCAGTAATCTCTCAATCTAAATCTGAGCTGCACTGACATGAGATCTCCTACTCAACGCATCTGCTACCACATTGGCCTTCCCTGGATGATACTCAATAGTGCAGTCATAGTCTTTCAACAGCTCAATCCACCTCCTCTGTCTCAAATTCAACTCTCGCTGACTCAACAGATACAGCAAACTCTTATGATCAGTGAAGATCTGGAACATCTCCCCATACAAATAGTGTCTCCAGATCTTCAGGGCAAACACAACTGCGGCCAACTCTAAATCATGCACTAGGTAATTCCTCTCATGAGACCTCAACTGTCTCGAGGCATACGCTATAACTCTCCCATGCTGCATCAGAACACAACCTAAACCCTGCTGCGAAGCATCAGTGAAAACCTCAAAACTTCCGGACCCTGACGGCAAAGCCAATACTGGCGCCGTAGTCAATCGATGCCTAAGATCCTCAAAGCTCCTTTGGCACTCATCAGTCCATCTGAAAGCCACATTTTTCCTCAGAAGTTTTGTCAAAGGGGCTGAGATCACTGAAAATCCCTCGACAAACCTCCGATAATAACCTGCCAATCTGAGGAAACTCCTCAACTCTGACACATTCCTCGGAATCTCCCAACTCCTCACTTCCTCAATCTTGTGAGGATCCACCCGGATACCCTCACCAGACACAATGTGTCCTAAGAACACAACCTCATCAAGCCAAAATTCACACTTAGTGAATTTGGCATACAACTGCCTCTCTCTCATGATCCGCAACACAATCCTCAGATGCTCCGCATGCTCCTGTCTACTCCTCGAATGCACTAGAATATCGTCAATAAACACAATCACGAACTGATCCAGATAGGGCTGGAAAACTCTATTCATCAAGGCCATGAAGGCTGCCGGGGCATTAGTCAACCCAAACGGCATCACTAGGAACTCGAAATGCCCATACCTGCTCCTGAAAGCACTCTTAGGCACGTCGGCCTCTGCAATCTTCAACTGATAATACCCTAACCTCAGATCCAACTTAGTAAACACTTGAGCTCCCTGCAACTGATCAAATAGATCATCGATCCTAGGCAGTGGGTACTTGTTCTTGACAGTCACCTGATTCAGCTGCCTATAATCGATGTACAACCTCAAGGTCCCATCCTTCTTCTTCACAAACAACATTGGAGCTCCCCACGGCGAACACTCGGCCTAATAAATCCCTTATCTAACAGCTCTTGCAACTGAGCCCTAAGATCCCTCAGTTCCACCGGTGCCATCCTATATGGAGGTATAGATATAGGAGCAGTACCTGGAATGAGGTCTATCTCAAACTCCGTCTCCCGATCCGGCGGCAAACCCGGTAACTTATCGGGGAACACATCCGAAAATTTCTTAATCATGGGAATATCCTGCAACCTCTGCTCAACCCTGGAATCAACCACGTGAGCCAGATAGGCCTCACAACCTCCCTGCATCAGTCTCAAAGCACTCATAAACGAAATCATCCTACTGGCATCGCCGCCTAACACCTCGAAAACAACTCTAGTCGACGGAGATTCTAACACAACCTCCTTGGTATAACAATCCATCACAGCCCTATGCGTAGTAAGCCAGTCCATCCCTAGAATCAGATCAATCTCTCTCAAAGACAAAACTATAAGGTCTGCACCCAACTCTGCCTGATCAATCACTATCGGACACTCCTTGCAGACCTCTCCTAAAACTGTCGTACTACCTAGAGGTGTACTCACCTCTAACCCACACTGCAATCTCTCCCTATCACAATGCAGTCTACATGCCACATGCGGTGCAATAAAAGAATGAGTGGATCCAGGATCCATCAATGCATAAACCTCAAAGCCAGAAATCGAAAGCATACCCGCAACAACATCTGGAGACTCCTGAGCCTCCTGCCGAGTCATAGCATAGACTCTGGCCTAGGACTGCTGACGACTGCTCTGTCCCTCAGTCCTCACTACCGATCCCTCAGCTCGGCCTCGACCTCTACCTCGGCCCCTGAAACTAGATCCACCTCCACGACTCTGCTGCACCATGGTAGCGCTGCCTGATCTACCAGTCACAGCGGACTGGGCCTCCACAGTAAAGGGACACTCTCGGAGTTGGTGTTCCATCGAACCACACTTGAGACACGCCCAGAAACCTCCAAAGACTCCCCATCGTGCCTCCTCTCACAATACTCACATAGCGGGATACTCGCTCAACCTCTAAGACCGCTTCTTACCACCACCAGATTGAGAAAATCTGCCTCTCTGCCCAAATCTGAACTGTCTACCTCCTCCAGACGACCTGAAGGGCCTGCTCTGTCACTTGCTAAACCCTCTGCTAGCCCTCGCTCAGCTATCATTGGGCCTCTTGCCCTCGACCCCGTCTCCGACCTCAAATGACCTGCCTCAACAATCGCCTATCCTCACGGCAGCAGCTCTCAACTCGATAAAATTGCCCATGTCCGATCGGGCTAACTGGGTACGGATATCTAGATTGAGTCCGCCCTCAAATCTACGACATCTTTCAACCTCATTAGCAACTAAAGTAGAGGCATAACCCAATAACTCATTAAATCGCACCTCATACTCAGCCAATGACATCTGCCCCTGTCTCAGCTCAAGAAACTCCTGCATCTTCATCTCTAAATAAACCTTGGGCATGAAATTATCTCTGAATGCCCGCAGGAAATCATCCAAAGTCAACATACAGGGCCTGGTGGAACTGCCCGGAACAATCCTCCACCAACGGTAAGCCGGACCCTGAAGCAAGGACACTATATAATCGAACCTCTCCTCTGCGTCACAATCCATCTGGTCCAAGACTCTCTCAGTCCTCTCTAACCATCCCTCAGCCTCAACAGTCGGTCTTTGCCATAAGTCAACCGCCCCACGCAGACATCCTATCGTACCTCCTCTCCCGTCTCACGGGAACTCTGGGAGGCAACTCATTAGAATGAGGCATAGGGGACTCTCTACTAGCTCCCATGGATCCTAGGTCAGCTGGTTGATCCACTTGATCTCCAAGAACGGATGACCTAAAACAAACAAGAATTCGGTCAATTTCTGATTTTCTCACTGAAATTTAAGCCTAAAATATACTATGCCCAAAAGATGCCAAACCATGCTCTGATACCACCTAATGTAGCGCCCCCTTACCGTAGGGTATGCCCCGGGACGCCCGTGGGTCGTTCCGACACATATCCCACAGCAAAGAAGTGCTACTCACGAAACTATCACTAAATACTCGCATGGCATCAATACAATTAAACCGCAATATGTAAATCACTAAAATTTAAAACCACAATAATAATCTCTCATTTCATAATATCAATCCAAAATATAGACAAGTCTATCAGTCCCCTAAAGTTTCAATACAATAACCCAAAAAGAAAACCGATAAAACGCTCATACTAGGTCATCCCCAAAATCGCCTAATTAACCGACCAAGCGTGCCATTGCTTCACTTGATCACGCCCTCGCACGGCAGGAAAATCTATCACGGGAGCTAGAATCCTACTGACGCTGTCCTGAAAAATATATTGCAATGTAGGGTGAGTTTGCGAACTCAATGAGAAACCATCATCGATGGTTCACCCAACTCATGCATGTACTCATAATATATCGCATAGTACACTTTAACGCATTTTAGAACACTGTACACGATTTACACATAATATATAGCAATTGTAACACCCCAACCCCCGCAAGACCCGAACCCGATATCGTTGGTGATATCCGAGTCCGTGCCCCGTGAGAGTGGCGTACTACATCAGTCGATTTAAAACTCAGTATACACTTTTTTTTTCATTGCTTTCACGTTAACACGGAAAACATCGTAAGTAATTAAAACCCGTGTTCACAATAAACCATTCAGCTATTATTACCATCCCGTAATAATTTACAATCAATCAATGCAAGAAACATCAAAACCACAATGGGCTCAAGAAAATACAAAGCCTTGATACACGTTGATTGCGAACACAATTTACTAAGACACTAATGCAGACGCGAATCGATCCCACCTCTATCCTTGCGTGCCTCAAAGAGACATACTCCGTGTCAACCGGGTATTCTTCAGACCTGAAAAATAGATGCAAATTTTGGGTGAGTTTTATGAACTCAAGTGAGAAACCATCATCGATGGTTCACTCAAATCATGCATTACGCCCGTGGCGTATAAAGACACCCAAAGAATAATCAATTACCATGGCGATCAATAACAATGTCCAAGAATGTAAAACCATTCACGAGAATTCATGCCATTACAAAAGCAAGACATGTCACGTAACCGTCATGCGAATGCAATGCATATGTGACTCTTTCCAGCTTATTCAAGATGTGTGCCCAGTGCTCGGTCGGTGTTGATGGGGACGCGTGATTTTCTCCCCTGCTCGAGGTCGGTCAAGACAAAGATGAGAGCTCAAGCTCTTATCAAAAATAGCAACTGGGGCACGCCCATTATCCGATCATGCAATTATGCATGCAAGCAAGATTCGATGAATGTACGGTGTTTGGCTATAAAGCCCAAAGTAGCGAAGAAGTCAATGATATGGCTATAAAGCCCAAAGATAGCGATGTTCAAGATGATGGCTATAAAGCTCAAGATATCAAGACGGTGTCATTCAAGACAAGAAAATCATACATTACAATCCCATACATGCCAAGAGTCATACAAAGGATCATTCAATTCATCTTTGCACGTAATTCACGCTGAGCATGTAAACAACCGTAAATTTGAGAAACCAACTAGGTTACTCACCTATTACTTCCGAGCTAATGCCGGAAGTCTCGCCAAGTCCGTGGAACGATGGTCCACTTGAGCCTCTATAGCAAATTAAATGAATAACCATTACCATCGGATACTTTAAATGACTAAATAATGCACATGAAATCAAGAAATGTGTATAATGCATGTTCATGGCAATCCCGGCCCTAATCCAATATTTCCCCATAATAAAATTCTATTAAAAATTAGAAATCCATAGGCGCTGACGGTGCGCAATTCGGACCTCTATAGGTCCCCAATTAAATAAAACAGTGTTTACATGTTCCAATCGATAGGCTACGCCAAATTCCGCCTAAAATTCCTGCTTTCTCATAAAATAAAATTAAATATTCAACGAATCCGATGCCTCTAGAAGCAGGTCAATCGGACGTCGGACGGGAAAGTAATTGACAAAAGAAGTCAAAACCCTTTTATATGCCAATTAATAATTAATAAAATCCCCTTTCCCCTTTGTCCTAACACACCAACCCACTTCCAACATTCATAACTTTTTACACACAAGTCAGAACATTATAAATTATATCTCATTGGAAAACTTATGAAATTCTCTACAATTCTCAAGAAGACCATAAAAATCAATTCCAATCCTAAGGGTGTCAAATATCTCATCAAACCTTCTGCCTACTCAATTCCCATTAACACAGGGAAGTATCTTGCTAGTTCAAGAACTCACTGATTATTCAGTTAAAAATTACCACAAAAATATGGTCAATAAGTTCACAATGTCCTCAACAACTTTCATGAACAACCCAAAATCAAATTCTATTTCTAAGCAAGTCAATTAATTCATTCAATGTTACTGTCCCTGAAATCATTCAATTTGGGCAGTAACATTACAAGAAGCATAACTTCCAGTATACAAGTCAATAAAATCAGAACTTTATATCCCTGTAAAGATAACATCATAAACTTCATTTTTCATGAAGCACTCTTCATCCAATTCGATCTCTATCAATTTCAAAACTGTTATGGAAGCTACTGTTATGATCAGCCATTCTTAACCTACTGTAGGGTTCATTTTTGAAAAATCATAACTCCCAATTCTGACTTCTAAAAATTACACACCATATATCATTTTCAAGGTAATCTCTTCCTCTACAATTCTTCAGAAGCTCACTCACACCAATTCAGTCCACAAAAATTACTAAAATTGCTCCCAAACAGAAAGCTCACAAAATCAACACTCTGACTAGTTTTCATCAACATGCCCAAAACCAGTCCATAGAAAACAGTTCATATCTCCCAATATACAATTCTAAAAATAGAAAGATCAGTAGAAATGGAAAGATAACTCAATATGCTACAACTTCCATGAAGACCATTTTCCCTAATTGCATCTCAATTAATTCATAAAAATCAACAAAACTCAGATGTCATGGTTGCGGTTACTGTTCACAGGCAATGGAACAGTAACTTTCCATTCAAAAATTCACCCTTCTATCATTGAAATTCAATAACACCTATTTCACACTAAATTGAAGCCAACATCCCAAAGTTTCAGTGGCCACTAACCTTACCTCATTTTCATTTCTACACAATAAGTTATGAATAAAACAGTAACATCAACTATAATTCCAATTTTCCAGATTTAAGGTTAACCTTAGTTCAATCACTTCCAATGCCTTTTTCACATCACTAGACATCAAAATAAATACAAATTAAATATTACTACAGTCATACATATACTAGGGCTAACACTGAAAAATTGGCAGCATTAAATTCCTCAATTCAAATACTCAAATAATTATCCATAATCAATTCAAAATCAAACTATATCATTAATTTCCACTCAACATCACCTAGTCTTATACCCATTTCTTCCAACCATATTAGTCATCACTTTAATACCTACATGAACCTAATACATGCTTTAAACCTTTTATTAACTACCCCACACTATCATGGCATTTAATCCATATGAAAGACATCATTTAAAACTCAATTCCTTAAATGAAAACTTACCTAACACCAAATCTCCTTCAAAGCTTCAATAACCCCTTCTAACTTCCACACCAAAATACCAACCTCCTTTCCTTCTCAAGTAAGTACCATACTCATCATCTAGCTTTGATGGGAGTAAAGAGAGTAGCTTAAAGATATGGAGAAGATGGAGAAAAGGAGAGCCAAATTTCGATAGTTTAAAAGAGAGAGTTTATGTGTTTGTGTTTTCGGATGGATCATTACAAAAGCCTAACAATTCATCTTTTCATTCTCTTTAAACCTACACGCCTAAGCATTGAAGGAGCATTAAATGTGACTTTAAATGGCAACATGTGATTGGCTTCTTTTGATTTGAAAAGTCAAATTATTACTAAATTAATCCAGTCCAAAATTTTACTCCATTTAACTCTAATGACCCTATTTTCAGTTCCAAAATAATATACCCCATATTACTGTGCCATTGGGTAGCGATCTTTGCTACCGAAAATCGACCGATTCGCCAATTGGCGATTTTTCCGGTCCAGGAATTGTCTCCGGAAAAATCCAGAAAAATTCCTAAAAATCTCTAAAAATGTAAAACAATTTATGGTGCAGTCCAAATAATTTTTCAAACTCAATTACTCCATTAATTTCACATAGAAGTTCAATTTAAAACCTAAGTTTAAAATGTCATGAATGCATGTATACTATGTGCATGTGCAACCAATCAGTAATTATAGAGGCTATATGCTGTATGCGCATGCCGAGATATAATTTAATATCCCGAACCCGTCTCAATTACCAAAATACCCTTTCCTATAGGAGGTGGGATGTTACAATTCTCCCCTCCTTATAAGAATTTCGTCCTCGAAATTCTCAGTTAACGGTTCACTATGACCGTTATCACATGATTCCACATATCCCATATACTTTTCCACTTAACGATTCACTTTTTAAGTGATCACAGTAACCATTCTCAGTCCGTGGTCCAGTTACTAATTTGGCTAATTCATTATCACTAGTACAGTAGACGGATTCGACAAGACTATTAGTTGGCGATCTCATTTTCTTAGCTATCTCATTTGCCATTTCCAGAATAGTCACTACCTTTGGTTCCGATATAAGGACTCAACGCAGTATTTCCAAATCTATTCACCATCACATTATATCCCTCTAATACCTTTGTCCCCAAAGGCCATAAAGTCCAATTCGTATTCCTCGAGTACATCTCCATTTCTTTGATACCTCTCTTTATCACATCGTGACGATTTACATTCCTTTGGTACCAATATCGTGACATTTAACTCCACTTCACTATAATCAAGAATAATGTACCTAATGCACCATTTGTTATATGCCATTTACTCTATGTTCAAATTCAATCTCGTAAGACAATTCAACATTCTATAGTGTTCACACGCTTTATTCGGTATACATTTTACGCTGTCTCATTTATCCGATTCGCTTCCACTTTAGCTAACCATGCGCCTTCCTCGCCACTTCCCTTTGTTTCACTTATCACAGTCAATCTTTGACTCTCGTTAGGCACTATACAGTATAACAGTATATTCCTCCAATAAATCAGAACTCTATATTACGATCATAATCAAACCTTTTTCCTATTGAACATTCAACCTATAAGCACTTGAGCCGATAATCACTTCATTTTAAACCCACAGTTACTCAATTCACTTTTTATTTATGCTTCTAGAATGTCTAACTTCGACTATTCACTTTCTTGTTCTACACCTTTTATCAGGTACACATACTTCTTTGAATTTTTCACTATTGTTTTTTTTCCAATTCCATTCATATATTCAAACTCATCATAAGATTTACCACTTTACTTTCTGCACTCTTAACTATTCTTATCACTAGATCTACAATTTCAACTTTTCCAGAAACACTTCACAATTACCCATAATCTGCTTGACACTCATTGTCATTGAAAATCCCAATATCTGTAATTGATTTGTTCATTGCAGCATTATCTGTTCACTAGTTGAGTTTAGTAGGCAGAATTGTCCGTTCATTTCAAAGATTGTCGATTTATACTGCCTCTTTCCTCAAATTAACACAAAGTGTATCCTTATAGGAATCTATACCTCCAAGGCTTTCAATCGCGAGCATGACACCAATACCATTTATCAAAGTCAGCTCAATTTATTTCATACCCGCTCAACATATTGTCTCGCTTCAACACGCACCGCCCACTCTTCCAAAGGTATGTTTATCATCGATGTCGATTCCTCAATTAGTCCTATCGTTCTTTTACTTTTCACCGCTTAACACTCCCAAACACATTCTGCCTCTAATCACAGCTTACTACCATTTACTTACCTCATTTTATTCCCTATTAGATCTCATTGACTTTACCACACATCTTTTATCTTTTCCTCGAGGCTACAGCTTAGTATATTTACAATTTCTTTATGAAGGTGTCACTACATCACCTCATTATCAGTTTCCCTTTTGAACCTCTTGTCTCCATTCATTTACTCTTTTCATTTTCTCTTCCCAATTGTTTTCATATGATTCATATCAACATATGTTAATACCTTGTCATCCGAACTTGAACCTCCAAAATTTCCATTTTATTTTAGTATCTCACTTTTCATTTGGGACTCTTTTATTCTTCGCTTCAAATCTGGATTCCTCAACAGCTTTGCATCATAAATGGAGATCGATTCACTTCACATTGCAATAGGATTACCTTCAATTAAAATTTCACTTATGTTGATACTTTACATTTCGTACATACGGTCTGCATAACCTCAACAATATGAACTATGTCCCAATTTCACCTTTAATTTTGTCCATACTTCTATCCATTTGACCGCTCGTCTTGATACCATCTTTATACGGTTCACGAAAGTCTCATCAACCAATTATTATCCCTAATTGCTTTTCAATCCTTCTTCACTATAATGCATAATCTCAATTAGAACAATTTTATGCCATAATTTAAATATCGTAACATTCCTTTCACGAAGGTTCCTTATGACGATCACTTAAACACTTTCTTTCACAGCTTATTCAAGAATCTATACCATAGCACTTTATCCTAAACCAATTTGTAACCCATACAATTCAGATTTCCTTAAAACTCCTTTCCGCTTATACACATCCTCAATTAAATAACGATACCGTAATCATTTTCATTTCCTCTCATAAGCACACTCAGGTCCACTTTTGTCTTACTTTAACCCATTAAGAACCTCCCACTTACAATCACTCTAAACATTTACCGCTCATTTCCTTTATGGTTTCCATATATCTCAGTAATATACATTTATTTCATTAGTCACAATCACATTATCGTCCAATAGATATTCCTAACAAGAAATCGACTTAAATGCTATAACTCTTTTCATACACCACTATTGTGGTTTCATTCTTTTCAAAATCTTTATTTCATTCTCACCATATCATTAAACTGTATGTCTCATTCCCCTATCCGTTACGTGCAACTTGACCTTATAAGGTCATATCAATTTGGCTTATCATCTTATGATCTTTATTATTATTATTATTATTATTATTATTATTATTATTATTATTATTATTATTATTATTATTATTCTGTTTTCTGCTACTTATCTACTATTTTCCTCAAACAGTCTATGATCGGGTGTTCACAGTCCCCAATACCCGACAAAATCATTGATATAACTCCATTTTATCTCTATCTATATGCCTATCCATTTACCATTTTTGTGTCCATATACACCTAATTCAGAATTTCCCGATACACCATCAGTAGAAATCATCTGTCTATCTTTTTCCTTTATAATGTTATCAAACGAATTTCCAAACTTGTAACACAATAATCACATATCCAGTTCAGTCTCAAACTTATGCGATCCAGGTCATAACCGTTTCACAAATTCTTCAGTTTATCTGTACACTTTTACCTCACTCTAATAGGCACTGGGCATCTTACTTTTTCAGTTCTTTTAGTTCTCGATAGATCGTTACAGTACTCCATTGAGCTTCTTTCCATCTTGCTATTATTATCTGCTTATAATATCTACTGATCTCTAACTCGAATACAGTGAATCAAAATATGCCCGATTGGACCATCTATATTTCACTCAGTTCCAATATCTCCCATTTCATGACATATACAGTCAGAACTGTAATTACCTAACCATCCCGGTCTTTTATATCACTTAGGTCTACTATAACCAATATACTTCCCACATCTCTAGTGGACCTCTCCAAGTTCTAAACATCTTCTATTTTCCGTCACCATAATATTGTCAATTTAATTCGGAAATTCTTAATTAGTCTTGGCCAACACAGTCATTCTGCTATCACATATGAGGGTTTCTAACCCAGTACAATATCAACCTTCTTATCCATTTTTCCTTTATCCTTTCCTAATTGATTATCCCTTTTAGGATTTACACTCTAATCCAGCCTCACTCTTCTCTCACTTAGTCACTGGCACTTATGCACCAGAGGATTTATCCTCGTCGACTCGGACTAGGGATCGCTACCACGGTCCGCAACGACGCGACTCAAATGCATGCAACCTATGTTCCAAATCGTGCCCAGATACATTTCGTACATTCATCGGCTCGATACCACCTAAATGTAACACCTCACCCGCATGAGACCGAACTCGATATCGTTGGTGATATCCGAGTCCGTGCCCGTGAGAGTGGCGACTACATCACCGATTTAAAACTCAGTATACACTTTTTTTTTCATTGCTTTCACGTTAACACGGAAAACATCGTAAGTAATTAAAACCCGTGTTCACAATAAACCAGTTGCAGTTATTACAGTCATCCCGTAATAATTTACAATCAATCAATGCAGTAAAACATCAAAACCACAATGGGCTCAGTAAAAATACAAAGCCTTGATACACAGTGATTGCGGAACACAATTTACTAAGACACTAATGCAGACGCGAATTGATCCCACCCTCTATCCTTTGCGTGCCTACAGTAGACATACTCCCGTGTCAACCGGGGTATTCTTCAGGACCTGAAAAATAGATGCAAATTTTGGGTGAGTTTTATGAACTCAAAGTGAGAAACCATCATCGATGGTTCACTCAAATCATGATTACGCCCATGGCGCATAAAGACACCCGAAGAATAATCAATTACGATGGCGGTCAATAACAATGTCCAAGAATGTAAAACCATTCACAGTAATTCATGCCATTACAAAAGCAGTACATGTCACAGAACCGTCATGCGAATGCAATGCATATGTGACTCTTTCCAGCTTATTCAAGACAGCCCAAGTGCTCATCGGTGTTCGGTGGGGGCGCGTGTGATTTCTCCCTCGGCTCGAGGTCGGTCGACAAAGATGAGAGCTCAAGCTCTTATCAAGAAAATAGCAACTTGGGGCACGCCCATTATCCGATCATGCAATTATGCATGCGGTGCGAGATTCAATGAATGTACGGTGTTTGGCTATAAAGCCCAAAGTAGCGATAAGTCAATGATATGGCTATAAAGCCCAAGATAGCGAGTGTTCAAGATGATGGCTATAAAGCTCAAGATATCAAGACGGTGTCATTCAAGACAAGAAAATCATACATTACAATCCCATACATGCCAAGAGTCATACAAGGATCATTCAATTCATCTTTGCACGTAATTCACGCTGAGCATGTAAACAACCGTAAATTTGAGAAACCAACTAGGTTACTCACCTATTACTCCGAGCTAATGCCGGAAGTCTCGCCAAGTCCGTGGAACGATGGTCCACTGAGCCTCTATAGCAAATTAAATGAATAACCATTACCATCGGATACTTTAAATGACTAAATAATGCACATGAAATCAAGAAATGTGTATAATGCATGTTCATGGCAATCCCGCCCTAATCCAATATTTCCCATAATAAAATTCTATTAAAATTAGAAATCCATAGGCGCCGACGGTTTAGCAATTCGGACCTCTATAGGTCCCCAATTAAATAAAACAAGTGTTTACATGTTCAAATCGAATAGGCTACGCCAAATTCCGCCTAAAATTCCGCTTTCTCATAAAATGAAATTAAATATTCAACGAATCCGATGCCTCTAGAAGCAGGTCAATCGGACGTTTGACGGAAAGTAATTGACAAAAGAAGTCAAAACCCTTTTATATGCCAATTAATAATTAATAAAATCCCCTTTCCCCTTTGTCCTAACACACCAACCCACTTCCAACATTCATAACTTTTTACACACAAGTCAGAACATTATAAATTATATCTCATTGGAAAGCTTATGAAATTCTCTACAATTCTCAAGAAGACCATAAAAATCAATTCCAATCCTAAGGGTGTCAAATATCTCATCAAACCTTCTGCCTACTCAATTCCCATTAACACAGGGAAGTATCTTGCTAGTTCAAGAACTCACTGATTATTCAGTTAAAAATTACCACAAAAATATGGTCAATAAGTTCACAATGTCCTCAACAACTTTCATGAACAACCCAAAATCAAATTCTATTTCTAAGCAAGTCAATTAATTCATTCAATGTTACTGTCCCTGAAATCATTCAATTTGGGCAGTAACCTTACAAGAAGCATAACTTCCAGTATACAAGTCAATAAAATCAGAACTTTATATCCCTGTAAAGATAACATCATAAACTTCATTTTTCATGAAGCACTCTTCATCCAATTCGATCTCTATCAATTTCAAAACTGTTATGGAAGCTACTGTTATGATCAGCCATTCTTAACCTACTGTAGGGTTCATTTTTGAAAAATCATAACTCCCAATTCTGACTTCTAAAAATTACACACCATATATCATTTTCAAGGTAATATCTTCCTCTACAATTCTTCAGAGCTCACTCACACCAATTCAGTCCACAAAAATTACTAAAATTGCTCCCAAACAGAAAGCTCACAAAATCAACACTCTGACTAGTTTTCATCAACATGCCCAAAACCAGTCCATAGAAAACAGTTCATATCTCCCAATATACAATTCTAAAAATAGAAAGATCAGTAGAAATGGAAAGATAACTCAATATGCTACAACTTCCATGAAGACCATTTCCCCTAATTGCATCTCAATTAATTCATAAAAATCAACAAAACTCAGATGTCATGGTTGCGGTTACTGTTCACAGGCAATGGAACAGTAACTTTCCATTCAAAAATTCACCCTTCTATCATTGAAATTCAATAACACCTATTTCACACTAAATTGAAGCCAACATCCCAAAGTTTCAGTGGCCACTAACCTTACCTCATTTTCATTTCTACACAATAAGTTATGAATAAAACAGTAACATCAACTATAATTCCAATTTTCCAGATTTAAGGTTAACCTTAGTTCAATCACTTCCAATGCCTTTTTCACATCACTAGACATCAAAATAAATACAAATTAAATATTACTACAGTCATACATATACTAGGGCTAACACTGAAAAATTGGCAGCATTAAATTCCTCAATTCAAATACTCAAATAATTATCCATAATCAATTCAAAATCAAACTATATCATTAATTTCCACTCAACATCACCTAGTCTTATACCCATTTCTTCCAACCATATTAGTCATCACTTTAATACCTACATGAACCTAATACATGCTTTAAACCTTTTATTAACTACCCCACACTATCATGGCATTTAATCCATATGAAAGACATCATTTAAAACTCAATTCCTTAAATGAAAACTTACCTAACACCAAATCTCCTTCAAAGCTTCAATAACCCCTTCTAACTTCCACACCAAAATACCAACCTCCTTTCCTTCTCAAGTAAGTACCATACTCATCATCTAGCTTTGATGGGAGTAAAGAGAGTAGCTTAAAGATATGGAGAAGATGGAGAAAAGGAGAGCCAAATTTCGATAGTTTAAAAGAGAGAGTTTATGTGTTTGTGTTTTCGGATGGATCATTACAAAAGCCTAACAATTCATCTTTTCATTCTCTTTAAACCTACACGCCTAAGCATTGAAGGAGCATTAAATGTGACTTTTAAATGGCAACATGTGATTGGCTTCTTTTGATTTGAAAAGTCAAATTATTACTAAATTAATCCAGTCCAAAATTTTACTCCATTTAACTCTAATGACCCTATTTTCAGTTCCAAAATAATATACCCTATATTATCGTGCCATTGGGTAGCGATCTTTGCTAATAGAAAATCGACCGATTCGCTAATTGGCGATTTTTCCATCCAGAATTGTCTCCGAAAAATCCAGAAAATTCCTAAAATCTCTAAAATGTAAAACAATTTATGGTGCAGTCCAAATAATTTTTCAAACTCAATTACTCCATTAATTTCACATGAAGTTCAATTTAAAACCTAAGTTTAAAATGTCATGAATGCATGTATACTATGTGCATGTGCAACCAATCAGTAATTATAGAGGCTATATGCTGTATGCGCATGCCGAGATATAATTTAATATCCCGAACCCGTCTCAATTACCAAAATACCCTTTCCTATAGGAGGTGGGATGTTACAGCAATACTCCTAATAACACATTTATAACGCTGTAAAACAATTTACACAATTAGACAATAACATAGCTCAGACATGTCACTTCACAATTGTCATATATCACACGCATTCTCAATTTCACTACACAGTCAGATGTATAATGTATGCGAATTCTCATTTTATGGCACTGTTGTGACTGAGCGCTAACACTATCCCGATCTGGGCACTTTTCACATTAATCACATTTTTGGCAAGTAGGAGAGCCCTCTGGGTATGCACTATTGCCCACTCATATTAGGGATAGGAGAGCCCTCTGGGTATACACTGTTCCCTTTTTGACCTTAGGCCCATTCACTGATAATCGAGCTTAAAGCTCTGATCACTAATTGCTCCAGTCACAACTGTTTATTTACCGCTTATAATCATGCCTAGCATACACTAACACTTGCACAGTCACTAGCACATATATATATATACATCACTTCACTCGCTTGTCACAACCAAAACACTTACTCATAATTCTATACACTGACTCACAATAACAAGTATTCACATTTGCATCACTCACATTGGCTATTAATTCACACACATTTAATCACACACAAAGATCGAGGAACCAACTAGGTTACTCACCTATAACTTCCGAGCTACTGCCTGCAAGTCCCAGCGATGTCCGTGGACTGACGATCCAACGGTGCCTCTATCAAAATTTAAACAAATTCTCATCACTAAATGCTCAATCAATTGAATTCACTAATGTACATGTCTTAATTCGAAATGGTACGATGCATGATCATGATTTTCCAGCGTTCTAATCCCAATTCGCTATCTCTCGCTTCACAACCCAAAAGTTCACTATTCACTAGCTCAAGAATATCCATTGATTTCACAAGTCTCTAATTTAAACTTCAATTAATCAGAACCTAGCTCTTAAGCTGCACTTGATACTATGATTGCCTCTCCTTCAATAATTACAATTCCTCTAACCAAATTTCAAACTCTCAGTCTTTACCACAATTGTAGACCTCTTTCTCTAGTTCACAACGATTCCAGAATTACCTCAATTGGGGGTCTACACTAAAATTTATTCCCTAAAAACCAATTCAATTTCTCAAAATTTTGTATCCTCGTCATGACCTCTGACCTCTCAGCCACACGCACAAAGGGACTAATAGCATGGCGTGGAGATCGTTCACAAGGCGAACACCTCGCATCCTCTCGCCGCGACGCCTACCAATCACTCGTCGCGGCGTCTAAATTACTTGCTCGCCATGACGTCTCAGCGGCTCGCCATGCTTAACACGCTTTTTCGTCGTCAAGGTGGCGTGGCCCCATTTCAGACGTCGCGACGTGCGAGCAACTTCGTCTTCTCCGATTCATTTTCCCGCCATTAATACTCTTAAAAACCTCAATTAACTCTCTCAACTACCCATACTAACACATTAAATGCCATAAATGCGATAAACAACCATAAATACAACATTAAACACAATAAACTTACCAAATCACAGAATCGAACGGTACCCTAAAAATCTTCCGAAATTTCTCAAGCTCTAACAATCATGGTGATTCTCCTCAATCCAAGCCAACCATCAACTTCACCAAGCTTTCTAGCAACTCTCTAACCACAATAAAAGGGAAGCAAGTAAAATCTCCCAAGGAAGAAGATCACACCGTCGACGGGGAGAGAAGAGGAAGTAGGAGAAATTTGCTAACTCCTAAAACAAAATCTAACTCTTATATATATAGGGTTTAATTTAAACCTATAGATCATAGTCCTCAATTTCATTTAATCTAAGTTTCTAAATTTTACTGGCTCATCATAAAAATTCTCAAACTCGCAAATCTAAATTTTCAAGCTATTAACCACTCAATTTCAGTACCGAAATCTAACTCATCGGTCTCTAGACCATTTTCTCGGTCCGAACTCAAAGCTCTAAAAATTTCAGAAAAATTCTCATAAATCCTCAAAAATACAAAACACAAAGTCCTATACTCAATTCTCAATTTCCAACTCCCAAAATTCAATTTTCACTCTAATTTAACCATACAAACCAATTATTCTTAAATTCTCAATCAAATCACAATTCAACTACTTCAACCACTGAATTCAAATTATTCCTCAATTCTCAATAAATCATGTCTAACATAACTATCTCAAAATTTACAATTCAACTCATAATCACAGTTAAATGCTGGAACAATCATGAATGCATATCACTAAGTATGCATTTGCAATCAACTCATTTATCGCTGATGCAGAGGCAAAATGCACGTGCAGTTCAATTATGAATGCACCCCACTAACCCATCCAAATTACCGATATGCCCTTCACATCGGTAACGGGATGTTACAAATACATTGGCCTCAATGTAAGAAAAACAATTTTAGGCAAAATGGAAAAAACAAGGGGAAACTAACTAATAATAACAAAACAAAATAAACAACAACAACTTCCTACTGGAAAGGTTCCCTTCCCCCACACTTATTCCGAACTATCTTAGCAGATAGATATCAGCATTAATATTATAAAGAATAAAGGAGAAAGGTGGAAGGTAACAATCGTGGGATTAGGGAGGTCTTTGATCCTCCTGTTAGTGCTTAAGCAGATGACCATTAACTTGTGAAACATGACCAGTTGCTTCATCCACTAGCTCTACCGTTCCAAATGAATGCACCTTGGTAACCTTGAAAGGCCCCTCCCATTTGGTGACGAACTTTCCGGGCATCAACTTTAGTCGAGCCTTGAACTTTAGAACCTTATCACCTTCATGAAATTCTTTCCTCAAAATCTATTTGTCATGAATCATGCTCCTCAAGTCTCATCTCTTCAAGCTCTTGGAGTTGCATTGTCCAATTTTCAAGTGAAGATTAAAGGTCTACATTACATGACTTGATCGCCCAATAAGATTTATGCTCGATCTCTATAGGTAAAAGGAAAGACTTGCCATAGAGCAACCGAAAAGGGGACACGCCTATAGGGGTCTTGTAGGCAGTCCTATAAGCCCATAACACCTCCTCAAGCCTTTCACTCCAGTCTTTTCGGGATGGCTTCACAATTTTTTCTAGTATACGCTTCACTTCCCGATTGGAGACTTCAGTCAACCCATTTATCTGAGGGTGGTAAGGGGTGGCTAGCTTGTGATTAACTCCATACTTAGCAAGTAAAGACTTGATTTTCCTATTGCAGAAATGTGTTCCTTGGTCACTGACAATTGCTCTTGGAATGCCGTACCTGCAAAAGATATGAGCACGTAAAAACTTGGCAACAGTAGAAGCATCATCTTTCCTAGTTGGCAGTGCCTCCACCCACCTAGACACATAATCGACTGCAAGTAATATATATGAAAACCCAAATGACGAAGGAAAGGGACCCATAAAATCCATGCCCCAGACATCAAAAATTTCACAAAAATGCATAGGTCTTAAAGGCATTTCATGTTTTTTACCCAGACTACCAAACCTCTGACACTTATCACAAGACTTGCAAAAAGTATAAGCATCTTTGAATAAGGTAGGCCAGTAAAACCCACACTCTAAAACCTTCCTAGCAGTTCTATTAGCACTAAAATGCCCCCCACAAGATAAAGTATGTGCAAAGGTAAGGATAGAGTGGATCTCATTGTTTGGAACACATCGTCTAATGATCTGATCACTACATTGCTTCCAAAGAATTAAAGCATCCCATGTATAGTATCTTGCCTCCCTCTTCAGCTTATCAACCTGAAACTTAGACATAAAAGGAGGCACAAAATCAGCGACGATGTAATTAACAATGTTTGAGTACCAAGGCTCCTGGACTGCTAAGGTAAAAAGTGTAGAATCAGGAAAAGAATCAACAGTAAGATCAGAAGAGTCAACTCCTTTGGTGCCTTCAGGTAACTGACTAAGGTGGTCAGCCACATGATTCTCTGCTCCAGCTCTGTCTTTGATTTCAATATCAAACTCATATAGCATCAACACCCATCTCAGCAGTCTTGGTTTAGATTGGGGCTTCTTGAAGTATCAGACCGCCAGATGATCTCAGTAAAACAACCACTCGAGAGTTTATCGACATCGCCTATACTTATACAAAGCAAAGATTATAGCAAAAAGTTCCTTCTCAGTAGTGGTATAATTCACTTGAGCGGAGTCAAGTGTCTTGGAGGCATAGGCTATCACTCTAGATCGTTTTTCCTCCCTCTGACCAAGCATAGCACCAACTGCAAAGTTAGAAGTATCACAAGATAGCTCAAACGGCAAATCCCAGTTAGGTGCAGTCAGAATAGGGGGTGAAATAAGCAAAGATTTCAAAGTGTCGAAGGCATGTCTACATTTCTAATCAAAGTTAAATTCAATCTCTTTTTTCAACAATGTAGAAAGCGGTAAAGCAATTTTACTAAAATCCTTTACAAAGCGCCGATAAAATCCTGCATGCCCCAAGAAAGATCTCAATTCTTTTAGACAAGTAGGATAAGGAAGTGAAGAAATGATTTCAATCTTGTCTCTATCAACCTCAATCCCCTTTTGGGAGATGTGATGACCTAACACTATGCCATTATCTACCATAAAATGACATTTCTCATAATTCAAAACCAAATTTTTCTGAATGCATCTACTAAGAACACGTTCAAGACTAAACAAGCAGTCATCAAAATTATCACCATAAACAGTGAAGTCATCCATAAAAACCTCCATATTTCGCTCCAATAAATCACAGAAGATTGCCATCATACACCTTTGAAAGGTGCCTGGAGCGTTACATAACCCAAATGGCATCCTTCGATAAGCGTAAGTACTAAAAGGGTAGGTAAAAGTAGTCTTGTCTTGATCCGCAGGTGCAATCGGTACCTGGAAGTAACCTGAAAAACCATCCAAGAAATAATAGTGAGATTTCCCAAATACTCGTTCCAACATTTGATCAATAAAAGGTAATGGAAAATGATCCTTCCTAGTTGCTTCATTCAACTTCTGATAGTCGATGCACATTCTCCAAGTATTTTGAACTCTTGATGGAATGAGTTCATTACTCTCATTTCTCACCACTGTGATACCACTCTTTTTTGGTGCTACTTGTACCGGGCTCACCCACTCACTGTCTGATATGGCATATATGATCCCCACACTCAACAACTTAGACACCTCCTTTTTAACCACATCATGAATAAGAGGATTCGACCTCCGGGGTGGCTGCCTAACTGGTTTGGACCCGTCAGCTAAAAGGATTTTATATGTGCAAACCAAAGGATCAATTCCAGGTATGTCCCCTAAAGACCAACCTATAGCCCTCCTATACTTTTTCAACGTGGAAACTAATCTCTCTTCTTCAGAACTACTCAGAGAACTAGAAATGATAATAGGCATTTTTCAATCCTCAACAAGAAAAAAATATTTCAAGTTAGGGGGGAAGGGGTTTCAGTTCTAAATCAGGGGGTTGCACAATAGAAAGAACCAGCTTTGGTATATCAAATGCATTCAGTGAAAGTGGTGCGTCCATGTGACTTCGAGATGAGGATATAAGCTCTGTACGATGTGTATGTCCTCCACTTCCCGACTCAGTTCCACAATCAAATGACCTAGAAACAACAAAATTAGGTTCAGTTTGATCAGTAGAAGAAGAAAGTAAATCAAAAGTAAGAGTTGTTTTATAAGGTTTAGAATAGTAGCAGGGTCATTGCTATCCTCTTCTAATACTCCAGCACCACTTGAAGAAGAAGCTACATGTGTAGCTTGCATAAAAGCTTCTTTTTCATCAGTTCCTACAAAATCAAGAAACACACCTTCCTCGAGGCTATCAAGTGCAGAATCAACAGTAATATCAAAACAAAAAGAAGCATCAGAATTTTGCGGAGTAGAAAGCCAGCTATCTATTTCTAAACAATAAACACAAGATACATTACCCTCATATGCACAAAAATTAGAAGAAAGGGAGGAAGATAAACAAGCAAGTGCATCATGATGATTCACACCTATATTACAACAGTCAAGCTCAGACACCTCAATCTAATGCAAATTTTCCACATCATGGCATTCAATCAAACTAACACCCAAGTAAGAACAATCCTCATAACCATTACTCATAGCTTCTGAAAGATTAAATTGCACTTCTTAATCCCCAATTCCTATAGTGATAAGGCCCTTCTTCATGTTAATTATGGTCTCAGCAGTCAAAAGGAAAGGCCTACCTAGAATCAAAGTACTCTCAGAAGGAAGCTCATTAGTCATATCAAGAACATAAAAGTCGGCAAGAAAAACAAGACCTTTGACTTGCACAAGGATATCCTCTAGAATGCCTTTAGGGTATCTCACAGTCCTATCAGCTAGACCAAGCACTACACTAGTGTATTTCAAAGCTTCAATACCCAAGGTCTTATAAACAGAGGTTGGCATGACATTAATTGCTGCACCTAAGTCAAGTAAGGCATGAGAAACAGTCGTTCTTCCTATGGTACAGGGAATAGTGTAAGAACCTGGATCCTTGCATTTAATGGGCAATTGTGGCTTAAATAAGGCACTAACACTTAACCCCAGTTGAATTCTCTCACTATGCCTATACTTTCTCTTGTTTGTGCATAGGTATTTCAAGAATTTAGCACACTTGGGCATCTTTTTAATCAATTCAAGCAATGGCACATTTATGTCAAGTTTGCTAAACATTTCAAACAATTCATCATTGTCTTTCTTGTCAACAATCTTTTTACTAACCAAATACGAATTTGGAAAAGGCAAGTCATGAATTTTTACCTCATCACCTTTGGAGTTGGAAGGTGATCCTTCCTCCATTGGTCTCTTCAGGATAGTTGCTACCTCTTCCTCATTTTGTACCACTGGTTGTTTTTGAGATTTTTCCATGAGCTTCTTTTCTTGAATGATTTCAGATTGAATAGAAACTTTCTTCTCAACTTGGGATGTTTCTTGAGTAGTGTTAGCTGAAGGAGATTCAACTTCCATTTCCTCATCAACCGGCTCTTCATCCTCTTCATTCTCTTTGAAACTCACTTTTTTAACTCCAATTTTCTTCCCACTTCTCAGTGTGATTGCATTCAAAGATTTTGGATTTATCACTATGTTGGAGGGTATCAAACCACTACTCTTTCCTTGTTGCTCAGTCAAATTGTTGAAGATTTTAGTAACAAAAGTGTTCAAGTTCTCATGCTTGGTCTCCATTTGCTCCAACTTGGAGAACACATTTTGTAAGAAAGAGTCTATCTTATTTCCCATGACATTCAACTTAGCATCAGTTTGTGCCTTTTCTTGATCTAGTCTCGAATTTATCCCGGCAATGCTTTTCATGATCATAACAAATTCGTCACCCTTAGAAACAGTAGATGGCGTCCCTTGATTAGGCACTATTTGGTTGGCAGAATTTCCTTGAATGTTTCCTTGATCTCCACCCCATCTAAAATTAGGATGATCTCTCCAATCTGGAATATAAGTGTTGGAGTAAGGATCCCTCTTCTGATATTGGCCATTCCTATTTTGATAGAGGGCATGAACCTCTTCATATCTGGCACAGTTATTGGAAGCATGCATCATAGACCCGCAGTACTCACAACCGGCTACTATAGCTTGAGAATGACTCACTAAATTGACTTGCTTAGCCTTCACATTATTCTCCAAAATATTGAGTCTTTTCTCCACTCGATTTCTCAAGGTAGCGATTTCAGCAAGAATATCTTGGGAAGAAACTGAAGAGGTATTGGACACCCTTCTTGAGTCTCCAGATTGGGAGTCATTGGTAGCCATCTTCTGAAGTAGGTCCCATGCAGCATTGGACTTAATTCTCTGAGCGAACCATTTGCAGCGGCATGAATTGAGGGCTTATGATGTGGAAGAAGCCCTTCATAAAAAGAGTTGACTGGATCATTCTTCAAAATGTTGTGGTGGGGACAATGAGCTAGAAGTGTGATGAACCTTGTCCAATATTCATGCATGGATTCATTGTCTCATTGTACCACACTAGTTATCTCCTTCTTGAGTCTCGATGTCTTAGAAGCGGGAAAATACTCATCTAAGAATGCTAAAGTTGCTCCCAGGTCAATGTGGTGAAATGTTGAGGTAATGTGTAAAGCCACTCCTTGGCTTTTCCTTCTAAAGTGAAATGGAATGCTCTCCTCAACACATCTTTAAGATTTTCCGTAGGTGGTTTCATGGAAGAACACACCATGTGCATAGTCTTCAAATGCCTATGTGGATCATCACCTGCAAAGCCATGGAATCTAGGTAAGGAAGAAATTAATGCGCCTTTAATTTTGAAATTCACATCATCAGTATAAAAGCCATAAGGATCATAATCAACATTGGAATTATTAATCTCCCTCATGCTTCTATTATCCTCAACATTATTCCTTATGTTATTCTCACTATGTCCGTTGTTCCCATTAGGCCCATTATGTCCGTTATTAGCATTATCACCATCCATGGTATCTTGCTCCAATTTAAAATCACTAATAGACAAGTGTTCACTAGAGGTAGCTCATTCTCTAGTTTCTTGTTCACTAGATGATAAATTTAACTCTTGTGAAATATGCTCCTCCTCAACAAGAACTTGACTTCCCCTCTCTATTCTCCTCTCTCTTCTAATCTTTTTCACTAACCTTTCAAGTTCAAGATTTAAAGGATTTAAAGGTAAAGCCCTTTCACTCCTAGGCATACACAGTAACAAAAAGAACAAGGTGCAAAACTGACTCACACAACAAAATTCAAGTAAGGAAAAAAAATGAACAATATAATAAGTGCAAGTGTGTGTGTATGAATGTATAAGTATGGATGACGATGTCCTTTGTAGTGTATGAAAGAGTGTGGAAACCTTGTAATATGCACAAGTAATCAAAGATTGTCAAAAATTGTACCAATATGCACAAAAAAGAAACACAAAACTTTTATCTATCTAAGAAGAAAAGAAAAAAAAATGCAACTATAAGGCTCAACACAAAAATCCCGGTTAAACGTTACTTGACATTTAGGAACCAATTTCTTGGTTCCCCGGTAACGGCGTCACTTGAAATAACCTTTTTGTCCGATTGTCACCTTGGGGTTACTTCAAAATTTTAACCAAGGATTGCGTATAGTGCAATCTCGAGTCGTTCTCTTGAGGAACCAAAAGTGAAATTAATTTCCTAAGTTACTAGATGCAATGCAAACTAAACTATAAAATGGGGTTGATTTTAACAATTACCGCTAAATATTGCAACGAATGAAAATAAACACAAAGGACTTGTTTTTGGTATTTTAAAAATTGAAATGAGAAATTTGAAATAACAACGAGTGAATTAAATAAGAAAACAAATACAACTAATTAACAATGATAAACACAATCCTTCAGTTCAATAACGCAGGCAATCATCACTTAAAAAGATATGGGAGTTAAAATAATTGAACCAAGAATTAAACTCGAGCTTTTAAACTAACAACCAAGTCACCTCAAATTGTTACAAAAATATTTACCCAAAAATCCCAATTTATTAACTGCCACCAGACTAGTAAAATAGAACTAAGGATACTAACACCAATGCTCGACTTTTACGCTTAAATAGAATTAATGCCAGCAATAGATAAAATGATCCAAATAATTCAAGTCACCTTGAATAATTACCAATTTCGCTAAAAAATCTCAATACAAAGTTTTGACCCAAAACAAAGTAATGAAATTAAATCCGAAATCAACACAATATCAATCGGCAAACAATAATTCAGTCACAAACCATAACTCCAAATAATTAAATAGTAAAATCTATGAATTACTAATTAATTAAATGGACAGAATAAAAATGCAGTTTTAACTCCCCTATAAAAACTCCAAGCTCCTGCCTTTGCCATTGAACCGAAGGATTAAGATAAATTAGCCAAGAAAATTCATTGAAGCTGCTGCCGACGTTGAGATTCGGTGATCAACCATAAAGTTGAGAATGAAGGTTTTGGATTTGTGGAAGACAACGATGAAGAAATCCAGATCTCCTTCCTCTGTGAAACACCTTCGTCCACTTCTGCGTTCTCTTCGTTTCTTTTCTAGCTCCAACGCAGACCAACTCCTACTCTCCACAACGCACGCCCCCCTGTTCAGCTCACCACGCAGACCACTATCCTCTCTTCACATTCCAGCCCACCAACAAACCAACAATGCAACTCCAATGCAGCACACACAGCTCCACTACTGTAGCGTGATATGGCTATTTAGAATCGTTGTTGTTTTGGTCCTTCTCTGCCAGACGTTGCCTCTAATACCACGCAGTAGGCAGCACCTCCAACGCCAACTGCCTCTTCCTTATTTCAAGATGTGTTTATTCTTCTCCCAGCACACTCATGCCACTGGCAAACACCTCCACTCTCTTCATTTTATAACTTGATTTGACAATTTAAGTTCCTCTCTTAAAAACCACTCACTCACAAGCCAACTTCTGGATGTTTTATTCTTCTCTCCAACTAAGCACGCACACCACCCAGCTCCTAAATTCACGAACACGCAGCCTGCAACGCCTCCTCCCAGTTCACGCGGCCGCCAACTTGATATGACTCTTTTTTTTGTCTTTCTCAGCAGCACACTCACACACTTACGCCGCCAGCTGCCTCCTTGACTATTTTCGTGATCTTCCCAAATTAAGTTGGTTCATCCTTTTTGTTGCTCAAAACCCTTGCAATCTTCACGTTTTCTACTTCCTAACTTCAACGCTGTCGTTTCTTTCTCTTTATGTACATGTCATTTTTTTTCTTTCTTCTTTCTCCAAACTGCTGTCGTTTTGATGCCCTCTTCAATGTCCCACTGCTGTCGTTTCTTTCCATCATGCTTGTGTTTTGGACTGTTGTTTTTATATTGGGTATTTCTTTGGCTTTGTAGATTACTACTTAGATTAACATTAATTTCTCCAAATACCCTATAATAAAAATTACAAGTAAAGTAGCATCAATTGTCTAAAAATTAATTTATCATATTTAAACCAAAATACGACAATTTTTTCCCCTATAAACAAAAATTAAATGTAAGGCACAATAATTCAAATAATATCTAAATAAAGCCATAAAGACCAATTTAGTGACAAAAACTCATCCAAAAGATATGAACATATATATGAATAAATGAGTTTGTCAGTCCGTAATGAATACGGTATTTAGTCCTTACTTGCGTAAATTCGTCCTTGTTTTCTTTGACGATATTCTTGTGTATAGCAGAACCTGGGCTGAGCACATGGCCCATTTGCGGATAATTTTTCTGTCCTGCTAGAACAACAATTATTTTTAAAGCAATCTAAATGCTTTATGGCCCAACCTTCGGTTTCATACTTGGGACATACTATCTCGGCAGAGGGGGTATCAATGGATCCCAGTAAGGTGGAAGCAATGCTCTTTTGGCCCAAACCTAACACCGCTCAGGGATTAGGGGGTTTCTTGGGTCTCATCGGGTATTATCGTCGGTTTGTGAAAGAATATGGTTCGATCGCCACTCCATTAACCTACATGCTGTGAAAACATTATTTTCTCTGGACGGAAAGTTCTTCTATAGCGTTTGATAAACTCAAGGCTGCAATGGCTAGTACTCCTGTTCTCACTCTTTTGGACTTTTCTCAACCTTTTATTATGGAGTGTGACGCTTCAGATAGTGGTATCGGTACAGTACTTCAATAAGGGGGTAGTCCTATAGCTTATTTCAGTCGATCATTGGCCGTTAGGCATAAAAAATTACCTGCGTATGAGAAAGAGCTTATTGGGTTGGTCAAGGCAGTTCGTCATTGGCGGCCTTATTTGTGGGGTTAACCTTTTATGGTGAGAACTGACCATTATAGCCTGAATTTTCTTCTTGAACTACGTATCATTACGTCCCCGCAACAACATTGGATTAGAAAATTGATGGGTTATCAGTTCTCTGTGGAATACCGGTGATTGAGTCAAGTTTATATTATAAATTGGCTGCATTTTCATAGATGCTTATGTATTTGTTGACTCCTAGTTGATGATTTTTGTGCTTAAATTGGTTCCTCATACATAGTTCTTTAAATTCGCAATTTGTCAGAAAATTGTCATGATTTAATTCTTATTTCTCCATAATTTTCATTGGGACAATTGATACTGCAAATTGTTAATATTTTATTGCAGGAACAAAGGAGTCAACGTCAGGAAGTCAACAGTCATAGGTCCATCCGCACGTCGCGACGAGTTTTGATCCATACGCCGCGACGAGCAAGTCACTTCCATACGTCGTGGAGAATATTAATTCAGACGTCGCGACGAGCATGCAAATTTACACGTCGCGACGAATTTTTTATTTATACGTCGCGACGTACGAGCGGATATCCGACCTTTTATGGAAAGTTTGTCTCACTATTTCGAACCGACCCGCGCCCCATCATATAAAAACTTGTCGTTTTTAGGTCATGAGCAGACTTACACACGCAGAATCAAGACACAGAGTCTGAAGACTGGGAGAGGCGCAGATTTTTATCATTCAGGCAGTAGAGAGACGACACTGTCCTTCGACATCGTCTTCACATTTTCATCTCCTTCGATTACACCCATCAACATTGTCACCGCCAAAGGTCTTCGCCAACATGAGCATCGCTCCATCTCCAAAGATTCGAGGGATCAACCAGAGTCACGCGTGGTGAGTCAACCTTCCTCTCAAGATGTAGCAATGGTTTGAGTTCACTAAGCTACAAAGGGAGTATCATATAGTGTCGAAAGTTTAGTTATATTTGTGTAAAACTCTGAGTTAGAGATTACATCGGTGTAGCTAGATTAGAATGGTTATAGTTTAATCATGTGTTGAACACTATATTGAGATCTGGACAAAGTAATTTGTAGAACTTTTGATGCTTAATATATGAAGTTTCATATATGTCATTGGATATTGCATTTACGGTCTTCATCTGCCTAGTTGTGTTTGATTGAGATTGTTGTGTTTTATCCAATTGACCGATTGCAATTGCTTGTCCTTTTTCACACTAAGGTTTTTAACAAAGATTTAAATAATGGAGTTCATTAATTAAATCTTTGGACCTAAAGAGTTCTTTAGGGTTGATCTTTCGAAACTTAGTGGATTATGTCCCTAAAAATCATTTTTGAACCGTCATAGCCTGAGCCCATTTTCAAGAAGATTTCTATCAATTTGATTTCTATCTTACTCTTGTTAATTGCATTAATTCTAAAATTCTAAAAATATTCTTTTATACCTTTTGTCCATCTTGATTACTTTATCATTTTGACCAAAATACCAAACCCCATTTTATCAACTTCGATTGCAATTTTTGACATTTAGGCTAGTTTAGACCATTTTTATTTGGTTCCAATTAAGTGAGACGACCCGAGGTTGCATTCTATACCGCAATCTTGGAATTTCTTTTATTTGACCGGTTTCCAAGGATCGATCGTAAGATCGCATCGACAGAGCCGCGATCAAATTGGTGCCGTTGCCGGGGAACCAAGAAATTGGTTTACCATTGGATAGCCATTGTCATTCATTTGAATTGTCGTTGATAATCGGAATCATTGTTTTTGCTTTCATTTAGCATAGTTTAAGTTTCACACTTGTTCATAGTATAGGTTTGATTTTCCTTTGCACACGCATACATCATACTTTGATTTTGTCTCTTACTTTGCACATCTTTCACACATACACACTCATACATACATTCATACATCCATACTCTCGCATTCATCGCATTTCACTTTTATCTGATTTTGTGTGACTGTGAGCAATTTTGTTACCATTCTTTTTATTTGTGGATTGATTTTTGTGCATGCCCAGGAGAGGTAGACTTGTTCATTTCCAACCTGAAGTTGAGAGACATTTGAGAAGACTTAGGAAAGAGAGGAAAGAACAAGAGAGAAGGAAAATAGTTGAGCGAGATAGTGAGAATATGGCTGAGAACCCAAACATTTTCCCAAATCCTGATTTTCCTGTTCACCAACCTAGAAATGGGACTAATGGAGGAAATGGTGAGCATGAAAGAGTGGGAGAAAACAATGAGAACCAGCGACGTAGGACAATTAGGGAAGTAACAACATCTGATGTGCATTATGATCCATTTACTGCTGCTTGCCCTAATTTTGATGTTAATTTTGAGATTAAAGGTTTGTTGATTAATTCCCTTCCTAAAATTCATGGTTTGGCAGGAGAGGATCCATACATGCACCTATAAGCTTTGACGATGATTTGCCAGAGTATGAAGCCAGTAGGCGCTACTTTGGATCAAGTGCTGTGGAAGGTGTTTCATTTGTCCTTGGAAGGAAAGGCAAGAGAGTGGTACATGAGTCTTTCGAGGCATGTAGCTAATGCCTATCATAGCTGGGCCAACCTGAGGAAAGCATTTTTGGAGAAATATTTTCCAGCCTCCAGGACATCTTCAATGAGGAAGGAAATTTACTCACCGCCAGAGTATGATGAATCATCAGATGACTATTGGAACCGCTCCAAGATCTTCTTTCCAGATGCCCCATCACCGATTCCCGATGAACAATTGGTGCAGATTTCTATGATGGGTCAAGAGTCAAGAGAAAGGGATGTTAGATGTCGATCCGGAGGATCATTGATTGACCTTACTACATTGGAAGCGGGACTTGATTAAGAAGATGGCCTCAACCATCAACAATGACAAAGGTGAGAGATTCCAGAGGATTGAATGAATTGGGAGCTTTGATACCAAGCAAAGAGAATGGAAAGTCCGAAACAAAAGTGGATTCACTGGAGAACAGGATAACATCACAGTTGTCCTGTATCACTGCAGAGTTGAAGAACTTGAATGTGCATCGCCCATCATCTTCTACAGAAATTACTGCACCCAGTTGTGATAATTGTGGGTCGGTGATGCACATTTCAAGTGTTTGTCCTGGACGATATGAAGAGGTGTCGGTTGTGTATCCAGGAAGAGCTAATCAGAAGTGGGACCCTTACTCCAACACATACAATGAGGGATGGAAGTCTAATCCGAGATTTGGTTGGAGGAATGAAGAGAATAGGGCCCCAAATAGATTCTCACAAGGGGGAGGAGCTGGTACTTCCACTAACCAGTTCCCGAATCAACAGCAAGCTCTAATAGTCCCCCTAAAAGAAGACACCAATCAACTCCTTCACAGTATGATGACATTGATGAAGGAAGTGTTAGAGTAGTGCCCTAAAGGCAATCCCCTTTAGCGCTTTTTGTTCATAGTCATGTACAGACTTTATGAATAAATAAAGAAAGGCATGTTTCATTTATTTGATGTTCTTTATGAATTGATATTAATCTTTAATCAAATTAATGAAGTCCATGATATATGACATAGCATGAAGGAAATTATGATGTGATCATAATCCTGAGATTCCTATCATGTGCAATTATGTTAGTATCTAAATTTTCCCTAGTCATAGGATTAATGAGACCGGACATCATTAATCCCATTGACTAGATATGTTATACTCCTTGATTGATCAAGCAAAGGATCTCGTAAACCGTAAATATGGGATATTTAGAGTTGATATGTGGATGCTTACTAAGGGTAGTAAGTACATTGATGACCTCGCCATGAGATCATCACATGGATGTCCTATTCCAATGTCAGTGATAATCTCATCATAGCAATGGTGCAAGTATCCTTAGACTTGAGGTACTCAAGGATATCTTGGATACTGATTCTGTGCTTTGACTCCATTCCTTGTTGCCTTTCATAGGTTACTCATAGGGTGGTGCTTGGGTACAGCTTGAGGTATTCGAAGGTAATTGAGTAGCCAATAAAGGATTCATCACTTCTGTGATAGCAGAAGAGATACCCTGGCCTCTTGTCAGGAGCATTACTTTAAGTCTCTGGCCGGAGCATAATTATGTCATGATGAAGGTCTTCATGGACATATCAAGTAATGAGTCCTAAGACAGGAACTGATATCACTTGGGCTAGACTTAGTCTAGTAAGAGTTGACACTTTGACCATACTCATAACCAAGTGGGGTATAGGATGATGAAAGGACTAATTGCACAAGAATTGTTCATGGAAGGGTTCGTGATCCGGTTTGTGATGAATTCATCAAACCAATTACTTTCCGGTCAATTGGGGGTCAAGATGTGTTGCTAGACGCCGCTCATGACTTGCTCAGATTAAGTGTTAATCTAAGTGGCCAACATAACTGGGAACCTAAAGGGTCACACGCATAAGAGTGTTTCAGAGAATCCGTAAAATAGTATTGGACTGAGTTCTAATATATGGAAAGCAACAGGATTAAATGGATCCCGATGAGATCAAGATATGTCCCGATGAGATCGCGACATCGATATTGCTGAAAAGGGTTTTCGGGGGTTTATCCCATACCGGGACCTTAGGTTTTAGGACCAACCCCAGCAGTGATTGGACCACTTCAGCATTAATATATTTATATATATATTATTAATTAATTAAAGAATTAATTTATATATATATATATATATATGTGATACGTGGGAGAAGGAGGAGAGGAAGCTTTAACTTTATATATATATATATATATATATAAAGAGTAGCTAACGTGGATGCTTCATGACCATTAGCTATCAATGAGTCTTTAAAAGGTAAAAGACACATGGCTTATAAAAAGAGAAGAGTTGATGATCGTTGATGCTTAAGTTGGGTTTTAAAACCTAAGCTTTAAGTTTGAAGAAAGAAGATCATCGAAGGCATCTTCATCTTCATCTCATCTTCAAGCTTCTCTTCCTCTCCAAGTTCTCCTCCAACGTTGATCCAAGCTCTCCAAGGACAGAGGTAGGGTCTAGTAGCCTTTACTTTGTTCTAGCTATTCCCGGGTCAAAAGGGTTTGTCCCTGTTAGGTTTTCTGATCTCTGCGTGGATACCTTTAGAGATAGTCTCTATTGGCTATTCAGGTTTGAATCTTCATACGAACATATAGATCCTCGGCCTTCGAAGGTCCCAGAATAAAAATTTTGTTTTCCGCACCTGGTACATGTGATGTATGTAGCGCCCCCTTACCATAGGGTATCCACCGGAACGCCCGTAGGTCATTCCGATACATATCCTACGACAAGAGACCACTACCGACAACAACCACTACACTCCTCATGGCATCACAATCATAAGACATTAATAAGAAATTGGCCACTTTTTAAAACCAAATTAGGTTCCATTTCATCCACTCAAAACTCAGTAATTTACGACTGTCAGTATTTTTAATTTACACCTGTTCCAAACCACTGCACGCTAAGTAAGATACTGTAATGTACAATAAACAGATCTAACCATAAGTCTCCAAAAGGAAGCCCAGCTGACCGACCTTTGAGCCATCGCTTCTCTCGCCAATCCACAAGATACTACTTCTACAATCCGAGGAGCTATCTGCCTCACACTTAGGCCTGAAAATAAATTGCAATTTTGGATGAGTTTATAACTCAATGAGAAACCATCATCGATGGTTCTCCCAATTCATGCATCACATAAGCATGATACAGTACTCATTCAATAATTATACAAAACACACGATTGAAACAATCACAATACACTTATACAGTATACAGATCACAAAATAGTGTATAAAGAACCAGTCAAAACATTTCCAAATATTCAGTCCAGTATGCAATGCACATGTGACTCTTTTCCAGTTCATTTCAGATTGTGACCGAGCGCATAATGTTGATCAAGATAGACGCCCTGGGAGAATTATCTCCGTCGAGCTCGAGGCTCGGTTCAAGATATCGAGCTCTGTGCTCGGTTCAAGATAAAGGCGCCTCTGCTCACAACTTTCCTTTTAACAGTGGGATGCATTTGTGCATGAATGCACATGTTCCATAGCAGTAAACATGGTGATACACAGTCCAATATTCAGTCCAATTATACAGTCTCATTAAGCAGTCAATAAAACTACATATAGTCCACGTAATCCCCGTAGGGCAATCAATTCACAGTAATAATCCATGTAATCCCCGTAGGGCAATCAAATCACAGTTAACACATAGATTGGAATAACCAACTAGGTTACTCACCTAATAACTTTCTCGCTAGTGCCGGGAAGTCTCTGCCACGTCTGTGAAACGACGGTCCACTTGAGCCTCTATAGCAAGTTAAATGAATAACCATTACCATTGGTATAAATGACTAAACAATGCACATGAAATCAGTAAAATGTGTATAATGCATGTTCATGGCAATCTCGCCCTAATCCAATATTTCCCATAATAAATTCTATCAAAATTAGGAATCCATAGGCACCGACGGTCAAAGCAATTCGCACTCTATAGTCCCCAATTAAATAAAACAAAGGATTCACCGTTCTGCTACTCGGCTACGCCAAATTCCGCCTAAAATCCCGAATCTCTCAGAAAACGGTTAAATATTCGATGAACCGATGCCTCAAGAATCAGGTCAATCGGACGTCGGACGGAAAAGTTATTCACGAAAGAAACCAAAACTCAACAATTTATATTTTTATATATAACCCTTATTTCCCCCTTTATTTTCTGATTTCCAACCAAACTTCCAACACCCATAACTCTTTCTACACATTTCTGAAAAATGCAAACTATACCTTGTTGGAAAGCTTATGAAAAGCTCTACAATTCTCAAGAAGACCATAAAAATCAATTCCAACCCTAAGGGTGTCAAATATCCTATCAAAACTACTGCCTACTCAATTTCCATCAACACAGGGCAGTACATTGGCAATTTCATAACTCACTGATTCTTCAGTAATAAATTACCACAAAAATATGGTCAATAAGTTAACAATGTCCTCAACAACATTCATGAACAAACCAAAATCAAATTCTATTTCTAAACAAGTCAATTAATTCATTCAATGTTACTGTCCCTGAAATCCTCCAATTTGGGCAGTAACCTTATAACAAGCATAACTCCCTGTATACAAGTCAGTAAAATCAGAACTTTATATCCCTGAAAAGATAACATCTCAAACTTCAATTTTCATGAAGCACTCATCATCCAATTCGATCTCTATCAATTTCAAAACTGTTATGGAAGCTACTGTTATGATCAGCCATTCATAACCTAATGTAGGGTCAATTTTTGAAAAATCATAACTCCCAATGCTGACTTCTAAAAATTACACACCATATATCAATTTCAAGGTAATCTCTTCCTCTAAAATTCTTCAGAAGCTCACTCACACCAATTCAGTCCAAATAAAATGTTAAAATTGCCTCCAATTAGTAAACTCACAAAATCACACTTAAGCTAGGTTTCATCCAAAATGCTCAAAACCAGTCATTAGTAATCAATTCATATCTCCCAATATACAACTCTAAAAATAGCAAGATCAGTAGCAATGGAAAGCTAATTAAATAAGCTACAACTTTCATGAAGACCATTCTCCCTAATTCCATCTCAATTAATTCATAAAAATCAGCAAAACTCAGATGTCATGGTTACTGTTACTGTTCACAGGCAATGGAACAGTAACTTTCCATGCAAAAATTCACCCTTCTATCATTGAAATTCAACAACACCTATTTCACACTAAATTGAAGCCAACATTCCAAAGTTTCAGTGGACACTAACCTTACCTCATTTGCATTTCTACACAATAATTTATGAATAAATCAGTAACATCAATTTCAACTCTAACTTTCCAGATTTAATGTTAACCTTAGTTCTAACATTTCCAATGCCTTTTTCACATCACTAGACATCCAAATAAATACAAATTAAATATTACTACAGTCATACATATACTAGGGCTAATACTGAAAAATTGGCAGCACTAAATTCCTCAATTCAAATACTCAAATAATTATCCATATTCAATTCAAAATCAAACCATATCATTAATTTCAATACATCTTCACCTAGCCTCATACCCATTTCTTCAAATCATAATAATCATCACTTTAATGCCTACATGAACCTAATACATGCTTTAAACCCTTTTATTAATCACTCCTCACTATCATGACATTTAATTCCATATGCAAATCTCATTTAAAACTCAAACCTTAAATGAAAACTTACCTAATACAAAACCTCCTTCAAGCTTCAACAACCAACTTCTAACTCCTACACCAAGGTACCAACCTCCTTCCCTTCTCAAGCATGTACCAAACTCATCTTCTAGCTTTGATGGATTAAGAGATGGTAGCTTAAAGTTGTAAAGAGAGATGAGAAAAAGAGAAAAATTCGATGGTTGCAATGAAGAGTTTGTTTTTGTGTGTTTTCGGATGAACCATTACCAAAAGCCTTAAAACAATTCATCCTTTCCTTTTAATAACAATACACGTCCGAAAGCCTTGAAAGGTTTAATGTCTCTTTATAAATGGCAAATTCTCATTAGTTTCTTTTTATTTGAAAAGTCAAAATATCATTTCTTTAATCTAGTCCAAAATTTTACTCCAATTAACTCCAATGACCCTACTTTCAGTCCCAAAATAAAATACCCAATATTACAGTACCAGTGGGTAGCGATTTTTGCTACCGAAAATCGACCGATTCGCCACTTGGCGATTTTTCCGGTCCGGGAATTGTCTCCGAAAAAATCCAAAAAAATTTCTAAAAATCCCTAAAAATGTAAAACAATTTATGATGCAGTCCAAATCATTTTCCAAACTCAATTACTCCATTAATTTCATAAAGAAGTTCAATTTAAAACCTAAGCCGGAAAATGTCATGAATGCAGGTATACTATGTGCATGTGCAACCAATCATTAATCATAGAGGCTATATGCTGTATGTGCATGCCGAGATATAATTTAATATCCCGAACCCGTCCTAATTACCAAAATACCCTTTCCTATAGGAGGTGGGATGTTACAATGTACCTCCCGGGATTTTCCTACAGTGGTATCAGAGACACTTGTGTCGTGTATGAAGCTAAAACCCTAGCTAGGTCGGACTTCCTCTTTGAATTTGACGTTGATGCATGTATGCTGTCCAAATTTCGAATTAATGTAGGGATATGTTTTTCGAAATTTTTCTGCCCAGAATTGTTCATAACATGTTATAGAATGTGTCTGTGAAAGATGAGAATTTATCAATTTGATTTGATATAGTTTTGCTAATTTATTCCCTAAGGTTCTAGATGTTGTTTTGTGACACGTTCTGTGAACATGCATGTGTATAAATTCGATAATAAATTCTAGAAAATTTCGGATTTGCCTTCACCAATATGTCCCTAAGATGTTTGTGAATGTCTATGTGGATGGAAAAGTGTTTTCAAGGTGATTTGCTATTTATTCACGAATTTATTCTATGCTGTTGGGAATAGCTATGTTGATGAACACAGATTTTGAATCGGTTTTGTTGCTTAGGTTGACTGAGTTTTTGATGGCTATAAATCCTGAAAAAATTCATGAAGCATGTTCTGAACATGTAGTAACCTGTGTAATTTTCTTAGAATTTATTGAAATTGTTTCAATGATTATTTCGAGCAATGTGTAGTACTTGGCAGTTTTGTGAAAATTGCTGGGACTGTTTTGCTTGGCATAATTGAATGTGTATTTTTCAGTTCCAATGCCTTGGACCATTTTTAATGTGATTGAAAATGAGTTATCTTTATGTAGTATGCTTGCCAAACTGAATTGCTTGAAGTTGGTTTTCCAAGAATTTTTGGATGCCGAATAGGTCACATTAGCGTCTCGTTAGTGTATTTCATTATCTTGCTTGTTTTGGCCGTCATAATTTTTGTGACTTGTGCCGAAGTAATTTGATAACATATGGACTAGCTAGAGATGATTAGGGTGATAATTTGGTGTTCCTAAATTGTTTGGATATCTTTGAGTATTGACTCGTTTTCAAGCTTTTCATGTATGGTTTGACTGTATATGGCAAACATGAAACAATGAAGTGTTCATTGGCACATCAAATTAACAGATATTACCCTAGGTATGATGGTATTGTGAATTGGGATTACATGGATTGAGGAATTAGCCGATTAGAGATAATAGCAATTTTCGTTGGATAAGTCGACTTATACAGGACATAAGTCGACTTGTTCAAGGTCTTGCCATAAGTCCACTTGTATCATGGTATAAGGCGACTTGCGTAAGTAAGGGCATAAAGGCGACTTGCATTCTTTGTAAGTCGACTTGTGACATGCTCAAGAGGGATGATGGATGATTATAAGGAAAGATTCAATGTGATTGATGAAACCTAAATCATTCCATATAGTCCCGGCGACTATAATCCTTCACTTGGAGTCTAGAATTCAAATCCTCCTCAGATATGAAAACTAACGCCTTCCATTAATATGGTAAGAACCAAAGTTCTTATAGGGTTGGGTTGTTGGGTAAACCCAAGCTCGCTTCTATACTGGATATGTTCGAACCATGAAAATGTGATTTTCGGATTAATGGGTTGGTTTTCACTAAGCGCTGGTTTGTTGAGTAAACTCAAGGTCAACGTGGACAGAGGCGAATTGGGTAGCATACATCGATGTATGCGCATCAAAGAGTTGATAACCCAATGTAAGTGCTCACATCAACAAGTTGATAGCACGATCGATAGTTGTGTCTAAGATGTAATTGGTATATCCGATACCTCCCGAGACATAAGGTGGCTTGTTGGTAAACCCAAGGTCATTCTTAATGTCGGTTATCGATGATGCAATTGGTATGTTCGATACCCACCGATTGACCTAAGTCAGGGCTTGTTGGTAAACCCAAGGTCATTCTTAGCAATATCGGATATCAACCCACTAGACATTATGTCATCTTGTTTCTTTGGATTCAGAATGAGGGTTATGGATTCTATGAAACTAGTGGAGCTTTTGATATCATTCAAGTCCTTATGATTATGCATCTATTCCTATTCTAACATTCTTTCTCTCTTTCCGCTTAGGTTGGTCAAGATGTCTTCCAGGTGAACTTACGCCGCTAATGGATTCCAACAAGTTAATCGGACCGAATTTTCGATCGCTAAGGAATCGAGAATTGTTCTCGATTCGAGGAAACGGGATACATCCTAGATGTTCCACTTCCAGATGCACTCGTTGTCGATGCTTCCGATGAGGATCAAGGCATATCGTAAGCATCTAAAGGACGAAGACATGGCTACTTGCATTATGCTTGCCTCGATGTCACCAGAGTCGCAAGCGAAGACGAGTCCATGGATGCTCACACTATAGTATTTCATCTTGGGAGTCGTTTGATGAGCAAGCTCGGTCCGAAAGGTTCGAGACCTTAAGACTTCTCTTCACCACAAAGATGGCTCCAGGACATCTGCATGCGCAAGATGCCTCAAGATGAATGGCTATATTGAGAGATTGGCCGCCTTAGGTTTTGTAATGGATTATGAGTTAAGTATAGACTTAATTTGGTCGATTGTCCGAGAGTTATTCACGCTCGTGTTAAACTATCGGATGAACCAAATATCCACAACAATACCGAGTTGATCAATCGCCAAGACAACCGAAAGGCATCTATCAAGAACGATAGCAAGCAAGTGCTATCGGTGGCTGCTTCTTCTTCCGGTTCAAAGAAGAAAAGAACCCAAAGAAGAAGAAGGCCAAGAAACCAAAGGGAAATGCCATCAAAAGAAGACCAAAGAGTCATCCATCAAGGTAAGAAGGCATCGATGCCCCAACTACTTCGGTATGTTTGTCATCGAGGTTAATACTGCTTCGATCACAACATTTGGGTATTTGATACTGGTTGTGGCTCACACATATGTAATGATATGCAGGCCTAAGGGACGATGAGATGCTTCATGAAGGAGAAGTAGACTGCGTGTTGGAAATGGAGCAAGAGTTGCTTTGCATTAGCCGTAGGAACTTATGTTTTGTCTCTCCCACCGGGCTTGTACTCGAATTGATGATTGTTATTTTGTACCCGCTTGACAAAGAACATATCATCTGCTTCTTGTTTAAATAGAGTGGTTTCCATTTGAATTTTAATAGAATGGTTGTTCTATTAATTCTAATGGAATGCTTTATGGTATCGGTACATTATGCAATGGTATTTACATATTAGATATGTCTCATCCAATTATGAATGTCAATGACACCAAACGCATAAAAGAGATAATTTAAAGTCAACTTACTTATGGCATTGTCGGTTTGGCCATATAAATGAGACACGCATCGCTAAACTCCATAAGAGTGGCGCTTAGGTCATTTGATTATGAATCATATGACACATGCGAATCTTGTTTATTAGGCAAGATGACTAAGTTACCCTTTAAGGAAAGGGTGAACGAGCGATCGGAGTATTAGACCTAATACATTCGTATGTATGTGGTCCGATGTCCATCCATGCTAGAAGTGGTTGTCAGCATTTCATTACCTTTATCGATGATTATTCTCGATATGGGTACTTGTATCGATGAGATACAAATCAAGCGCTTGAAAAGTTCAAACAATTCAGACATGAAGTAGAAAACCACTTGGTAAAAGTATCAAGGCATTACGATCCGATCGTGGTGGAGAATACTTAGACCAACAGCTTCGGATTATCTCGTAGATAATGGCATTTTATCTCGGTGGATTCCTCCTTACACACCACAGCACAATGGTGTGGCTGAAAGGAGAAATCGAACCTTGTTGGACATGGTACGATCAATGATGGGTTTCGTACAGTTACCAAAATTGTTTTGGGGGTATGCGCTAGAGACACTTGCTTACTTGTTAAACAGAGTTCCTCTAAGATGCTTGATGTTACTCCATATGAGATGTGGACTAACGAAAACCTTATCTTTCTCATTTGAAAGTTTGGGGTTGTCCCGCTTACGTGAAGCGGATTCAATGATAAGCTTGAAGCAAAGTCCGACAAGTGTTTGTTTGTAGGATATCCTAAAGAGACCATGGATATCAATTTTACTCACGAGGAACAAAAGGTGTTTGTTTCAAAGCATGCTGTTTTTTAGAGAAAGAGTTTCTTCCGCAAGAAGACAAAGGGAGCAAAGTCGAACTTGAAGGAGTTCAAGATGCTCAAATGCATACGTATCAACTCGCTCGAACTCGAGACTGCCACTCATTCGATAAGGTAACAGCTCAACCTTCTACTACACACGGTTCGAGGGTCAAATAGGATACGACCGCTTCGAGAGATATGGATTTCTCGTAAGTGAACAGAATGACGTATTGCTCATAGAAGATGATGAGCCTGCTACCTATGAAGAGGTTCTGAAAAGTTCAGAGTCTGAAAAATGGCTTTGCGCCATGAAAGCCGAAATGGATTCCATGTACCAAAACCAAGTATGGATTTTGGTTAATGCACCAAGGATAAAACCTTTAGGGTGCAAATGGGTTTTCAAGAAGAAAACCGACGGATGGTAATGTGATTACTTATAAAGCAAGGCTTGTGGGCCAAAGGATTTTGTCGAGACAAGGAGTTGACTATGACGAGACCTTCACCCGTAGCAATGCTTAAATCCATTCGGATACTCCTAGCCATCGCTGCTCATTATGATTATGAGATATGGCAATGGATGAAGACAGCTTTTCCTTAATGGAAATCGCCGAGGATGCGATATGACACAACCGAGGGCTTCACTTCCATCGATGGCGAAAAGGTATGCAAGCTTCGTAAATCCATTTATGGATTGAAGCAAGCATCCAGAGTTGGAACATCCGCTTGATGAGTCAATCAAAGAGTTTGGTTTCACAAAATCCGGATGAACACCGTGTACAAGAAGGTTAATGGGACTACAATCGTATTCCTTGTGCTATATGTGGATGACATATTATTACTAGGAAACGATGTCTCGATGCTACAATCACCAAGATTTGGTTGTCCAAACAATTTGCCATGAAGGACCTTGGTGAAGCAACTTATATCCTCGATAAGAATCTATAGAGATAGATCAAAAGGTTGCTTGGTCTTTCACAATCATCGTGACATAGATAAGATGCTAAAGAGGTTTAGCATGGAGCAATCCAAGAGAGGGTTTCTTCCCATGTCTCATGGGATAACACTCGAAATCTATGTGTCCTAAGACACAAGATAAGAGGATGCGCATGGATCGATCCCGTGTGTGTCCGCAGTAGATCGATCATGTATGCTATGTTATGTACGAGGCCCGATGTATCGATGCTCGAGTGTCACGAGCGATACCAATCGGATCCCGTGAGGGTCATCTGGGTGGTCATCGAGAATATCCTCAAGTACTTGCGAAGGACTAAGGATGTTTTCGATATATGGAGATGGAAATTCCAAGTGAGCGGCATACGATGCCGCCAACTGATAAGGATGATTCAAAATCCCAGCCAAAGTTATGTTTTCACACCAATAATGGAGCGATCGGTTGGAAGAGTTCCAAACAAGAGACGCATCACGATTCAACGATCGAGGCAGAGTACATTGTCGCATCGAGGCAAGAAGGAAGTCGTTGATCAAGAAGTTCATTATCGAACTTGGTGTGGTTCCTAATGTGATGGGCCCATACAGCTGTATTGTGACAACAATGGGGCTATTGCTCGAGCAAAGGAACCAAGGTCTCACCAACGATCTAAACACATACCCGCAGATATCATCCGATTCGAGATCATTGCCGAGGTGATGTCGAGATCGAGAGAATTCTACAGAGCGTAACATTGCCGATCCGCTGACGAAGCCATTGTCACGTAAGAATTTTGATTCTCATGTACTCGCTTATGGTATTAGATACCAAGGCGATTGGCTTTAGGTCCAGGGAGATTGTTAGAGTAGTGCCTAAAGGCAATCCCTTTAGCGCTTTTTGTTCATAGTCATGTATGCATTTTATGAATAAATAAAGAAAGGCATGTTTCATTTATTTGATGTTCTTTATGAATTGATATTAATCTTTAATCAAATTAATGAAGTCCATGATATATGACATAGCATGAAGGAAATTATGATGTGATCATAATCCGAGATTCCTATCATGTGCAATTATGTCAAGATTCTAAATTTTCCTTAGTCATAGGATTAATGAGACCGACATCATTAATCCCATGACACTAGATATGTTATACCCTTGATTGGATCAAGCAAGGATCTCGTAAACCGTAAATATGGGATATTTAGAGTTGACATGTGGATGCTTACTAAGGGTAGTAAGTACATTGATGACTCGCCATGAGATCATCACATGGATGTCCTATTTCAATGTCGTTGATAATCTCATCATAGCAATGGTGCAAGTATCCTTGACTCGAGGTACTCAAGGATATCTTGGATACCGATTCGTGCTTTGACTCCATTCCTTGTTGCCTTCGTGAGGTTACTCATAGGGTGGTGCTTGGGTACGACTTGAGGTATTAGAAGGTAATTGAGTAGCCAATAAAGGATTCATCACTTCTGTGATAGCAGAAGAGATACCCTGGCCTCTTGTCAGGAGCATTACTTTAAGTCTCTGGCCGGAGCATAATTATGTCATGATGAGGGTCTTCATGAACATATCAAGTAATGAGTCGTAAGACAGGAACTGATATCACTTGGGCTAGACTTAGTCTAGTAAGAGTTGACACTTTGACCATACTCATAACCAAGTGGGGTATAGGATGATGAAAGGACGAATTGCACAGTAATTGTCTATGGAAGGGTTCGTGATCTGGTTTGTGATGAATTCATCAAACCAATTACTTTCCGGTCAATTGGGGGTCATGATGTGTTGCTAGACGCCGCTCATGACTTGCTCAGATTAAGTGTTAATCTAAGTGGCCAACATAACTGGGAACCTAAAGGGTCACACGCATAAGAGTGTTTCAGAGAATCCGTAAAATAGTATTGGACTAAGTTCCAATATATGGAGAGCAACAGGATTAAATGGATCCCGATGAGATCGAGATATGTCCCGATGAGATCGCGACATCGATATTGCTGAAAAGGGTTTTTGGGGGTTTATCCCATACCGGGACCCGGTAGGCCTGTAGGACCGACCCAGTGTGACTGGACCACTTCAGCATTAATATATTTATATATATATATTATTAATTAATTAAAGAATTAATTAATTAATATATATATATATGTGATACGTGGGAGAAGGAGGAGAGGAAGCTTTAACTTTATATATATATATATATATATAAAGAGTAGCTAACGTGGATGCTTCATGACCATTAGCTATCAATGAGTCTTTAAAAGGTAAAAGACACATGGCTTATAAAAAGAGAAGAGTTGATGATCGTTGATGCTTAAGTTGGGTTTTAAAACCTAAGCTTTAAGTTTGAAGAAAGAAGATCATCGAAGGCATCTTCATCTTCATCTCATCTTCAAGCTTCTCTTCCTCTCCAAGTTCTCCTCCAACGTTGATCCAAGCTCTCCAAGGACAGAGGTAGGGTCTAGCAGCCTTTACTTTGTTCTAGCTATTCCCGGGTCAAAAGGGTTTGTCCCGGTTAGGTTTTCTGATCTCTGCGTGGATACCTTTAGAGATAGTCTCTATTGGCTATTCAGGTTTGAATCTTCATACAGACACATAGATCCTGGCCTTCGGGAAGGTCCCGGTAACAAAAATTTTTGTTTTCCGCACCTGGTACATGTGATGTACCTCCCGGGATTTTCCTACAGGAAGAGTGTAGCATCCCACTCCCACGAGACCCGAACCCGACATCGAATGTGTTACCGAGTTCTGTATATTGGGAGATATGAACTGTTTACTATTGACTGGTTTTGAGCATTTTGATGAAACCTAGCCAAAGTGTTGGTTTTGTGAGCTTTCTGATTGGAAGCAATTTTAGCAATTTTTGTGACTTGAATTGGCTTTGGTGATCTTCTGAAAAGTTGTAGAGGAAGTAATTATCTTGAAAAGGATATATGGCATGTAATTTTTAAAGGTCAGATGTGAGAGTTATGATTTTGTAAACACTGAACCTGCATTAGGTTGTGAATTGTTGATCATGGTAGAAACTTCCATAACAGTTTTGAAATTGTTAGAGATCGAATTGGAGTTGTAGTTCTTCATGAAAATTGAAGTTTGAGATCTTATCTTTTCAGGGATATAAGGTAGTGAATTTAGTGACATTTGTGCTAAGAGATATACTGTTGTGAAATGTCTGTTTAGATAAATTGGATTTGATTTTCAATGTGATATTGTAGAATCGTGATAAATGAATTCTGTACATGATTAATTGATAACAATTGTGACTGGAGCTGCCACCGAGAGCTATATGCTCAACATTTAATGAGTCCGAAAGGGACAGTTCAGAGCTTTATGCTCAATGCTTAATGAGCCCGAAAGGGACAGTTCAGAGCTTCATGCTCAATGTTTAATGAGCCCGAAAGGAACAGTTCAGAGTATGGCTCACTGATTAATGCGCCCGGATTGGGATAGTACAGGCGCTCAGTCACAACACATAATCTAAACGGGAAGAAATAGAAAACGTTATTCATGTATTTGATTGTACTGTGAATTGGGAAAAGCATTGAATCACTGAAATAAAATGGAAAATGTCATGTATTTGTGTAAGAATGCCTTTTGTGAAAACCTGTAATTGCTATATGATATTCTGAGTGATGTAGCACGCCACCCTCGCGGGGCACGTACTCGGTTATCACCATCGATGTTGGGTTCGGGTCTTGCGGGAGTGGGGTGTTACAAAGAGAGGGATTCTACTGCTAACCAGTTTAATGCTATTGCTTCTCTTATTCAGCAGGATTCCTCAAAGACTGCTGCTAGATTCAGTGCCTTGGAGAAGAGAATGGAACAATGGGAGACCAAGGCAGAGAACATCAATTCCTATGTCACTCAGTTGTCCAACAACATGAGTGAAAATCAGGCAAAAAGCAGTGGGACCATTCCTTCCAATACTGTGATGAACCCAAAGAGTTTGAATGCCATTGCCCTCAGGACTGGGAAGCAAGTGAGGTTTAAGCCTCAAGATGATGAAGAGACATGTGAGGATGAGATGGATAGTGAGTCAGTACCTCCACCACAAGACAAGATTAAGAAATCAGAAAGTGTGAGGGAAGAAGAGCTATTGAGAGAGAGAAAGAAGGATGCAAGAAACAAGGGAACTATTTCAGAGAGTTCCAATGATCAAACTGAGAATGGAGAATCAAGCAAGAAATCTAGCAAGGGTAAGGAGGTAAGTATTCAAGACCTTCCTTTTCCAAACTCATATTTAATGAGCAAGCGCATGAATGAGGCTAAACATGAAAAAGAGATAATTGATTTGTTTGGGAAAGTTGAAGTTAATGTGCCTTTGCTAGATTTAGTGAAGAGAGTTCCGGCCTATGCAAAATATTTGAAGGATTTGTGCACAAACAAGAGGAAATTTAGGCCAAATGAGAGAGTGCAAGCGAGCTCTAATATGTCAGCCTTGTTTAAGCCGCAGATACCTGTTAAATGTCAAGACCCTGGATCTTTTACCATCCTTTGCATCTTAGGGAAAGTGACTATTGGTAGAGCTTTGCTAGATCTAGGGGCAGCGATAAATGTGATGCCTAAGTCAGTTTATGAGGCCTTAGGAGTGAAGAGTATTAAGCCTACATCTGTTGTCCTCCAATTGGCTGATAGATCATTTAGGCATCCAGTGGGTATCATTGAGGACATCTTGGTCCAGGTTAAGGGTTTAGTATTTCCTGCTAATTTTTATGTGCTTGATATGTCTTCTGAAGTTGTGCAGGATACTTCCTTAATTCTCGGACGACCCTTTTTGCGGACTGCGAGCACAATGATAAGCATGAAAGAAGGTAAGATCACCATGGAGGTAGGTGACCAGCAGGTGAGCTTTAATATGTATGAGGCCATGAAGCACCCACATGAGGATTATTCACTTTTGGGTGTGAACATGATTGGTTTAATTGAGGAAAATGCTTGCCAAACATATGAGTCACAAAAAGATTCTTTGGATACTGGATTACACTCACTTGATCTTGGAAAAGGGTTTTCTGTTCATGTTTCAGGGAAGCAGGAGAGAGTAGCCACGATCACCTGCATGGAGCCAAGCTTAACACCAGAAGAAAGAGGGAGTGATCTCTTTTCTCTTGAACTTCATAAATTGACTCCTTCACAGAACCCTCCCGAGCTTGAGCTTAAACCCTTCCTACAACCTCAAGTATGCCTTTCGAGTCTAATGAGCGATTACTGTAATAATTGCTAGTACATTGTCCCACATTGAGGAAGAGAGACTCATGAATGTTTTGAGGAAGCACAAGAGAGCTATAGGGTGGACTCTAGCAGATATACCTGGAATTAGCCCAGCCATTTGCACACATAGGATTTTATTGAGTGAGGGGTCAAAATCGGTGAGACAACCTCAAAGAAGGCTTAACCCACTTATTTTAGATGTTGTGAAAAGGAAATCACGGTTGTTGAGTGTGGATAATATATCCCATTTCGATAGTGAGTGGGTTAGTCCAATTCATGTAAAGGCCTAAAAGAGTGGAATAACAAAGGTCAAGAATGATAGGAGGAGCTTATTCCTACTAGAGTGCAAAATTGTATGGCGTGTGTATAGATTATAGAAGATTAAATGATGCCACACGGAAAGACCATTTCCCTCTTCCCTTTATTGATCAAATGCTTGAAAGGCTTGCGGGCAAATCACATTATTGTTTCTTGGATGGTTTTTCTGGATACTTTCAGGCACCCATTGCACCGGAGAACCAGGACAAGACTACATTTACATGTCCTTTTGGCACCTTCGCTTATCGAAGGATGCCTTTTGGTTTGTGTAATGCTCCAGGAACTTTCCAGCGTTGTGTTATGACTGTCTTCTGTGAATTTTTAGAGGAATGTATGGAAGTATTTATGGATGATTTCACAGTTTATAGTGATTCTTTTGATGCTTGTTTGTCCAGCCTTGCAAGAGTTTTACAAAGATGCATAGAAAAGAATTTGATTTTGAATTTTGAGAAATGTCATTTCATGGTCAGTGAAGGTATCGTGCTTGGTCATTTGATTTCTAGCAAAGGGATTGAAGTGGATAAAGCTAAGATTGAGGTTATATCTTCCTTGCCTTACCCTACTTGTATTCGTGACATACGCTCATTTTGGGTCATGCAGATTTTACAGCGCTTCATAAAGGATTTCGTGAAGATTACGCTACCTCTCTCCAAGCTTTTACAAAAAGATGAAAAATTTGAATTCGATGATTCTTGCAAGAGTGCCTTCAATATGCTTAAATCAAAACTCATTTCTCCACCTATCCTAGTTGCTCCTGATTGGAATCTACCTTTTGAGCTTTCATGTGATGCATCTAATTGTGCTGTAGAGGCTATGCTGGGTCAACGGGAGGAGAGGTTACCAAGAGTCATTGCATACGCCTCAAAGACACTGGATCCAGCTCAAATCAACTATACAACAACTGAAAAAGAGCTGTTTGCAATAGTTTTTGCTTTGGAAAAATTTAGGCAATATCTTTTGAACTCACATGTTACCATTTTTACTAATCATGCAGTTGTTCGGTATCTCCTCAAGAAACCACAATCCAAGCCTAGGTTGATCCGGTGGGCATTGCTGATCCAAGAATTTGATATTGAGATAAAGGATCGTGCGGGAACAGCAAATCACGTAGCCGATCATTTGAGCAGGCTACCCAACGACACACAGGGAGTGGATTCTTCTGACCTTACCTGTGATTCATTCCCTGATTCGGTCCTATGTCCTTCAATTGTTAAAGAACCTTGGTATGCATATATTGTTAACTATATAATGTCTGGACTCACTCCTCCTTTTATGTCTCAGGCACAAGCTCAGAAGCTTAAGAGTGAAGCTCGAAATTACATTTGGGATGCCCCTCATCTGTGGAGAATGTGCAGTGACCAAGTGATCAGGAAATGTGTGCCTCATGAAGAGTATAATGATATAATTTCAGCTTGTCATTCAATGGTTTGTGGTGGGCATTTCAGTGCAAGAAAAACATCCAGGAAAATTCTCGAGTCTGGTTTCTATTGGCCTACCCTTTTTAGGGATTCATTTAACTTTTGTCGGTCATGTGATAAATGCCAGCGTTTTGGGGGATTAGGGAAAAGACATGAAATGCCACAACAACCTCTCTTATTTTGTGAAATTTTCGATGTTTGAGGAATTGATTTCATGGGACCATTTCCTCCATCTTTTGGATTTGTGTATATCCTTTTAGCTATGGATTATGTGTCAAAATGGATAGAGGCCATCCCCACTAGAAAAGATGATGCTCAAGCCGTGTCTAAGTTTCTTAAGTCCAACATTTTTTGTCGATTTGGTATACCCAGAGCTGTGGTGAGTGATAGGGGAACCTATTTTTGTAATAGAGTCATTGATAGCTTATTTTTGAAATTTGGGGTCACTCACAAAGTCTCCACTGCATATCACCCACAAACCAATGGACAAGCTGAAGTTTCTAATAGAGAGGTGAAGCACATTTTGGAGAAAATAGTAAAGCCATCCAAGAAGGATTGGAGCCTTCACCGAGGAAGCACTTATGGGCGACGGATCGCTTATAAAATACCCATAGGTATGTCCCCTTACCGTTTGATCTATGGAAAGGCTTGCCATTTACCTGTGGAATTGGAGCATAAAGCATATTGGGCAATCAAACAATGCAATATGGACTTGGAATTTTCCGGAATAGAGAGGAAGTTGCAACTTCAAGAGCTTGAGGAATTAAGGTTAGAGGCATATGAGCATGCACGACTCTACAAAGAAAAAGCAAAATTGATGCATGGCAAGATCATTAGGCGGAAAAGTTTCAAAGAAGGAGACAAAGTCCTATTATTCAAAGTTCGTTTCACTTTCAAACATGGGACTTTCAATACTGCTTGAGGGACCGTGATTTGTTCACGAAGGTACACAATTTTGGTATGGTAGAGCTTCTACATGAAGAATCTGGCACTCGACTAAAGGTGAATGGCCACCTTTTGAAGCTCTATTATGAAAACCAAAAGCCACCATAAATGTCAGGTTTTTCGTCTCCTTCACTTGTTTCCTTTCTTTTTGCGTTTCACATTTACTATTTGTCTTAACAAGTTGGAGGAGAGCCATTTAGATAGTTTTCTTCTTTAGTTTTTCTCTCATTTTTCAATAATACTTTGGAGATCCCTTCATGAGCTTCTCTGCATTTGCGCTTCATTTACATTTTCATTGAGGACAATGTGTGTTTCAAGTGTGGGGGAGTTGTTTCCCCATTTATTTTTCACATTGCATGACTGTTGATATTATGTTTCATTGAGGACAATATGAATTGTTGGCCAATTGGTGCATTCTGCTGATAAACTTGGTGAATTTTCCATCTTTCTTTCATTCTTCATTTCTTCGCCACGATGAGTGTCCACACATCGCGGCGAAGCGTTCTTCTGATTACGTATACGTCGCGACGTCACCCTTGTTACGTCGCGACGTCCGCACGTCCGCACGTCTGCTTCTGCACGTCGCGACGTCATACTTATGCATGAATGATTCTGTGCTTAATTCTTCAACTCATTTCAAATTTATCTTGCACTGGACTTTTGTGGCTTTTGTTTTCAAAGTTTTTACTAGTTTCAAAACGATGCTTGAGTTTTTGAAAACACCTTCCATCCTTTTAACGATAATTGGACTTGACAAAATCTTGCTTTCAACGTTTTCAATACAAAGTGAATGGAAGCATGCTAACAAAATGGCATTTTAAGTTTCTGAGACTTGAGATTGTTCATAGAGATTATACCCTTGTGGGAGGATATTTGAGCCAAAAAATTTCTTCTATCTTTGTGTGCATCTGCTTATTTCATTCTTTTCTAGAACTTGTTTCAATTCTTACTTGAAGCTTAATGAACTGGATTTTTGTTGATGTGATAGAGGCATTCTTTCCTCAACCTATTTCCCTAAACACTGTCCATTACACATTTAGCCCTTGCTAGCCCCTTTGAGCCCTCCTGTTATGAGCATTTGCATTCATATTTTTGTGGTGTCATCAGTTATTTTGCCTATGCCAAAATAATATTGCAAAAAAAAACTTTTGTGTGTCCAGAAAGGGACAATGTCTCAAAAAAATGTTCAAAATAAGAATAAATAAATATAAAAAAAGGGGAAAAGAGAGAAAAGAAAAAGAAAAAAAATATTGCATCCTATTTATGCAATTGTTTAGTTTGAATTTTACTGTTGACATCAGTTAGTAGTTTAGTGCACGTGCTCATATTTTCTTTCTTCTATTTTACCATTTCATTTAGCCTTCCATACATTACAACCCTCAAAGTCCTCTTGATCTTCAAAATGATAGTTTTTGTGGTGGAGAAATAGAATTGACACAAGCTTATGGTAGGAGATGGATTAAGTACATTGAGAGAAAAATATCCCTAGACATAAGTGAGCTGAGCGAAAACACTATATCTTGAGTGCTTCTCTTTTGTTCAATCTCTTGTACTTGAATTCTTTCAATGTTTGTTTTAGTAGCACTCTTTCATTTTGCTGTGGTTGAATTCTTGGGAAATGGATTGAGTCAATGTCCTTTTATTGTTTTGAGCATGGGTAGATATTTTCTTTTCCTCTTGTATTCTTTTTTACTCTTGTAAACTTTGTCCAGGACCACAAAGGTCTAAGTGTGGGGGAATTTGATTGAGCCAAGTTTATATTATAAATTGGCTGCATTTTCATAGTCGCTATGTATTTGTTGACTCTAGTTGATGATTTTGTGCTTAAATTGGTTCCTCATACATAGTTCTTTAAATTCGCAATTTGTCGAAAATTGTCATGATTTAATTCTTATTTCTCCATAATTTTCATCGGGACAATTGATACGCAAATTGTTATTATTTTATTGCAGGAACAAAGGAGTCAACGCCGAAGTCAACAAATATAGGTCCATCCGCACGTCACGACGAAGTTTTGATCCATACGCCACGACGAGCAAGTCACTTCCATACGTCGCGAGAATATTAATTCAGACGTCGCGATTTAGCATGCAAATTTACACGTCATGATTTAATTTTTATTTATACGTCGCTACGCATTTGAGCGGATATCGACCTTTATGGAAAGTTTGTCTCACTATTCCGACCGACCGCTTCATCATATAAAAACTTGCCGCTTTTAGGTCATGAGCGCATTTTACACGCAGAATCAAGACACGTAGTCCGAGACCGGGAGGCGCAGATTTTTATCACTCAGGCAGTAGAGAGATGACACCATCCTTCGACATCGTCTTCACATTTTCATCTCCTTCGATTACACCCATCAACATTGTCACCGTTCAGTATCTTCTGCCAACATGAGCATCGTTCCATCTCCAGTATCTGAGGGATCAACCAAAGTCATGCGTGGCTGAGTCAACCTTCCTCTTGAAGATGTAGCAATGGTTTGAGTTCACGGAAGCAACAAAGGGGAGTATCATATAGTGTCGAAAGTTTAGTTATATTTGTGTAAAACTCTAAGTTAGAGATTACATCGGTGTAGCTAGATTAGCATGGTTATAGTTTAATCATGTGTTGAACACTATATTGAGATCTGGACAAAGTAATTTGTAGAACTTTTGATGCTTAATATATGAAGTTTCATATATGTCATTGGATATTGCATTTACGGTCTTCATCTGCCTAGTTGTGTTTGATTGAGATTGTTGTGTTTTATCCAATTGACCGATTGCAATTGCTTGTCCATTTTCACACTAAGGTTTTTAAAAAAGATTTAAATAATGGAGTTCATTAATTAAATCTTTGGACCTAAAGAGTTCTTTAGGGTTGATCTTTCGAAACTGAGTGGATTGTGTCCCTAAAAATCATTTTTGAACCGTGATAGCCTGAGCCCATTTTCAAGAGGATTGCTATCAATTTGATTTCTATCTTACTCTTGTTAATTTCATTATTTCTAAAATTCCAAAAATATTCTTTTATACCTTTTGTCCATCTTGATTACTTTATCATTTTGACCAAAATACCAAACCCCATTTTATCAACTTCGATTGCAATTTTTGACATTTAGGCTAGTTTAGACCATTTTTATTTGGTTCCAATTAAGTGAGACGACCCAAGGTTGCATTCTATACCGCAATCTTGGAATTTCTTTTATTTGACCGGTTTCCAAGGATCGATCGTAAGATCGCATCGACAGAGCTGCGATCAACCGGGCTGGTAAACAAAATGTGGTGGCTGATGCACTATCGAGGCAACATGAAGATCAAGCTGGGCTTGCCGCAATTTCCTCACCACAGTTGAGTCTTTTTGATGATATCCGAAAAGAGGTTTTGCAATCTGAATAGTTACAATGGTTATCAGCCCAAATTCAAGCAAAGACAGTAGATGACAAATGGAAAGTGCATGCGGGGCTGATTATGTTTAAAGATAAAGTGTATTTACCTAGAGACTCTCCTTTGATTCAAGGCTTACTAGCTGCCATCCACGACCAACATCATGAGGGATATCAAAAGACACTCCATCGTCTTGCCTCTGAATTCTATTGGAGAGGCATGAAGCATGATGTTCAAGAATTTGTTCGCGCTTGTTTCATTTGCCAATGCCACAAAACTGAACATCTCCATCCAGCAGGTCTTTTGAATCCTCTCCCTATTCCACAACAGATTTGGTCAGAATCCTCTTCCAACCTTTCATGGTAAAAATGTTCTCTTTGTGGTGGTCGATAGACTCTCTAAATATGCTCATTTTATGCCTCTATCACACCCTTATACTGCAGTTAGTGTCGCTCGATTATTTTTTTATAACATTTTCAAGTTGCATGGGCTACCTGAGACCATTGTTAGTGATCGATATGTTGTTTTTACTAGCTCCTTTTGGTCCACATTGTTTCGTTTAAGTGGCACACGAATATCTTACAGTTCAGCATACCATCCTCAGTCAGATGGCCAAACTGAAGTGGTTAACCATACCATCGAGATGTATTTGAGATGTTTTACGAGTGACAAACTGAAACTATGAGTTAATTGGCTTGCATGGGCAGAATATTGTTGTAACACAAGTTTCCACTCTTCTTTGCGGACTACACCATTCTAAGTGGTTTATAGCCGACCTCCACCTCGTCTTATGTCTTATTGTGCGGGTTCAGCTAAGTTGGAGGCGGTGGATTATGAATTACGGAATCGAAATGTTGTTTTGAAGGATTTGCATGCCCAGCTACTGCAGGCCCAACAAACCATGAAGGCTTCGTATGATTCCCGTAATCGCGATGTGTCCTTTGAGGTAGGTGATTTCGTTTTATTGAAATTACATCCTCACCGTTTCCTTTCCTTGGTTGCTAAGAGGAATCGCAAGCTTGCCCTAAAATTTTTTGGCCCTTTTCGTATTTTGGAGAAAGTTGGTGCTGTTGCTTATAAATTGGAGTTACCCCCAACTGTGAAAATGCATCCAGTTTTTCACGTGTCTTGTTTGAAGAAATTTATTGGTAATCCAGACGCGGTACACCCAGTGTAACATCCCGTTACTGTCAGCAAGGGCATTATGGTAATATTGGGATAGACTGGTAGGATTTCACTGCATTCATTGACTGAGCTTGTTACTGGCCTCTAATTATACAGGAACTGGTCTATTGCACATGCATATATTCATAGGTACATGCATTCATGATTTTCCGGTATTTAATTGTAAATTAGAATTGACTGAAAATTGACTGGATTGTGAACTGAATACTGACTGAACTGACTGGATTAGGGAAACTGATTGAGAAATTAGAGTAATTGGGTTCAATTGACTGATCTAATATTGATTACGAGTGACTGGTAATTTATAGTGGCTTATAGGAGATTTTGGGGAAATTCGGAGAAAATGCCCGGACCGGAAATAGTTGGGCAACTGACCGATTGACTGTGCGGAACTGAGAGAACTGTCCAATGGCAATGGAAAAATTAGAATTTTACTGATAGGAAATAAATATGTTGAACCATTGAAATTTAGAGACTGAAAATTGGACTGATATGGAGACTTAAGGCTATAAATAGCTAGGGTTGAGAATTGGGGAAAAACAACCTAAGGCACTATCGTTTCTTCCTCTTCTCTCCTTCGACGGTGATCTTCGATTCTTCCATAGGTGAGGATTTCTTGATCTTTCCTTATGGTTTTCCCTTCTATTGTGATAGGCTAACATGGTTATGGTGATTGGTAAAGGTTAGAGGCTTTGAGATTGGTGGATCGTTGAGTTTGAAAGGTTAGGGTTACGGCGATTTTTAGATCTGTGGAGAAACCGTCGATTGGTAAGTTTAATGGTTTTAATGTTGATTCTTATAGTTGTTACATGTATTTATGGCATTTATGGGGTAAGATTGAGTAGCTGGAGTGTTAATGGAGGTTATTAATGTCTTTAATGGCGGAAAATCGATCGGAGAAGACGACCTGGTCTTCGCACGTCGCGACGAGCATAGAAGTGTTAGGGCTTCGTCGCGACGAGTAAATGAATTTAATTAAATTCGTTAGTCGCGACGAGGGGATCTGTACGTCGCGACGAATGGGGATTTGTACGTCGCGACGAGCCTTTTGGCTTACGTCGCGGCGAGCGGCGTAGAGGACGCACGCCGCGGTGAGCGTGCTTCTTTCGTCGCGGCGAACGCCGCGAGGTCGCGGCGAGGAACTGTTTATTGGAATGGAATTTGATTTATTTGAGCATATCTTTTGGTGTAGACCTCCAATTGAGGTAATTCCAGATTCGTTATGAACTAGGGAAAGAGGTCTACAACTGAGAATAATTATGGGAATTGGATTTGATTTAAATGGTACTGAATTATAGAGTGTAAGGTCAATGGTGATTCATAGTGTGACCAAAGTGTCAAATTGAGATTATTGGAGTTTTAATTAAAGATTGCAATAGAGGTTTTGACCCATTGAATAGGAAATTGTTATAAGAAGTATGAATGGAAGAAATTGGACTGAACTATAGGATTGGATCAATTATTATCGATCGACTGAATAAAGTGCAAGTATTGGACTTAGGATGTCTAAATTGGGTTTTTAGCACCGGAAATCGTGAACATGCATTGTACATCATTTCACTGAGACATATGCATTACTGAACTGTTTAATTGAGCATATAGTAATGGACTGTACCTTACTGTTATAGAGGCACCATTAGACCGTCGTTCCACGGACATCGCTGGGACTTCCAGGCAGTAGCTCGGAAGTTACAGGTGAGTAACCTAGTTGGTTTCTCAAATTACTGACTGTCTAAATACTCACTGTATGATTACGGAAATGAATGTGATTGAATTGTATGCTTTTACTGCACTGAACGGGACTGTTACATGACACTGGAAATTGCATGTTCTTACTGTATGGGACTGAACAATGTGAATTGCACTGTATGACTACCTGATGACTGAAAAGTGTACGATTGAATTGTATCGCGCTTCGATCGATAGGATTTCAGATCGACCGAATTATCAGATATTATCGAGAATCAATTATCGAGCCTTTGCATTGCATGCATAAATGCATGATCAGATAATGGATGTGTCCCAAGTTGCTAATATCACTGAAAAGAGCCTCGCTCGAACATCAGACTTGACGGGCATAGCAGGGAGGAATCTCGACGTGTCCCATCGATCATCAAGATATCGACCGGGCATAGCCCGAGGATTTATCCACGAACACCGTCTCGACATCGAAAGAGCTTTAAGCTCAATATCATTCTCGAATTGAGGATGCCGCGGTAACACCAAGAACACACGCCGCAAGAAACTCGCAAACACCTACGGGTGGGGTGTGGGGTCCTACAATTGAAAAAGGGGTTAGTGCATACCCAGAGGGCTCTCCTATCCCTACTGACGCGTGGAAAGTAGTGCATACCCAGAGGGCTCTCCTACTTCCTAAAACGCATTTACTGAACACTGACTGAGCACTTGGGCACTACACTGAATATCTGGAAAAGAATCACATGTGCATTGCATAATCGCTTCAATGCCCAAATGACCGTATGTGACTCTTGTGAAGGATCAGAATCGCTTCATCAAATTATTGTGAATGAATGACTGGATTGCGATAATGATGTGATTTACTGTGAACTGCATTATGATACTGCTAAGTGTTAGTGCTACTGTAAATTGCTGCATAATACTGTAAATTGTGTTTGGACTGTTGTAAATTGTTATTTGATATTGTAAACTGCTAGAGACTACCGTAAATTGTGATGTAATACTGTAAACTACTGTATAGTACTGAAATTGGTATGAGATACTGTAGACTGTTATCACCGTACATCGTTACAGGTTACTGTAAACTGCTATAGACTACTGTAAATGGTATATAATACTGTTAATTGAATATTACTGTGATATGCTGTACGCGACATGCGTAAATGCATGGTTTGAGTGAACCATCGATGATGGTTCCTCACTGAGTTCGCAAACTCACCCAAAATTGTATTATATTTTTCAGGACTATTAGAGTAGACTCCTAGCTCCGAAGACAGTCTTTCCGTGCCGTGCGAGCGTGCAGACAGAGAGCGATGGCACACAGGTCGGTCAGCTGGGTTAGCTTCGAGGATGACTGGATAAGATGATTGTTATTTTGAGATTTTAATTTACTGATTTCTGATTTATATTGCGATTTAATTTACTGCGATGCCATGTGGATATTAGTGGAACTGTTCTGGTAGTGCACCCTTATCGTGGGATACATGTCAGGAGTCCCGATGTGTACCCTACGGTGAGGGGGCGCTACACCCAGCTTTACCGATTATGCCTACAGATGCAACATTACCCCTTCCACAGGCAATTTTAGATTCTCGGATTAAGGGCACAGTGAAACAAGTTCTAGTTCAGTGGGATGGCCTTTCTCCAACTGAAGCCTCGTGGGAACATGTCGATTCTCTGTTACATCGGTTTCCTTCATTAGCACTTGAGGACAAGTGCATTTTTTAGGGGGAGAGTGATGTTATGGGCAACATTACAGAGGCTGAAGATAAAGCTCCTAAATCGCAGAAATCAATCGTGGTTTACAAACGGTTTACACATGGGAAGAAAAGGTCAATTTCCTAAATTAGTTCTTATATTCCTATTCAGATATTATGATTCATTCTAGAATGTTTTATTTTGGTTGTTTAAGACTTATATACTTATGGCGAGTAGGATAAAGGGTTAAGGATTAGCTTACCCTCACTTGTAATATAAAAACGTTATGTTCATATGGAATAAAGTAGCCAATTTTTCATTATTAGTGGTTGTGAACTCCTAAAGTTTAGAGATCATAGGGTTCTCTCTAACGAGCCCTTAATTCATTTCAACATAGGTCGAAGGGGTAGACGTTTTAACAAGCAACGATCTCTGTCTTTTGATCCTATAGTGAATCACCGACCCATAACTCGATCCCAGACGCAGATTTATAACAGCATGCAGTGTGCCACCGCAGTGGAGCCCCAGTGGTTGGCCGAACTTGGACCAATGTTCTTTTCAATTAAAGATTCGGACACATCCATATTGGAGCACAAAAAAAAAACAGAAGGAAGAGAAAACAACAATGGAGAAGGAAATGGAAAATCTGCGAAAAGTTCAGATAGAGGCAGAAATAGACAGCAAGAAAAAAGAGAGTCAGAAAAAAACGAAACAACAGCAACAAGTTGCAATGCCAGGTCTGCAGCAAGGCTCATCCACGTATTTTAGACTAAAGAAGTTTGGTCTGTAAATTTAAACACCTGTTCATACTACGATGTAAACTTAAGTCTGGTGAGAGAAAGTTCCCATGAAAGTTAACATTTAGACTTCAGTAATTACATTGAATTCTTGATTTACATGCATAGAAAAGGCTCCTAAAATCAAGGGTTTCCTTAGTTATCAATAAACTAAACCATACATTTGCTGTCTTGATATCCAAATTTGCACTTTATCATTCTGATCATGGAAGATTTATGTATCTAACATTACTTCTAGATATATAGCAATCCTTTGAGTTTTAGAAAGCAGTCATTACTAAGCACACAATATCAATGGGTTCTTTTGGTCTATTTTCAATGGTTCGACATCGATGGAAGAAACAGAAACAGGAGGGAACACGAAGGAATTAAATCTGATATTCCTAAAGATGAAACTTTCTCAATGCAAGCACTGATGCAATTATATTTTATATGTTTTTAGAACCTTATATTTAGCATCTTGCATGTGTTTTATGGATATCTATGGCCTTTTTCATCATGTTTTATAATTATTTGAGCTTTAGACACATAAAATACAACAAGTCCTTAATAAGTTGAAATTAACACTGTTTTTCAATTTCTGGCAGATTTGACCTGTGGATCTTTGGAAATTTGTATCTTGGTATTGGTTTATTAGAAAATTCTAAGATTTGGCAGGCATAATCTTGACTCATTGAAGAATGTTTCTACCAAGTTTCAGAATTTTTAGAGCTGTCATTTGAGAGTAGTAAATTTTTGAAAACTGACATAAATAAGTCCACAAGCATGAGGATAACAGCGTTTAAGTTTTGAATTGGAAATGGGAGCTACGGACAGCAATGAAGCCAAGAGCATGCAGAATGTTTTAAGGGTTTAAGTGATTGCGACCCTTAATTGTCCCATCCACCTAACAGTAGACGCAGAGAGGTTGCAAATTAATAAGAAGGGATTTTTTAGAGACACGTATGACACGCATCTGCAAGAGAGCAACGTGGAATTAAGTGGAGACTTAATTGTCTAATCGAGCACAATGTTAACGAGGAACAATCAACAGGTGGAGAGCAAGGTGATGTCATTTTTTTGAGGTAGCTGAAGGTAATTAAAAATTGTCACATCAGCCAAGGGAAACAAACTATGGGCAGAGAGGATAAAAGCGCAAGAAGGGCTATAGTGGACGGAAACAAAGGAATTACGAGAGTAACAAAAAAGTGGGCTGGCGTGGAATTAAAAGAAAGAGGGCCTACTTCATTTAAGGGGAGAAGGAACAAAAACCTAGGGAGCTGAAAGGAGAGTGACGGCAGTGGCTTTTATGTGTTGGAGAAGATTTGATATTATTATTCACAATCACAGGAGCAGGTGTTGACGGTAGCTTGGGGGAAGGAATCGAGATTTATTAGTCAAACACACAAGAGTGCGGACGGTGGTAGCTTTGGAGCTGGAGAGACTTTGATATTTTATTACAACCGAGGATAGAATGCGACGATTTTGGCAAGAGAAAGCTGGAGATTTTTATAGGTTGACAGCGTATAGCAGCTAAGAAGGAATCACGATAGTGGATATATTGTGACAACTTAGGGGAGTGGACGGCAGCAACACTTAAGGAGGGCTGAAGCTCATTCGATGATTTAGAATAACAGTGAAGGTTGAACTTTAATTTTAATTTGTCAATTTCAGCTATAATAGATAGAGACTAGCATTATGTGTGGCTAAGTTTTTAATCTAGACAAGGTACTTTACGTTTGATTCATGTAGTTCGTGAGACTCTCGTGGGTCAATTGTTTTCGTTTATTTCTTATGTTTATTTTATCTCTACGCTTTAATTGATTTATTATTGTCGAGTCTATTGATTAATGAGGCCTATTAATTGATTGACTTGGTAATAAATTGCCGAATAGATTAGTTAATCCGTGATTGCTGTCTATCGAAGTGGCGAATTAATTTCAATTAAGAAATTAATGAGATTAAATAATTTGGTCTAAATAGATCGCGGCTTTTCCTATTCTGTTGGCTAAGACAAGTCCATTAGAGCCTACGGCTACCATAGATTATATTCTGCGGAGCTTTACTCAGGAATAGTCTAATTGGTTAGAGTAATAATCTACGGAGCTTTACTCGGGATTATTGAATAATTATGAATGGATTGGTTGATATGTGTTGTTCACTGTCTGCTATAACTTTTTCCATAAGAATGAATGAAATTTATATTTTTGAGTCTATGATCGAATTACAGTATCAAACGGGAGAGTACCTTGGCTAGGCTTTTCTTTATATTGCTTTCAATCTTTATTTTTAATTTCCTTCGACGTGATTTCGTGCTCTAATTTCGTGTTCTAAAATCAATCATTCCCAAATCAATTATTTTCATTATTTTTATTTTCATCTGTTTTTATTTTTGATTTCACACAAATAAATATTTACTATATTGGTCTCTATGGTTCGACCCTATTCACCACTTTACTCGCTTAAGTGTTCTAGAGTAGGAATTTATTTTTGCTGGTTTGACACGCCATCAATTTTGGCGCCGTTTCTGGGGACCAGTGTTTAAATTTTTGTTTATTTGTGTTGCTAATCAATTTTTCTTTAGTTGTTTGCATGCGGTATTGTGTTTCTGCAGGTGATTTATTGTTCGATCCAGAGATAGAGAAGACCGCAAAGCAACTCAGGAAAGCTACTAAATTGCGTAAGAGACAAGCTTCTACTTCTGCCCAAGTCTTGCCTAACCAAACTGAGAATTTGCCTGCCTTTGAGACTGAGTTATTGGAAGATTTTAAAGAAACAGCGATGGCAGATCAGCTGTAACATCCCATCACCGATGAGAAGGGTAAACTAGTAATTTGGAGCGGGTTATGAGCGTGTAAACTAGTCTCGGCATGTTCATGCATCATATGGCCTCCATATATGCAGAAATTGTAATTTTTGTATATGCACATGATTGTACATGCATTCATGACATTTCCCAGCATATGTGTTTATTGTGAAAAAATATGTTGTTGTGCTTGAAAATTAAATTGGAGTGGAGTTTTGTGTGCTTTATATTTTTAGGACATTTTAGAAATTTTTCTGGAAATTTTTTGGGATACCTTTCCAGACCGAAAAAATTAACAAGTGACAGACTGATTTGGTTTTCGGTATCGAAAAAGACTGTCCAATGACACTGGAAATATAGATACATGATTTTAAGATTTATTACTTTGATCCATTGGAATTTGGAGAGAAATTGGAGTAGAAATTGAATTGTTTTTGGAAATGAATTAATGAGGGCTTATAAATAAGACAAGTGGCAAGTGACACATGTCACTTGCCTACTTAGTCTTATTATTAATGGTTATCTAATTAACCAACTTGTTGGAGGCTTCCACGATACTTCCATTTGGAAAGGGTAAAAGGGCTTTAAGAGTGATTTTTTTTCCTCTCTCATCCGTTGGTGCTTCCTCTTCTTCTTCATCGAATTTTCTCCCTCTTTTTAGCTTAATTGCTACTCTTCTCTTCTACCTTAAGTGCTTCCTCTTCATGTGTCCAAGCTTAAGCCTTCTATCTCTTTTAACTTGGTGATTGCCGTGGGTGTGTTCTATCTCCTTTAACTTGGTGATTGTCGTGGGTGTGAGGGTGAAGTAGAGGATTTGGTGAGTTGGTGAAGAATTAAAGCTTGAAGCTTGTTTAGGTGAGAATTTTGTTTTGTGTTCTTTAATTGGTAGTTAAAATCATTTATTGTGCTTATTGGTGCATTAATTTCATGAAGTTTGTGTATAGATTGTATGGGCATAAGTCATGGTTATGTGAGGATGAGTGATGTTGGATATATGTAGTGTGTGAATTAAATGTTTTGGATTGGTTTTGATGTTAGTATGATGTTAGATGAGGGGTAAATTAAAGTAAGAACCTTTTTGTATGTGTGCTGCCATTTTATGATTAAGTGTTCAAGTGAAGATCTAGATGAAATTGTGGCTGAATTAGTGACTAAATTGGATGTTTATTGATGTAGAAATGGTGTTGGAATGAAAGGAGTAGAGTTAGATATGAAATCTGGAAAATTTTACTTTGTGTAGGTTTCAGATTTTTGCTCATAACTTTTGATATGGTTGTGCTATTGAGGTGATCTTTGGCTTGTATTAAACTTGAGAAGTTTGGATAGAATTCATATGAAGGAAGTTCTATCCAATTGGGGCTTGAAGGGTTTTGAAGTTGGCTTTGAAAGTTAGATATATGTGCAGGGTGAACAGTGTTGTATATAACATTGAATGATTTGTGACCAGAACTTTGGGATTTTTTAAAGGCTAAAGTAGACTAATTTTGTGAAATTGGTCTTCATGAAAGTTGAAGATTTACTTGTTAGCTTTCTAATGCCACTAAGTATGAACTTTTTCGAGTTGTAGGTTGAAAGTTATGATTTGTTAATGTTCAGGTGGTAATTCAGATCAAAATGTGTTTTGTGTGCAAATGGCTCTAAGTGTATAGGTTTTGTGATTTCTGTGTTCTGACGCTAATTTTGGACTGTTAAGGTTGAAATTAGCTCAAGTGATCTTATAGAAAGTTGTAAAGGAATGTTTTAGCTTTGAAATGAGGTATAACATGTGAATTTTGGATGTAGGGGTTGGAAGTTATGAATTTGTAAAGTTTGGCTATGGTTTAGGTCATGTGTTGTTTTAACACTTCTTAACAGGGCAGCCACATTAATGGGTGAATTTGACCTAGTTAGAAGTGGAATTTGTTTTGAAGTCCTTCATAATAATTGTAGTATATTTTCTGATCTTTTTATTTATATAAGATATGGAATTTTTCGATAATGGGATAGGAAGTTATGCTTTGTGGAAGATTGTGTTACTGTTGAGAATGACTTATATAGGCAGAAACTTTGATTGAGAATTTGATTTGTTTAAAGGTTGAATTTGCTTCCAAGTTGTTCATGAAAGTTGTATAATATGTTTTGATCTTTTTTTTGGTATAAAACTTGGAATTTTTGGCAAAGGGAATGGAAAGATATGATCTTGGAAAATGTTTTTGTACTGTTTTGAATGGTATTGTGAAGATAGTAACTTTGAGTGCATTTTTGGTACCCTTAGAGGTGAAATTGATTTTTAAGCTCTTTATGAAACTTGTAGAGTTTTCTTTTAGCTTTTCATTGATACCAAGTTTGTTCAATTTGGAGTTCTAAATAAAATGTTATGAATTGGAGAAATTGGGTTGTTGGAAGAAAAAAAAAGACCAGAGTTTTCTAGGTCAATCACTGTAGATGACCTAGTCGACTAGTAGGTCTTTGACTAGTCGACTAATGCATGTAATTTTAGTGGTCATGTTTTACTGACCTAACATCTCTCCACTCTTTTGCTTATAACTTTTTTGTCTGACCTCCGATTGACCTGATTTTTGTAGCGTTGGATTTATAAGACATTCATCTACCTCCCCATGAGAATTTGTGGATTTTGAGATTAAATTGAAAAGTATGGATTGAATCAAAGTGAGAGGATCGATTAAAAGAGTATGAGTTGGTTATTTTTCTAACCATACTGCAGTGTTTTGGCAATATCTTGACCTATAGAAATCCAAATTGAGTAATTTTGGTGTCTATGGATTCCTAAAACATAGGGGAACACTTATATTGAAGAGAGGTTGACTAAGTTACCTCATTTTTACTTTCTCATTGATCGCGAACAGTAGACCCGAAAGTGTGTGTTTTGGAAAAACTGAAACAAGTATATGAGCAATAAATTGTGAGTTTAATGGTTTTAGTGAGGCTTAAACCTAAGAATAAATGAGTTTTGATATAACAATAGTTTTGTGATGAAATTTATGAAATGGTACCCGGGAATGTCACGAACATGCAATGTACACATTTTAAATTGCTACATGTGCATTATTAAATGTCTCTGATTGGACAATGTGTAATATATGTGTGTTTGACTTATTATAGAGGCGCATTTGGAACGTCAGCCCACCGACGTTGCCTAGACTTCAAGGCATTAGCTTCGGAAGCAAATGTGAGTGACCTAGACGGTTCCTCAATTATTATGTGTTATAATTCTGTGTTTATACTTCTGTGGAGAATAATGGTGGGAATTGTGATCTGATTATGGATTCCGGATAGAAGGCCCGATGTATCGGGAGATTATGACATAGAAGTGCAAATTGTCTGAGCATTTGGAACCTCCGTGTTTGAAATGTGAATACATGTGATTGTGATTTTAATGTGATTGTGAACTATTTGTTTGAATGTGATAATTTGGGATTGATTATGATAGTGACACTGCATAATTGCGACATATGCATTTCATATGCAACTGATTGAATCTTATTGATTAAGTGAAAGGCAAAACGCCTTATATTTGTGTGATACCAATCATATGGTACTTCTGAATAGGAAATTATGATATAACTGTTATGTGTTTGATACGGGTCGAACTACGGTCTGAGAATATGTGAAAGTGAGTGGAAGTGATTGCTGCATTACATGGCATGAGTGCATGACACATAACGGCTGTTGTGACCAGAGTCGCCACCGACCAGAGCTTTAAGCTCAACGAGTGAAAATGAGCTTCGAGCTCATAAGTGATTTAGAGCCTCAGGCTCAACATTTAATGAGCCCTGTATCCACCAATGGATAAGGGACAGTTATTAATGAGCCCTACAAGGGACAGTTATTAATGAGCCCTACAAGAGACAGTTATTAATGAGCCCTACAAGGGACAGTTTAGGCACTCGGTCACAGCAAAGTAATAAATGGAAGGTGAGTCTCATATGCATGTATCAAATAGGAAAATATGAATGTGGACTTCTGTAAATGTATGAATGTGAAATTTTGGTGAATTTGTTTTATGAGATAATGTTAGATGTATACAAATTGTATTATGTGACTGAGTGGACCATCGATGATGGTTAACTCACTGAGTTCGCAAAACTCACCCAAAATTTGCAATTATTTTTCAAGATTCAGAAGAATACTCCGTTAGACAACGAGCGTGTGATTGAGCCAAGTTTACATTATAAATTGGCTGCATTTTCATAGTTGCTTATGCATTCGTTGACTCCTAATTGATGATTTTTGTGCTTAAATTGGTTCCTCATAACGAGCTCTTTTAATTTGCAATTTGTCAGTAAATTGTCATGATTTGATATTAATTTCTCTATAATTTTCATGAGGACAATTGATACTGCAAATTGTTATTTTATTGCAGAGCAAAGGAGTCAACCCATCAGGAAGTCAACAGGTCATGAGGTCCTATCCGCACGTCGCGACGCATGTTAATCCGCACGTCGCGACAAATATTTATTCACACGCCGCGACGTACGAGCGGATATCCGACCTTAAATGGAAAGTTTGTCTCACTGTTCTGACCTGACCCGCATCCATTATATAAAAACTTTGCTATTTTTAGGTCAGATATACTTGGAGACGCTGAGGAGGCAGCAGAGACGACATTCCTTTCACCATCATTTTTCGTTTTTATCATCGTCGATCATCACCATCATCGCCACCGTCAGTATCTTCTGCTACCATGAGTATCGCTCAATCTTCAGCATTCGAGAGACAGACCGGAGTTATGCATAGCTAAATCACATTTCCTCTTGAAGATGTAGCAATGGCTTGAGTTCACCGAAAGCTTAAAAGGGGAGTAATCATATAGTGTCTGAAGTTTGGTTATATTTGTGTAAACTCTGAGTTAGAGATTGCATCTGTATAACTAGATTAGCATGGTTATAGTTTATCCGTTTGCTGAACACTTTGTTGCGATTTGGACATAGTTATTTGTAGAATTTCGATGCTTAATATATGAAGTCTCATATATGTCTTTCGGATATTGCATTAACTCTCATAATCTGCCTAGTTGTGTTTGATTTAGATGGTTGTGTTTTTATCCGATTAACCGATTGCATTTACTTGTCCAATTTTCACACTAAGGTTTTTAACAAGGATTTAAATGATGGAGTTCATTAATTAAATCTTTGGACCTAAAGAGTCCTTTAGGGTTGATCTTTTGAAACGTAGTGGATTCTATCCCCGAAAAATCATTTTGAACCGTGATAGCCTGCGCCCATTTTCAAGAGGATTTTATCAATTTGATTTCTATCTAAGTTTTTGTTAATTTCATTTAATTTCATAAAATCCAAAAATATACTTTTTACACTTCTGTCTTCAATTTTGTTAAATTCCTTTAGTTCTTTCAATGACAAAAACCCCCCATTTTATTAACTTTGATTGCAATTTTTGGTAATTAGGCTAGCTTAGACCTTTTTCATTTGGTTCCTATTAAGTGAGACGACCCGAGGTTGCATCCCGTATTGCAATCTTTGGAATTATTATTTTTGAACGGTTTCCAAGGTTCGATCCTAAGGTCGAATTGACAAAGTTGCAATCAAATTGGCGTCGTTGCCGGGGAACCAAGAAATTGGTTTATCGTAGGATAGCCATTGTTATTCATTTCAATTGTCGTTGATAATCGGAATCTTTGTTTTGCAGTGCATTTAGTATAGATTTTGATTTTTCTTTGCACAAGCATACTCCATACTTTAATTTTTCTCTTACTTAGCAAATTTTCCACACATACACACTCATACATACATCCATACACTCATACTCTCGCATTCATTACATTTCACTTTTATTTGATTTTGTGTGATTGTGAGAAAATTTTGTTACTGCATTTTTTATTTGGGGGTTGATTTTTGTGCATGCCCAGGAGAGGTAGACTTGTTCAGCTCCAACTTGAAATTGAGAGACATTTACGGAAACTTAGGAAAGAGAGGAAAGAACAAGAGAGGAGTAGAGTAGTTGAGCAAGAAAGAGAAAATATGGCTGAGAATCCTAACATTTTCCCAAATCCTGACTTTCCTGCACATTAACCTAGAAATGGAACTAATGGTGGAAATGGTGAGCATGAGAGGGTAGGAGAAAACAATGAGAATCAGCGACGTAGGACAATTAGGGAAGCAACAACTTCTGATGTGCATTATGATCCATTTAATGCTGCTTGCCCTAATTTTGATGTTAATTTTGAGATTAAAGGTTTGTTGATTAATTCCCTTCCTAAATTTCATGGCTTGGCAGGAGAAGATCCGTACATGCACCTACAAGCTTTGACAATGATCTGTCAGAGTATGAAGCCAGTAGGAGCTACTTTGGACCAAGTGCTATGGAAGGTATTTCATTTGTCCTTGGAAGGAAAGGCGCGAGAGTGGTACATGAGTCTTCCGAGGCATGTGGCCAATGCTTATCATAGCTGGGCCAACCTGAGGAAGACCTTTTTGGAGAAATATTTTCCAGCCTCCAGGACATCTTCGATGAGGAAGGAAATTTATTCAGCCCGCCAGGAGTATGATGAATCACTGTATGACTATTGGAACCGCTTCCAAGATCTTCTGTCCAAATGCCCCCATCACCAAATTCCTGATGAACAATTGGTGCAGTATTTCTATGATGGGTTGAAGAGTCGAGAGAAAGGTATGTTAGATGCTGCATCTGGAGGATCTCTGATTGACCTTACAGCATTGGAAACATGGGACTTAATTAAGAAAATGGCCTTAAACCATCAACAATACAGTGTGAGAGATTCCAGAGGATTGAATGAATTGGGAGCTTTAACAGCTCAAGCCAAGAGAATGGAAAGTCTAGAAACAAAGGTAGATTCGCTAGAGAACAGGATAACATCACGGTTGTCTTGTATTACTGCAGAATTGAAGAACTTGAATGTGCATCGCCCATCATCTTCAACGGATATTACTGCACCCAGTTGTGACACTTATGGGTCGGTGATGCACATATCAAGTGTATGCCCTGGAAGATATGAAGAGGTGTCAGCAGTGTATCCAGGGAGAGCAAATCAAAAGTGGGACCCATACTCCAACACATACAATGAAGGATGGAAATCTAATCCAAGATTCGGTTGGAGGAATGAAGAAAACAGGACTTAAAACAGATTTTCACAAGGGGAGGAGCTGGTACTTCCACTAACCAGTTCCCCAATCAACAATAAGCCCTAATGGTCCCACCAAAGGAAGACACCAACCAGTTGCTTCACAGTATGATGACTCTGATGAAGGAAGAGAGGGATCCTAATGCTAACCAGTTTAATTCCATTGCTTCTCTTATTCAACAGGATTCCTCAAAAACTGCTGCTAGGTTCAATGCCTTGGAGAAAAGAATGGAACAATGGGAGACCAAGGCGGAGAACATTAACTCATATGTCACTCAGTTTTCCAACAACATGAGTGAGAATCAAGCAAAAAGCAGTGGGACTATTCCTTCTAATACTATAATGAATCCCAAGAGTCTCAATGCAATTGCCCTCCGGAGTGGGAAGCAAGTGAGGTTTAATCCTCAAGTAGATGAAGAGGCATGTGATGAGGATGTTGAAAGTGCAGAAGTGCCCCTAACCAAGGAAAAGATTAAGAAATCATAAAGTGTGAGGGAAGAAGAGCTATTGAAAGAGAAAAAGCATGCTTCAAGAAACAAGGGAACTACTTCAGAGAGTTCCAATGATCAAGCTGAAAATGGAGAATCAAGCAAGCAAGTCGGCAAAGGTAAGGAGGTAAGTATTCAAGACCTTCCTTTTCCAAACTTATATTTGATGAGCAAGCGCATGAATGAGATTAAACATGAAAAGGAAATCATTGATTTGTTTGGGAAAGTAGAGGTGAATGTTCCCTTGCTTGATTTGGTGAAGAGAGTTCCGACCTATGCTAAATATTTGAAGGACTTGTGCACTAACAAGAGAAAGTTTAGGCCAAATGAGAGAGTCCAAGTGAGCTCCAATGTGTCAGCTTTGTTCAAACTGCAAATACCTGTAAAGTGTCAAAACCCTGGATCTTTCACCATTCCTTGAATCTTAGGGAAAGTGACTATAGGAAGAGCTTTGTTAGATCTAAGGGCTGCCATAAATGTGATGCCTAAGTCAGTCTACGAGGCCCTAGGAGTGAAAAGTTTAAAACCTACATCTGTTGTCCTCCAGTTGGCTGATAGATCATTTAGGCATCCAGTGGGTATCATTGAGGACATATTGGTCCAGGTTAAGGGTTTAATTTTTCCTGCTGATTTTTATGTGCTTGATATGTCTTCTGAAGTTGTGCAGGATACTTCCTTAATTCTCGGGCAACCCTTTATGTGGACTGCAAGCACCATGATCAGTATGAAAGAAGTTAAGATCACCATGGAGGTTGGCGATCAAAAGGTAAGCTTCAACATGTACGAGGCAATGAAGCACCCACATGAGGATTATTCACTTTTGGGTGTGAACATGATTGATTTAGCTGTGGAAAATGCTTGCCAAAAATATGAGTTACAAAAAGATTTTTTGGATGCTGGATTACATTCACTTGATCTTGGAAAAAGGTTTTCTGTCCATGTTTCAGGGAAGCAGGAAGGATTAGCCACGACCACTTACCAGGAGACAGAGTTCACGCCAGAAGAAAAAGGGAGTGATCTATTTTCTCTTGAACTTCATAAATTGATTCCTTCTATTATGCAACCTCCTGTGCTTGAGCTCAAAACCCTCCCTACTACTTTAAAGTATGCCTTTCTTGAGTCTGATGAGTGATTACCTTTCATAATTGCTAGTACATTGTCCCATACTGAGGAAGAGAGACTCATGAATGTTTTGAGGGAACACAAGAGAGCTATAGGATGGACATTAGCAGATATACCCGGCATTTGCCCAACTATTTGCACACACAGGATCTTATTGAATGAAGGGTCAAAATCAGTGAGGCAACCTCAAAGAAGACTCAACCCACTTATCATAGATGTGGTGAAGAAGGAAATAACGAAGTTGTTGAGTGCAGGGATAATATATCCCATTTCTGATAGTGAGTGGGTTAGTCCAATACATGTAGTGCCCAAAAAGAGTGGGATAATAGTGGTGAAAAATGATAGGGATGAGCTTATTCCTACCAGAGTGCAAAATTCGTGGCGTGTGTGTATAGACTATAGATAATTAAATGATGCCACCAGAAAAGACCATTTCCCTCTCCCTTTTATTGATCAAATGCTTGAAAGGCTTGCGGGCAAATCACATTATTGTTTCTTGGATGGTTTTTCTGGATACTTTCAGGTACCCATTGCACTGGAGGACCAGGACAAAACCACATTTACATGTCCTTTTGGCACCTTTGCATATCGTAGGATGCCTTTTGGTTTATGTAATGCCCCAGGAACTTTCCAGCGTTGTGTGATGGCTATTTTCTGTGAATTTTTAGAGGAATGTATGGAAGTATTTATGGATGATTTCACGATCTATGGTGATTCTTTCGATGCTTGTTTGTCCAGCCTTGCAAAAGTTTTACAAAGATGCATTGAAAAGAATTTGATTTTGAACTTTGAGAAATGTCATTTCATGGTCAGTGAAGGTATCGTGCTTGGTCATTTAATTTCTAGCAAGGGGATTGAAGTGGATAAAGCTAAGATTGAGGTTATATCTTCTTTGCCTTACCCTACTTGTATTCGTGACATACGATCATTTTTGGGTCATGCAGGATTTTACACGCGCTTCATAAAGGATTTTAGCAAAATTGCCTTACCTCTCTCCAAGCTTTTACAAAAAGATGAAAATTTTGAATTTGATGATTCCTGCAAGATTGCCTTCAACATGCTGAAATCAAAACTCATTTCTCCACCTATTTTAGTTGCTTCTGATTGGAACTTACCTTTTGAGCTTTCATGTGATGCATCTAAGTGTGCTGTAGGGGCTATGTTGGGTCAATGGGAGGAGAGATTACCAAGAGTTATTGCATACGCCTCGAAAACACTGGATCCAGCTCAGATCAACTATACAACAACTGAAAAAGAGCTGTTTTTCGTAGTTTTTGCTTTGGAAAAATTTAGGCAATATCTGTTGAACTCACATGTTACCATTTTTACTGATCATGCAGTTGTTCGGTATCTCCTTAAGAAACCACAATCCAAGCCTAGGTTGATACGGTGGGTATTGTTGCTCCAAGAATTTGATATCGAGATAAAGGATCGCGCGGGAGCAGCAAACCACGTAGCTGACCATTTGAGCAGGCTACCCAACGACACACAGGGAGTGGATTCTTCCGACCTTACCTGTGATTCATTTCCTGATTCGGTTTTATGTGCTTCAATTGTTAAAGAACCTTGGTATGCACATATTGTTAATTACCTAATATCTGGACTCACTCCTCCTTTTATGTCTCAGGCACAAGCTCAAAAGCTAAAGAGTGAAGCAAGACATTACATTTGGGATGCCCCTCATCTGTGGAGAATGTGTAGTGACCAGGTGATCAAAAAATGTGTGCCTCATGAAGAGTATGATGATATAATTTCGGCTTGTCATTCAATGGTTTGTGGTGGGCATTTCAGTGCAAGAAAAACATCAAGGAAAATTCTCGAGTCTGGTTTTTATTGGCCTACCCTTTTTAAGGATTCATTTAACTTTTGTCGGTCATGTGATAAATGTCAACGATTTGGAGGATTAGGCAAACGATATGAAATGCCACAACAACCTCTCTTATTTTGTGAAATCTTTGATGTTTGGGGAATTGATTTCATGGGCCCATTTCCTCCATCTTTTGGCTTTGTGTATATCCTATTAGCTGTCAATTATGTGTCCAAATGGATAGAGGCCATCCCCACTAGAAAAGTTGATGCCCAAGCCGTGTCTAAATTTCTTAAGTCCAACATTTTTTTTCGATTTGGCATACCAAAAGCTGTGGTGAGTGATAGGGGAACACATTTTTGCAATAGAGTCATTGATAACTTGTTTTTCAAATTTGGGGTCACTCACAAATTCTCTACTGCATACCACCCACAAACCAATGGACAAACTGAAGTTTCAAACAGATAGGTGAAGCATATTTTGGAGAAAATTGTAAAGCCATCAAAGAAGGATTGGAGCCTTCGCCTCGAGGAAGCACTATGGGCATATCGGACTGCTTATAAGTCCCCAATAGGCATGTCCCCTTACCGTTTGATTTATGGAAAGGCTTGCCATTTACCTGTGGAACTGGAGCATAAAGCATATTGGGCAATTAAGCAATGCAATATGGATTTGGAATCTTCCGGAATGGAGAGGAAGTTGCAACTTCAAGAGCTCGAGGAATTGAGGTTAGAGGCATATGAGCATGCACGACTCTACAAAGAAAAGGCAAAATTGTTGCATGATAAGATCATTCGGAGGAAAAGCTTCAAAGAAGGGGACAAAGTCCAATTATTCAAAGCTCGTTTCGCTTTCAAACATGGGATTTTCAATACTCGTTAGGATGGACCATATCTGGTCACAAAGGTGCACAACTTTGGTATGTTAGAGTTTTTACATGAAGAAACTGGAACACGACTCAAAGTGAATGGCCATCTTTTGAAGCTCTATCATGAGAACCAAAAACCACCATAAATATCAGGTTCTTTCTCTCCTTCACTTGTTTCTTTACCTTTGGGCTTTGCATTTACTATTTTTCTTCACAAGCTAGGAGGAGAGCCATTTAGATAGATAGCTTATTCTGTTTTCCTTTCATTTTCCAATAATACTATCTTCAGCCCCTTCATGTATTTCTTTGCATTTGAGCTTTATCTACATTTTCATTGAGGACAATGTGTACTTTAATCGTCTGTATGGTTCTTTGTCTTCATGAGCTAAAGACGAAATGTAGCAGACATAATGTAACAAAAACCGAGTCGGTGAAATGTTTGGTTAAGGTGGACATAACAGAAAAAATCTGTCTCCGTCTCTATGACAATGTGTTTGGTTGCAGGGGACAGAACGGCAAAAAATGTGCCAATGACAAAAATGCTCCTGATAGTTAAGATGAATAAAAACGTGTTATTAATTGATAAGTTAATTAGAATAAGGTATGATTGTCAAAATTGAGCAAATAATTATAATAACAATTTCAATTGATTGATTAGTAATAATAATAATAATAATAATAATTCATGTTAACAAATAATAATAATAAGAAGAAGAAGAAGAAGAACTAAACTAATTTGAAGACCATAAATAAGTTGAAAATGTATAATCAAGAATAAATTTGAAAAGGAAAATACAAACTATATAATAACAACAACAATAATAATGAGAATAATAATAATAATCATCATAATAATAATAATAATATTATTATTATTATTATTATTATTATTATTATTATTATTATTATTATTATTATTATTATTATTATTATATAGTGATAATAACGAAGAATAATAATAATAGTTATAATAATTATAATAATAGTAACAATAATAATTATTATGATAATTATGTAATGAATTATAATAATATTGATTATAATAATTATGTGCAAACACAACATCTACGCATTCATGAAATTAATTACATAAAAGGTCAACACACATTCATATAATTAATTACATAATAGGTTCAACTTCTCATTCAAAACAAACATCTAAGCATTAATAGAACGTCTGACATATTTGGTTCAATGTAAATTAACGCCTTATATTTTAGAAATAATGTCCTTTAGAACCATCCCCAAAATGACTCCAATGGCAATGGCTAAAAATATATTAGTCCAAGCCATGTTTGGCGGCACAGCCCGAACTTCAATGACTTGTTCAGTTGTTGGAAGAGCGGATGGAATCGGAATGGAGGATGGTTCATTGATAGTAGGAGCAATGTCTGCAATGCGACGAGGCAGCCTATATTGGTCCATGACATACGCACTTTGTGCTTCCTCCAATGTTTGATATCCCCTGAATCGAGCATTGGGAAACCCCTCAATGACCAATTTTACATCTTCCCAATTGGTAAAATTCCAACTCAAGGCCCAAAGAAAGACAACGTAAAAGCTATATCTGGCCATATCTACGTACCTGAAATTGAATCATATTATCATCATTCGAACACGCAGGAAAATGACAAACATGAAGAAGTTATAATAACCAAGCATTGATCATAAGTAGTCTGCTGAAAACACAATGTCAACACATCAACAAAACAAAGTGAGCACATCATCAATACAAAGTCAACACATCATCAAGACAAAGTCAACATCACAATCCTAGTTTCATAACAGTACAAATCTATATATCCATATTAAGGTACTACAAAGGAAGTAGCTCCACAAAACAAATCAACTCAAACATTTTGACGATGTCAAACATCGTCATCTAGTAGTTCCCTGATATAACGCGGTCTCTGATCTTCATTTAGATCCCAAAACAGATTCGCAGCAGGAACATCCTTTGCGAATATCCTTCCAATCTTGATGACTTCTTCAGTGGAGAAGCCCAACTTCCCTAGCTCATCACCTAGCCTCGTCCCATGCAATCCTACAATGGCATCAGCAACGGTCCTAGCACTTTCTTTACCACTATCAATCGCAAGAAGGAAAGAGGCAGCAACGTTTTCTAATACTTCGATATCCCTCATCTTCCTTTTGCCTTTGTTCTGTCGGATTCCGTCCGTGTTGCTGGAAGAGGCGACTGAACCAAAGACATTGCCTGAAGTAGTCGGAGGAGGACTGACCAATGGGGTTGTGGGATCAAATTGGGATGCAAACACTAGTGGATCAGCTGGTCCTTCACCTTCAGTGTCATCCGTTTGCAGCTAACCAATAGCATCTGCAACATCCCGGCACCTCCCCGCTGTTCGTCTCTCCCAAGCATAAACTCCGCCTTGGGTAAAGTGGGAAAGGCTTGCTCGAGTATAAAACTTGTTGGGTGGCCCGGTAAAACATAAGAAAACGTCAGCCTTGGAAACTTCTCATTATAAAGATGATGTAATGAACAAAGAAAAATTAAAAAAATTACCCTCGTCCATTCATCCAGGACTTGCTTGCTGTCGACTTCAACACACTGCTTGCTTTCGTTCCACCCGAACCCACTGCAATTTAACATGTCAAAGGTTGTCTGATATTTATCCTTTAACCTCTTGTGTTTATTTTTGACATGCCTCCTCTCAATGCCACAACCAGGAAACTTGTCCTGCATCATTCTAGCTAGCAGTTGGAAAGTTCCAGGCTTTAACTGACCATTATCAGCTCTGTGACCAGCCATTATCAGCTCTGTGACCAGCCACAACAACCTCCTCCATGAACGTCACAAATGCATCTGTTTCAGCTTCAGTCCAAATCCTTGGCATTGCACCTAAACCATGCAATGTCATTCCCAAAACATTCCATTTGCATAAATGATTAAGAAACATACATTGAATATAATATTGAATTATATGAAACAAGTAATGATGTGAAAGCGGTTAATGACCAAGTCAATAAACATCACATAAACCAAATCCCCAATTCAATGAACATCACATAAAGCAAATCACCAATTCAATAAACATCACATAAAGCAAATCCCCAATTCAATATACATCACATAAAGCAAACCAAAGTACACAATCAGTGGTTGCTTCTCCATTCGTCAAACATGCTCCGAGCTAAATCCTCTCTCCATTAACTCCAAGCAGTAGTTGTTTCAACACGATCAACCATTTGGGGCAAGGATGCATCTTCCCCAAATGGCTGATCCTCATCTGCAAGAGGAGTTGCCTCTGCAGGATCATCACTTATATATAGCCTAATAAAGTTATGCAACAGGCAACATGCGAGAATTATGTGAACATGTGTGTTTGCTGCATAAAACGATGGATTTCTGAGAATTTTCCATCTTTTTTTCAGCAGCCCAAATGCACGTTCAATGACATTTCTTGCAGCTGAATGCATCTTATTAAAAAGCTCCTCTGGGTTCCTAGGTGCCCTTCCATCTCTGGCCCACTCTTGAATATGGTATCTTGTGCCTCTATAAGGTGCAAGAAAACCAGGAGCATTGGTATAGCCAGCATCTACTAAGTAGTAATTCCCTATTAGGAAATGACACTATTACTATTGTAATTCTAATCAAACATTTGCAAATAAAAGCACTATGCTGGTATTTGTTATCTTACATACCCATTGGAACTTGAAGTCCATTACGCCTACTCACTGCATCATGTAACACCCTTGAATCAGATGCTGAACCCTCCTATCCGGCTAGAACATAAACAAAGTTTAAGTCCTTATCGCACACGCCTAAGACATTAGTGCATATTCTCCCTTTCCGTCCTCTGTATCTTGGTTTGTCTGAAAGGAGAACTGTTATATCTATATAGGTCCCGTCTAGCACACCAAGGCAACCCTATGAAACAATTCCCAACAAATACAGTTAAACTTCAGTAATGTAATGAAGTGCAAATTGGAAGTTATCGTAGCTTCATACATATACTAACCTTAAACCATTTCCATCTACTATCTGTGCAATCCTCTGTAATTGGTATGGGCTTTACATACAACAGATGGTGGAGATTTAGTACAGCCTTCAGCACACTATGGAAGATCCTACTAATTGTTTCTCCTGACCTCATAAACCTAAATTGTAAAACTCTATTAGATTCATTTTGTGCCAATATTCTTAGGAAGATTAATACTTTTTCTTCAATTGCCACATGACCAGTATTCGGCAAGCGACCGTAGCATTTCACATAATATGTGAAATGCATTTAAGTCCATCCTTAAATCCCATTGGCTATTCCGATCACCCTCATTAAAAATCCTACGTATATTAGATTGCCTACTTGGAACTGTCAACGCCCTACAACCTCTAGCATTTTCACTCCTGCACCGTTTTTTTACGCATACATACAAGCATAGAAACATCACCATTCTCATTAAGTCCAATTGACCATTCCAAAACTCAAAATACATAAGAGCCCTAAAGATAGCATCACGTTTCCTGTTATCCATTTGTGTAAAAGAATGTTGTCTGCACATAATGAAAGCCAAAGATTTATCAAACACAAGCCACAATAGAATAATATAGTTGAAGTTATCCATGTAATGTACATAGTTGTAATTCAAAACTTATGACTATTATACCCATCATGGGTGTATTTACTATTATAGTTGTAATTCAAAACATATGAGATACTTATGTCATATGCAGAGAAACTTGTCCTGTTTGACAGGAACTACAAGATATGGTTACATAAACACCCACCTTGGCATTGGTAATAGAATTGATACACGGCTCTACTTTTCACTGTTGTGCTAAGTTAACCATGAAGGGACTAATCGTGCGAAACTATATTTACAGATTTTACCTTATACTTTGTAGAACAATATATTTAATTGTTTGGTGGATCCTTTCAACATAACATAATCATCATCTAAAGCAACAATAACGTGTGTGCATGATAATTCGGGCACTTTGTGTGCACAATGTTTTAAAAATTTGTATGGAGATTGATAAGTAAATGCTTTATGGATTTGCTTAATTGGAGGAGAAGTTAAATAAATAAATAACTTGGTTTGTCATCATTGGTAATAAATATGCTTATATATTAATGCAAACTCAAGGCTTTGAAAGACGATCAATTCGATTCATCAAATGTCGTAAAACCTAAAGACTTGCCATCAAACTTGGGATTGATACTCTAAATTCAGTGTTGATTTTGATGGTATCATCTGGTTTAAGAAAGTGGAACAATCAAGTTATCTCCAGTCTAATTAAATCCAACACTATCTTATGAAAAAATTAAATTAATCCTATGTAGGACTAACCTGGCAATACCTCTGCAGCCTATATACAACAAAAACTGAAGAGTAAATTTAAAAGGCATGCCACCCATGAGTAATTTAATTTTTAGCTGAAGTGTATGAAGTTTTAGCTGAAGTGGAAGGTCTGGAGAAAACTAAACAGCCACTCACCCATCTTTTGTTGTACTATTCCCTATTTTATAGCACTTTCTCTTCTCTACAGTAGTGTATCGGAGTAAGTTTCTGATATAACATCGTGTCCACTCGAGCCTCTTCTCTACATAATGATCCAACAAATTCCCCTACAACTTTTCCCAACCAAGAATGAACATAAAAGAATTATTTCCAAATGTACTTAGGTATTTGGATACAAAACTAACGAATCCTAAGATATCCCTACAAACTAGTTTACCAAGTACAGAGATTATTCCAATTTCCAATAGTCTACAACTGACAAATTGTAGGTTTAAATGTCCTTAAAACAACTTAGTATATCAAATCAGTCAACATTTACATTTCAGCATAATGTGAGCTGTATATTTGTTATGCTGATTAAAGATTTTAACCTATATAAAGCAAGCATTCCAATTCAAAACAACATAATCAAAATACCATGTCAAAGTTGACTATTGTTGCTATTCTACAGATAATGACCTGATAGCCTAGAGATAATTAGCTGATTTTCTATAAATTAGTATCTGAATTAGTGATATTTATTTGTTTAGAGAATAAATAGATTCTCCTTGATTTAATGAGGTGATTAGGACACCTTTTTTCTATATATTTCCTGCACCATTCACAAAAGATCAAGGTATAATTACTTTTCCCTGTTTCTTAGTAAGGATTTCAGTAATTGGAGTATAACTAATCCTATCGTTACAACGGGAAAAGCACAATGCAACTATATGATCTTCTTGACTTGCCTTTTCAATTGACAAACCACAAGTCAAGCGGCCAAAATTACCTTGAATGGGCGATAACAATAAAAATGGCCATTAATGGTAGAGAAAAACTCAACCATCTCACTGGAGAGAAAAACAAGGTTGGTTTAGGATGATCCAAATATAGAGGTTCAAAAATTCTTTAATCACACCTTGGTTGCATAATTCAGTGTAACTCAATCTATTGTTTTAATACACAAATGGCATCTCCATTTTAATCATACTTTTAATCCTCACTTTTGTTTTTGTTTTTAAATCGATACAAACATAGATCGTCAAAATTATGAGAGAGTTATTATTAACACGTCAATATATAAAGTAATACAACTGAACTAAAATACCAGTACTTCGATTAAATAATTGCACCAAAGGTCAATTTTTTTAACAAACTCATTGCCTGCAATTAAGTGGAAGTCTTGATGATAATTTATTCAAAATAAAAGACCAACAGAAGAGCTTGTCGTCTTGCTACACTTTAATGACTAATTCTACTAATAAACCAATCCTCTCAATTAGCTAATCTACGGCCCTTGCTGATCATAATTTGTCGAATCTAATTGATAGTTTCATCTAGCCATTTTTCCATATTCCTACTTGTCTTTCACTTTTAAATTATCTAGATCAACTAAACAATTTCTCCTTAATTAGAAACCAAGAATTTGTAGTAGTTGTACAAGTACAGATCAACAAAATGTCATATATAATTAGCCTCAGTCAAACTCCATTACAACTAACAGTCAATGACAATGCTCTTCTTCAATCAAACAAGCCATTATTCGTGGATGGCAAAAACAATAGGTTCATGATAGTAGATCAGAACATAAAAGGGAATACCTGTGAAAGCAAACGGAAGAAATTTTTTGCAGATTTTTGTCTCTGTCTCAAAATCAATCAAATGCCTTATGCAACCTAAACACAAACGAAGACAAAAGTTAGATATTTCAAAAGGAAATCAGAAACGAACATGAAAAATCCCAGCAATAGTTTAGCAAATACACACTGCAAAAGCTCTCGGTAATGTGGTAAAAGAAAAAAATTTCCCATACACCCAACAACAGAAGAAGACAAAGGACAAAATCGACACTGCCCATTCAAAAGAACAAATCGCAAAAGACAGAACTGAGAAGGAGGAGCAAATTTGCGTGCCCAGACAAATGTAGATCTAAACGGGGAGAGCCACACTTTCGAGCATGTGTGTTTGACTAACCTCGCGAACCTCTTCGAGAAGACGACACCACCGTGCGACAGAGATCAGAGCCAAGCGTGCGACAGAGGAGTGAAGGGCGTGGGATATTTTAGGAAGGGGTAACTTAACCTTCTACGTTTTTTATACGAAGACGGAGACTATGTCGTTGTCTTTCGTTTTTCAAGTAGACAGGATTAGTATGTCTCTGTCTACCGAAGACAGATGACAACAAAACAAAAACAGCAACCAAACACATGTGGATGACAGGATTATTTTGTTTTGTTACCTGTCCCCATATACGGTGACAGCAACCATACGGGGGGTAAGTGTGGGGGAGCTGCTTCCCCATTTATCTTTCTTATTGCATGCCTGTTGACATTATGTTTATGAATTGTTGGCTAATAATGCATTCTGTTGATAAAACTTGGTGAATTTTACACTTTTCTGTCATTCTGCATCTCCTCACCGCGAAGAGCGATCACATGTCTTGGCGAGGCTGTTCATTCGAGTGCGTACGTCGTGACGACATCCGTGTTATATGTCACGACGTTCGTACGTCGCGCCGTACACTGTTATACGTCGGGACGTCACCTTTATGCATGAATGATTTTTTTTCCTAACTCTTCCACTCAATTCAAACATTTTCTGCACTAGACTTTTGTGGCTGTTGTTTTTAAAGCTTTTACTAGTTTCAAAATGATGCTTGAGTTTCTGAAAACACCTCCCATCCTTTTAATGATAGTTGGAATTGGCAAAATCTTGCTTTTCATGTTTTCAAAACAAAGTGAATGGAAGCATGCTAACAAAGTAGCATTTTAAGTTTTTGAGACTTGAGATTGTTCATAGAGACAATACCCTTGTTGGAAGGATATTTGAGCCAAAATTTTCTTTTATCTTTGTGTGCATCTGCTTATTTCATACTTCTCTAGAACTTGTTTCAATTCTTACTCGAAGCTTGATGGACTAGATTTTAGTTGGTGTGATAGAGGCGTTCCTTCTTCAAACCCTTTTCTCAAACACAGTCTCATAAACACTTATCTCTTGCTAGCCCCTTGAGCCCTCTTATTATGAGCATTTGCATTCACACTTTTATGGTGTCTGTAGTTATTTTACTTTCACTTCTAGTTAAAAATAATGTCAAAAAAACAAAAAAAGGTTTATCCCAAACAGGGATAGTGAATTTTGTGTGTCCAAAAAGGGACAATATCTTTAAAAAACAAAAAAAAAATATGCATTCTGTTTATGCAAGTGTTTAGTTTGAGTTCCACGGTTGACATCAGTTCGTCGTTTAGTGCATGTGCTCATATTTTTCTTTCTTTCACTTCATCCATTCATTTAGCCTTCCATACATTACAACCCTAAAAGTCCTCTTGATCATTGAGCCAGACGCTAGCCATCGCTAGGGCGATGCGTTGCCCTAGCGATGCGAGCTGAAAGCTCGCCATCGCTAGGGCGATGAGTCGCCCTAGTGACTAGGAAACTTCATTTTCTTTTTTTTTTCCACAAAATCCCGAAACTTCCAAAATTCATAACTCTCAATCCCGAACTCCAATTTTGACAAACTTAGACTCTATAGAAAGCTTGAAGGAAGCTCTATATCCTCCACGAAGGACATAAAAATCAGTTTGACTTCTACGGGAGTCCATTTTCCGGTCAAAGATACTATCCTCTAATAATCATGCTAAAACTACAATATAAACTTGTAAAAATCATAACTTATTATTCCGTGATCGAAAAATTGCATACTTTATATCGAAAAAAGATCAAAACAAATCCTTCAACTTTTATGTGGAACATCAAAGCTCAATTTAACCTCTAATTAGGTTAATTTCTCAGTCAAAGTTCCAACCATAATAAAAGTCAAACCCTATCAAACATAAACTTTGACTGATCATAACTTTCACTCCCGATATCGAAAAATTGCAAACTTTATGTCTACAGAAAGCTCTTAACATAATCTACAAGTTTCCAGAAGACCATTTTATCAAATTTTTCCTCAATCAAAAGTCAACCTTCAAAGGCCAAAAAGTCAGCTATTACACAATTTTTCATCTTCTCACACTTTTTCTCTTTATTTCTTGATTTTTCCACTCCCATTTCAATTCAATTAACTCATTCTCTTTCCTCTCATAATCCATATAAATTCATTCAAATATCAAAGTCCTCTAGACTAAACAATTCTTTTCTCATAAATTTTTCTTAATTTCAGCAAATTTTCTTAAATTCATAAATTGTCTCACCAATTTCTTTCTCATTAATATTCATTGTAATATTTCTAATTATCATCAAAAGTTCGGGGTCCAACATTTCTCCCCCTCTTAAAAGAATTTCGTCCTCGAAATTCATACTTACTTAAACTTCAAGTAACTCATTCTTGCATAAATTTCTTTTTAAACAAAGATCATCAAGTACTTTCTTACTAATTTCTTTCCAAAATCATAATCGATTACTTTTCTTATCTACGTTCCTCATCATATCTCTTCACAACATTTCACTTTTTGTATCTCATATCACCCATATCATCTCAAAGCACTATATCTATAACTCATTATTTCTTCATATATGGACACAAGCCAATGGTCCATTTCTTAAGGAACCCTAATATGGTTCACTTTATCATTTAATCTTTACCATCACGTCATCTTTTACCTCACAGAAGTATAGGCTATATCAATTTCTCCCAATTCATCACGAAATTCAAATCTTAAGTTCATTAGCACACACCTAAAATCAATCAAAGTTCTTAACCTCACTCAGACAATCACTAAATTCATTCTTCATAACCATATTGCCCAAGTATGATTATAATACTGGGCTCTGATACCATCTATGTTGGGACCCGATCTGAAAACCGGATCCCAACCGGAAAAGCAGAACGGAAAATGGAATCGAATGGAAACGGAAATTTCGCATCGAATTTTCAAATCGGAAACAAAGCAATAGCAAAAACGAACTCAAATCACAAGGCAAGCGGAAGCAAAGCAAATGCGAATCAATTACGAATCAAACTAAGCAAATGAAAGCGGAAGCAATAACTAATCGAACTAAACGAATGATTTGAGCGAAATGATATACGTATACCAAGCAAAACGGTTTAAATCGATACTTAACAAATGTCCGACATCCGTGCATAAATTATCTAAAGGAAGCGTCGCGTTGGAAATCTAGACTAAGACATATCCGAAATCTGGTATAAATTTTTCTTTCTTTCTTTTTCATTCCTTTTCTCGTTACTCAATCACATATCATAATCAATCCATACCATTTATTTTTTGGAAATTTATCCTCATGCAAATCTCTAAATTTGATCATATTCTTATTTATCCATACAAATCGTAAATTACATTTTTTTATTCTAATTTTATCAAAATTTCTAAAGATAACTTTGCATTTATCCTAACCCAAACCTGCAAAGTATTAAAAATACACTTCTAAAAGCCCAATCAATCATACAATCATCAAAATCAATCGGACCCTCCGTCCGGGATCTCAGCAGAAACAATCGCAATCCTAATTCTAAAACATTCTCATAATTGTAATTCAATCTACTATTCTCATAGTTCAATCTCATTTCCCAAACTTATACACAATTCCATGTACAATTTCATACTCTCATACATTCATTCATAATCTTCATACATTCTGAAATACATCATAATCACTTAACGGCAATTCAAGCCATTTACAAAATATTTCAAATCTCAATTCATAATACAATGCAAACGATGCAAAAACGAACCAAATGTCTTCACATTCTTTCATCCGATCTCCGTCAAACCCGGGATGGGGATGAAAGGGGGGGTGAGCTCGAAAGCTCGTGGATAACACATTTATAAATCAACAAATAAGCAGAAATCATTTTTTTCATAAGCTTTTTACCAAAAGGGCTTATTTTTCAAACTTTATAACTTTTCAAAACGGTTTCCTCAAACCTTTCAAATTTTCAAACTTTTCATAACAAAATTCACTTTTTCATTTCTCAATTTTAAGCATGAATGCAGAACACAGAAACAAATCAAAAACACATAACATATCAAAATGGTCTAGTTCGGTTCAAACAGAACGTACTGCACATTCCCGCATAACGGTCCTATGCAATGCGAATGTAATCGCATTACATTTTTTCGCATAATGTCCGGTGTAGTCGTGAAGGAGTCCGAATCGAGCTCCGTACACTAGCAGCAGCAGCCAAGGCTATAACGAATAGAGACAAAGGTAATCGACTCACTAGGGACCTGACCAAACCCACATAACACATAATCGAAAACGAAATTTCAAATTGCCCGACGGCAAGTTTCGAAATCTTGATTTTTTCACACATGTCCTAACAGACATATTTTCATTCATAACTTCACAATATTCAACCAAGACACATAACACATTCTCAAAAATTCAATAATGCACAACCATAGCAATTATTAAAACTTCATGTATAATGATGCAATTTTATCCAAAACTCATTTGGAAATCATAATTCCAAACAGTAATAAACTTTTATTTTCAAACATTTACAAAAACATTAATTTATCAAAATCCAAATTTTTTGCTTTCTTGATTTTTTTCAAAATTAGTGAGATTGCTTACAAATCAAAATATAAATATGCTACCCACCTCGAATTATTGCCAGAAACTTGATCCTAGCTCCAATTTGATCCTTACTTCTTTCCTTCTTTCAATTAAAATTGACCTAAGCCATAATCATTCAAATTCCACATCATAATTTGCATAATTCTCAAAATTAACTATCGGAAATTCATAATCATCATATTTCCAAGCTTTCTAAAACCAGAATTTCTAAAATCCCCAATTTTAAAATTTGACCTAAACCAATACACTCAAATTCAATCTCATAAATAACTTAATTTTTGAAATTAATGTCATAATTTATCAATTCACACTAATTCCAAAATATCTAAATCCTCAATTTCAAAAATCCTCAAATCTTAAAATTGGCCTAAACCAATTTATCCAAATTCAATACCATAAAATACAATTTCTTCAAAATTAACTTCATATTCTACAAACCCATATCATTATCTATCAATCTACACTAAAATTTCACAAAATTCTTAATCACAAGATTAAGCCTAAACCTTAATCAAATTTCCATCCAAAATTAAACACAACCCAACGCATATATATCAAAATCAACTTCATGAATCACAAACCCATGTCATTATCCATATTTCTAAACCAAAAATTCATCAAAATCTCAAAGTAGAAAATTTTCTCTTACCTCTTTCTCTTTCAAATTCGAATTTTCTTGGTTCCTTAGAAAGCTCTCATGCTTTTCCATCTTTTTCTCTCTTGGAACAACCTCCAAATCTTGCTTTAAGACTTAGAAAAATCATAAACTCACTTACTTTTCTTCTTTCTCCATTCTTTTCTCCCATACGAAAGCAACTCTTCATTCTCTTCTTATTTCTTCTTCTTATCTCTAGAATATTCGTAACTCTCCCTCTTAAAAACGACACTCATCTGATTTTTTTAGGGCCATGTCTTTTAAAATTTGATAAAAAGACCAAAATGCCCCTCACATGTTACTTTATGTCATTTTCACTTGCGGTTTTGATTTACACTATCGAGTTGAAGGAATTTGTTAAAACTTCCTTCTAGAGAAATGTTCCTCTCAAACATACGAATCCAACACCACTGACCGCGCTCGATTCGGATCACTACACCAAAAGTTATGCACAAAACAGTTCAGGTATATCCATATTCTAACACATTTTTCATGTACGATTATTTCCGTCCAAAAATTTACATTCTTAATCCCATAATTGAAACTCTATGTCTTCATAACAATTGTAGCCTTATGTCTCTAGTTTAATTCAAAATAAGAATCGCCTCTTTTCGATTCCTAGATCAAAAGTTATGCTCAAAATACTCTCAGGTGTTCCCAATCCAAAATTACAATCTAATCCGAACTTCCATTCATAATTCGAAGGACTTAGGGGCAAAATTGACATTTAATTTCTTCATATGATTTGTAGCCCCTTGTCTTATCTTTATTTCGCCTCAAGAATCGCTTCAATCGGATCTCTACAGATCCCGAATTTCACAAAATACTGGACCATATTCGGAAAATTTTCTGACTCACTTTGATTAAATTAATCTCCATTAATTTAATCTCAAAAATTCACAAATTTCTATGAGGATGTAGATAATTGTCTTAGCAATCCAACTCGCAAGAATCAACTCAATCGGATGTCGGACGGAAAAGATATAAGCAAAATAGTGAACAAAGGTCGGATGAGAGGAGGAATCAAGAAAACTAAAAGAGCAAAACGGCGTCGTACTGGGGCGAGGCGAGGGCTCGCTCTCCCCGGGCGACGCGTCGCCCTAGCGACGAGAGCCGGACGCTCGCCATCGCTAGGGCGATGCGTCGCCCTAGTGACTAGGAAACTTCATTTTCATTTTTTTTCCACAAAATCCCGAAACTTCCAAAATTCATAACTCTCAATCCCGAACTCCAATTTTGACAAACTTAGACTCTATAGAAAGCTTGAAGGAAGCTCTATATCCTCCACGAAGGACATAAAAATCAATTTGACTTCTACGGGAGTCCATTTTCCGGTCAAAGATACTATCCTCTAATAATCATGCTAAAACAACAATATAAACTTGTAAAAATCATAAATTATTATTCCGTGATCGAAAAATTGCATACTTTATATCGAAAAAAAGATCAAAACAAATCCTTCAACTTTTATGTGGAACATCAAAGCTCAATTTAACCTCTAATTAGGTTAATTTCTCAGTCAAAGTTCCAACCATAATAAAAGTCAAACCCTGTCAAACATAAACTTTGACTGATCATAACTTTCACTCCCGATATCGAAAAATTGCAAACTTTATGTCTACGGAAAGCTCTTAACATAATCTACAAGTTTTCAGAAGACCATTTTATCAAATTTTGCCTCAATCAAAAGTCAACCTTCAAAGGCCAAAAAGTCAACTATTACACAATTTTTCATCTTCTCACACTTTTTCTCTTTATTTCTTGATTTTTCCACTCCCATTTCAATTCAATTAACTCATTCTCTTTCCTCTCATAATCCATATAAATTCATTCAAATATCAAAGTCCTCTAGACTAAACAATTCTTTTCTCATAAATTTTTCTTAATTTAAGCAAATTTTCTTAAATTCATAAATTGTCTCGCCAATTTCTTTCTCATTAATATTCATTGTAATATTTCTAATTATCATCAAAAGTTCGGGGTCCAACAACAAATTAGTCAATTAGCCGCTGCACAGAATTAGGGAAAATTTGTAATATCCCGTCACCGAAGGGATGGGTACAATAGATTGCATTCATATTTGGCATGCTCATGCATTATTTAGTTATGTATAATTGGCTAATTGGAAATTATTGCACTGGCATACATAAGTACATACATGTATGACATATTCTCGGTTTGATTTGGATAAATTGGATTTGGAGACAATTAGGTCGATTGAGCTGTGAGAAATTGAATTAGAGTGAGAAATAAGATTTAGGAATTTGAATTATGAAATTGGAGTGTATGATTAGGTATTTTCTAATTTTTAGGATTTATAGGAATTTTTCTAGAATTTTCGGAGCAATAGGTCCGGACCGGAAAAATTGACCTAATGACTGATTAATTTGATTTCCGGTTCCGAATTTGATTGTCCAATGGTAATGGAGGATTAGAATTTTGATTTGAGGAATTAGGGTTTTGAACCATTAGAATTCGGGAGAAATTAGAATTAGAAATTCGGATTTCGGTTGCTGGTCTGGACTTGTGGCAATTAAAATTGCCAAACAAGCCCTTATTTTCCCTTAGTTTTTAACCCTAACCCTTTGAATTCTTTGCTTCCACGATGCTTTGCTTTTGAAAGAAGAAATTTTCTCCTTCCTTCAATTTGGATCTCTCTTTATTTCTTCTTGATTCCTTCTTGTCGTTGCTCCTTCCTTTGTCATTGATCGATCCCCTTGGTTTGGTGTTGAAGAAGATGAAGTTGGGTGTGAGTACGAATGGTTGTCGTGGATGTCGATGAGCTTGGGTTGGTGTGATCTTTGAAGATTTGAGACTTTAATCAAGTAAGTTTGCTTCTTTCTGGCCTTAGATAGTTAGATTTGTTAAGTTATTGAGTTAGATTGATGATTGGTTTGAATATTTAAGAAATTGGAAATGTTAGGTTTCGGATGATGATTTCCTTGCTTTTGGTGTTGAGGATTTAGGGATAATGATTAAATGATAGATTTGAGGTTAGAAATGAGTTGCGTGTAGTGTATATAGTTATTTGGGAGTGGTTTGAAAGGAAGAAATTGGATTTGGAGAGTGCAGAATCGAAAATCTGGAAAATCTCTAGGTTCGGGCGTGTTGCTGGAGTCGCACGCCGCGACGTGTGATGAACACGCCGCGCAAGCGAATTCCTTCTTGCACGCCACGACGCGCGAATAACGCACGCCGCGGCGAGCAGGAGAAGACTGCGTCGCGACGTGCGCGATGCGTACGCCGTGACGAAGGAGAAGTAGTTCGCCGCGACGAAGCGAGCGGACGCCGCGGCAAGGGACCAGACGCCGTGGTGAGGGAGCCCAAATTTCTGATATTGATCTTTTTGAGGTTTTTGAATTGGGGATTTAGGAATTGGTGGATTCAATTGGTTATGGATTAAATTCAATTTGGAGATTTTGAATTCGGGTTTTAGAATTGAGATAGGGGGAATTTCGGATTAGTGTCGGAATGTCAAAAACATGTATGGTACGCAATTAATTCGCTTCATGTGCATAATTGACATTGGAAATTTGGATAATTAGTAATATCTATGTGTTCTGATTGTATAGAGGTACCAGTGGAGCGTCGATCCTCCGACGTAGCTGAGACTTTCCGGCATTAGCTCGGAAGTTACGGGTGAGTAACCTAGTTGGTTCCTCAATATTTGTGTGTTTAATTACGTGTTTATGCCATGTGGAAGAATGGAGGGTTACGTGTTTAATTGAATTTGGGTTCGGACCAAAGGTGTCCGAAGGATTGGTAATTTGTAATTGAAGTGCTATACGTGTGAAATTGTATGTACATTGGCATGTGTAATAGGCAATTGGAACATGTGCATCTCATGCATAAAAGTATGATCAGATAAAGGCGGTTGACCGAGAATGCCTCGTAGCTTTAAGCTCAACGCAACAAGACCTCGGTCCAACGATATGAGAGCTTTAAGCTCAACGCATGTGACCTCTCGGTCCATCGTTTACAGAGCCACCGCTCAATGTATCGAGGCATATCACGCCCAACGTTTATCAGAGCCTCAGGCTCAACGCAATGTGCCCGTCACTGGGATAGTTTCAGACGCACGATCATAACAACGAAAAGAAAATAGAAGTGTCACATGCGCATTGCATATGTATATGATTGACTGCGAAATGTGAAAGATGAAATTGCATGTGATATTTCTGTAAATTCTATTATGCGATTATGTGTTTATGATTTGTGAATGCATGAGTTGGGTGGACCATCGATGATGGTTTTTCGCTGAGTTTGTAAACTCACCCAACATTGCATTATATTTTTCAGGACAGCGATAGTAGGTTTCCTAGCTACAGATTGTTAGAGTCTTCTCTGCCTTGTGGATCGTCGGCAAGAGAGGCTATGGCGCAGAGATGGGTCAGCTGGGATCTTTTTGGGATAACCTAGTTAGGAGTTATCAGTTCCTTTGTGTATTGTATAGACGATGCTTTGGACAAGATTATGTATTTTCGAATTAAAGAAATGAAAAGAAAAAATTGGGTTTCAAATTTTAGTGATTATTTATATTTGGATGCCATGTGGATTTTAGTTGGTTGCTCGGTAGTGCACCTTTATCGTGGGTTACGTGTCAGAGCGACCTGCGGGCGTCCCGGTGTGTACCCTACGGTAAGGGGGCGCTACAAAATTACCCTCTCAGCCTATTGTCAATCTTAGGCAGAATATCAGTGCCATTACCTTGCATAGTGGAAAAGAAATTGAAAGTGCTGGAGGATCACAAAAACTTCAACATGACTATGTTAAAACTGTTGAGCCAGAAAAAGAAGCAGAAACCGAGGAGCTCGTGACAGTTAACCCAGAAAGGCCACCATTCCCACACAGGTTGGCAAAGAAGAAGAAATTGCAGAATGAAGAGGAGATCTTAAAGATTTTTGAGAAAGTGCAGATCAATATCCCCCTTCTCACATTGCTTAGACAAACACCAAGGTACTGCAAATTTCTGAAGGACTTGGTTACTAACATGACCAAGATGAGAGGCAATCAGCGTGTGGTGATGAGTGAGAACGTCTCAGCAATGTTGCAGGGCAAGTTACCGATAAAAGAAAAGGACCCAGGTATGTTTACCATTCCTTGTAAAATTGGCAATGTTGGTATAGAACGGGCTATGCTAGATTTAGGGGCTTCTATAAATCTTATGCCATTGTCTATTTATACTACATTGAATGCTGGTCCATTGAAGCAAGATGGTGTAATTTTAACACTGGCTGATCGCACCACTAGGTACCCCGAAGGATTGTTAGAGGATGTTTTAGTGCAGGTAGATGATTTGGTATTTCCTACAGATTTTTATGTGATGAGAATGGAGGATGAGGTGTCACCTGCATCTAGAATGATGTTATTAGGATGCCCATTTTTGAGCACTTCTAGGACAAAAATTGATGTTCATGGGGGGACTTTAACTATGGAGTTTGATGGTGCCCAAGTTACATTCAATATTAATAACACCATTAAGTATCCTGTTAATTATTGTACAGCCTTTGCTGTTGATTGTATTAACCCCTTGACCGAGAAAGTTCTCGAGTTGTGTGTTGATGATTTTTTACAGGCTGCGATAATTGATAACATTACTCCTGCGAAGCTATCAGAAATCAAGACTGAATGGGTAGTTCCGCGAGGTATGGTCCACGCAGTACATGATTTGCAGGCATTACAGGTTGCATCTGGCATGTTACAGCAACCATTGAAGATTGACGGCAATAAGTTACTCCCGTCCATTCTTCAGCCGCCGACATTGGAGCTTAAAGCATTACCTGCGCACCTCAAGTATGTCTTCTTGGGGGAGGCCGAAACATTACCTGTGATTGTTTCCAATCAGTTGAGCGATTTGGAGGAGGAGAGGCTTATCCGTGTACTCAGGGAGAATAAAGAAGCTATTGGATGGTCGATTGCAGACATCAAGAGAATCAGCCCTACCATTTGCATGCATCAAATCCTATTGGAGGATGATTGCAAACCCAGCAGGCAACCTCAACGTCGATTGAATCCACTAATGATGGAGGTTGTAAAAAAAGAGATTGATAACTTACATTTTGTCATGTTAATTCTTTGTGTTTTATGTTCTTTTGGTAGACTTTTGTGATGTTTTGCTTGTGTTTCTTTGGTAATTTGTGTCCTTGTATGTTCTAGGTGATGAAATACAAAATGATGCAATTTGGAGTGAAATTGGCTAATTTGGAACTGAAGAATTCAACATGATCATGTTGAAGGTAACACAGTGCTGGACTACCTGCGAATTATGACTTGACTACCTTGAGATTTGGGCTCAATGACGCAACCCTTTTTGCTGAAAAAGCCAAGTTACGCTGGAACCATCAAATTCCTATTTTTACATTTGAATTGGGCCCCATTTTGTTCATTAAGACCATTAAATGTGAGGGGCCCACTTCATTTAATAAGAAAGAACAAAACCTAGGGATGGACGAAGGAGTATTATTCAAAGAAGAGAGCTCTAGAAGGTCGGCGGTAACTTTTAGCTTGAAGAGGGATTATTTTATCACCATTTTAAAGGAGAGTGGGCGACAGCTTTTGTTGGACCCCGATCTTTGAGTGAAAATTTGAAGTATGAAAATGAAATTTAAGGAGTGCTTTGTGTATGTCTTGTATAAGAGATGACTTAAAATTTAAAGAATATTGAGAAGAAAAAAAATGATCTGATTTTGATATCTTTGGGGTTTTGAGTGGATTGGTATGGTTTATGAAATTAAGTGGATGAGTTGATTGAAATTAAGTTGAAAATCATGACTAAAAAGAGAAAGAGTGAAAATATGAAAAATTGTGAAATAGTTGACTTTTTGGTCTTTGAAAGTTGACTTTTGATTTAGGCAAAATTTGATAAAATGGTCTGCTAGAAACTTGTAGATTATGTTAAGAGCTTTCTGTAGACATAAAGTTTGCAATTTTTCGATATCGGGAGTGAAAGTTATGATCAGTCAAAGTTTATGTTTGAAAGGATTGACTTTTGACTTTAAGTATGACTGAATCTTTGACTGAGAAATTAACCTAGTTAGAGGTTAATTTAGCCTTGATGTTCTTCATGAAAATTGAAGGATTTGTTTCGATCTTTATTTCAATATAAAGTATGCAATTTTTCGATCTCGGAATAATAAGTTATGATTTTTACAAGTTTATATTATGGTTTTAGCATGAACATTAGAGGATAGTATCTTTGACCGGAAAATGGACTCCTTTAAGAGTCGAATTGAGTTTTATGTCCTTCGTGAAAGATGTAGAGCTTCCTTCAAGCTTTCTGTAAAGACTAAGTTTGTCAAAATTGGAGTTCGGGAGTAAGAGTTATGAATTTTGGAAGTTTCGGGTTTTATGTGAAAAAAAAGAGGAAATTTGTTTTATCCCCGTCACTAGGGCGACGCATCGCCCTAGCGATGGCAAGTGTTTAGCTCGCGTCACTAGGGCGACGCATCGCCGTAGTGATGGCGAGCGTTCGGCTCACGTCACTAGGGCGACGCATCACCAGGGCGACCTCGCCCGCACGACGCCGTTTTGATTCTTTGGTTTTCTTGACTTTACTTTCTCAAATCTGACCTTTGTTCACTATTTTGCTTATATCTTTTCCGTCCGACATCCGATTGAGTTGATTCTTATGGCGTTGGATTCCTAAGACAATTATCTACATCCTCATAGAAATTTGTGAATTTTTGAGATTAAATTAATGGAGATTAATTTAATCAAAGTGATTCGGGAAATTTTCCGAACATGGTTCAGTATTTTGTGAAATTCGGGATCTGTAGAGATTCGATTGAAGCGATTCTTAAGGCGAAATAAAGATAAGACAAGGGGATACAAGTCATATGAAGAGATGAAATGTCAATTTTGCCCCTAAGACTTTTAATTTCTGAATTTAAGTTCGGATTAGGGTGTAATTTTTGGATTAGGAACATCTGAGAGTATTTTGAGCATAACTTTTGATCTGGGAATCGAAATGAGGCGATTCTTGATTTAAATTAAACTAGAGACATAAGGCTACAATTGTTATGAAGACATCGAGTTTCATTTCTGGGATTAAGAATGTGAATTTCTGGATGGAAATAATCGTACATGGAAATTGTGTTAGAATATGGATATACTTGAACTGTTTTGCGCATAACTTTTGATGTAGTGATCCGAATTGAGCGCGGTCAGTGGCGTTGGATTCTTATGATTGAGAGGAACATTTCTCTAGAAGGAAGTTTTAACAAATTCCTTCAAATTGATAGTACAAATCAGACCCGCAAGTGAGAATAACATAAAGTAGAGTTCAAGGACATTTTGGTCTTTTAAGCACCATTTTAATGACTTGGCCTCAAAACACATGAGGGATGTCGTTTTGAGCAATTAAAAAGCCACGAATGGGCTGGAAAAAATGAGAAGGAAAGGAGGAAGAAAATAAGAAGAAGAATGGAGAAGGTGTTTCGGTTTTGGAGAAAAGAAGAGAGAGAAAATGAAGTTTCGTTTTTTTTACTTGATTCTTAAGGATTTTCATGTTGATCCAAGAGAGAAAAAGGTTGGAAATGAAGAAAGCTTGCTTTGGGAACCAAGAAATCCGAAAATAGAAGGAGAAAGAGGTAAGAGAAAATTTTCAACTTTGATTTTTTGATGAATTTTTGGTTTAGAAACATGGATAAAGACTTGGGTTTGTGATTTATGAAGTTGATTTTGATATATAGGCTTTAGGTTGTGTTTAATTTTGGATGGAAATTTGATTAAGGTTTAGGCTTAATTTTGTGATTAAGAATTTTGTGAAATTTTGGTGTAGAATTATAGATAATGATATGGGTTTGTGGAATATGAAGTTAATTTTGAAGAAATTGTATTTTATGGTATTGAATTTGGATAAATTGGTTTAGGCCAATTTTAAGATTTGGGGATTTTTGAAATTGAGGATTTAGATATTTTGGAATTAATGTGAATTGATGAATTGTGACATTAATTTTGAAAATTAAGTTATTTATGAGATTGAATTTGAGTGTATTGGTTTAGGTCAAATTTTGAAATTGGGGATTCTAGAAATTCTGGTTGTAGAAAGCTTGGAAATATGATGATTATGAATTTCCGATAGTTAATTTTGAGAATTATGCAAATTATAATGTGGAATTTAAATGATTGTGGCTTAGGTTGATTTTAATTGAAAGAAGGAAAGAAGCAAGGATCAATTGGAGCTAGGATCAAGTTTCTGGCAATAATTCGAGGTGGGTAGTATATTTATTTGTTGAATTTTAAGCTAAGCATGTGAAATTGAAAGTTTAAGAAGTGAATTTTGATAAATTAATGTTTATATAGATGTTTAAAAAATTATGATTTCGGAGGATTAAATTCCTTGTTCTAAAATGATTTTACGAAAAATAAAGCGAGGATTTTGAATTTCGGTAGTTCCGAATTATTTGGACAATTGAAAAAAAAATGTGCTTTGTGAATTTGAAAAAGTTCTGATTATGATTTGAAGAAATTACTGCATTCATTGTTATGGATTTGATTAATATGTGATTTAAATTCATGATTTGAGATTGAATGTGTTTTGCTATATGAATTCGTATGATATGTGATTATGTGAAAGTTGTAGGAAAATCCCGGGAGGTACATCACATGTACCGCAATGAAAACAAAAATTTTCTTCCTGTGACTTTCCGAATCCTGTGATCCAGTGTCGGTATGAAGACATCAACCTAAATAGCCAAAAGAGACTATCTCTAAAGGTATCCACGCAGAGATCGAAAATCTAACCGATCAAACACCTTTGACCCGGAATAGCTAGAATAGATTAAAGCTCGCTAGAGCCTACCTCATCCCGAGAGCTTCAGATCGACGTTGGACAAAGCTTGAGAAGAGAGAAATCGATGGTGGCTTGAGAGAAGAAGAAAATTGAAAACCCTTTTCAACTTTTCACTTAAACCTTTCAAACTTCATTCTTCTTTTCTCACTTGAGCTGCATTTAATTACTACTCCAACAAGCTTATTAGGGTTATATTTTAATACTTTAAAATGTAACCATAAGCTTATGACAAGTGGAAGTGTATTAGCCATTCATTCTTTAATGAATAAACTAAGTAACTTTGACTTTTCAAAGGAACTTATCTCTTCTCCCTTTAACCAACGAACATCACATGCTAAATTTATATAATAATTAATTAATTAATTATTTAAGTAATCAATTAATATATAATTGCTAAGGTCCATCCAACTGGGTCGGTCCTACTGCCTCATCGGCCCCGATGTCAAACAACTCCCTAAACCTTTCTTAGCAATATTGATGTCGCGATCTCATCGACATATCCCAATCTCATCGGGTTCCATTTAATCCTAATGTTTCCATAATTGGAACTCACCAATTACTATTTTACGATTCTCCAAACACTCTTATCGCAGACCCTTTAGGTTCCGGTTATGTTGGCCACTTAGATTAACAATTAATCTGAGCAAGTCATGAGCGGTATCTAGCAATACATCATGACCCCAATTGACCGGAAAGTAATTGGTTTGATGTATTCATCACGAACCGATCACGAACCCTTCCATGTACAATTACTGCAATTCGTCCTTTCACCATCCTATACCCCACTTGGTTATGAGTATGGTCAAAGTGTCAACTCTCACTAGACCGAGTCTAGCCTAAGTGATATCAGCTTCTCATCCTCGACTCATTACTTTATATGTCTATGAAGACACTCTTCATGACATACATGCCGCCACCTTTAATAATGATCCCACAAGAGGCTACGGGTATCTCTTCCGCTAATCCGTAAGTGGTGAATCCTTTATTGGCTACTCAATTATCTTCAATACCTCAAGCTGCACCCAAGCACCACCCTATGAGTTACCTCCGAAGGCAACAAGGAATGGAGTCAGCACGGATCAAGATTCAAGATATCCTCGAGTACCTCAAGTCTAAGGATACTTGCACCATTGCTATGATGAGATTATCACCGACACTTAGATAAGATATCCATGTGATGATCTCATGGCAGTCATCCAATGAACTTACTACCGCTAGTAAGCATTCACATGTCAATTCTAAATATCTCATATTTACGCTTCGAGATCCACCGCTGATCCAATCAAGGAATATGACATGTGTTAGTCTATCCGGATTAATGATGTCCAGCCTCATTAATCCTATGACTAGGAGAATTTAGATATTGACATAATTGCACATGATAGGAATCTCGAGAGTATGATCACATCATAATTTCCTTCATGCTATGTCATATATCATGGACTTCATTAATTTGATTAAAGATCAAATCAATTCATAAACAATGTTTATGAATATCAAATTAATGAATAATGCCTTTCTTTATTTATTCATAAAGTCCGTACACGACTTTGAATAAAACGCGCTAAAGGGATTGCCTTTAGGGCACAAATAAACAAAGATCTGACCTTGAACAAGTCGACTTATCGGTATCGAACATGTAAGTCGACTTACACATGGTACAAGTCGACTTATCACTTACAAATCTCCCACTGACCTAAAGCCAATCGCCTTAGTATCTAATACCATAAGCGAGTCCATGAGAATCACAATTCTCCCGTGACAATGGCTTTGTCAATGTAACGTTAACACTTTGCTCGGGAATTCTCTCTATCGTGATATCATCTCGACTAATGATCTCCGAATCGGCGAAGCACGAGTTCGGATCGTCGATAAGACCTTGGTTCCTTTGCTCACAAGACTAGCCCCATTGTATCACAATACAATCCTATGGGCCTATCACGCCTAGGGACCGATCAAGTTCAAGAATGAACTTCGATCCAAACCGCCTTCATTTGCGATCTCACGCGGCAATGTACTCTGCCTCGGTTGATGAATCAGCAGTCCTCTCTTGTTTGGAACTTTTCCAATTGACCGCCACGTTATTCAGTGTGAATGTATATAACCTGACTGTGATTCAGAATCATCCTTATCAGATTAAATACTAGCATCTGAATGCCCACTCATTTGGAGATTTCTATCTCCATAGATCAAGAAAACATTCTTAGTGATTCGCAAGTACTTGAGGATATTCTTGACAGCCACCCAGTGACCCTCACCAGGATCCGATTGGTATCTGCTCGTAACACTTAGAGCATACGATACATCGGGCCTCGTACATAGTATTGTTCCATGCTAAACCTCTTTAGCATCTCATCTATGTACGATGATTGTGAAAGACCAAGTAACCTTTTGATTTATCTCTATAAATCTATATCCCTAGGATATAAGTTGCTTCACCAAGGTCTTTCATCGCAAAAAGATTGGACAACCAAATTTTAACTGTTTGCAGCATAGAGACATCGTTTCCTAGTAACAATATGTCATCTACATACAACACAAGGAATACGATTGCAGTCCCATTAACCTTCTTATACACACAATGATCATCCGGATTTTGTGAGAAATCAAACTCTTTGAGTACCTCATCAAAACGGATATTCCAACTCCTGGATGCTTGCTTCAATCCATAAATGGATTTCTGAAGCTTGCATACCATTTCGCCATCGATGGAAGTGAAGCCCTCAGGTTGTGTCATACACATCCTCGGGTAGATTTCCTCTCAGGAAAGCTGTCTCCACATCCATTTTCCATATCTCATAATCATAATGAGTGGCAATGGCTAGGAGTATCCTAATGGATTTAAGCATTGCTACATAGGTAATCAAATTACCATCCATGTTGGTTTTCTTCTGAAAACCGCATACGCCTGGGTTTTATCCTTCGTGTAACAACCAAAGTCCATACTTGGTTTTCATACATGGAATCCATTTCGATTTCATGGCATAAAGCCATGTTCCGCATCAACTTTTCGTAACTGCTCATAGTAGTAGGCGATCATCTTATATGAGCAATACGTCATTCTGCTCACTTACGAAATTCATATCTCTCGAGAACAAGGCGATCCTACTTAACCTACGAAAATTGTGTGTAGTAGAAGGTTGAACTGTTACTTCATCCGAATGAGTGATGCTTTGTGTTCGTGCGGTTGATCTATGTTTGTTCGAGCATCTTGAACTTCTCAAGTTCAACTTTGCTCCCATCGTCCTCTTGTAAAAGAAACTTTTTCTAAGAAAACAGATGCTTTAAAACAAACAACTTTTGTTCCTCAAAGAAGGTAGAATTGATATTCCACGAACAAACACTTGTCGCCTTTACATCAAATGTATCTCGATCGTGTCCGCTTCACATAAGGTGACAATCCCAAACTTTCGATGAGAAAGATAGGCTTTCGCTAGTCCATATCTCCATATGGAGTAACCACAATCGTTTTAATGGAACTCGCTTAACAAGTAAACAAATTGTCTCGAAAGATATTCCCAAAATCTGCAAAACCTTTCATCAATCGCACCATGTCTAACAAGGTTCAATTTTTCCTTTCAGCCACACCATTGTGCTGCGGCGTGTAAGGTGGAGTATACTGAGATAAAATCTCATTATCTCTGAGATAATCCAAAACTGTTGATGTAAGCATTTTCACCACGATCAGATCGTAATGTATTTATACTTTTACCAAGTTAGTTTTCTACTTCATTTCTGAATTATTTGAACTATTCAAATGCTTCAGATTTGTATCTCATCAGATACAGATACCTATATCGTGAATAATCACCGATAAAAGTAATGAAGTAAAAACAACCACTTCTGGCATGGATGGACATCGGACCACATACATCTGAATGTATTAGGTCTAATACTCCAATCACTCGTTCACCCTTTCCTTGAAGAGTAACTTAGTCATCTTGCCTAATAAACAAGATTCGCATGTGTCATATGATTCATAATCAAATGACCCTAAACATCCACTCTTATGGAGCTTAGCGATGCGTGTCTCATTTATATGGCCAGTTCGACAATGCCATAAGTAAGTTGATTTTAAATTATCTCGATTATGTCTTTTCGCCATTGACATTCATAATTGATATGACATATCTCATATGTCAATTCCATTGCATAATGTACGAGTACCATAGAGCATTCCATTGCAACTAATATAACAACCATTGCTACTAAAAGTCCAATGGAAACCAGCTCTAATTAAACATAAAACATACAATATGTTCTTTGTTTAAAACGGGTACAAAATGACAATCATCCAATTTGAATATAAGCCCACTAGGGAATAACAAGACATAAGTGTCTACAACTAATGTAGCAACTCTTGCTCCATTACCTACACGAAGGTCTAGTTCTCCTTGAACGAGCTTTCTACTGTCCCTAAGGCCCTGCATATCATTTCATATGTATGAGCCACATCCGGTATCAAATACCGATATGTTTTGATCAGGAATAGTATTATCCTCAATGACAAACATATTTGAAGAAGTAGAGGCATCTGATGCCTTCTTCTACTTCAGGGACTCCAGATAGATTTTACAGTTTCGCCTCTAGTGGCTAGACTTGCCACAATGAAAGCAAAATCCTTTTGGGGCAGAATCTTTGGTTTTTCCTTGATGGCACTTCCATTTGGTTTCTTGGCCTTTTACTTCTTTGATCTAGAAGAAGAAGCATCTACCATTAGCACTTGCTATCTCTCTTGATAGCCAGCTCAGCTGTCATGAGCAGATTGATCAGCTCAGGAATTGTTGTGGATATTTGGTTTATCTGATAGTTTATCACAAACTGTGAATAACCATCAGACAATCCAACCAGAATTAAGTCTCTACTTAACTCATAATCCATTACAAATCCTAAGATGGCCAATCTCTCAATATAGCCATTCATCTTTAGGGCATACTGCACAGCAGATATCCCTGGAGCCATCTTTGTGGTGAAGAGAAGCCTTGAGGTCTCGAACCTTTCAGACCGAGCTTACTCATCAAACAGCTCCCTAAGATGAAATACTATAGAGTGAGCATCCATGGACTTGTCTTCCCCGCAGCTCTAGTGACATCGAGGCAAGCATAATGCAAGTATCCATATCATCGCCCTTAGATGCTTACGATATGCTTTCGATCCTTATCGAAGCATCGACAACAGTGCATCTGGAAGTGGAACATCTAGACGATCCTGCTTCCTCGATCCGAGAATAATTTCGAGTCCTCACCAATCAAGAAAATCGGTCCAGAAAGGAGAGCGAAAATTCACACCGAAAGACTTCTTCAATCAACCTAGCGCGATAGAGAGAAGGAATGATAGAATAGATATGCCTGCATGATCATAAGGACTTGCATGATATGCATATGGCTCCCACTAGTTTCCTAGAATCCATAACCCTCTTTACGAATCCAGAGAAACAATATGACATAATGTCCTAGTGGGTCGATATCCGACATTGCTAAGAATGACCTTGGGTTTGCCCAACAAGCCACTTCTTAGGTCAATCGGTAGGTATCGGTCATACCAATTGCATCATCGATAACCGACTTTGAGAATGACCTTGGGTTTGCCCAACAAGCCACCTTAAGTCTCGGGAGGTATCAGATATACCAATTACATCTTAGACACAATTATCGATCGCTATCAACTTGTTGATGTGTGCACTTCATCAAGTTATCAACTTTTGATGCGCATACATCCGATGTATGCTACCCAATTTCGCCTCTGTCCACGCCGACCTTGAGTTTGCTCAACAAACTAACGCCTAAAGGAAAACCACCCATTAATCCGAAAATCATATTTTCATGGTTCAACATATCCGATAGAGTGAGCTTGAGTTTGCCCAACAACCCAAATTTCTATAAGAACTCGGTTCTTACCATATTAATGGAAGGCGTTAGTTTTCATATACCGAGGAGGGATTTAGATACTCTAGACTCCAAGCTGAAGGATCATAGTCGCCAGGACTATATGGAATGATTTAGGTTTCATCAATCCAATTGAATCAATCCTTATAATCATCCATCATCCAACCTGAGCATGCCACATGTCGACTTATATCGAATGCAAGTCGCCTTAAGCCACTGCCCACACACAAGTCGACTTATATAGCGAACAAGTCGACTTATTCTGCAAACAAGTCGACTTATGACAAAATTCTTGAACAAGTCGACTTATTCTTCAAATAAGTCGACTTATCCAACAAACAAGTCGACTTATCCAACAAACAAGTCGACTTACGAAGCGAACAAGTCGACTTATTCTGCGAGATTGCTATTATATCTAATCGGCTAATTCCTCAATCCATGCAATTCCAATTCACAATACCATCATACCTAGGGTAATATCTGTTAGTTTGATGTATCAATGAACACTTCATTGATCCATGAATGCCTTATATGGTCAAACTATATGAAAAGCTTGAAATGAGTCAAAACTCATTAATTTCCAAATAATTTAGGAACACCCTAATTATCATCCTAAGCATCTCTAGCTAGCACATACATTATCAAATTTACTTCAGCACATGCCATAAAAAATATGACGGTCAAAACAAACAAGATAATGCAATATACTAACGAGACGCTAATGTGATCACTTAGGCATCCGAAAATTCTTGGAAATGCAAATTCAAGCAATTCAGTTTGGCAATCATAATACATCAAGATAACACATTTTTAATCACATTAAAAATGGTTCAAGCCATTGGAACTGAAAAAGCACACTCAATCAAGCCAAGCAAAACAGTCCCAACAATTTTCACCAAAACTGTCCAGTTCTGTACATTGCTCGGAATGATCAATGAAACAATTTCAATAAATTCTGAGAAAATTATATAGGTTATTAAATGTTCAGAACATACTACCTGAATTTTTTCAGGATTTTAGGCCATCAAAAACTCAGTCAACCTAAATAACAAAACCGATTCAAAATCTGTGTTCATCAGCACAGCAATTCCCAACAGCATAGAATAAATTCGTGAATAAATATCCAATCACCTTGAAATCCAATTTTCATGCTCATAGACATTCACCAACATCTTAGAGACATGTAGGTGAAGGAAAATACGAAAAAAAAAATTTCTAGAATTTATTCTCGATTTTATACTCATGCCAGTTCCAGAATCGTTTCACAAAACAGCATCTGTGACCTTAGGGAATTAATTAGCAAAACTATATCAAATCAAATCGATAAATTCTAAAAATTCATAGACATATTCTCTAACATGTTATGAACAATCCTGGGGAGAAAAATTTCGAAAAGCATATCACAATATAAATTCGAAATCTGAACAGATAGCATGCATCAACAGAAAATTCCATTAGGATTTCTGATCTCGCTTAGGTTTCAGCTTCATACGGGATACCAGACGCTTTGATACCACTGTAGGAAAATCCCGGGAGGTACATCACATGTACCGGCAGCGGAAAACAAAAATTTTTGTTCCCGGAACTTTCCCGAATCCCAGGATCCAGGTGTCGGTATGAAGACATCAACCTAAATAGCCAAAAGAGACTATCTCTAAAGGTATCCACGCAGAGATCAGAAAATCTAACCGGATCAAACACCTTTGACCCGGGAATAGCTAGAACAGATTAAAGCCTGCTAGAGCCTACCTCTGTCCTGGAGAGCTTCAGACTGACGTTGGACAAAGCTTGGAGAAGAGAGAAATCGATGGTGGCTTGTGAGAGAAGAAGAAAATTGAAAAACCCTTTTCAACTTTTCACTTAAACCTTTCAAACTTCATTCTTCTTTTCTCACTTGGAGCTGCCGTCGACCACTACTCCAACAAGCTTATTAGGGTTATATTTTAACACTTTAAAATGTAACCATAAGCTTGTGACAAGTGGAAGTGTATTAGCCATTCATTCTTTAATGAATAAACTAAGTAACTTTGACTTTTCAAAGGAACTTATCTCTTCTCCCTTTAACCAACGAACATCACATGCTAAATTTATATAATAATTAATTAATTAATTATTTAAGTAATCAATTAATATATAATTGTTAAGGTCCAGTCCAACTGGGGTCGGTCCTACCGGCCTACCGGGCCCCGATGCTGAAACAGCTCCGGAAACCTTTCTTAGCAATATTGATGTCGCGATCTCATCGGGACATATCCCAATCTCATCGGGTTCCATTTAATCCTAATGCTCTCCATAATTGGAACTCAGTCCAATTACTATTTTACAGATTCTCTGAAACACTCTTATGCGTGTGACCCTTTAGGTTCCCGGTTATGTTGGCCACTTAGATTAACAATTAATCTGAGCAAGTCATGAGCGGTATCTAGCAATACATCATGACCCCCAATTGACCGGAAAGTAATCGGTTTGATGTATTCATCACGAACCAGATCACGAACCCTTCCATAGACAATTACCGTGCAATTCGTCCTTTCACCATCCTATACCCCACTTGGTTATGAGTATGGTCAAAGTGTCAACTCTCACTAGACTGAGTCTAGCCCAAGTGATATCAGTTCTCGTCCTGGGACTCATTACTTTATATGTCTATGAAGACACTCTTCATGACATACATGCTGGCCAAATTTTAGTAATGATCCCGACAAGAGGCTACGGGTATCTCTTCCGCTAATCCGTAAGTGGTGAATCCTTTATTGGCTACTCAATTATCTTCAATACCTCAAGTCGCACTCCAAGCACCACCCTATGAGTTACCTCCGAAGGCAACAAGGAATGGAGTCAGCACGTGATCAAGATTCAAGATATCCTCGAGTACCTCAAGTCTAAGGATACTTGCACCATTGCTATGATGAGATTATCAACGACACTTAGATAAGATATCCATGTGATGATCTCATGGCAGTCATCCAATGAACTTACTACCGCTAGTAAGCATTCACATGTCAATTCTAAATATCTCATATTTACAGCTTCGAGATCCACCGCTGATCCAATCAAGGAATATGACATGTGTTAGTCTATCCGGATTAATGATGTCCAGCCTCATTAATCCTATGACTAGGAGAATTTAGATATCGACATAATTGCACATGATAGGAATCTCGGAGTATGATCACATCATAATTTCCTTCATGCTATGTCATATATCATGGACTTCATTAATTTGATTAAAGATCAAATCAATTCATAAACAATGTTTATGAATATCAAATTAATGAATAATGCCTTTCTTTATTTATTCATAAAGTCTGTACACGACTTTGAATAAAACGCGCTAAAGGGGATTGCCTTTAGGGCATAAATAAACAGTACCGACCTTGAACAAGTCGACTTATCGGTACCGAACATGTGTAAGTCGACTTACACATGGTACAAGTCGACTTATCACTTACAAAAGTATCAAGTAATGACGCTATGTGACATTTTGATATGAAAATTTTGAAAAGTAAGATTTTCGAAAAGTGCCTTCGGGCAATCTGAATTGTTCGGTTCCGAATTATGTGTTATGTGGGTTTGGTCAGGTCCCATCTGTGGGACGAGTGCACACTTGTCTGTTTTATAGCCTTCTCCGGGCTGCCCGCTAGTGGCATGGAGCTCCGATTTCGGACTCCCTTCACGACTACACTAGACCGCTATGCGGGAAAGTATAGTACGTTCTGTTAGGACTGACCCAAACTATTAAATGTGATTTGGAATTTGTGTTGGATGTCGCGGTATAACCCGCAAACACACGCCGGGGTATAACCCCCAAACACCTACGGGTGGGGTGTAGGGTCCAACATCAATTCACTTGGATATGTTGTGTATTTTTGATTTGTTACTTTGGAAAGCATTGTTATGTGCGTTTATTCGTTTCTAAGTGTGATGCATTCATGCTTTTAAATTTGATTATGAAATAAGAAGGAATTGAGAATTTTGAGAAATGAGAAGACAAGTTTTGCAAATGTAAGATTTTGGAAATGTTTTATGAACGGTTTGAAAAGTGAAATGTTTAAAAATATCAAACTTCTTGAAAATGAGTTTTCCGCTTATTGTTCAATTTATAAATATATTATCCACGAGCTTCCGAGCTCACCCCCCCTTTCATCCCCATCTCCAGGTTTCGAGCAGGAGATCGGATGAAAGAATGCGAAGACTTTTGGTCCGTTTTTGCATCGTTTGTATTGTTATGTAAATATTGAGATTTGGAATATTTTGTAAATGGCTTGAATTGCCGTTAAGTGCTTATGATGTTTTTCTGAATGTATGAAAGTAGGAAATTGTATATGGAATTGTGTATAAGTTTGGGAATGAGATTGAGTTATGAGATCAGTATATTGTATTGTAGTTATAAGAATGTTTTAGAATTAAGATTGCGTTTGTTTCTGCTGAGATCCCGGACGGAGGGTCCGGTTGATTTTGATGATTGTATGATTGATTGGATATTTTAGAAGTGTGTTTTGCCTTTGCAGGAATTTTTGGGATAGGATAAATGCAGCCGTTATGCTGTCCGATTTTCGATAAAATCGGTGTTACGGCAAAAGTAGAAAAAGCATTAGAATAAGTGTTTTACTCAAAAATGGAATTTTTGAGTTATTGCATGATTAAGAAGAAGTAAGTGAGTTGAGATTTGTATATGGATGAATTTCCAAAAAGGTGGAAATTGTTTGTTTGTTTTGAATGAGGTTGCCTAAGGATGTAATATATAAATATGAGAAAAAGAAAGAAAAAAATTCATACCGCATTTTGGAACGCCTTAGGTTTCCAACGCGATTATGTTCATTCGATCGTTTTCTTTGATTATTGTTCTCGGATGTCGGATATGTTTCAGTTTAATTGATTATTTCGTTTATCCCCGCCTTATGATTCGATTCTATTGATTTCTGTCGATTTGGTATTCGATTCTGATTTGCATTTGCTTCGAGTATGCGCTTTGCTTTCGATTCTTGTGCTTTGTTTTCTGATTCGAAATTTCAATGTGAAACTTTCGTTTTCTGTGCTTCGTTTTCTGGTTGAGTGCTTTCGATTCTTATGCTTTGTTTTCTTATTCGAAATTTCGATGCGAAATTTCCGTTTCTTTTCGATTTTCCGTTTTTCAGTTCCGTTCTTCGGTTGGGATCCGGTTCTCGGATCGGGTCCCAACATTTATGGTATCAGAGCCCAGTAATATGATCTTACTTGGGCAAGTGTGTATGAGTAAGAAATTGGAAGAGTTTGTAAGGTTATATAGTGAATGTGATTTTGATGTGAAGGACATTTTCATGAATTTGTGTGATTATGTGAGTTGGGTGTTAAGAATACGATTGATTAAAAACATGTGTTTGTGGAACTTAAGATTAGAATTTCGTGATGAATTGGGAGAAATTGATATAGACTATATTTCCGTAAGATGAAAGAATGACTAGTTGCTAAATGATGATTGAACCGTATCAGGGTTCCTTAGGAAATGGACCATTGACTTGTGTCCATATATGAAGAAATAATGAGTTATAGATATAGTGCTTTGAGATGATATGGGTGATATGAGATACAAAAAGTGAAATGTTGTGAAGAGATATGATGAGAAACGTAGATAAGAAAAGTGATTTGATTATGATTTCTGGAAAGAAATTAGTAAGAAAGTGCTTGATGATCTTTATTTAGAAAGCAATTTATGCAAGAATGAGTTAATTGGAGTCTAAATAAGTATGAATTTTGAGGACGAAATTCTTTTAAGAGGGGAAGAAATGTTGGACCCCGATCTTTGAGTGAAAATTTGAAGTATGAAAATGAAATTTAAGGAGTGCTTTGTGTATGTCTTGTATAAGAGATAACTTAAAATTTAAAGAATATTGAGAAGAAAAAAAATGATCTGATTTTGATATCTTTGGGGTTTTGAGTGGATTGGTATGGTTTATGAAATTAAGTGGATGAGTTGATCGAAATTAAGTTGAAAATCATGACTAAAAAGAGAAAGAGTAAAAATATGAAAAATTGTGAAATAGTTGACTTTTTGGCCTTTGAAAGTTGACTTTTGATTTAGGCAAAATTTGATAAAATGGTCTTCTAGAAACTTCTAGATTATGTTAAGAGCTTTCTGTAGACATAAAGTTTGCAATTTTTCGATATCGGGAGTGAAAGTTATGATCAGTCAAAGTTTATGTTTGAAAGGATTGACTTTTGACTTTAAGTATGACTGAATCTTTGACTGAGAAATTAACCTAGTTAGAGGTTAATTTAGCCTTGATGTTCTTCATGAAAATTGAAGGATTTGTTTTGATCTTTATTTCAATATAAAGTATGCAATTGTTCGATCTCGGAATAATAAATTATGATTTTTACAAGTTTATATTATGGTTTTAGCATGAATATTAAAGGATAGAATCTTTGACCGGAAAATGGACTCCTTTAAGAGTCTAATTGAGTTTTATGTCCTTCGTGAAAGATGTAGAGCTTCCTTCAAGCTTTATGTAGAGACTAAGTTTGTCAAAATTGGAGTTCGGGAGTAAGAGTTATGAATTTTGAAAGTTTCGGGTTTTATGTGAAAAAAAAAGAGGAAATTTGTTTTATCCCCGTCACTAGGGCGACGCATCGCCCTAGCGATGGCAAGTGTTTAGCTCGCGTCAGTAGGGTGACGTATCGCCGTAGTGATGGCGAGCGCTCGCTCAAGGCCACTAGGGCGACGCGTCACCAGGCTTACCTCGCCCCACGACGCTGCTTTTGATTCTTTGGTTTTCTTGACTTTACTTTCTCAAATCCGACCTTTGTTCACTATTTTGCTTATATCTTTTCCGTCCGACATCCGATTGAGTTGATTCTTACGGCGTTGGATTCCTAAGACAATTATCTACATCCTCATAGAAATTTGTGAATTTTTGAGATTAAATTAATGGAGATTAATTTAATCAAATTGATTCGGGAAATTTTCCGAACATGATTCAGTATTTTGTGAAATTCGGGATCTGTAGAGATCCGATTGAAGCGATTATTAAGGCGAAATAAATATAAGACAAGGGGATACAAGCCATATGAAGAGATGAAATGTCAATTTTGCCCCTAAGACTTTTAATTTCTGAATTTAAGTTCGGATTAGGGTGTAATTTTTGGATTAGGAACATCTGAGAGTATTTTCAGTATAACTTTTGATCTGGGAATAGAAATGAGGCGATTCTTGATTTGAATTAAACTAGAGACATAAGGCTACAATTGTTATGAAGACATCGAGTTTCAGTTCTGGGATTAAGAATGTGAATTTCTGGATGGAAATAATCGTACATGGAAATTGTGTTAGAATATGGATATACTTGAACTGTTTTGCGCATAAATTTTGATGTAGTGATTTGAATTGAGCGCGGTTAGTGGCGTTGGATTCGTATGATTGAGAGGAACATTTCTCTAGAAAGAAGTTTTAACAAATTCCTTCAAATTGATAGTGCGAATCAGACCCGCAAGTGAGAATAGCATAAAGTAGAGTTCAAGGACATTTTGGTCTTTTAAGCACCATTTTAATGACTTGGCCTCAAAACACATGAGGGATGTCGTTTTGAGAAATTAAAAAGCCACGAATGGGCTGGAAAAAATGAGAAGGAAAGGAGGAAGAAAATAAGAAGAAGAATGTAGAAGGTGTTTCGGTTTTGGAGAAAAGAAGAGAGAGAAAATGAAGTTTCGTTTTTTTTACTTGATTCTTAAGGATTTTCATGTTGATCCAAGAGAGAAAAAGGTTGGAAATGAAGAAAGCTTGCTTTGGGAACCAAGAAATCCGAAAATAGAAGGAGAAAGAGGTAAGAGAAAATTTTCAACTTTGATTTTTTGATGAATTTTTGGTTTAGAAACATGGATAAAGACTTGGGTTTGTGATTTATGAAGTTGATTTTGATATATAGGCTTTAGGTTGTGTTTAATTTTGGATGGAAATTTGATTAAGGTTTAGGCTTAATTTTGTGATTAAGAATTTTGTGAAATTTTGGTGTAGAATTATAGATAATGATATGGGTTTGTGGAATATGAAGTTAATTTTGAAGAAATTGTATTTTATGGTATTGAATTTGGATAAATTGGTTTAGGCCAATTTTAAGATTTGGGGATTTTTGAAATTGAGGATTTAGATATTTTGGAATTAATGTGAATTGATGAATTGTGACATTAATTTTGAAAATTAAGTTATTTATGAGATTGAATTTGAGTGTATTGGTTTAGGTCAAATTTTGAAATTGGGGATTCTAGAAATTCTGGTTGTAGAAAGCTTGGAAATATGATGATTATGAATTTCCGATAGTTAATTTTGAGAATTATGCAAATTATAATGTGGAATTTAAATGATTGTGGCTTAGGTTGATTTTAATTGAAAGAAGGAAAGAAGCAAGGATCAATTGGAGCTAGGATCAAGTTTCTGGCAATAATTCGAGGTGGGTAGTATATTTATTTGTTGAATTTTAAGTTAAGCATGTGAAATTGAAAGTTTAAGAAGTGAATTTTGATAAATTAATGTTTATATAGATGTTTGAAAAATTATGATTTCGGAGGATTAAATTCCTTGTTCTGAAATGATTTTAGGAAAAATAAAGCGAGGATTTTGAATTTCGGTAGTTCCGAATTATTTGGACAATTGAAAAAAAAATGTGCTTTGTGAATTTGAAAAAGTTCTGATTATGATTTGAAGAAATTACTACATTCATTGTTATGGATTTGATTAATATGTGATTTAAATTCATGATTTGAGATTGAATGTGTTTTGCTATATGAATTGGTATGATATGTGATTATGTGAAAGTATCAAGTAATGACGCTATGTGACATTTTGATATGAAAATTTTGAAAAGTAAGATTTTCGAAAAGTGCCTTCGGGTAATCCGAATTGTTCGGTTCCGAATTATGTGTTATGTGGGTTTGGTCAGTCCCATCTGTGGGACGAAAAGATTGTCTGCTTTTATAGCCTTCTCCGAGCTGCCCGCTAGTGGCATGGAGTCTCGATTTCGACTCCTTCACGATCAGACTGGACATTGTCAAGGGAAAGTGTAGTACGCTCTGTTAGACCGAGCCAAACCATTAAATGTGATTTGAATTTGTGTTGATGTCATGTATAACCCGCAAATACACGCCGGTATAACCCCAAATACCTACGGGTGGGGTGTGGGGTCCAACATCAATTCACTTGGATATGTTGTGTATTTTTTATTTGTTACTTTGGAAAGCATTGTTATGTGCGTTTATTCGTTTCTAAGTGTGATGCATTCATGCTTTTAAATTTGATTATGAAATAAGAAGGAATTGAGAATTTTGAGAAATGAGAAGACAAGTTTTGCAAATGTAAGATTTTGGAAATGTTTTATGAACGGTTTGAAAAGTGAAATGTTTAAAAATATCAAACTTCTTGAAAATGAGTTTTCCGCTTATTGTTCAATTTATAAATATATTATCCACGAGCTTCCGAGCTCACCCCCCTTTCATCCCCATCTCCAGGTTTCGAACAGGAGATCGGATGAAAGAATGCTAAGACTTTTGATCCGCTTTTGCATCGCTTGTATTGTTATGTAAATATTGAGATTTGGAATATTTTGTAAATGGCTCAATTGCCGTTAAGTGCTTATGATGTTTTTCTGAATGTATGAAAGTAGGAAATTGTATATGGAATTGTGTATAAGTTTGGGAATGAGATTGAGTTATGAGATCAGTATATTGTATTGTAGTTATAAGAATGTTTTAGAATTAAGATTGCGTTTGTTTCTTCTGAGATCCCGGACGGAGGGTCCGGTTGATTTTGATGATTGTATGATTGATTGGATATTTTAGAAGTGTATTTTGCCTTTGCAGGAATTTTTGGGATAGGATAAATGCAATTAGTTATCTTTGCCGATTTTCGATAAAATCGGTGTTACGGCAAAAGTAGAAAAAGCATTAGAATAAGTGTTTTACTCAAAAATGGAATTTTTGAGTTATTGCATGATTAAGAAGAAGTAAGTGAGTTGAGATTTGTATATGGATGAATTTCCAAAAAGGTGGAAATTGTTTGTTTGTTTTGAATGAGGTTGCCTAAGGATGTAATATATAAATATGAGAAAAAAAGAAAGAAAAAAAATTCATACCGGATTTTGGAACGTCTTAGGGTTTCCAACGCGATTATGTTCATTCGATCGTTTTCTTTGATTATTGTTCTCGGATGTCGGATATGTTTCAGTTTAATTGATTATTTCGTTTATCCCCGCCTTATGATTCGATTCTATTGATTTCTGTCGATTTGGTATTCGATTCCGATTTGCATTTGCTTCGAGTATGCGCTTTGCTTTCGATTCTTATGCTTTGTTTTCTGATTCGAAATTTCAATGCGAAATTTTCGTTTTCTGTGCTTCGTTTTCCGGTTGGGTGCTTTCGATTCTTATGCTTTGTTTTCTTATTCGAAATTTCGATGCGAAATTTCCGTTTCTTTTCGATTTTCGGTTTTTCCGTTCCGTTCTTCGGTTGGGATCCGGTTCCCGGATCGGGTCCCAATAGCTTTTGGGGATTATTAATTTACACAATCAGCTTCGAAAGTGGACGGCGTGCAGCAGCTCTAGGGAATTAATTTTTGGGGACAGCACTTGGAGAGCAGAAGAGAAGGACGCACGACAGTGGGCGGTGGAGAGCTATTGGGTGAGAGATTTTTAATATTCATAATCAGCTCTAGAATTAGAATAGAACAGCGTCGGTAACTTTCTATTGTACTTCTCCAATATCATTGTCGTTTAATATAGCTATGTGTGACTAATCTTTTAATCTATACAAGGTACTTTACGTTTGATTCATGTAGTTCGTGAGACTCCTTTGGTTTAATTGTTTTCGTTTATCTCTTATGTTTATTTAATCTCCGTGCTTTAATCGATTTATTATTATCGAGTTTGTTGATTAATGAGGCCTGTTAATTGATTGACTTGATAATAAATTGCTGAATAGATTAGTTAATCTGTGATTGATGTCTATCAAAGTGGCGAATTAATTTCAATTAAGAAATTAATGAGATTAAATAATTTAGTCTAAATAGATTGCGGCTTTTCCAATTCTGTTCGTTAAGACAAGGGTCCATTAGAGCCTACGGCTGCCATAGATTATATTTTGCGGAGCTTTACTCGAGAATAGTCTAATTGGTTAGGGTAATAATCTGCGGAGTTTTACTCGGGATTATCGAATAATTACGAATGGACTGGTTGATATGTGTTGTTCACTGTCTGCTATAACTTTATCTATAAGAGTGAACAAAATTTATATTTTTGAGTCTATGATCGAATTACAGTATCAGACGGGAGAGTACTTGGCTAGACTTTTCTTTATATTATTTTCAATCTTTATTTTTAATTTTTTTCTTCGAGATTTCGTGTTTTAAATTCAATCATCCCCAAATCAATTCTTTTTATATTTTTATTTTCATTCATTTATTTGTATTTTTATTTTTATTTTTGATTTCACACAAATAAATAATTACTACATTGGTCTCTGTGGTTCGACCCTATTCACCACTTTACTCGCTTAAGTGTTCTAGAGTAGGAATTTATTTTTGCTGGTTTGACACGCCATCAGAGATACTGAAATTATTGGCTGCGGACGTGATCTATGCTATTTCAGATAGCAAGTGGGTAAGTCCAACATAGGTAGTTCCTAAAAAAACTAGCATTATTGTTGTTGAGAATGAAAAAGGTGAATTAGTACCCACTAGAGTTCAAAACGGGTGGTGTGTGTGTATTGATTTTAGAAAATTAAATGCTGCTACCCGTAAAGATCTTTTTCCTTTACCGTTTATTGATCAGATGCTTGAGAGACTTGCAAGTCATTCTCACTATTGTTGTTTAGACGGTTATTCAGGCTTTCACCAGATTCATGTAGCGTTTGAAGATCAGGAAAAGACGAAGTTTACTTGTCCGTTTGGCACTTTCGCCTACAAATGCATGCCATTTGGTCTTTGCAACACTCCAGTGACATTTCAGAAATGTATGGTAAGTATCTTTTCTGACTATGTAGAGGAAATTATTGAAGTCTTCATGGATGACTTTACTGTGTAAGGAGATTCCTTTACATCTTGTTTAGAAAATTTGAGGAAAGTGTTAAAAAGATGCATTGAAAAAAATCTCGTGCTTAATTATGAAAAGTGTCATTTCATGGTTAACCAAGGCATCATATTGGGACATATAGTTTCGGGTAGGGGCATTGAAGTAGATAAATCAAAAATTGATGTGATTAGCTCGCTGCCTTACCCCGCAAATATGCGGGAAGTATGCTCCTTTCTTGGTCATGAAGGTTTTTACAAGCGGTTCATCAAAGATTTTTCGAAGATAGCTCATCCTATGAGCAACCTTCTACAGAAAGATGTGCCGTTTGAATTCAATGAAGACTGAAAAAATGCGTTTGACATCTTGAAGGAAAAGCTGGTTACCGCACCTATCGTCAAACCACCGGATTGGAACCTTCCTTTCGAACTCATGTGCGATACCAATAACTACGCTATAGGAGCAGTTCTTGGGCAGAGGGTAGGCTGTGACCCTCATGTGATCTATTATGCATCGAAGATGTTGGATAGTGCTCAACAAAACTATTCAACCACGGAGAAGGAGATGCTTGCTGTGGTCTTCGCATTAGAGAAATTTCGATCATACTTGCTTGGTACGAAGGTGATAGTGTATTCAGACCATGCTGCTCTTCGGTACCTAATGAGCAAAAAGGATGCAAAGCCAAGACTTATCCGATGGGTTCTTTTTCTACAAGAATTTGACATTGAGGTTAGAGATAAAAAAAGAAACAGAAAACCTGGTCGCAGATCACCTAATTAGGCTGCAAAACACTTCTGGAGATGATCTGGTCATTACTGAGGAGTTTCCTGATGAACAGTTATTCGCAGTGACTTCAACATGGCCATGTCGAAACCCATACGCAGATTTGGTCAATTTTATCACCCAGAATGGATACCCAGCTAGTATCACATCTGCCCAGTGCCATAAATTGAAGAATGATGCCAGGTATTATATTTGGGATGATCCATATTTATGGAAAATGTGTTATGATCAGATTATGCGAAGGTGCGTACCTGAATCTGAAATTTCTTCCATATTGCAATTTTGTCATGCATCTGCTTGTGGTGGCCATTTTGGATCTAATAGGACAGCTAGGAAAGTGCTTGAATCTGGTTTTACCGCCCGACATTTTCGAGATTCTTATGCATTTTGTAAAGCATGTGACAAAGCAATTGATCGCAACATAGGTCAAGAAATGAAATGCCTCAGACCCCGGTCATTGTTTGTGAAATATTTGATGTGTGGGGTATTGATTTCATGGGCCCTTTTCCATCATCATTTGGTTTCCAATATATTTTGTTAGTTGTCGATTATGTTTCAAAATGGGTAGAAGCAAAAGCTACTCGAACTAATGAATCTAAGGTTGTTGTCGATTTGTGAAGGCTAATATCTTTGTCAGGTTCGGCACTCCGAAAGCAATCATTAGTGATCGCGGGACTCATTTCTGCAACAGAGTGTTTGCTGCATTGCTGAAGAAATATGGAGTTATGCACAGGACCTCCACGGCCTACCATCCTCAAACCAATGGGTTGGCGGAATTGTCCAATCGAGAGGTAAAAAGTATTTTGGAGAAGACTGTGAACTTCAACAGGAAAGATTGGAGTTGGCGCTTGGACGATGCTCTTTGGGCTTACGGCACTGCCTACAAAACGCCATTAAATATGTCTCCTTATAGACTTGTTTATGGCAAGGCCTATCATCTGCCAGTGGAAGTTGAGCATCGAGCGTTTTGGGTTGTGAAGCAGTGCAACATGAATTTTGATGCTGCGGGGCAACAGAGGAAGTTGCAGATTCAGGAATTGGAAAAACTACGAAACCATGCTTTCGACAACGTTGTTACATACAAGGCCAAAACAAAAGCTTTTCACGACAAGCAGCTTGTTGAGAAGCAGTTTAAAGTCAGACAAAAGGTACTTTTACTTAATTCAACTTTGAAACTTTTTGCAGGAAAATTGTGATCCAAGTGGATTGGGCCTTTCGTGGTCACAAAGATCTATTCGTACGGTGCTGTGGATATTCAAAGCATGGAAATAGGAAAAATCTTCAAGGTGAATGGCCATCGTTTGAAGCCATTTTACGAAGGATTTCAGCCCCAATCCGTCGAAGTTAATTCTTTGAATGAACCTTCCTATAACTGAATGGGGCTCATGTCGAGCTAACGACGTTAAACAAATGCGCTTCTTGGGAGGCAACCCAAGGTTTGATTTCATTTATTTCATCTTTTCATTTTTAGTTGTTCATAATTTTGTCAAGTTTCTTGTTTTTCGACATTTTCTTTTTATTTTCGATTCCAACATTTTGCTGAATATCACTTGGTCGAAAGGTTTTTGTTGCCTTGCAGGACGGTATAGTTTGATCAGTTGTTGGCGACTGAAGGGAATTGGATGAAAATCACGCAACATCACCCACTGGTTCAAGTTTAGTGGTTATGACGATCCACCATATCCACCGTCACCTTAGCGCGTCACTTAGAGAAGCTTCCTCTCACTCTTTCCTTTTATTTTACTGTTCTTGTCTTTCATTTGCTAACATTGAGGACAATGTTTCGTCTAAAGTGTGGGGGAAGGATTTAGGTTAAATTTTGCATGAAATTTTCAGGTTTTAGTGGGTGAATGGTTCAGATTTTTCTTGGTTTTTATGCTTCAAAGTGTCACACCTTTGCTCTTGCTTGAACTTGAAGATTTTCACTTGTACTTGCATGTTTTAGTTCAAAAATCCATTAAAAAAATTGAAAAAAAATTCTTTTTTTTTTTAAAACACAAAAAGATTTTTTTCGTTTTTGCATGCTTTTGCACCTTAAGTGTTTAGTTTTGTCTTTTGATCTCCCAATGATTGATAAGAATATGAGTATTATAGGTGAGAGTTAATCTGTGATATTTGAATCATAAACTTGATGAATGTGTTTTTATGTGAGTTTTAAGCTTGATAGCTTTTGGATTGATTTTGAAACTACATTGTGTTAACTTAATAGATGATTGTCCCATGTGAGCTTTTGAACCTTTAACGCAATTTTTTTTTATGCGTTCATTCCATGCTTTGTATCTCTAGAACTTGCTTTATATCTTGTTGAGACTACCCTTTTACATGCATGCATGAAGATGATAAAGGCACTTAGGATTTTAACCACTTGACCAAAAAACCAACCCAAAGCATGTTATCCACTAGTTAGCCCATTTGAGCTTATTATCTGTTCACTTAACCTTTTCTTAATTGATTTATCTTTCTAACCCTTATCATGGTTAGTAGAGCATGCTTGTTGAGTTAAACTTGTGAAGGTTGTGCATATAGTAATATTAGTGGTATATGACTTGTATTGTACTTGTTGTCAATGGGGAAGGAATCGAAGAAAAAATGAAAAAGTTTGAGGCCAAGAAGAGAAAAGAAAGAAAAGGAGTCCCCATGTACTTGATTGATAAATGTTTGGGGAATGAAAGTTCAAAGGAAAAAAAACTGAGAGAGATGTGCTTAATTGTTTGATGATATGCAGGATGCGCACATATGTGTTATTGATTACATGTTATGCTCTACTCACTCTGATACTTAGCCTTTTCTTACCTTTCCTTTACCTTACCCCTAACCCGACCAAGTTACATCCTTATTTAAGACCTTTTGATTTATGTTGTGCATGTAATACTTAGTAGTGTATTCAAGATTGAAGAGCAAGCCTATGGTAGAGCATTGCATTGTTTGAATTTATGAGAGTTAAAACACATTTGAGCCATAAACACTTGAGTGTTGGAATGTATGACAATGAGAGGACCTATTATTTTGACATGGTGTAGATTTCCTTTAATTCTATTGTGCTATCTTGCTTGGCTCTTACATTTAAAGTGAGTTCATTACTTTTATGGATTAAATGTCGTGGGTTCCTTCTTGTTTATAATCCTTGTATGTCTTTGATGTTATTGGGAGGTTGGGAGAAAAACTTTAACACTTAAGAAAATGTCCCCTGCATTTGCATATTTATTTCTTTTTGTTTTTGCATCCATAATTAGTTTCTGCATTCTCGGTTTTCTTGGCTTTCAAAATTTATGTTTTTAACCTTCCTCGAGGACGAGCAAGAGTTAAGTGTGGGGGATTTTGATGCAATTATATTTTATATATTTTTAGAACCTTCTATTTAGCATCTTGCATGTGTTTTATGGATATCTATGGCCTTTTTCATCATATTTTATAATTATTAGAGCTTTAGACACATAAAATACAACAAGTCCTTAATAGGTTGAAATTAACACTGTTTTTCAATTTCTGGCAGATTTGACCTGTGGATCTTTGGAAATTTGTATATCGGGATTGGTTTATTAGAAAATTCTAAGATTTGCCAAGCATAATTTGACTTATTGAAGAATGTTTCCACCAAGTTTCAGAATTTTTGGAGCTGTCATTTGAGAGCAGTAAATTTGTGAAAACTGACGTAAATAAGTCCACAAGCATGAGGATAACAACGTTTAAGTTTTGAATTGGAAATGGGAGCTACGGACAGCAATTGTTGGATCCCGTTTCCGGAACCTAACTGCCTAAACTTAATACTTTCACTCTTGCTTTGATACTACCTATGTTGGATCCCGCTTCTGGAACCCAACCTCGGAATCATAATTCGAACACATGTACAAAACGTGAGCGAACTTATACTTGGCGAAAGCGAAAGAAATCGAAAACCAAACGAATTGGCTCAGAAATCAAAGCAAACAAATGGTTCAATCGAACTGAAACAAATTTCCGACATCCGAGAACGCGTAACTTAGAAAAACTAGCATTGGATACCTTAAGACTAAACCAAACCTAAATCGGCATAAATTTTTCTTTTTCTTTTCTTTCTTTCTTTTCTCTTTATTCAATCTCAGACAAAGCAAAATAATTTCTCATTTGGATAGTCATCCTTAATCAAAACTCAATTCATATAAATTTCACAATCATGCAATATTTCAATCTCATCTTTAACAAAGCTTATTCTTATTCTTATTTTTGCCATAAAACTCCCACATACAAAACTAAATACCATCAATTCTCAAACAATTATTAATCAATCATCAGAGTCGTTGGACCTCTTTTCCGGAACCCATATCACACTCTATCACATTCATCCATATCTCAATTCAATACACAAGTTTCATAATTATGTCATAAACCATAATTCACTTTTCCATTCTATATATAAATCCATAAATCAATTTCATCATGATATACATGTTTACAAAACCTTAAAGGAATTCGAAACCATGTTACAACATCATTATCAAATCCAAAATGCACAAAATACAAAAAACCCAAAAATGCTCAACATGTCTGAAATCTGAATCTTGCATCAAAGTAACTTAAAAGCCAAACAGATACATAATGGACGGACGTCTAGACTTGCTTTCATCCGATCTCCATCTTGACACCTGGAGATGGAGATGAAAGGGGGGTGAGCTTTACAGCTCGTGGATACACATTTATAATAAAGATAAGCAAAAACCTTGAAAATAGTTCACTTGTCTTAGAAAACTTTCATGGAGTTTATAAAACACATGTTTCTAGGCTTCCAGCCAAAATCCATAAGTTACAAATCATGAATGCATCAAACTTGATCAAACATAACATGAACACATAGGCACATTAGATTGGTTTGGGTAAGTCCAAATTCATGACACACTACACATTTCCATCGAAATGGTCCTGTGTAGTCGTAGTTCTTGAGGGAGTCTTTGAAGGAGCTCTGTGCCACTAGCGAGCAGGCGGGAGAAGTCTATAACTTGGGTCAACGTGCACGTGAGGGTTCTTGAGGGACTACCACAAACTCAAATAACACATAGATTTCAAAATCTTGTAACTTGTTGCCCAAAATGACACTTGTCTTGAAAACTTGATTATCATATGCTTGATGTATATCTTGAAAATCCATTTCTTGAAAACATGATTTCATAACATGAATCTTTTTCAAAATATCACTCAAATCATGTAGCAACATATATCATATTTCACAAATCATTCATAACAATAATGCAGCACTTATGATGCAATTGAAATCAGAAAGCTTCTTTGATTGAAAGAAAACAGTAGTAGCTTATTTAAATTATAAAAATGTACCCACCTGAATTCCTTGCTTGCATACATGCTTAAAAGATGCTTCTCCTCTTGACCCTCTTGCTTTCCTTGATTCCCTTTATCAAAATGTAAAATCCCATTCAATAGAAATACAAACTTGAGGACCCCTAAATCCTAAAAACTCAAACTCTTCCAAAAGTCCAAACGTTCGGGTCAATTTTCCATGATCACTCTGACTCCCAAAATCATTCAATTTGTTTCAGAAATTCGAAAGTTATTCTCCAAACATGTTGGGACTATTCTTATGCTAAAACAATAATCTATACTCAACTTATGACCAAAATTTAAGATTCTTAGAGACTGAATTTCAATTTCATTTCTTCATAAAACATGTAGCTCTATGCCTCTAGTTCATAACGAATCAGATATCTACAGCAAAAGTTATACCCAAACTATCAAAACATGACTGTGTAGGAAAATGACCTCTCGCTGCGGCAGAAAGGAGCTCGCCGCGGCGAAACCCGAAGCTCATCATGGCGAATCGCGCCACAAGACGCCGCAACGTACGCCATGCACGCCAGAACGTGGGCGCCATGCGAGTCGCAACGTATACCGCTGAGCAACGACGTACGCGCTTACGCTGTCATAACGTCGAGACCCGAATCCTCCGAAACAATCATTTTCGACATTTATCATCTTTAAACATTCCATCTTCCACAAATAACTCATTTTAACGTTAAATCATCATTCCGACTTCATTTCAAAACTCATTCCAACACAAAAATCATCCACAAACAACATAATCATTAACCCTAAAACCAAACATATTCTTTAGCTCATTCGACGACTTTGAAAACTTAATCCTCTCTTAACTAACATCAAAACTTGTTTCATTCATCTAATCAAGCAGAAAGATGCTTATACTTACTTGATTTGCCTTCAATTTCTTCAAAATCGTCAAACCCTAGCTTTCTCCTCTTCTCTTCTTCTTCCACGGCTTCCTCTCTTCTTTTTCCTTCTCATTTCTCATTTCCTTCTTCTAATTCATACTCTTATTAGTGGGCAATGTCCATTTTTCCCTCCAAAATAAGTCTTGCAACTCTTAAACTTAAGTGTCATGCCCAATTTGCCCTTGTATATTCTTATTACTTTCATACTTCAACTCAAAAATTGAAAATCTTAGGGACCGAATTGGAATTCAATTCCTTTAGATAACTTGTAGTCCCATGTCTCTAATTTATTTAGAAACAAGAATCAACTTAATTGGATCTCTACAGCTCAAGATATCATCAAAAATACTGAACCATGCTCATAAAATATCTAACTCACTTTGATTCAATCAATCTCTTTCAATTTAATCTCAGAACAATCATAATTTCCCATCATGATGTAGGTCATTGTCTTAGGAATCTAACGCTTCGAAAACTAAATCAATCGGATGTCGGACGGAGAAATTATAAGCAAAAGATCAAAAAAGGGGTCGGATTGGGAACGAAATAACAAAAACAGAAGGAGTCAAAATGGCATACAAATAACCGAAATTTCCAAAATTCATAACTCTGGATCCTGAACTCCAAATTTGATAAATTTGGTATCAAAATAAAGCCCAAAGGAAGCTCTACAACTTCCCTGAAGAACTCACAAATCAATCCCATCTCAAACGGGATCACAAACCAATCAAACTTTCTGTCTATATGAATATCTTCCTAAACAATCACATAACTTCCAAATTTTCTATCTTTCAACTCTTGGGTCTAAACATGTCATATTTTATATCAAACTAAAGATCAAATCAAAATCTTCAACTTTCATGAAGCACTTAAAGACAAAATTTAACCTCTAGCTAGGTCAATTTTTCAGGCAAAGTTCTGCCAGAATTTATCATCCTAAAACAACATCCAAACTTCCAAATTTCATATCTTCAAATTCTCAGATCCACTAATTACATAATATACATCATTGTAAAGCTTGGAAAATCTTCTATAACGTTCAATTCAGACCACTTAATTCAATTCAGACCACATCAGTACATAATTTTTCTCAAGGCACAGCATATTCAATCCTACACTTAAGAACATTTACAAAAGCAAAGTCAAATAATCGTAACTTTGACTGATCATAACTTTTACTCCCGCTATCGAAAAACATCAAACTTTATAGCGATAAAAAGCTTTCAACATAATCTACGAGTTTCATGTTGATTATTTTCTCAAATTCTACCTAAATCAAAAAGTCAACTCTCTGTGACCAAAAAGTCAACCTTTCTTAAATTTCTCCAAATACTCACTCTTTTTCACTTTATTTTTTGATTTTTAACTTCCAACAATGTATTCACTATCAATTTCATTTAAACTCAAAACCACACTTTAAACCATAATTAATCATAGACACCAATAACAAAAGCATACACACACCTATACTCTCTCATCATCAACTTGCTAAATTCACCTATCTTAATTTCATATAACAATTCACATTCTTGAATTGTCTTTTTCTTTGCACATGAATAATTCACCACAAATTTCTCATCTAATGTCAATTTATACTTCAAAATTTCAAGAAAGTTCGGGGTCCAATAGCAATGAAGCCAAGAGCACGCAGAATGTTTTAAGGGTTTAAGTGATTGAGACCCTTAATTGTCCCATCCACCGAAAAGTAGATGCAGAGAGGTTACAAATTAATTAGAAGGGATTTTTGAGAGACACGTATAACACGCATCTGCAAGAGAGCAACGTGGAATTAAGTGGAGACTTAATTGTCTAATCAAGCACAGTGTTAACGAGGAACAATGAACAGGTGGAGAGCAAGGTGACGTCATTTTTTTGAGGCAGCTGAAGGTAATTAAAAATTGTCACATCAGCCAAGGGAAACAAACTATGGGCAGAGAGGATCAAAACACAAGAAGGGCTATAGTGAACGGAAACAAAGGAATTAAGAGAGTAACAAAAGGGTGGGCTGGCATGGAATTAAAAGAAAGAGGGCCCACTTCATTTAAGGAGAGAAGGAACAAAAACCTAGGGAGCTAAAAGGAGAGTGACGGTAGTGGCTTTTAGGTGGTGGAGAAGAATTGATATTATTATTCACAATCACAGGAGCAGGTGTTGACGGCAGCTTGGGGGAAGGAATCGAGATTTATTAGTCAAACACACAAGAGTGCGGACGGTGGTAGCTTTGGAGCTGGAGAGACTTTGATATTTTATTACAACCGAGGATAGATTGCGGCGATTTTGGCAAGAGAAAGCTGGAGATTTTTATAGGTTGACAGCGTATAGCAGCTATGGAGGAATCACGATAGTGGATATATTATGACAACTTAGGGGAGTGGACGGCAGCAACACTTAAGGAGGGCTGAAGCTCATTCGGTGATTTAGAATAACAGTGAAGGTTGAACTTTAATTTTAATTTGTCAATTTCAGCTATAATAGATAGAGACTAGCATTATGTGTGGCTAAGTTTTTAATCTAGACAAGGTACTTTACGTTTGATTCATGTAGTTCGTGAGACTCTCGTGGGTCAATTGTTTTCGTTTATTTCTTATGTTTATTTGATCTCTGCGCTTTAATTGATTTATTATTGTCGAGTCTGTTGATTAATGTTGGACCCCGCTTGCTTCCGAAGCTCAACTCTCGGAGCCTTAAACCTTGTGCTTAAAACCCTGTAGGTAATTTACCGCCATCCCACAATAGTGATGCGCGCACACTAAATAATCACCAAAATCATAAGTTGAATTCTTCAAAGAAATTGTAGCTTTAAGACTCTAATTTGCTTTGAAGTGAGAAACACCTCAATCGGAGTTCTACAACTCAAGATATGCTTAAAAAACCCAAGTGTGCTCATGTCCCAAACATGCCCTCCTAACTTACCTCTCAATTATTTTCGTGAAAACTCTCTCAAACCAACTCCAAATGGTACCAATTTTTATGGAGAGAAACATATATGTCTTAGGAATCCAGTGGTTCAAGAATTGCGTCAATTGAAGGTCGGATGAGTGAGTTATGCCCAAAAGAGTAAACCATGTTTACACCTGAAAACAATTTAAACCTCTCTTGGCGCGATCTCCATAACTTTCAATCTCGAAATCTGATTGAGTTCCTTTTTAGACCATTACAAAGAAGACATTTAGACCTACAACTCTCATGAAGACCACAAAATGCGATTCGGCTTCTAACAGTATAAAAAATCATCATCTTTCCCGTATATGTCCATTAAATGGACATCCATGTCCGTTTAATGGACATGTATCGGGCGAAGGAGGCCAAAACGACCAGAGAATGTCCGTTTAACGGACATTGACTGACCAAAGGGTGTTTTTACACCCGATAATGTCCGTTAAATGGACACCCATGTCCGTTTAACAGACATTGGGGCTCCCCAAAGCCCCCAATGCCTCTCCAAAGCCTCCAACCTTCAACCTAACCTCATAAACACTTGCCCACTTCTCCAATTCACTTACTCTAAAGCCTAAACACCTCATAACAACTCAAACACCAAGTTCAACTCACCAAATTTTCAATTCTCGACTTAATTGGTTCATCAAAACCACAAATTTCAAACATTCCCTCTAGCCGTCATAACCATAAGTCATAAGTACTATCCTAACTTGTAACACACATATTTCTCCATTCCTATATCCAAAAATCACCAACTTCATATCGTTTGAACAATTAAAAGATCTTCTATAAATTTCATGAAGGGTGCAAAATCGATTCAGTCATTAAAAGAGGTAAAATTTTACTCAAACGTACTACCTATATAATGACCAATCGAACAGTAAAATAACCATATAAACAGTAACTGAATGTTTTCCCAACCTCATAACTTCTTAACCCTAAGTCCAAAAGTGACATATTATGCACCAATGGAAAGCTATAAACATGTGCTACAATCTTCAAGAAGACCTTCCAATCCAATTCAAACTCTAAGGGGGTTAAAAATGCTGTCAAAGTTTCTGTCCAGTAAGGAAATTTTGACAGCGTCTCCCCTAAAATGTCACTAGCCAAAATCTTCAATCCTCAACCCAATCTCCAGCACCTGCATAAAACCTCAATCTCCACATTCTTCCTCTCCCATAACACAAACCAATCCATATATATTCTCTCAAATGGCAGCAACCACACTCCTATACCTCTAATCATTTTTACACTATAAAGCAACACATTCCTCCTCTTTTTGTCAAATTCAAACCATACAACAATACATCGTTAATAAACATATACAAATTGCACAAAATACATTAAAACTTAAAAATCTTGCATTTACATGAACGATAGAAGTTATTACAAAGCTTTAGAGGGCATTTAGGCCCTAATACATCAAGAGTATCAAATGTCAAAATACAAAGAAAGTCATTTCTCCAAAATGCAATCTAAAGCCTTGTATTCCAAAAGATGACTTCAAAAGTAAAATGCATCGGAGTAATGCCTCAATCCCGATGCGGTAACTCGTTTTCTCGCTCGTCACCTGTGGAGGGGAAAAGGGGTGTGAGCTCGACGGCTCAGTGGGTAATAGCTTAATAATCAAGAATAAACATGCAAAATCCTTTAACAATTCTTTCAAAGCAATTTTACCAAAAACACCTTGGCCATAAAGAAATCCTCATCATGTTTCAATTGATCAAAACATTTACAAGATCAACAAATTTCCAAGCAATATCACATAAACACATAGAGGATGGTTTGGGTGGATTCAAACGGAACGTACTATACATTCCCGCAAAGCGGTTATGTGTAGCCGTGAACTTATGGGAGTCCATGAGGAGTTCCAATGCCACTAGCGGGCAGGCAAGAGAAGCCTATAATTAGACAGGTGCACCTGACTCTTAAGGGACCACCTCAAACCCATATAAACATGCATTTCACATAATTCACACATAATCGGCCAAAATGGCATTTTTCCGAAATCACATGTTCTTATCTTTTTCACTTGACAAATACTTTTACAAAAAAAAAAATACTTTCACATTGAATTGACATGCAAAAGACACATAATACAAAATTAAACCAATCCAAAGAGTAATAAATACAATATTGGTAAATCATTGGAAAGCAATAAATAGCATTTATGATAAAAACTTTAACATGCCTATTAACTCAATTATTAAAATATCACCCACCTTAAATTCTTTAGCTCTAGGCTTGGTCAATTTGCCTTTCCTCTAACTCCAATAGCCTCTCTTGACCTTCATCAAAGCACAAAAATCCCATATGGACATGAGATGTCAAAATTGGCACATCTTAAGAAATGAAAGCATGAATTAAAACATACATAACCTTACCCATGCCTTTCCTAAGCTATTAGAACCTAAACCCATCTATAATTCCAAAAGATTTTCGAAAATCCCTTACCTTAAAAGCCACTCACGAAATCTCTCTCTTCTTGCCTTTAATGGAAGCTTAATCCTTCCCTTCCCTTTTCCTTCTTAAAGAACTCTCCAATCTCTTCTTTAAAGCAAGAAAATCACAAAGCCCTAACCTCTTTTCTTCTTCTTCTTCTTCTTTCCACCGAAAGACTCCTTCTTTCCTTTCTCCTTGTAAATTTCGTGACTTCTCTCCACCCATACGACCCTAAGCCTTTTACTTCCTTCTTTCCTCTTTTAATGAAGCTAAAAAGACAATATTACCCCTCCATATAAGCCTTAAACCTTAAGAACCTAAGTGACCTACCCAAATTGCCCCCAAGCCATCTTGTTCTTTTTAATTTCTAACAACATACTCCACTCTAATTTAAACTCTTAATCCCTCCATTAAAATTCCATCCACCTAAGCATTGAAACCTCAAATTTTATTCTAATCCAAAGAAATTAAGCAAACTAAACCTCAAAATAATTTAAACATGCTTATTTAATAAGAACGAGAAATCGGGACCCAACAATTAATGAGGCCTGTTAATTGATTGACTTGGTAATAAATTGCCGAATAGATTAGTTAATCCGTGATTGATGTCTATCGAAGTGGCGAATTAATTTCAATTAAGAAATTAATGAGATTAAATAATTTGGTCTAAATAGATTGTGGCTTTTCCGATTTTGTTGGCTAAGACAAGGGTCCATTAGAGCCTGCGGCTGCCATAGATTTTATTTTGCGGAGCTTTACTCGGGAATAGTCTAATTGGTTAGAGTAATAATCTGCGGAGCTTTACTCGGGATTATCGAATAATTACGAATGGATTGGCTGATATGTGATGTTCACTGTCTGCTATAACTTTGTCCATAAGAATGAAAAAAATTTATATTTGTGAGTCTATGATCGAATTATAGTATCAAACGGGAGAGTACCTTGACTAGGCTTTTCTTTATATTGCTTTCAATCTTTATTTTTAATTTCCTTCGACGTGATTTTGTGCTCTAATTTCGTGTTCTAAAATCAATCATTCCCAAATCAATTATTTTCATTGGTTTTATTTTCATCTGTTTTTATTTTTTATTTTACACAAATAAATAATTACTACATTAGTCTCTGTAGTTCGACCCTATTCACCACTTTACTCGCTTAAGTGTTCTAGAGTAGGAATTTATTTTTGTTGATTTGACACGCCATCAAGCACCAAGATATGACTCAAAAATTGTTTGTTCTCATCTCGAAGGTATACATTACATGGAAGGAGCTTAAGTTGGTTGAGACTAGCGCCTTTGAAAAACAAATAAAGAACCTCTCGAGCCTTTCCTCAATCTAATCTTCTCATCAATATATGTTATCTGCAGCTTGACTTTACTCTCACCTCCATACTGGAACTCTAAAGCTCCCACCTTAAGTTGTGGTGGTTCAAATATGACCTAAATCCAACTATCATCCAAAGCTTTCAATTTATCTATATGTGGGTGTGTAAAACAAGGGCAATTGAAGACGAGGTGAAGTTGGCCTTGAGCAATATGCCACATCCGACTCTGAATTAGATCAGTTAAGCTTAGAAATCAATGAATCGCTACTTCAAGAGAAAAGGGTAACCAATATTAGACCCAAAACTTGAAAGAAATGACGAAGACAAACACAGGTTTGTGTTTGGCGAATATTCAGAGCTTCACCTCCAAAGATAAATGGGCATTTCACAGGTTTAGGAACACAATACTTTTGTAGTTCTTAAGCAAAATCAGCCACTTCTTGGTGTTGTTCTTTACTTAGTGAAACCCCGTCATCTGTTCCTGCAACCTGATGTGCATTTTTATATTCAGATTTCATAAAAACAACTCAAAATACGAACTTTAAACACCTACTTTATACATTATCTTCAGCAATCAATAATTAGTAATTACAATGTTCAATAACATGACAACTCAAAAAAATGCACGGCCAAAGTCACAAAAGTCATATTTCACGCTTAACATGCAGATACAAGGCTTTCATCCAATTGGGTCTTACCTTAGACAAAATGGAAGCAACCTATTCATCTGGTCGTTCGGTTCTTACTTCCAGGTTTGAGACAGAAATCAAGCACATGATTCGAGGAGTCGTATTCAATCGAATAGTGAAGGTTAAAGAACCGATTAAAGACAAGTTGGAAGGTGTAGAGAGAACCAGAGAAGTTCTTTGTCCGTATAATTAAGGTCCTCTGAACGACGATAACAGGGCTGGAGAAGAAGAAGTTGCCATGGCGGTTGAACCGGAGAGCTGAGCTTAGATCAGACAAGACCACAGTTATGTTATAATTATCCCAGAGTTTGACCTCCTAGAATGAAAACCTATGGCAGGCCCCACGTGATGCTTTTAATTGGTTTATGTGCTGACACGTCAGCTGAACTTAATTCCCTGTTTTATCTATTTTATAAAATTTTAATAATAAATCCCTTAAATTTCTTTTATAATATAAACCATTATTGTTATTATATTAATATTAGCGTTATTATTAAATTACGTTTAAATAAGAATTATCTTTTAAAATATTAATTTTAAGAGTTAAAGTCAATGTATCCATTATTTTCCCATTTTACGAGGATATGAGGAGGGTCAATGTATGCAGTTTTCTTCTTGCATTTTTTTAAAGACGTTTCCATGATTTGAATTTTGCTAGTTACTCTAAAGCTCTCTCTCATTAGTTTTAAAATTTAATGCATAAATATTAATAATTGATTTAAAATTTTGTAAACACTTTTATTAAAAGTTAATTTGTATCTTTAAATCATATAGTTATTTAATTACCAATTGTTAAGTTAAATAACTTGTTTGACAAAATAAACTCGACATGCGCCATTTAAGGATTAGATCCAATTTAATCCAAATCATTACCATCTCTAATCATGTCCTTGCACAGAGTTTGTGCTTGTATTAAGTAGATGAGTGCAGACTTTTCGTTTGATCACACAAGACATCTGCTAATGTATGCATTTTGGTGTTGGTCAAAACACAAACTTTAATTATGGAAGAAGACTTTTCGTTTGTTAACACAAGACAACTGCCAATGTATGCATTTTGGTGTTAGTCAAAACACAAACTTTAATTATGGAACCAAGAATAATCATCAACTTGTATTATCAGAAAAAATGCAAAAAAAATACTTATTTTATTATCTATTGAAAGATGAATTAATTGCTGGCTGCTTGAACAAACTTCTTAACTAAGTTATTAAGACTTTCGGTCAACCTTTATAAAAGTTATATATCTTTATATCGTTAATGTCATTCTGGGTCTTTTTTAATACGTAAATCTCTTAACTGATAAGAGAAATTAAATGCTTACAAGCATACTTAGGCGGACAGTTGAAGAATTTAATAACTACTTAAAATAACCTTATTTTGGCAATGTATGCACTTTTGGTTCTTACTCCAATTCAAATTCTCTAAACGTAACACATTTAGATTTTTCAGGCTTTTTGCTCAACTGTTGAAACTTATGGAGCTTAGAATTTGACAATATCTAGGCTGATATGAGACAGAAATAATGAGTAGGAGAACAGCAAAACACCCGAGGAAATGGTTTTGGATGGATATTTCATTAAAGAGAAATATCAGTAGCCAAAGAAGCATATTAAACTGAAAGTCGAAGCTTTTGTTTGTGCAGTAAAAGTACCTGACTTTGTCAGATAAAGCCATCAAGATCTGACAAGAATGATAAATCTTCCAACAACTATTTTCTTATTTGGACTGGAAATGCATGATACAAGGTGGAAAAACATTTCTGCTAATGTTACAAGGATGAAAGGAAATGCAACAGCCTCTCTCTGTTACAAAAATTGGATTACTTTCCATCTGTACGTAAATATGCGGTTGTGCCATCTTGCATGAGTTCGGAACTAAACCAGCCTACGGTAGCTTCAAATTTCCCTGTATCTGTTCTATGTATACCATTGTTGGATGTCCTTATGTCGGTTTTCATTCTGATATCGTGACATACATAGGCATGAGAACCAGGCCTCACCATGGCGGTTGTTGGATGTCCTTATGTCGGTTTTCATTCTGATATCATGACATACATAGGCATGAGAACCCGGGCTCACCATGGCGGGTGGTGGTCGTCTTTTGGAGTTTGAGGTGGCATTGGTTTCTAGCTGGGTTTCTCATCCCAGTACATGTCGTAATATACATGTCCAGGAGTGTGACTAGCCACACAGCACCATATAGCAACGTACTGCTTCACATGTCTCCTAAACTTTTCTTCTCTTTCCTGAGCATATTTAACAGGGCATTACTACATAAAGAGTGAAGCTCATACATCTTTAAACTTAAACCAAGCCGAACCAGGAAAAAGAGAAGAATTGCCGTATTGGTGAAACCCGCAAAAACATCTTGCATTGAAGAGAATTGAATGACTTTGATGTGTTTGAATGCTGAGAATATTGTCTTGAACTGCAATTGGAAACAAAGTTCAAGTTAGTGAGACAAGGCTGGCAATGAGAGGGAGTCTACGAAACAAGTTAGTCGAGTCTTCGACAAAAGAATACCGCATAATTGAACTAAACAACATGCTACTTCCAGATCCTAGATTAACTAATCCAAATTTTGCACATGCTCAACAATTTTGTGTCTATGAAGTATGAACACTTACTGTACAAAACAATAATGATTTGACTGCATTAACACAATATTCCTCGTAATAATCGATCCAAATACACATTAAGCAGGTAGCTTCAAAAGCTTGAAAAAAAATTTCAATTACCGTTTCTTCATTGCTGCGTTTCGGAAATTTAAGTAATCCTGAACTTATATTGTCTGATGCATGACAGTCTTGGCTTCCACCTTGACAAAGCTGAACACTAAGCCATGATTGTTCACCTACAAAAGTCCAAAGGATCGCTAATTTGGAAGCACTGACATCAGAGTTCTTTTAGCGGACATGTAAGTTCAGTTCCTTACATGGAGAGGCAGCAACGGATTGTCTAGAAAGGAATACTCTCTAATGCCAATTCCAGGGCCAAACTCCTGCAATGGCAGGTCTTTCAACATTAGATTTACCTGCAGTCCAGTAGATATTCCTTTCATTAAGATAGTCGTATGGCAAAGTTCAGGAGAAAAACATTTTCCTATTTTTTCTATCAGAAAGCCAAATTAGACATAATATCTAATGCAACTGCATTCAAAGGCTCAACACAAATCCAAATGGCATTTTTGAGGAAATAATTAAAGCTCCAGAATGAACATGAAAGGCAAAAAGGTGAGAATTAACAGACATGACTCTAAAGCTAATAATAAAGATCAAGCTGTTACAGCTGATCCAGAAACTAAGTAAAGAATAGGGTTAGTATGGATTCCAAAAAGAAGCAAAGTAAGCAACCGAAGACCACCAACTTGAGATACTTGCAACCTATTGGTTATGGAGAAATACAAACTCATACTATAACAAACTACAAGAAGTAGCTTAGGTTCAATTACTTCATCATGAGCATATAGAATCGGACCAAAAACACGACAAAAAAAAACAACTATGAAGTACTTCATAATGAATATCTGAACAACTATAGGAGCTAAGGTCAAATCTACCCCCTCCCAAAAACCAAAAGTTCATATTTAAGCATAAGCGTGTTTTAATCTTAGTTCCTTTTTATATTCAAAGTCTTGAGGAAATGATTAAACTCAAGAATTTTATGCCAAGGCCCAACCAACAAGAGGCACAATCCGGGTTAATATTAGCAACTACTTTAAACAAGAAAATTTATGTTGGATTGATTTCTTTGGTAACTGAAAAAGAAAATTTTTCAGTACACCAATAAAAAGGGAAACTTTAAAACTAATGCAGTATGCAGATTTGTAAATATGCTTTAATTGATGATGGGCAATTAGGATACAAGTTGTAGAGCCTGGAAGTTGATCCCATGTCAACCTGGTCATATTCCACTGCAAATATGTATAAATGAAATGCACATCAGAATGGCATGAGAAACTACTTCACATTTCACCAATTGAAGTCTTCTACAAAACATGAAAACCAATCGCCAATGGCCGTATGAGAAGGAAATCTTATGATCTACTTTCATTTTGCACCATAAATGGACATCACTGACAGCTGAAAACATACTGAATAAATTTTTGTCCCACAGATTCTGGGAGCTGAGTAATACCACACATGTACATTTCCCAAGTACATAACAAACAAACATTTTCTCAAGCAGAGAAAGTAGTTCACACGTTAAGTGATAAGGAGAAAATAGTAGTTCCCACAATAATCTTCAAGATAAAAGAAAGCACCTCAAATACCTGGTCAAGGTTGTCTAGTCATTGACCCCTCCAGTGTTGAAGTTTGATTGTTCAAACCTCCAACATCCAGAACTCCAGGATGGGGAAACCATAGCCTATCCAATCTGCACCATAATGGAGGCATGATCTGAAATGTACACATAGAATACATCAACAAACAAAACTTTAGTGCATTTTAAACTAACTCATTACCGCTATTTCCGTTATTGCTTCCATTGAAACCACTTTACGTATGAAAATGAGAAAGCAATAACCAACATAAATCAGTTTAAGTAAAGTTGTGTATGGGAAGTAGATTTAGAAAACAGTTTACCCATCAACTTACTTGATCTCACTCCTTTACAAAGAAGATTTTCTTGCTTAGTGTCGACAGTAGGTAAGATTTTAGAGGTTTCTTGAGTTCATAGCAAGCTACAGGTTTTAGTTATTTCTCCGGATAAAAAATAAACGAAGAGAAGCCAAGAGAATAATTTAAATTATGAAATGGAAATAAATCAATAGACATATGACTACCAAAACATAAGAGGGAAAGCAGGTGCACGAAAGAAATTATTCTCACCAGGGTACGATTTAACAATGATGCAATTGCCAGTGTCGTCCTTATTTGTTTCATCTGAAGACAGTGAAGGAAGGATGAGAATCAAGATGATATTAGACAAGCTGCAGAACTCAAAACTGTCAGTTGGTGCATATATCCTTGATAATTAATTACGACAAAGTGTGACTCAAGATTATGCTTCCCCTCAATTAACAAACTCTTTGGAATAGATGGCTTAAATGACAAAAAGCATCCTGCATAAATTAAGGTGATTGTAAAGAGCAGAAATTATCTTAAACAAAGACAAATTTCAACCATTAACTAAAAGCAGATGCAACCTAAGCAAGAAGTGTTAAGTGTTGAATACAAAATTAATTCAAATTTTAATTGTTGAAGAAGCTGAAACAGTTAGGCTATGTTTGGTTGGACGTAAAGTTTTTAATAGAATAGAATGGAATGTGATGATTTATAATGGAATGGAACATAAATAGAAGTAATATTAAAAAATTGTTATTTGGGCGAGAGATGGAAGAGTTCATAATGTAATGTAGTAAATGTTGTTTGAATGAAGGGTTTATAATGTAATATAGTATAAAGTTATTTATCATTTTACATTCCATCTTAAACCCTTTAAATCGTAGGTTTTACATTTTTACTATTTATGATAGAATGGGATGTAATATGAAACCCTCCTCTTCTATTCTATTCCATTATAAAACCTCCTCCTAAATAATTGAATAATATTACATTTCATTATATTCTATTATAAAACCTTAACCAAACATAGCCTTAAGGCCCCATTTCATTTCTTAAACTTTGGCTGATCAAAGGGGAACTTCTGGATGAAAGAAGAGCAAAAAAAATAATTGAAGATAACAAAAGAACATATGTAAGCTGTTGAATCCATTGCCATTGAAGTGTCGAGTTTAGATATTCAGTTTACAAAGGAGTCATAGATTCTAAATAAATTGAAATATCTAGTGGATAACAAAACATCCATTGATAGTGTTGATACAAATGTATAGCATTGCCAATAAATTGAAGTTTTACAAAAACTGATAAAACTGTTGAGAAGTGAGGCATGGTATTACCTGGTACGTCATAGTACTCCGGAGGATCATAGAAAACCATGGCTTCTCGCAAGCTTTCCTGGAGTACCTGCATACTGATGTCCTTGCAAATGCCAAGACGGAAGGATCTATTAATGCGTTTAAGGGTTCAAGAGAAAGAGTGACTTCAGTTATAGCTTCTACTGATGAGGAGGAAGAGTTGGTCTCTTCAGAAATAGATGTCCAGGTGACCGTAAAACCAATAATGCACGCACTAATGTGAATAGACGATATCGTGAAACATCTACTACTAACACAACACGTACTTAAAACATATTAGTACGCGTTGTGTTGGTAGTAGATGTTTTATGATATCGTCTATTCACATTAGTACGTACATTATCGGTTTTACATTCACCTAGGACATCTATTTCTAAGGAGACAAACTCTTCCTCCTTATTAATAGAAGTTATAACTGAAGTTAATCTTTCTCTTGGAGCTTTAAACACATCAGCAGATCCTCCCCTCTTGACATTTGCAAGGACATTTAATCCTGACAATATATTTATGTTATTATGTAAATAAAATGCCAGTTGCATATTTACAAGCAAAAATACATACATATAGAGAGAAGAAGAAGCAAAAGTGGCCACCAATACTATATATAAGATGAATAAAGCTTTGTATGGATTGAAACAGTCCCCACAGGCTTGGTTTGGCAAATTTGCAAGAGTCATGTTATCTATAGAATATAAGCAAAGTCAAGGAGATCACACCCTGTTCATTAAACATTCAGCCACAGGGAAAGTAACAGTATTACTAGTTTATGTGGATGACATCATACTCACAAGAGATGATGAGATAGAGCAGAAAATCTTGAGTAATTATTTAGCTAAGGAGTTTGAGATTAAGACCTTGGGAAGGTTCTCAGAATTGAAGCAGCACACTCCAAGAAATGAATTTTTATATCCCAACAGAAGTATGTTATTGATTTACTTAAGCAGACAGTCAAGGCTGAATGTAAACCCGCAATTGCACCCATGGAGCCGAACCTTAAGCTAGGAAAAGCAAAGGAAGATGTTCCAGTCAATAAGGAAATGTATCAACAACTTATAGAACGACTAATTTACTTGGCTCATACCAAACCTGATATAGACTATGCGATAAGCATGGTAAGCCAATTTATGAATAGTCCTAAAGAAGTTCAATTATAGGCAGCACATAGAATTTTGCAATACCTTAAAGGAACTCCAGGAAGAGGGATTTTGTTCAAAAGAAATGAAGATATAAAACTTGAAGCATATACCGATGCTGACTATGCAGGATCAGTAGTAGATAGGAGATCTACGTCAGGTTACTGTACCTTTCTTGGAGGGAATCTGATCATATGGAGAAGTAAAAAATAGGGGGTAGTAGCACGATCTAGTGCAGAAGCAGAATTTCGTGCTATGGCACAAAATATATGTGAATTGCTTTAGGTGAAAATCATTCTAGAAGACTTAAAGATTAAGTTGGATGTTCCTATGAGGCTTTACTGAGATAATAAATCACCAATAAGCATAGCTCACTCAGCATGATAGGACTAAGCACATTGAGGTGGATAGACATTTCATCAAAGAGAAGTTAGACGGTAGTTTGATATGCACTCTTTATCTACCAATACAAGGACAACTTGCTGACATTCTCACTAAAGGATTGAGCAGCTCAATATTTGAGAACATTGTATCCAAGCTGGGAATGGAAAATTCCTATTCACCAGCTTGAGGGGGAGTATGAGAACCTATTCTAATAAATATAGATACTGTATTAGATAAATATTAAACATAGGAAATAAATATCAGATATATGATATGTATTAGGATCCCTAAAGATAAGGGATCCTCAGACAGGATTAGATTCCTAGTTCAGTGAGATTAGGAGATTTGTTTTCTAATTTATGTTGTACTCTTTATGTATATATATCCTATTAAGTATCGATAAAGAGGGTACCTTGAAACCCTAAATTCTGATAGTAGCAACCATTGCCACAACAACCAAATAGGCTCACTAAGAATATAAAATACTTCCAAATGAAAAAGGAAAAAAAAAGATGAAATATCTGAAATGATTCAGGCATGGCGATAATTCAGGAGTATGGAGTCTAAAAGATGAAACCAAATAGATAGACCAGTAACTTTAACCAAACCATGTCAGTGTCACATTAATACTTCATATCCAAAAGGGAGGATTGCATCTATCATAATAACCTTTTCTCTCCCCATTTTATGAAAGGTTGCTGAGCCCCAGCCAACATCTGACGTGCTCATGTGACTTCCCATGTCAAAAACAGGAATCCCTTTCCAGTACAGAGCCTCCAAGAGCTTAGTGTCCATAGTACCTATTTTAGAGGAAGTTTGAAGTAACAACTTTCAGGAACTGAAGTCCCACTGAACAAATCTTAAGCAAATGAGATTGTCTACGTGACTTACCGACAAGAAGATTAGAAAGCCCCATATCCGTCAAATGTTTAACCCATGTAAGGATAAAATCCTTACCAAATGTAACAATTATGACATTATCTTTGACCCTCTCCTTAACCAGTTGTTTTGTGAGTCTAAAATTCTTTAGAGGAGGAATCTTGGAATTGCGTGGAGGAGCATCCCAAATTGGTTTTGTTTCTCTGTTTGGAAGCTTTGATGTTGGCATCAAAGGAGCAAACGTTGACAATTGAGAATAATTTAATGATCGATCCAAGTAAGGAGCATCCACATCTGAGAAGAATAGAGTTTGTTGAGGAAGCAAATAAATGGTAAATGACTAATTGTGATGAGTGGATTGATTGGACAAGTATATCACAAAGATGAAACTGCACTGATAAGACTACACAAAGGGCAGGCAAACCATGATCAGGAAGGAAACATAAACGAAAAAATTAACTTAGCACATTAATGACAATGGAAGCATTTCCATTAAGCTCCAATATCACCAGCATAAAGTGCAGATCGGAATCCAAGTGTTTTATGCTGTGAAGAGAATGAGAACGAATAAAAGCAACATTTGCTATGAGCAATTATAAAAGGGTGAACTTTTAAAAAAGGTGAGCTTCCATGATTTTCCAGACTAGTATACGGGACAAAATTTCCAGCTTTATGGCAAAAAGAATCCTCTGTTAACCAAAACTGTCAAGAAAGATAACACTTTAAACAACCCAAAACCTACATATTAATCAAACGAGAGATGGGTAGAATTAAACAGTCAGTGTTTCAAACTGAAAGTTGAAATTGCTGCATAATCAATTCCTGGTCCAAAAAAGAAAAAGTCAAACTTGAGCTACGGGAGTACGAAAGACAAAGCCAAAAACCCAAGAACAACATGATGATCAACATTACTCTCTAATCTCTCGTCCACTACTAGTAAAAACTGGATTCATTTACAAAACCACAGACAAATAAAAGGAAAACATACGAGAGGTGATTGAAGGAGTAGAAGAGAGCCACGAAGTAGAAGAGTTGTTGTTGGAGTAGACGGCAGAGAAGACGAAGAACGACAAGAACACGATCCCCACCACCACTGTCTAGGAAGATGATGAAACGCCTCCTTCACTTAACCAGCAGGTTCTCAAGCTTGTTGGTTGAAGCTTCGCAACAGTCGTCTACAATGATGAATCCTACAGCTCCACTCTGAAATTCCAACGTTCTGATTTTTGTTGTTTTCGAATAGTTTTCTCTAAACGTGTAAAAGCTACTTCCTCTCACGTATAAAAATATATAGCAAAGGTTTGGTCTCCTTTGATTGAAGGTTCGGTTACACTCGTAATAAAATTCCAGAACCAATGTCTGTATATTATAAGTTTTGTAACACGGTTAACACTCAAACTTTGGTAAGCCTTCGAAAAATAAAAGGAAGAAAGTAAGTTTTTTTTTGGAGCAAAGATGAAGTTTTCTCTCATATATCTGAAGAAGAAGACGACGAGCTTTATATTCAGCTCTTACATGTTTTTTTTTTTAACATCTGAAAATCAATGGCTAGGAATTGAAAGCATATGCTTGTGTTCTGAGAGACAGGAGCTTCACACGTCTCATGTTCCCTTTTGATCAGCTAAAAAACAAAATACATGCACAACAGCAACTGACATACATTAAATGCTACTGATTTTACAGCTACATGAAAAACGAAATTCTGATATGCAGGACCACAAAGATAGGCATGTGGTACGGATTGGACAAATTTTGATGAACATGCTCTGAATTTTCGACCAGCTTTGATATTGTGTTTGACAGCTTCAAGATTTCCTTCATTTCAGCTTCAGGAGTAATTGCAGGTTACTTCATCCTTCTCTTCAATGTTTCTGCCTTGATCTTCAATCTTCAGAATTTCACTTCTTGGATGCATGGTTTTCTGAATTATTTCCAAAATCATTAGCTAAAGTTTCCTTAGATGTCTTGGAACCTTTAACTTGGTCCTTAGCTTCCCTTTCCTTTTTACCTCAATTGCCATTGCAAGATCCTCCGCAAGCTTCAATATAGCAGGTTTCACAAAAGCAACTTAATTCAACAGACTGTTGTGTAGATTGCTACAAACAAAGGCTTCGAACTGGTCACTTCCTGGTACGCATTTCTCCATATACACATTACTCTCAAAATTCACAACATCCAACACAACTTAACAAAAAAAACCAACCCTTTTCGAATCCTGACAGATACTTACTCCTAGTCCTACTCTCTTCATCAACTCCATTACAAATCATGGATCGTGAATATTTAGGCCCTCCTCAATGGGTCTACTTTCACAAAACTGTTTTTTTTTAATTTGTTTTAAGTGGAAATTTTATTTAAATATAGAAACTGATCTATTCTTTTCATTATAAATAAATAAATTTGGAATGTGAGAATTGTTTGGGACGTTAGAAGAATAAACAGAAAATAAAGTGCTGAGAGTTGAGGGAAAATATCAGATAACGTTGGGCTAATTGAAGAAAATTGAAAGTTTGAACATTTTATTATCACTTTTTAAATTTTGAGCTATAATAGAAAAAAAATTGAAAGTTTGAACATCTTATTACCACCTTTTAAAATCGCGTTATAATTGAAATTTGACGAAACTTTGAGTTTTTTAGTAATTAACCCTAGTAATAAACTTGAAATACATATACTAAATGAGATTCAATGTAATGCTATAATTTAAATTTTAACATGATAAATTAGCAGTTAATTTTATACCATAGCATGTATAATATAATAAACTCATAGTTTAGATTAATAAATAAATAGTTAAAATTATAAATTAATATGAAACTATAATTATTCTTTTGTGATTAATGGCAAATTTAAATAAGCTATGAATAAAAATTGAACTAATTTGGACGATTCAATCGTGAAAACTATGAACTAGTTAATTTTTTATTCGATTTTCAACTTTTAGTTCGATTTAAATAAACAAATTAATTTTCATTTAATAGTTTTTTAATTAAACTTTAAATCCAAGACAACCTCCTTCAATTTTATTTCAAATTCTTCAAATTTATTCAATCTTTAACCAGTTTTATGACAGTCTAATACCGCTGAAACTTTTAAACCTCAAAATTTGTTAGATTCTATTTCTATTTTTAGTTTTCAAGTTTTATATTTTGTTTTAAATTTAATAAATATTTGCTTAATTGAGTTTTATTTTTAGTTTTGTTTTCTCAAATTTTTTGGTTCTTTTTAAAATTTTATTTCTAAATTCAATTTGTCAATTATATTGTCTTTTTATTTTCATAATTTATAAGACCATAAATTTATTTAGTTGATTTTCATAATTTATAAAAATTAGTTAGAGTAAAATATGCATATCTATTTCGAGTTTTAGGTTAGAAGGGTCGGGCGATTAGTTTAACGTTTAGGCAGGTCGTGGCTGATAAATATTATGTCGAACCAACCGACTTTCTTTGCAATTGTATTCTTTTTCAACTCTTTGCTTGCCGCTTCTTCCCCCGAGCACTAGGGTGAGTTCGTGTCCGATGCAATTGAATATTACTTCTTATTGGTCTGTAGATTTAGGGTTTCTGAGGCCTGTATCTCGAAGTTGTTTGTGGACTGCTTGTGAATTAGTTGAAATGGAGGTTTGTCTCTAATTCACATGACTCCATTAATGTGTATGTGTAGCTTAGAGATGTTTAATGATTATTTTTGTTTACGTATTCTAGCAAGGAGGTGAAAGCGGTGTTATTGATATAGACAAGACCATGGTGATTATAGAGCCCAAGTAGAGCGATGGAGGGTTGGGTGTGCCTGTAAAGGAGAAATTTGAATTTAAGGCTCTTGGGAAAAGGTCCATTTCAGGTATGTTTAAGCATTAGTTGTACTTTCTTCTTCATCAATTATCTTTTCATATATGTGAGTATTTGTTAGATAACAAATTCATTAAATTAACCTGAAATGAGAATTTTATATGAAATATCACTTGTATTTATGAAAATGTTTATTGTGATGATTATCTAAGTAATTGTTTGACTTGAAATCTTCAAAGTATCTCATATAAGAATTACTAAGTTTTAAGACTACTTAGAACTATCCTAATCATAGTTAGATTAGTGGCCATTAGAGGTGACAAGAATTATACAAATATAGTGGAGTAATCAACATAGGATTCATCACCTTTAAATAATTAGGAAGAATGTTCCATTGCTTTCAATTAGTATTGATTTAGGAAATCTTTAGATAAGGAAGAATGACAATTTAAAATATTTTAATTTTTAAAAAGAATCATTACTAATGATGAGGAACTAATATGACTGAATTCAAATAAAGTAAACATTAATTTCATACTATATGTTTAATCGAACATTATATGATAACATGATTGAAGTATGTAAAAATTATACACATAAAGGTTAGTCAAAACATTGTTAATATTTGGATAGTCATGATGTGTTACTAGATATGGATTTTGACTTATAGATATAAATTATTTAATCATAGAATACAAGATAACATAAAGTAGTTTAATTTATCTAACTAATACTTAATATTATAATTTAAAATATTTTAAACATATTTAAAATTTTAGTAGATCACAGACAAATAATAATTAAATAGATAAAAGTAATTTAATTAATTTGGATTTGATTATGATGTTTGATAAATTTTAGGATCAAATATAAGAAATTTAATAAATAAGAACTAATAGTAAATATTGAATATTATTTATATCTAATTGATATTTAATTTTGATTAATTGTAATTGTAATTTTAATTAAAATTAAATTATATTATTAAAAATCCAAGCTATTAGAAATACGTATAGGCTCCATACGAGCTAACATCCTTGGTTTACTCTTCTTTATACTACGTGTAGACTTCTCTCAATTTATTTGTGAAGCTACTCTTAAAATTTGGACACTTATATGATTACGATGATTGCTATTATTTTACTTTAGAAATTAATTTTATAAAATATTTGTAAAAATAAATAAACTTCATAAAACATATAATTGATAACACATACTTTATTTTATTTACAAATTAATCATGTTATAAAACTGGGTGATTTTGAATTTAAAATTATTATAAAGTTGTCTTCTTTTATTACGTACGAATAAGATCTGGTTCTAATTTCTGGCACCTTAGACCTACAGCATACAATAAGCCTCTATTCTTTTACTATTATTTTGGTCATTAACGTCTTCTTTATTGAATTATGATTATTATATAATTTTGAGATTTTTTGCATGCACTTTTGTATAAGTTTTATATGACATATTTAGTGTGCCCTTTTACTTATCTTTTAGAAGTCATGATTCTAATTAAAGTAAAATTCAAATTTAATAGTAATATTATTAATGCAGTTGGAATTGTAACTGAATTTGTTAGAAAGAGCAAATTATATACTTTTAGTTAGTATAACTTTGAATAAAAAGCTAATATTAACTATTAATTATGTGTTGCATAGATTTAGTTTATGAAAGATGAGCTAACATTTATTATTAATTTCTAATAATCCAATCAAATCTATAAATTATTAATTAAAAGGGATGGATAAATTTAGACAAAAGCCATGCAAGACCTTATTCACAATGTTATTTTACGTGGATTTTTAGGTGAACCCATACGACTATTCCTGCATAAACTTATTTTTATTTTTTGTTTTCTTTTAATAAATAATTAAGTACGCCAAAAATAGGAACAATAATGAGCGGGAAGGTCAAGTAAAATGATCACTTTTGATCCTAAGTTTTTCACCAATCGACAGTTTGACTCAAACATTCCGGAGTGAACAATAACCTTAACATTTAAAGAATGTTAAAGTGTAACTTCATCCTCACGAAAAATTCAAACGATTCTTTTAAGTATCAAGTCGGCACTGATCTGATACTTGAAAAAAAAATTGAAATAAATCAATCTTTTATGTCACGTAAGTACTGACGTGATAAAAGTGAGATCTTAACTTTTTACTTAAAAATAATATTTTATTAAAATAAGTGAATCTTTTAGGTCATGTTAGCACTGACCTGATAAAAGTGAGATCCACTTTTTTAAAAATATTAAAACTATAATTTATTTATAAATGTGAACTTACTTCTTTTATTTAATTTATTTGTAAGTTTCTCTCTCCCCTCTCTCTCTCTCTCTCTCATACACACACCCCTTGCAGGCGTGCAATATGAACAAACTAAACAAACATCAGTTCGTTTTACTACCATTTTATTACCAATTTAGTTAGACATAGGGATGCCAATGTGTCAAGCTAGGTGCCTCGTGGCTAAATGGGTCACGCTTCATATATATATATATTAAAAAACGTAAAAAATGACATCTTTTTTTACAAAATAACGTTATTTTCGAAGTTACAGTCAGGCATTGATTAGGGCAGTCGACCCGTGACCCGGTAAGGCCGGACTATTTTGGTGATAACCTAGTTTACTCTGGCCAAAACTAAGATAACGTGCCAAGCCAAGATTGATATCCCTAATTAGACGTATAGACTTTATCAAAATTCTGGATTTTTAATTTGTGCAAAAAAGACTCATATGTTGATTACCTGTTAGAAGCCATATCTAATGAAATCTACATGTTAAATTCTTCCTAGTAACGAAGAAAAGAAAAGAACAAACTCTAAAACTGTACATATAAACCTGTTTAATCCACACCATGTTACGGTTTGATCTAATTGCAAGGTATGAGACTTGAATCCCATATTGATTAAATACAAAGTTGATATGAGATTTATAAGAACTTTGGGCTCTCTACTATCTTAAGCTAGCTTTTGGGGTGTGGCTCTCCTAAAGTCCTTATCAATTGGTATCAGAGCCACTCTCTATGGCTACCAACAGAGACAGGATTGAACAACTGGAAGCTGGGCTCGGACATCTTCGAGATGGCTTTGAGCGGATGGAGCTTGACCTTGCTGATAAGCTACGACACATGGAGGATGCTATCACCAAGCTATATGAGGTTGTGCTCTCCAACAAGGAGGGACCTGGAAGCAGCACTAATGATCGTCGCAAACAATCTCGAAACAACATAGTAGAAACAAAGGAGAGCAAGGAAGGGGTGCAACCAGTGTTCTTTTCCAAACTAACTAAACTGGAATTCCCAAAGTACTCAGGTGCTGACCCGACTGAATGGTTCACTCGAGTGGATCAATTCTTTGAGTACCAAGGCACTTTAGCACCAGAAAAAGTGTCATTGGCCTCTTTTCATATGGAAGGAGAAGCCAATCAGTGGTGGCAGTGGTTACGAAGGGCTTACCAAGAGGAGGGGAAAGAAGTTACATGGGATATTTTTGTTGAGGAGCTTTGGTCTCGATTTGGTCCTACCGATTGCGAGGACTTTGATGAATCCTTGTCCAGAATAACACAAACAGGTTCATTACGGGACTATCAAAAGGAGTTTGAGAGGTTAGGTAATAGAGTGCAAGGATGGACACAAAAGGCTTTAGTGGGCACGTTCATGGGAGGCCTAAAGCCTAACATTGCTGATGACATTAGGATGTTCAAACCAAAATCTCTAAAAGATGCCATTAGCCTTGCTCGGATGCGGGATGAGCAGTTGAATCGTCAACGCCAACTTCCACACCCTGTCAGCCGATTCACGACAAAATCATCATCTTCAACAAAGTTCAAACCCGCATCACCTACGAAGCGGCTTACTTGGGACGGAATGCAGAAGCGAAGAATCCAGGGATTATGCTTTAATTGCGATGAGAAATTTGCCCCCGGACATCATTGCAAGGGACCTCAACTCTTGGTACTAGAATGTAGTGATGAAGGCTTAGATACGGAGGGGCAAAACAACTCAAAGGTATGACAACCGGAGATTTCATTCCATGCACTCATAGGATAATTTCCTCAACCTCAACCTTGACGACAAGGTTATTGTCAGAGGAAGAGGTAATGATAAGCCACGATGGACCACCACCTGAGTATCAAGGAGGAATCACCGATATCTCGACTGAAGAACAAGTCAAGATACTGGTACTAAGAAGGAACTTCCCACTTCCGCATTACTTTCGCATCAGTTGCCATTTTCTTTATGTATTTCCCTTCAGTTTTTATCCTCATTTTACCGTAGAAGTAGCTCCACTTTCGTGTATAAATAGTTTGCAATTATCAATGAAAAAAGGGGGACATAAATTTTTACACAAATCTTGGCAAATTCTTGCTAAAACTCACTCAATTAATTTTTGGCTTTGACTGGGACCTATCATTGGTATCATAGCCGGTCTTGGAGTGGTGGCCTGGGAGTGTCAGCCGTGACCAAAAAGGACCTCAGAGTGGTGACCCATGAAATGGTGACCTGAAAAGTATCAGCCGTGACCAACATGGCTGTGAACAATGAGAACATTGGTCCTTATGGGGGGAAGAATGTTACGGTTTGATCTAATTGCAAGGTATGGGACTTAAATCCCATATTGATTAAATACAAAGTTGATATGAGATTTATAAGGACTTTGGGCTCTCTACCATCTTAAGCTAGCTTTTGGGATGTGGCTCTCCTAAAGTTCTTATCACACCAACACAGCCTTTGTAGCGCCCCCTTACCGCAGGGTACACACCGGGACACCCGCAGGTCATTCCGGTACATATCCTACGATAAGGGCGAGCTACGAACGACCACTATTTCACTTCACATGGCATCATAATAAAACATCAATATAAAATCACGAACTTTTTAAAACCATAATTTTTCCTCATTTCATTTCATCAAAATTAGGAATTTACACATCTGTCATCGTTTACTGTCTATACATCAATTCTAAAAACCCAGTACAACATGCTACATGAAAGAGGAAAAATACATCAAATCCATCTAGGCCATCCCAAAAGTCCCAGCTGACCGACCTTTGAGCCATGACTTCTCTCGCCAACACGATCTACACGACTAGAAAAGTCCTTCTGGAGTTAAGAGTCTACTCTTGGTCCTGAAAAATATGTTGCAATTTTGGATGAGTTTGCGAACTCAGTGAGGTAACCATCATCGATGGTTCACTCAATTCATGCAACAATCAAGCATATCACAGGTATTTCATAATTTCATGTCTATCAGAAGTATCACATGGTCACACAATTAACACTTTTATTTTCACATAAGTATAAGACATTTTGCCTTTCATTCAATCAAAGAGATTAAACCAAATGCATATGAAATGCGCATGTGACACTTTTTCAATTTATTACGGTGTTGTGACCGAGCGCCTGAACTGTCTCAATATGAGCACATTAATCGTTGAGCCCGAGACTCTAATTCACTATGGGGCTCGAGGCCCGAATACAATCGTTGAGCTTTCAACTCTCGGTGGCTGCTCCGATCACAACTGTCATTATCTGATCATGCATTCATGTATGAAATGCAAATGTGACAATTAAGCAATATATACATCATAATCAACACATGTGTCACAATTTATCACATCACAAGTAAGTAGTTCTCAAATTCACATACAAGTAGCACTTCTATGTCATAGCTCCCCAGAACATCAGACCTTCTGTCCGGAATTCACAATCACAATTAATCTCAAACCCACCATTATTCACCACAAAATTATAAGCAATCAATAATTGAGAAAACCGTCTAGGTCACTCACCAATAGCTTCCGAGCTAATGCCTGAAAGTTTTGGCAACGTCTGTGAGTTGATGTTTCAAATGTCCCTCTATAACAGTTAAAATACACAAATATTACTAAGTGTACAATCAGAAATGTTTAATAATGCACATGGAGAAATTAAAATGTGTACAATGCATGTTCGTGGCATTCCCAGCATTATTCCAAAAATTCTCATCACAAAATTATCCTCTAAATTTTAGAAATTAATAGACACCAAAATCACTCAATTCGGACCTCTATATGTCCAATTATTGTTAAAACACAGACCAGAAAAATAATTACTCGGTCCTCTCACTTTGACCTAATCAATCCACATCAATTTCATCTCTAAAAATTAACAATTTCACATATAAATGAAATTAAATATTTCACGAATCCAACGCCTAAAAAATCAAGTCAATCGGAGGTTGGATGAAAAAGTTATTCAAAAAAGAATGAGAAAATGTCACATTTCTTTAAAATAAATAAATAAATAAATAAAATAAAATAAAATAAAAAAGTAGAAGCTGGGTTTCGCACCCAGCTTCTCGCACCCTCTCAATCTCGCGAGGGCGAAATAGCCCAATTTTTTTTTAATACAAATTTCCACTTAACCCCCTCTTCTTTCAACATGCATAACTTGCAATCCAGAAGTCCAAATTTTACAAACTTAGTATCAATGGAAAGAGCAAAGAAAGCTCTACAATTTCTATGTAGAGCTTGAAAACCAATTCCATTTATAAGGGTGTCAAAAACTCGATCAAAGTCACTGCCTACACATTCACCTCCAAAACAGTACCACAATCATCTAAAAATCATAACTTCTTATCCCCTTAGACAAAAAGTCCATACTTTATATCAATGAAAATATCAGAATGCAACCTACAACTTTCATGATGGACTGAAAAATCAATTTGACCTCTAAGGGAGTCAAAAACTACTTCGAAGTTTCTGTCCACTAATGATTATGCCAAACAGTAATAGAAACTTTTAAAAATCATAACTTCCTATTCCATGGTCCAAAAATTCCATACTTTACATCAATGGAAAGATCAAAACATAATCTAAAACTGTCATGAAGCATTTAAAGGCAATTTCAACCTCTAAATGGGTCAAAATCTCAATCAAAGTTTCTGCCCCCATAATTTCACCCTAAACCATAACCAAACTTTAAAATTCATAACTTACAATCCCTACATCCAAAATTAGCATATTATACCTCATTACAAAGCTAAGACATTCCTCTACAACTTTCCCTAAGACCACTTGAGCTAATTTAAACCATAATAGTCTAGAATTGGCTTCAAAGTACAGTAACCACAAAATCCACACTTAGAGACATTTCACACACAAAGCACATTAATACTTTGAAATACCATCTGAAAGTTCACAAGTCATAACTTTCAACATCAAAATCGAAAAATGTCATACTTAGTGGCGATAGAAAGCTAACAAAAAAACTTCAATTTTTATGAAGATCAATTTAGCAAAATCTGTCTCAATCATCCTAGAAAGATTCCCCAAAGTTTCAGGTCACAAATTTTCAATGTTAGGATCACAAACATGGCACTATTCATCCTACACATATTGCCCACTTTCAAGGCAAAATTCAGAACCCTTCAAGTCAAAATTGGACAGCACTTCATAAAAATTCAAGTCAAACTTCTCAAGTTTAATTCAAGCCAAACCTCATCTCAATTGCTTAACCATATAAAAAGTTATGACCAAAACATTGAAACATACACAAAGCAAATTTTTCAGATTCACAACCTAACTCAATTTCTACCTCTTCCATACCATTTCTAAACCAATTCTCACTCAATTCACTTCATATATCCACCATAACTAACTCACAACCCATCCTTGAACTTTAGTCCACAAAATTACAGCACACACACTCAATCATCTTCCTTTAATATCCTCTTATCTAACATCATTAAAATCAATCCAAAACAACTCAATTCACCTATACCACATGACATATCATTCATTAACTTCTACCTCATCAAGAAATTAACATACCCATACAATCAAAGCACATTTTCATGTAATTTAATGTACAAACATCACAAATTAACTACAAAACCATAGTATACAACATGTTCTTACCTATCAAGCTTCCAATTCTTCGAATCTTCACCATTTCACTAAATCCTCTACCTCCCAATACCTACACGGTCATCAACTCTCAAGGCTTAGGTTTGGATTTCCAAAGAACAAAGAAGAGCAAGCAAGTAACATAAGAGAGTTCCTTGTGTGGTGGAGAACCAACGAAAAAAAAAAAGAATAAGAGAGAGGCTACGGATATGAAGAAATGCAAAGAATTTTGGTCTTACAAGGAAACATCGAGAATGATTAAAGAAAGGAAGAGATTTTAATAGACTAAGTAGATATGGTGGCATGTTAGGCAAGTGACGCATGTCACTTGCCACATGTTAACCTCTCAATTACTCACTTAATTTCCTTCCAATTCACTTCCAATTTCTAGTCTAATTTCTCCCCAAAATTTCAATGGCTCAAAATTAATAAATCCTAAAATCATGTATCTAATTTCCAGTGCCATTGGACAGTACTTTTTACTATCGATAACCAGTCAGTCAGTCACTTGGCATTTTTTCTAGTCCGAAAAAGTACCCCAAAATTATCAGAAAAATTTCTAAAATTCTCCAAAAATTCAAAATTCACAAAGACCCACTCCAATTAAATTTTCAAGCACAAAAAGGATATTTTTCACAATAAGCACATTAGAGACACATATACCGGAAAATGCCATGAATGCATGTACAATCATTACATGTGCAAAATTTACTATTCACGTGTATATATGAATGCATGAACATAGCAAAACAATTTTAAACACTCCTAACCTGTTCCAAATTACTATTTTACCCTTCCCATCGGTGATAAGATGTTACAGCCTTTCACTCAATTTTCCAAGCATAAAGGAAAAGAAATGTCAATGACAATGTCGCCTATGCTAATCCACATTTCAGGGCCTTTAGCGCCTGTTGTGGAATTGTCTATGACAAGGTCGTGTTCTCAATTATTTTTATCAAGCTTGGCTCTGGTTGATAATGATTTCTTGGCGAAAACAGTTTCCTTTTTGTAGTATAGAATACCTTTAACAAAGGCTGGCCTCCCTTTCGTTCTTCTGTAAGCTTTTTTCTTGTGGTCTCCGACCTATAACACGACCTCGTCATCGGAAACTATGGCGACGTAGTAGTCACTAAATTGCTCAGGGGTACTGGAAAATTTAGCAGAATGAAAATCCCAATGGATATCTACCTAACACCCTTCAAGCTCAAAGGACTTGCTTCCTTTTTAAGTCCAGAAAAGCCACGGGTTAAGATCGACCTTGCAACTATAATAGATTTCACCTTCTAAGCTCTTGATCATGAGGTTAACACAGTGGTTCATAAGATTTCTGCACGAAGAAATTGTCACATTATGCCATAAACCACCGATGGGTGTCTGATACACTGATGTTACCGTGCTCTGTAGTGATTTTTGTGTTCCAGGATCATCTGTTAATCTGTCAATTGAAGGTAATTCCTGATGAGTTGCCCTGAAAAATGCCCTGAACAATAATTGAGCCGCCATCTCTCTTCTAAATTCTTAAAGGATTTTCCTCAAAAAGTTTAAATGGAAGCAAAAATTTATGATTTTTTTGGCCACCAGAAAGAATGAATCTTGAATCCATGCACCAGAAAAAATTTGTTGATTAATGAAAAACTTAATATTAAAAGTTATTTTTTTGTTAAAAAAAAGTTAATAGGCTCGACTTTTTTAGGGTGCAATTTGAGTTTGACTTAAATTTGATTAAGACCTTGTTTGGCAATTAACTGATTGTATTAGCTGTTAGCTGATTCTATGAGTTGTTAGTTGATAGCTAATTCTATCAGCTGATTTGACCTGCGGATTGCATTAGCTATTTGTCATTTGATGTTTGGTAAAATTAGATGTTTAGTATTAGCTGTTTATGTGTAAAATGACTTATGAGGACATGATCTTAAAAAATTATAAGGGTATGAATATTATATATTTTAGTATTTCGTTGAATATTCTTATAAAATTTAGATCTAAGATATTTAATTCTATACAAATTAAGTTTATAATTCTAATAAAAACATAGAAGATATAATAATAATAATAATAATAATAATAATAATAATAATAATAATAATAATAATAATAATAATAATAATAATAATAATAATAATAATAATAATAATAATAATAATAATAATAATAGTAATACAACAACAACAACAACAACAACAATAACAACAACAATAACAAAAATAACAATACTAACAATAATAATAACAACAATAATAATAATCCAACGTTAAATTTTATATTAAAATGAATGATATAGCGAGCTATATCATATTAGCATTTTTCATATAATACGTATAAATTTTATTATTTAATAAATTAAAATGACTTATAAGGACGTGGCTTAAAAATTTATAAGGTCACGATCACATATTTAATTTTACAAAATTAAAATTTAGACAATAATGAAAATAAAACAAAAATAAATTTTATAAAAAATTATAAATGTTTCTTGCATAATTCATAAGCATAACATATTACGATGCATGGCACTATTTATAATAATTAATTTTGCTACAAGATCATGCATCACTTATGCTACAGTGTCATGTATGGCAATCGTATCATAATTAATAATAATTCAATTATGTTACACTATAGCATAATTAATTAATTGTAATTTGATATAAATTGACTTGCAAAAATTAATTAATGTATAACTTTATTTATTTAGAAGGGTATAATTGATTTTTCAATTGCACATATGTTAGGCCCCGAATTTTTTTATATGATGTCATTAAGCATGAATTTCGTTAATTATGTGTTTATGGCTTAATTTGATTAAATTGGGCATAATATTTGATAATTGAGTTTAAGATATGATTAAATGTGGGTTAAATAAGGATTTAAAGGATTTAATTTTGGTAGGGGCTTTTTGAGAGGTTAACTTAGATTGTATGGGCTTGGGCTTATTAGGAAGGCTTTTAGGGTTTAAAGAAGAGAATTAGAATAAAAAGGAAAGAAAATAGGAAAGAAGAGAAGGGGAGTAGTTGCGCCGTCGTGGAGAAGAAGAGAAGAGGAAGAGAAGATTTGTGATCTTTGCATTTTTCGACAGGTGGAAGCGTTTTCCGGGTAAGTTATGCTTCGCTTAACCTTGTTTCGGTGGGTTTGAGCCTTAAGATAGCTTGGATTGAGTAGAATCGATGATTTAGGATTTTAGGGTGAAAACGGTGAGATTTCTTGGGTTGATGCGTTTGTGGTCGATTTGGAGTTGAGAATGGGTTAGAAATGCCTTACAAGACTTGATCTACTGTTCAGATGTGTTAGATTTGGTTAAGGAAAAGAATCGTAGTTGGGTTCTGCAGAATCTGGGTTTTCGGAGTCGAAGCTCGCACTCCGCACGTCGCGACGCGTGTATGAATAATACCGCCATGGCGCGAGAGAAGGGAGCCACGTCGCGACGTGTAAATAATTTTACGATTATTCGTCGCGACGCGTGGAACGCAGGAGTCGTCGCGACGTGTGATATTTGTTCGTCGCGGCTAGCGCCGCGGCGAGTAGGGTCGTTCGTCGCGACGAGCGTCTCTTCGTCGCGGCGAGCCCCCTTTTTTCGAAAATGAGAATTGTTCCTTTTTGAGGATATCATTTAGTATAGATGTCCGATTGAGGTGATTTCAGATTCGTTATGAACTAGAAATAAAAGACTACAAGTTTTATGAAGTTGGGAAGTTCGGAATTAGCCTTGAAGGGTTCGGAATTTTAGGAGAAGATCGGATATAGATTTTAATGCTTTATTTTGGATTCCAAGCTTTGAATATTTACTATGGATATTGATTAAATGGAACTTGGTTGTTTTAGGAAACCAAGCTGACCCGATTTCATCGCAAGAAGAAGGACATCAGTGAATCGGATTCTCGAGCGATCTTAGGTGGGTAATATACTTATAGTTATTGTGTGATTAGGCAATTTCTTGCCTATGTATGAATATATGTTATTTGTTATGCATGATTAAATGTGATGAATTTAATGATGTTGATTTCATATACTTGAAAGAATCATGGGAATTGATAAAATTGAATTTTGTTACTGAGCATGCTATGCCTCGACTTCGGTCATGACATTTTGAATAAATGAGAAATGCATATCATTGATAAAATGATTTTGAGCATGAATATATGCTTTTGTTTGGGCGAGAGTGGAACCATTTCGTTCGTCACGTGCACGTAGACAAGAGCCTTCTCCCTTTGCCTCTTGTGGCTATGAGCTCCGAATGGACTCATTTCGTTCAGGGTGTAAACTTCGGTTTCTCCCTTTTGTTTCCATGGAACCCTCGAGCCATTGTGATGTACATTGCATATGTGAATTGCTTCATATGAATGCTTTGTGATATCATCATGAATTGAAGTAAATTGTACTGAATGCATAAACTGTTTGATTAGTATGTGAATGCTTGAATTGATGTCTGTATAGATATATATATATACATTCATATGCTGGGATTTGTGCTAATTGCCAATGACTATAATTATATTAGCCACTGAGCTGTGTAGCTCAACCCATTCCTTTCCCTCCTCAAAGTGCGGATCAGACGATCGTTGACTTTCATGCAGCATCGTAAACTTCGCATAAATTAGAAGCTTTGTATTAAGTTCGTATTTTGTTGGTCCTCCGAGCATATTTTCATTGAGCATACTCATGTATTTTGGATTTAGATTTCATTTTGTATTATGCTACAATTGAGAATATTTGTTGGATTTCCTTTAATTTGCAATAGTATGAAATCCCCGTGGTTATGGGGTCTTTAATTCATAGCTGCGAATGTTATGGCAATGTATGTATATATCGTATGATCGTTTGTGCCTAAATGTTGGGATCGGGTCCGCGGTTTGGGGCGCTCGGCGCGGGCGCGACCCGAGGGGCCGCCTCGGGATTCGGGCATCCGGGGCCCGGACCCAACAACATAATCAGCTGATATATGAAAACGCTACTATTGTATAACTTTTCAAATTTCGGCTATTTGAGATAAAATAGCTACTTTTCATGTTCTTACCAGACAAGAATTTCAGCTGTTTAAAATGGTCAAACAATTTAAACACTTGAATCAGCTAAAAAATAGTTGATTCTTCGTTTAGCAAATGCAGCTTAAATCCGACTAATACCACTCAGGTTTAAACTCAATTGATTAGCCTTTCAAAACTTGCAAGGATCTAAGCCACCCACATTCTAACACAAAATTATCTAACTCACTATCCATTCCCCAATCTTCGTCGTAAGATCACGTCATTGCCAAGTCTTTAATATGTCAGATCCATATCATAACAGGTGTCCATCACCAGATTTCTAACTTAACTGGAACGTGTAGGCCATTTGAAAATAGATTGATTTCTAGATTGTACATTTATAAATGGTGACTAATCAACAATATAGAGCTCGTCTAGCATCCAACTTGCATAAAAAATTAGAAGAAAAAGAAAGGGGAAAAAGATTGATTTTAATAAGTACAACATCGAAATCTATTTTAAAAATTTAAATTCAATGTAAATTTTAATAAACTTAAGTTAATCTCTTTGATTTAAATCCGAATTAATTTGGGTCTGACACCAATTTATCATTTTAATAAAATATTTTATATTAATGAGTACTACAATTTAGAAATTGAGAACTATCTTAGTTTTAATTTCAAAATTATTTATTTCAAAATCAACCTCTTGTTTAACTTACTTGGGGCATGTTCAAAGACTTCTTTTAATCTTTGAGAATACGATAATAAGATACACCAGGTTGATCGGTACCCAAAAAAAGTTAATAGAACTCATAAGCAAAGTTAAGTATAACAAAAAAGTTAAGATGAATACCAACTATACCATAAGAACATTATAATATATAAACTCAAAGTAGAGGACCCTACGTAAAAGCCATACGTCTTCATCACTGTCATTATCATCATACCTTGAAGTCTTGCAGTGAAGCGATATCTGAAGGGTCTGATAGTACGCAACCTTATTTTTACATAATAGAGAGGCTGTTTCTAATAAACCTATATGTAAATGTGACAAGATGATAGTGATGAAAAAATCTAAATAATAAAGAATAATGAAAAATAAAAATAAAAATAAAAATAGTAATAATAATGATAATATTAATAGTAGAACTTTTATTAATAAGGAAAAGTAATAATAATAAATGAAGATCTTTTCCAAATGCTCTAAGGTGGTGCCGTTTTGGTACCCGTACGCACCTTCTACTTACCAGCCTTTTCAATTTGCGTCTTTCCAAAATACATATAGATTTCCTTCACCGCTTGCAACTCCTTATCCCAAAGCATAAAACTTATTCCAAAGAATACGGCAAGTTCTTCCATTTATCCACACACAAATAATCCGAAAGCCTATCGTCAAAGCCTTTTGGTTCATATCGTGATTTTCTAGGGTTTTGTTGTTTCGGAGAAAGCAGAGCAGAGCCGTCGCAAGTCAGAGGGGAAGAAGGGAAAGAAAGATCCGATGGCCACTCAAGGACCGACGGCGACTATGGACCCTGCCGTATTAGATGATATAATCAGACGGCTAACAGAGGTCCGATCAGCCAGAACTGGCAAGCAGGTTCAACTATCGGAGACTGAGATCAAGCAGCTTTCTCTCGCTTCTAAAGATATCTTCATTCAACAGCCTAATTTGCTCGAGCTCGAAGCCCCTATCAAGATTTGCGGTCAGCTATTTCTTTGCTCATATTTTAGGGTTTTCTCTTCCTTTTTTTTGTTGATGTTCTTTCTTCGAGTTTGATTGACATACATTGTAATTAATTACTTACGTGATTTGGCTTTTTTTTTTTTTAAATTCTGCTAACCATGGGCTGTGCAACTTGTATACTGTTTCATTGCGTAGAAATTTGCTGAAAAAGAAGTGTTGATTGTTCAATTTTGCATGAACCCTTATCAGGAATGTATGCTAGCACGTGTATCTGATCTTAGAAACCATAAAAAGCCAGCAACTAGTACCGATCCTTTTGTATTGTTTAAGTTTGGAGAACAGTATGATCCCTCCTCTAATTGTAAGCTCAAATGGAACTTTGGGTTTTGTGTAGCTCGGTAGCTTTTTCTGATATCATTATGCTATATTCTGCAAGCTTTCTGTTAGTTATTTCTATCGTCAACTTTCTATATGTTTTCTTCTTTTCAGTTTAGAGCTTCAGTCTATTTCTCTTAAGGCTTCTTATCATATATTGCAGGAACTGTTGTGACTCAAGAAGTAACAGTTGGTGATAAATTTCGGATGCACCGATCAAGAGAGGATAGATCTTCATATGTAAGTTACTACTTATTGATGCTACTTTTTGTCTTATTATGACCAAAGCTGTGTAAATATATAAATATAGGTAACCCTTACAAATTTTTCTCTTTTTGGGAATCTAAGGTTGACAGTTTTGGATGTTCTACAAGCTTTTTTATCAGTATGAAACTCAATTGTCTAATTAATGCGTAACTGTGGTGTTTTGGTTCTTCAAAGTGCCTTGTTTCTATATGGTTGATTTGGTCAATGTTTGCTTGAAGCAGAATCTAGGCTAAAAGAAGGGATTAGAATTAAAATAAGCTAATGATATCACCATTATGGTTATATGTTTATTGTGATACTGTTGTCCTTTTTATTTATAAGCTTACTTTAATTTGGAAAATCTTCAATCTCAAAAACATATGGTATGGATTGAAGGATCAAGCTCAGAGTGGAAGATCTAGGATTCCTAATGGTGAGAAGGATACCTACAGAAATGATAGAAGGGACTTTAAGGATGACATTTCGAGAGAGAATTGGAGAGGTAAACAGAGGCACAACAATGATCGGGAAGATTGTTATCGTGGAAGGGAAGCCTATGATAAGTATGAGCAAAATAGCGGTGGAGATTATGCGAGGAAACGAAGCAGATATGGAAGTTCAAGGACACCAGGTATCATCTATTCTCTTGTTCTAGGATTTTTGTTCAGTTAGATTCTGAACTTTCTAGGGATTTTTTAGTACTTCTTTTAGAATGCATTTATGAACTACTCATTAAAGAGGAAGTATGGACCAACTCCGTGCAGTAAGGGAAGGAAGGGTGACAGAGAAAAATGGATTGGGGAAAATAACCTGACTTTTTTGACCTCATGTCTACTCTGATCGCAAGATGTCGATTTTGCAGGCAGATCTGATTGGGATGATGGAAGATGGGATTGGGAAGAAACACCTCGCAGGGATAGTTACTCTAACAACAGTAGACGCCATCAACCTTCACCATCCCCAATGCTAATTGGAGCGTCACCTGATGCACATTTAGTTTCCCCATGGTTCGGTGGCCAAGCACCTCATTCTTCTGGTATTTCAAATGTCTTTTATGTTTCTTGTCGTTTCATGTTTTAGGTAATGCATCCTGTCTCATGTTTACAACTTTTACATTTAAAAAATGTAGGTTATGCTGCTTCTCCTTGGGATCACGTTGCTCCATCTCCTATTCCTATTCGTGCATCTGGATCTTCTGCAAAGTCTTCTAGCTCTGGAGTGGGTCAGAGGTCCAATCATCTTTCCTTTTCTACAGCAAGTTCCCAAACAGTAGAGGTAAATTTTGGTTGACTAAAGCCAATTTCCTTGTCTTTAATTTTTCTCTCAGAAAATGAACTTTGAATCATGTCTTGATTGTTGCCCTCAATCCCTGATCGATGGTGTTCGCAATATGATAACAGAGTTATATTCTGTTCTTATCTGATTTGTCGCACAGGATGAAGAAGCTGATAAAACTCATTCATCTGAGCAACATAATCATGAAATTAGTGAAAGCATGCGGATTCAAATGGAATATGATTCTGATCGAGCCTGGTAATTTTTCCACCGAAGACTCATATGATATTTGACTTTTTATGTCGGCCGCCTTCATGATCATTGATCCTTGTGAGAACACATGCCATATCTTAATGCAAAATTTCTTGATTGAATTCCATTTGATAGGTATGACAGAGAAGAAGGCAATACTTTGTTTGATGCTGATAGCTCGTCATTTTTTATGGGTGATGAGGCTTCATTCCAAAAAAAAGAGGCAGAGTTGGCCAAAAGATTGGTATGTGAAATACTTGGACTAATCTTTTCCCTGTCTCATTTTGTGTCAGACTTTAGATGTTGTACCTGTATCTTGATTCTTAGGATATAATAAAAACAATGATTTACAACTCCTATGCATTTAGAGCTTGTTATTAGTATTCAATATGATGGATCCAAAGAGCCTCCATTTTTCATGCTAATCTTTGCTAATACTAGTAATGAACTGATATAATGCGGTTGGCATTGGGAATTGAGAAGTCATGATTTTGCTTCATGCATTTTGAAAATATCCAATCCGGTGGAGAAAGTTTGGGATATAATAGGAAATACTTTGCAAGTTCATTATTGAATATAAACCAGACTAGTGCTACCTGTGTAAATTGTTTTATTTTTCATTGTCTCGATATACTTTCATTGGACATATTTGCTAATTTTCGAATCATAACGCAGGTTCGAAGAGACAGCACCAGAATGTCACTTGCTCAAAGCAAAAAGTTGTCTCAACTTACTGCTGATAATGCACAATGGGAAGATAGGCAACTTCTGAGATCCGGAGCTGTTAGAGGTACTGAGGTCCAGACTGAGTTTGATGACGAAGATGAGCGAAAAGTTATTCTTCTTGTACATGGTAAGAGAACTTTATGACAAGCCTTGTATTTTAATTTATTAATGGAGGGCAAATCATTTTACTCTCTCTGTGAACCATTCACATTGCTCCTTTGGTAGATACAAAACCCCCTTTCCTTGATGGAAGAGTTGTGTTCACCAAACAAGCTGAGCCAGTAATGCCTATAAAAGATCCCACGTCAGACATGGCTATTATTTCACGCAAAGGATCAGCTCTGGTCAGGGAAGTTCATGAAAAGCAAAGTATGAATAAGTCCCGCCGGCGCTTTTGGGAGCTTGCTGGCTCAAAACTTGGTGATATTCTTGGTGTTGAGAAAACAACTGATCAGGTATAATACTTAAATATCCTATCAAACAATAAATTTGCAAATTTGTTTGTGGATATAACTAAAATTTCTTTTTTCTTTTTTTCTTTACATTGTGATCCTAGATTGATGCAGATACGGCTGCAGTAGGTGATGAAGGTGAAGTAGATTTCAAGCACGATGCAAAATTTGCACAGCATATGAAGAAAGGAGAAGCTGTTAGTGATTTTGCAATGTCAAAATCCCTAGCAGAGCAACGACAATATCTGCCCATATTTTCAGTACGAGATGAATTACTACAGGTTTGAGAACGCCCTTTTCTTGTATTGATTCTCTGTTCTCTTTTTTTATAGCTTTTCTTACTAGTGAAATTCGCTACTTTTGGGTGGTTCTTCAGGTTTTTCTGATTCTGGGAAACGGAATTTCATATAATTGGCCCATTAGCCATTTCTTACATTTTGATTTTTACTTTCTTCTTTTAGCAGCCAACTGTTATTTTCACTTTGTAGTGTATACACCTTTTGTCTAACTATCTTATTGTCTTTTCTGAATGTGCCTTGGATAGATAATTCGCGAAAACCAGGTAGTTGTCGTGGTTGGAGAAACTGGTTCTGGGAAGACAACCCAACTGACACAGGTTTCTACATTTTTTATTTCCTTTTATAATTCTATTGTTACTTTGGAGAACTAAAGTGTATGTGTTATTAGCAATTGAAATACTGAATCGAAAGTGCAATCTTGTTTACAGTATCTTCATGAAGATGGGTATACAAAAATGGGTATGGTGGCTTGCACCCAACCAAGGCGTGTGGCAGCTATGAGTGTTGCAAAAAGAGTTAGTGAAGAGATGGAGACTGAATTGGGGGATAAGGTTGGCTATGCCATTCGTTTTGAAGATGTGACTGGACCAAATACCATAATTAAGGTATGGTAAATTGTTGGTCTCTGATAGTGAACGTATTAAACTTGATTATGATGTTGCTAGTTGGATACTGAAATAATCTCTCTTATCAGAAATAAGTTCCAGTTTGTGTTGCTATATATACCCTAAAAGTAGGGGGAAGGGCAATTTATGTTATTTTAGGTTCATTCAGCCTTTGATTCTTGAAATATTTTGCATTCTCAAAATTTGCATGCGTAGCAGGGAAGTAAATTATGTCATTATAGGGTTCATCGAACTTTTGGTTTTGAAAATATTAAACTTTTGCTTTCGCAAGTTCTGCATTCATGGTGTTGCAGCATTGATGGAGTTATTATAGTGAAAAGTTATTTATTTTTTCCTTAACAAAGGGCGGTGTGAAATTTATGTTGTTGTAGGTTCATTTAACCCTTATTTTTGAAAATATCACAATCTTGCATTCTCAAATTTCTTACGCACAATTCTTGCAGTACATGACTGATGGAGTGCTTTTGCGTGAAACACTCAAGGATTCTGAACTTGACAAGTATCGGTGTGTGGTCATATGACTCTCCATTATTGTTCTGTATTTTTGTAGAGAAAGATCACTAAATAACATTATCGTGGTTGTAGTGTTGTGATAATGGATGAAGCACATGAGAGGTCCTTAAACACTGATGTACTGTTTGGCATCCTTAAAAAGGTGGTTGCAGCGCGTCGAGACTTCAAACTCATTGTGACATCGGCAACTTTAAATGCCCAGAAATTTTCAAATTTTTTTGGGAGGTAAATTGATTTTTCATTTACTATCACAATTTAAAAGGATAGTTTGATATTATTTGCTTAATGATTTTTCAAATGTGTTGCAGCGTACCTATCTTTCACATTCCTGGGAGGACTTTCCCTGTGAACACTTTGTATAGTAAAACTCCTTGTGAGGATTATGTTGAAGTTGCAGTGAAGCAGGCGATGACTATTCACATTACCAGTCCTCCAGGTGACATCCTAATATTCATGACCGGTCAAGATGAGATTGAGGCGGCCTGTCATGCCCTTGTAGACCGCATGGAACAACTTATATCCTCAACCAAGAAAACAGTTCCCAAACTCTTGATACTTCCCTTATATTCTCAACTTCCAGCTGATTTGCAAGCAAAGATATTCCAAAAAGCTGAAGATGGGGCCCGGAAATGCATAGTTGCAACTAATATTGCCGAGACATCTTTGACTGTGGATGGAATTTTTTACGTCATTGATACAGGATATGGTAAAATGAAGGTGTACAACCCTAGGATGGGTATGGATGCTCTCCAAGTTTTCCCAGTTAGCCGTGCTGCTGCTGATCAACGTGCTGGACGTGCTGGAAGAACTGGCCCAGGTACCTGCTATAGGCTTTATACAGAAAGTGCATACCTTAATGAGATGTTGCCCAGTCAAGTGCCAGAAATCCAACGGACAAACCTTGGCAATGTCGTGTTGCTGCTCAAGTCTCTTAAAGTTGACAACCTGTTGGATTTTGACTTTATGGATCCACCTCCACATGATAACATCCTCAATTCCATGTACCAATTATGGATCTTGGGTGCACTTAACAATGTAGGAGACCTGACTGATATAGGCTGGAAAATGGTTGAGTTCCCGTTGGACCCCCCACTTGCTAAGATGCTTTTGATGGGTGAACGACTAGGGTGTTTAAATGAGGTTTTGACAATTGTTTCAATGCTTTCAGTGCCATCTGTATTCTTCCGACCAAAGGATAGGGCAGAGGAGAGTGATGCTGCAAGGGAGAAATTTTTTGTTCCCGAGTCTGACCATCTGACCTTGCTTAATGTCTACTTGCAATGGAAAGAACACCAATATCGGGGAGATTGGTGTAATGATCACTTTTTGCATGTTAAGGGATTACGCAAGGCTAGGGAAGTCAGATCCCAGCTCTTGGATATCCTGAAGACATTGAAAATACCATTAACTTCTTGTGGATATGAATGGGACATTATACGGAAGGCCATTTGTTCTGCATATTTTCATAATTCGGCCAGACTAAAAGGTGTTGGCGAGTATGTTAATTGTAGAAGTGGGATGCCATGCCATTTGCATCCAAGCAGTGCTCTATATGGATTGGGTTATACACCAGATTATGTTGTTTATCATGAATTGATTTTGACAACAAAGGAATACATGCAGTGTGCCACCGCAGTGGAGCCCCAGTGGCTGGCCGAGCTCGGACCGATGTTCTTTTCAGTTAAAGATTCGGACACATCCATGTTGGAGCATAAGAAAAAACAGAAGGAAGAGAAAACAGCAATGGAGGAGGAAATGGAAAATCTGCGAAAAGTTCAGGCAGAGGTAGAAATAGACAGCAAGAAAAAAGAGAGAGAGAAAAGAACGAAACGACAGCAACAAGTTGCAACGCCGGGCCTACGGCAAGGCTCATCCACGTATTTGAGACCAAAGAAGTTTGGTCTGTAAATTTAAACACCTGTTCATACTATGATGTAAATTTGGTGAGAGAAACTTCCTATGAAAGTATTTTGTTTTTGCAGAAGATCCTGAGGCTAAGAAAGATCTTTGGAAGGTAGAAAAACTGAATGGTGTTTACTTTCATTCCCACAGGGGTTAAAAATATTCTTGTATTGTGTGCTTCAATCTGTGGGGCTCTCTCTGTTACCTAATGCTATTTCTATTAGTCCAGTAATCGGTTCTTCATCATCAACGCAAAGTTTTTCTTGTCCTCCTTTTTAGTGTTTGTTTGTTTTCATTATATTTTGTTCCCTTTTCTAATTTGTGTCAAAGAGAATTACCTAGACAATTTTCCAGTATTTATCCCTTGCTCTTTTGGTTGTTGCATACTTTTTGGGTTTGGGGGTTGGAAAAAGAACGGGAATGGATGATTATGAATCCAAGTATAGGTGGCTTTGCCTTCAGGCATCATGAAAACTTAACAGGGTTTCTAAGTGACTTACTTGCTGTTCCCTACACATCTGAATTGCTCGGTACATCATCCGCTAACCGTGAGGAAATAGGCTGATTCTTTGCTCTCTGTCACCTCTTAGTGATTCATGTTCCTGGTTTGAATCAGATAGGGAAGGAGGCTTTATGGGCTTGCTTTGCCATGGAACCCAAATTTGAGGCAATGATTTCGGTGCGTTGTTATCTGAAATTCCTTTCAAATATATGTAATTTTGGAAAATGATCAACCTTGGTGAATGGTGTTACTAATTATTGGTTCTCAAGGAAGAAATCTGTTAGGCTTGAAGTCGTCAAGTTAAGCAGAAATCGGTTTATGTACATTCTGGGATGTTTCTGTTGTATCTTCTGAACACCCATGTTTGGCAGCGCTTAATAAATTTGAGTCACATGAATGACAAAGAACATTGACAGCTATAGATGGTGTTCTGATTAGTTCCTCTGAGAAAAAAAGAACTAAATGACAAAATATAATGCTGCCTAAGTTAGGGAGTATTAGGTGAGCACTATACTTGTCTGGGGGCATTTTCTGCAATTTATTCCTTTCAGTCCAACTATATTAATTTTGTCAATTGCCTAATTGATTAATGGAATTAGAAGCACCTTCATCTTTGATTTTACCTAAAAGGGATTCTTTGAAATGCTGTAATTGCAGGTGTAGATGTTCTTTGGCAATTCGCACCTCCTCTGGATCTTGGCTTCGGTCTGTTAAACGAAAGTATGATGAGTTTTGAGGAAGGCAACTGGTTTTTGGTCTGCGGACTTGAGCAGTTCTCAAACCCACGAGTGCAGATTGAGAATGAATGTGTTGCTTAACGGGAGATGGTTAGCAGCCAACAGCAGACAATACAAGACTTGTCTAGTGAATTGGAAGAGGAGAGGAATGCCTCTTGCTCAGCCGCAAATGAGGCAATGCCCATGATACTAAGATTACAGAGGGAGAAGGCTGAGATCCAAATGGAGGCCAGACAATTCAAGCGGTTTGCAGAGGAGAAGACTGTACATGACCAGCAAGAGAGTCTAGCATTAGAAGATCTATCGTATAAGAGAGAGCAAACCATTCAGTCACTTACTTGTGAGGTGCAAGCTTATAAGCACAGGATGATGAGTTTTGGGCTTACTGAGGCTGAGGTTGAGCTGGAGCTTGAAAGGGTGGAAAGATTTACATTGAGCTGCAATCCAAGCAGTTCAGAGAATATAGATCCTCAATTTGAATTTCCAGAATGTTACTATCCACCCATGGAGTGCAATATGAATGAGAACCAGGCTCCTTTGGAGAATGATGATGATGAGGAGGATATTGTTGATGTTGACAAATATGCATTTGGGGAGACTCCTCGGGACCGTTTGAGGAATTTGGAATAAAGAGTTCATCAAATGGAGAAAAGTCCTCGCAGCAGTCAAATGGATAAGAATGTCGTTGAAAAGGTTATTGTTGTCTACTCTCCTAGGAGGTCAAGGCATGGCAGGAGGTTTTCCACAGATAGTCTGAGTTCATTCCCAGGGATGTCTAGAGAAGGGTTTCCAGATTTTCCGAGCGAGTCTCCTAAGTTCAAGTTTGAGAATAGCTTTAAGAAAGTGGATTGTCTTCTGCAACAAGAGGACAACTCAAGTCTGAGAAACATGGAAAATGCATCAGAATTTGGAGATGATACAAGCGACAGAATTTATACCATTGATTCTGTGCATAATGGGGCACCGTATACTGGTGTTACGGAATCAAAATCTGTGGTTGGGATGCATGAAGATTTTGTTTCCACTCCTAGAGAGACATTAAGTTGGCCTGATTTTACTGATCCAGGTATCAAAAACCTCTACATGAGGCTTCAAGCACTTAGAGGCTGACAGAGAATCTTTGAGACAGGCAATTATTTCAATGCGAACTGACAAAGCACAGTTGGTATTGTTGAAAGAGATTGCCCAAACATTTGTACAAGGATATGACACCTCAAAGACAAATGGCTGTAATGAAGCCATCTGTTGTTGTTGGAAGTTTTTCATTGATGTCGCTTTTCAAGGTAAATGTGTTGTGCATATAATTTATTTGTCTTTATTACACACAGCATTTGTTTGTATTAGTTCTTGTGGTGGCTGAAGTGAACTTTATTGAACTGAGGAAATTTAACGTTCATCATTTTATTAGGGTATTGTGTATCCATCAGTAAATCTTTTTTTCTGAGAATTATGAATATAGGATAGCTTCGTTTTGCAGTCAAACTTCCACTCTTCATAAGCTATTCAGGCTGAATCCATATAAAAGATGGGACTGAGGTCGAGTAATGCTGATACAGTAACCTATGAGTTTCGGTTAAATGGGCGGCTGTGATTACTGCCTATTGCCATTTAATAATGTGTTTGGAATTTCAGAAGTAGATGTTTACTTGTGGATTCTCTACTTCACTTGTTTAATGAATCAAAACTTAAGTTTTTCTTGTCTCAAATGGTGGGGGTCCTGATACGATGTACTATTCTATTTTCTGTTACGTTTTGCTATGTCTTTGATTGGTCAGAAATGCTATTCTGTTTGCCACCTCAGTGGAAAAATCTTAAATGAGCACACACAAACTTCAGAGTATTGGAGTGAGTTGCTATCAATCTAATTTTAAACATCCTGCTGGGTTTTTGTCTTCGTTTCATATTGTTCAGTGGATCATGTCCTTTGTCTTTTGGAGAAACAAAGCTCGTCCAAGCTAGTTGATTCATATGCTTATATACTTTATGATGTGTTAAGCTAATCTAACATTCAGGACAAAAGAAGGGAAAATCTACATAACTCCCGAGAAAATTTCAAATCTTAAAAAAGGAAACTTCAAATCAGTAAAGAAATTTGTGGCGACCAGCAGTTGTTGTCTTGTGCTATTAAAAGTTTAGAGAGAGAGAGATGGAGATTTTTAAATTAATAAGCTTTTAATGAGAAATGTCTCTTAAGACTTGTTGAATTTGTGGTCTTCAATAATATTATGGTGGTATCTTGTGTTGATTGATTAATGAGTGAGGTTTAATCTCATCTGATTTTGGTGATGGCAAGTGTTTGTACAGCTTTTCGCCTGCCAACATCGGTTTGCTAATGCTTTTAGAAAATGGTGCCCGCACACGACAGTGGAGATGTCTTACAAGGACGCAAGTATGAAGTTGTTAATCAATATGTGGTACCATTCAAAGTGAACGCTCATATGATATGGAAGATTTATCAAAAGCATGCGGATTTTAGTCATGTTGTTCACATAAGATTTTATCCCCTTCTGCATTCCATACTGGTGCTGGCTTGGGTGATTTGATCTCATTCTCCCTGGATGGGTATGCAATTGAGCATGTTTTGCACATGTAGGTTGTTGGAATGATTAGTTGATGAAATGATTGATTTATATGAGAAAATCATGCACGGAAAGGTTATTCAAAACTACTTTAACATTCTTAAATATTTAGATAGTCATGATGCGTTGTTAGATCTCAATCTTGATTTATAATTATAAATTGTTTAATTAGAGAATTAAAGATAAATTAAAAGGAATTTTCATTTGTCTAATTCTAATTATGAATTAAATTATAATTTATAATCATTGCTAAGATATTTGGGAACCTAATGAATCTCACATAAAAAATGAATTAAGGAGAACAAAGATATTTTGATTAAGTTGGAGGTGATTACAAAATTTGAGAAACTTTATGATTAAATATGAGATATCTAATAAATACGTATCAATACGAGATATTAGATCTTATTTGGTCATAACTGGTATTTAATTATAATTATTTATAATTCTAATTATAGTTTAATTAAAATTAGAATTTAATTTCAATTAAATTAATAAAATGCCCAAAATCAATTATAAATAGGGTTAAGCTCTACTAAAGCTAACACTTCTTGCTTAACCCTCTCTATAAGAGTTGTAGAGTTCTCTCAACTTATTCTGTAGATATCGTTAGAGGTCAAAAACTTGTACAACTACAATGGTTGAGAATGATCGGTTTCAGAAATAGTTGAAGAGATATGATAAGATTATGATCAAGCTTTGAAATAAGGTTTGAAATAAAATTCATAATTTATTATGATTTATATGATAATCGTTTTATAGAAAATGGGTGAGTTTGCCCATTTTCTGCCATCCTGGTGAGGGCGAGGGCGAGACGCTGACAGTCATTAATGGATTTATTTTAGTATTTAATGGATTTAATGGATTTGTGTTCGTCCTTCTTTTATGATTAGAATTAGCAGTATTTTAATTTTAATTTCCTTTTATTGTTTAATGAATTTGTTTTCTTTAGATTAGTTTGCTTTTATTTATTTATATTAATAAAGTGAACTTCCTCTTAATATTTTTAAATTTATAAATGTTAATTATTTTATTTAAGTGATTATTATGATTAGGTTTATAGTTCAAGATATTATTATGATTAATAAATGTATTATTTGATTAAATGCATGTATCGTTATTACTATTATTATGTCTAATTAATTGTGTAGTATAATTAATTTGGTTCATGTTATTATTAAATATAGTATTGTTATGAATTTAATTATTATAGTAGTTATTTATTAATTAATTTAATTTCCTTATTATTATAACTGTAAAATATTATTATGAATTTTAGTGCGAGTATTTATGAAATATTATATTAATAATAATAATAATAATAATAATAATAATAATAATAATAATAATAATAATAATAATAATAATAATAATAATAATAATAATATGCCTTATTAATATACAATAGTATTAATGTTATTATTATTATTATTAGTATTATTATTATTAATAAAATGTTTATTATTATTCGAACAATATTAAATTCCTTATTAGTATAAAGTGTGGTTATTTATTATTATTGTTATGATTATTATTAGTATTGTTGATAATTAAATTTATAAATAAATTTGATTTCTATTATTAATATGAAAGAAGTAATAATTAGTTATTTTGTTCGCATCATTATTAACTTTATTATTCGATTATTTTAATTATTCTTTTAATTCTTAATAATTATTATTAGTTTCCTACTTTATATATATACTTGTTATTATAACCCATAAATTTTGTAATTATATTTATTGTTAGGAAAATAATAATAATTTAGAAAATAATTTATAAAATAACAAATTATGAGGAATTAGCAAACATAAACATATAATATTTTGTCGAGAGTAAATAATAATAAGGAATTTATTCATATCACATAATATAATGAATAACAATGTCCGACATTTCATAAAATAATTGAACATATTTTAAGGAATTAGCAATAACGATAGTAATAGTAAAGAAGAAGAAAAAGACGAAGAAGCGGAGAAGAAAAGGGGAGCTCGCGAGGCTGGCTCAATGTGGACAGTCTCGCGATCGCGAGCGCGAAGTGGTATTATAAGGCCCGTCGCGAACGCGAGACGACCCTATATAGCCAATGTCACCATTGCGAGGGCCCCTTATTCTTCCCAGTCAGCAGGTTTTGTTTTTATTATTATTAGTAGTAGTGTTATTAAATGAACTTCCTCTGCATTATTTAATGTACTTGTTCATATTATTATTATTATATTCCTCATCATAATTTAATTATATTTGACTTTATTTATTTCTATTAACAATTTTAAATTCCTTCTAATTAGTATTATTATTATTATTATCCTTATGATATGAATTATTATTATTGTTATGCACCTTCATTATTATTTTAGTTATTATTATTATTGTTAAATTTATTATTTATTTTGATTTCCATTATGATAAGAACTTTAAAATATTATTATTAAATTTCGTGTGATTATTATTAAATTTATTGGTGAGTATTTAATATATTAATACTCAATTAATTAATTCGTTATTGATATTAAATTTATTATTATTATTATTTCTATTGTTATTATTATTATTATTATTATTATTCCTTCCGTTTATTAATTACCTTCTAATTATTTTAAGGTGTAGAATTATTTAATATTTAGTTAATGTGATTATTATGATTAGTTTTGAACTTCAAGATATTATGAATATTAATTAATGTATTATATTTAATTAAATAGTTTATTTTAGTGATGACATTATTAAAACACATTTGAATTATTAAGTGTATTTATTTATGTAATAAATATTATTTTCAAATCCCATCTATTTTATGAGTATTATTATAATGATTATTATTAATATGATTATTATGCAATTAATTAATGAAATGAATATGCTTATTATGATAGAAAACTAAAATTATTGTTAGTTTAAATATTAGAAATGAATATGTAAATAAAATTATTCATTACTATTTTAGTTCAATAAAACATTTTGGCAAAACGCAAACATCGTTTAATTCACTGTTGGAAATCAAAATTGTTGTTGGTTTTCTTCTGCATTTCTTCATTTCTTACCGGTGAAGTGTCAACTTCTCCATTTCTTCCCCACTTCTCCATCTCTTCAGTTGTAAGTGGAGCTTTCAATTTAAGCTCCACCTTCTTATTTATTCTCGAATGTTAGTATTGATATTATTAGTAGTTATTACCCAACGCAATTGCGCAGAAAAGAAAAAGAAAAAGAAAAAGAAAATACCTTCGAAGGAACAACCTTTTGGAAGTTTTTGACACCGAAGAAGACACGATCAGTAACCTCTAGGGGACTATGTCTCTTAGTTTTCCATTGATATAAAGTTTGCAAATTTTGAAGTTCTGGATCTAAAAGTTATGGAGTTTAGAAGTTCAGATGTCGGTGAAGAAGAAGAAATGGAAAAGCATCGTTTTGTAAAAGGACGACGGTGACTTTTAGAATTTAAGCCAAAAACACTGTAGTGAGGGTTAGCCAAAAAACACCGTCGTGCAAAAGCATGATGGCGACTTTGCAGGTGAAGAGAAATTTGTACCGTTGTGCAAATGCACGATCGTGCATTTGAGATTTTGTCTTTTATTGAACAGTCTTGCTTCTTTTGACCATAACTTTTTCTCTAGGCCTCCAAATGACTTGACTCTTGAACCAATGGATTAGTAAGACATTCTTATATCTTTAGATAAAAATTTATAGCTTTTGTTTTTGACTCACAAAAACTTGATCGAATCAAAATAATGGTATCGGTTAAAAGAGCATGAATTGGATATTTTACTGAACATGTTCCAGTATTTTGACGATATCTTGATCTGTAAGATTCCAAATGAGATGATTTTTAATTTCGAGTAAATTAGAGAAATAGGGATATAAATCATATGAAGAAGTAGAATTGTGATTTAGTCTCTAAGATGTTTAATTTCTGGATGGAAGTAGTTTATAGCATACTGTTTTTGAATATGAACAGCTCAAAAATGTTTGTAGTATATCTTCTAAATCACTGAACCAAATTGAGTGATTTTGGTGTCAATGGAAAGATAAGACATATAGGAACATTTTTGTAGAAGATAGTGTGACCAAATTACACCATTTTCACTTTCTGATTGAATGTGAATAATAGACCCGAAAGTGTGACTTGGAAAAATTCTGAAGTGAGTCAATGAGAAAGGAATGGAGATTTTAATGGTTTTAGTGAGGAATAATCCTAAGTATAGATTATACTTGGATGAGTTTTGATATGAGAATAACTTTGTGATGAAATTAATGGTAAAATACTCAGAACTGTCATGAATATGCATTGTACATATTTCATTTTAGGCATGTGCATTATTAAACACTTATGATTGTACAAATTGTGATGTATGTGTATCTTGTATAAATGGGTTGTGCAGGTTAAATGTCCGCATTCAGTAGTTCCTAAAATTTGGAAGCAAATGCTAATCGGAAGCATACTGTGAGTAGACCTAGATAGTCTCATTTTATTGTTTGTTTTGTATGAATTTTGGTATTGATTGACTACTGAATGTCTATATGAATGTGATTGATTGTGTTGATTTCAGGACAAGAGGTCCGATGATTGTGATGCTTGGTTGAGATATTGAAGTGTTGCTTATATGTGAATGAGATGAACTACATGTATATAATTTGATGATAAATATGTTTTGAATGAGCTTTTGCATGTAAGTGAAAATGTGATTCTTAAATTAATATTGAATGCCGGACTAAGGTCCGACGATATGGGAATGTGATTGAATGAGATCATGCAAAATGCATTTCATGTCATGAATGCATGAAACATAATGGCAGTTGTGACCAGAGTAGCTATTGATCAGAGTGAAAAAGATCCTAGAGCTCAAAAGTGATTCAGAGCCTTAGGCTCAACGTTTAATGAGCCCTATATAGGACAGTTATCAATGAGTCCTATATGGGACAGTTTAGGCACTCGGTCACAACAAAGTAATAAATAAAAAATGAGTCTCATGCATACTGCATATGCATCATACGAATGATTAAATTGTATTGACTGCCCAATGTGAAGTGTTGTGAAGGTGATTTATGTGTTATGTGACTGGGTGAGCCATCGATGATGGTCACTTATTGAGTTCGCAAAACTCATTCAAATATTGTAAATATTTTTCAGAATCAGAAGAATTCCCTATTAGGCAAACGGGAGTATCCCTACAGTATTCGAGTAAGAGATAGAGGTCGGGATCAGTTTGCGTCTGCATTAATGTTTTCCTATTTTTTGTATAATAATGTATTCCAAAATTTTTGCATAATGTGTATACAATGGTTTTTATGGTGGAATGTAAAGATATTACGACTAAAGTGTTTTGTATTTGTAATAGGTCCCAAGTGGCTATTGAAATTCTATTGATTATATTGTGTTGATTGAATGTGTTTCTGAATGAAAGTGGGCCCTAAATTGGTTATTATTTCTGCATATGTTTGTTGTTGTTTCGAAAAAAAAATTTATTCCTATTTTTGAATGATTGAGTGCTCTAGCATGCCACCCTCGCGGGGCACGAACTCGGATATCACCTAAGATGTCGGGCACGTGCCTTGCAAGAGTGGGGTGCTACAATCCGCAACTTTAAATGCCCAAAAATTTTCAAATTTTTTGGGAGGTAAATTGAATTTTCATTTACCATCACAATTTTAGAGGATCGTTTGATATTATTTGCTTAATGATTTTTCAAATGTGTTGCAGCATACCTATTTTTCACATTCTGGGGAGAACTTTCCCTATGAACACTTTGTACAGTAAAACTCTTTGTGAGGATTATGTTAAAGCTGCAGTGAAGCAGGCGATAACTATTCACATTACCAGTTCTCCAGGTGAAATCCTAATATTCATGACCAATCAAGATGAGATTGAGGCGGCCTGTTATGCCCTTGCAGAGCGTTTGAAACAACTTATATCCTCAACCAGGAAAACAATTTCCAAACTCTTGACACTTCCCATATATTGTCAACTTCCAGTTGATTTGCAAACAAAGTGAAGTGAATCACACGTTAAATATTTAGATAGTCATGATGCGTTGTTAGATCTCAATCTTGATTTATAATTATAAATTGTTTAATTAGAGAATTAAAGATAAATTAAAAGGAGTTTTCATTTTTCTAATTCTAATTATGAATTAAAATTATAATTTATAATCACCGCCAAAGATATTTGGGAACCTAATGAATCGACATAAAAAATGAATTAAGGAGAACAAAGATATTTTGATTAAGTTGGAGGTGATTACAAAATTTGAGAAACTTTATGATTTAATATGAGATATCTAATAAATACGTATCAATACGAGATATTAGATCTTATTTGGTCATAACTGGTATTTAATTATAATTATTTATAATTCTAATTATAGTTTAATTAAAATTAGAATTTAATTTCAATTAAATTAATAAAATGCCCAAAATCAATTATAAATAGGGTTAAGCTCTACTAAAGCTAACACTTCTTGCTTAACCCTCTCTATAAGAGTTGTAGAGTTCTCTCAACTTGTTCTGTAGATATCGTTAGAGGTCGAAAACTTGTACAACTACAGTGGTGGAGAATGATCAGTTTCAGAAATGGTTGAAGGGATATGATAAGATTATGATCAAGCTTTGAAATAAAGTTTGAAATAAAATTCATAATTTATTATGATTTATATGATAATCGTTTTATAGAATTAAAGAGATCTTGATTTTGAGAAATCAAAATACGAATTTTTTTTTCATAATTATTCCGCTGAGGTCAAGATTTATATGATAATCGTTTTATAGAATGTTAGTTGATGCAATTATATTTTATCTGTTTTTAGAACCTTATATTTAGCATCTTGCATGTGTTTTATGGATGTCTATGGCCTTTTTCATCATGTTTTATAATTATTAGAGCTTTAGACACATAAATACAACAATTCCTTAATAGGTTGAAATTAACACTACTTTTCAATTTGTGGTAGATTTGACCTGTGGATCTTTGGAAATTTGTATCTCGGGATTGGTTTATTAGAAAATTATAAGATTTGGCAGGCATAATGTTGACTCATTGAAAAATGTTTCCACCAAGTTTCAGAATTTTTGGAGCAGTAATTTGAGAGCAGTAAATTTGTGAAAACTGACGTAAATAAGTCTACAAGCATGAGGAAAACAACGTGGCAGCACATGGAACTCCAAAACGCAGCACAAGAGAGACATGATCTTAGTGTTAGAGTAGTGCCCTGAAGGCAATCGCCTTTAGCACATTTTGTACAAATTTGTGTACATTCTTTATGAATAAATAAAGAAAGACATATTTCATTAATTTGATGTTCATTATTTATGAATGGATATTGATCTATCAGCAAATTAATGAAGTCCATGATATATGACATAACATGAAGGAAATTGTGATGTGATCATACTACTGAGATTCCTATCATGTGCAATTATGTCAGTATCTAAATTATCCCTAGTCATAGAATTACTGAGACTGGATATCGGTAATCTGGAAAGACTAGCACATCTCAAGCTCCTTGATTTGATCAAGCAGTGGATCTCAGAAGCTGTAAATATGAGATATTTAGGATTGAGATGTGGATGCTTACTAGAGGTAGTAAATACATTGGATGACCTGCTATGAGATCATCACATGGATGTCCTATTCTAATGTCAGTGATAATCTCATCATAGCAATGGTGCAAGTATCCTTAGACTTGAGGTGCTCAAGGATATCTTGGATACTGATTCTGTGCTTTGACTCCATTCCTTGTTGCCTTATAGAGGTTGCTCATAGGGTGGTGATTGGGTACAGCTTGAGGTATTCGAAGGTAATTGAGTAGCCAATAAAGGATTCACCACTTCTGTGATAGCAGAAGATGATACCCATGGCCTCTTGTCAGGGTCATTACTTGGAAATCTCTGGCCGGAGTATATATGTCATGAAGAGTGTCTTCAGTGACATATAAAGTAATGAGTCCCAGGACGAGAACTGAAATCACTTGGACTAGATTTGACATAGTCAGTCTAGTAAGAGTTGACACTTAGCCCATACTCATAACCAAGTGGGGTATAGCATGGTGAAAGGACGAATTGCACGGTAATTGTCTATGGAAAGGTTCGTGATATGGTTCATGATGAATACATGTTCATTCGTCAAACCAATTACTTTCCGGTCAATTGGGGGTCATGATGTGTAGCTAGATACCGCTCATGACTTGCTCAGATTAAGTATTAATCTAAGTGGCCAACATAACCGGGAATCTAATGGGTCACACGCATAAGAGTGTCTCGGAGAATTCGTAAAATATTTTTGGATAGAGATCCAATATATGGAGAGCAAACGGATTAAATGGATCCCGATGAGATCGAGATATGTCCCGATGAGATCGCGACATCGATATTGCTGAAAAAGGTTTTGGGAGTTTTCCCATCTAAGGACCTGATAGGTCAGTAGACCGACCCAGATATGATTGGACCACTTGACATTTATATACATATATATATATATATGATTAATTAATTAAAGAATTAATATATATATATATATATATATATATATATATATATATATATATATATATATATATATATATATATATATATATATACGTGGATGAAGGAGGAGAGAGAAGCATCTCTTTAACTTTATATATATATATATATATATATATATATAAGGCTAACTTGGATGGCAAGAGAAGCTTCCAATTTTGCATATATATATATATATATATATATATATATATATATATATATATATATATATATATATATATATATATATGCCATATGTGGATGAAGGAGGAGAGGAGAAGCATCTCTTTAACTTTATATATATATATATATATATAAGGCTAACTTGGATGGCAAGAGAAGCTTCCAATTTTTGCCTTGTCATCTTTGTATTAAGTGGCTAAATGACAAAATGAAAGATGAAGATCAGTATCATCGTGGGTTTTGAAAGAATGAGGAAATAAGAGAGGATTTTGAGAAAATCCTAGGCCATTCTCTTCTTCTTCAACGATCTTCACTCTCATCTTCTCCAATTTTCATCTTCCTCCATCGATTCTTCCAAGCTCTCCAAGGACAAAGGTAAGAGCTAGCACTCTTTAATTTATTCTAGCTATTCCCGGGTCAAAGGGTTTGTCCCGGTTAGGTTCTCCGATCTCTGCGTGGATACCGTTAGAGACGGTCTCCTTTGGCTGTTATGGTTTGAGTTTGTTGTATAGACACATGGATCCTGGCTTTCGGGAAGGTCCCGGAACAAAAATTTTTGTTTTCCGCACCGTGGGCATGTGATGCTCACACCGGGATTTTCCTACAGTGGTATCAGAGCCACTTGTGTCGTATATAACGAAGAAACCATGACTAGGTCGGAGTTGCCTATTGCTTGTGACGATGATGCATGTTGATTTTGTGAATTTCGAATTCAGCATAGAAATATATTTTTCAAAATTTTCTTGCTCAGATATGTTCAAAAGATGTTGTTTCATATGTCTGTGGAAGCATGAAATTTATCAATGTGATTTGATATGGTTTTGCTAATTTATTCCCTAGTGTTCTGGTTGCTGTCTTTGTGCACATTCATTGAACAGGCATGCATATAAATTCGAGAATAAATTTTAGAATTTTTTTTTTCGGATTTGCTTTCACCAACATGTCTCTAAGATGTTTATGAATGTCTATGAGAATGGAAAAATGTTTTCAAGGTGATTTACTATTTATTTGAGAATTTATTGTGTACTGCTGGGAATAACTGTGTTGAGGAACATAGATTCTACATTGGCTTTGTTGCTGAGGTTGGATTAGTTTTTGTTGGAAATAAATACTGAAAAAATTCATGGAGCATGTTGGGAACATGTTGTAACCTCTGTAATTTTCTCAGAATTTATTGAAATTGTTTCAATGAGCTTTTCAAGCAAAAGACAAAGCTTGGCAGTTTTGAGAAAATTGCTGGAGCTGTTTTGTTTGAAATGAAAAATTGTGTATTTCTCAATTCCAATTCCTTGGACCATTTTTAATGTGATTAAAAATGTGTTACATTGATGTTGTATGCTTGCCTAAATGATTTTCTTGAAATCGGGTTTCCAAACAATTTAGGATGTCAAATGTGTCTCATTAGCGTCTCGTTAGTATATTCCCTTATCTTGATTGTTTTGGCTGTCACAAATTTTGTGACAGGTGCCGAAATAGTCTTGATAAAGTGTATACTACCTAGAGATACTTAGGGTGATAATTTGATATTCTCAAATTATTTGGAAATCTAAATGAATAAGAGTGTATTCATCAATTTCAAGTTTCATGTATAGTTTGACTATATATGGTAAGCATGGAACAATGAAAGCGTTTCATTGGTACATCATAATAAAGGATATTACACTTGGTATTGTGAATTTGATCTATACGGATTAGGAAATTAGCCGATTAGAGAGCAGGCCAAAAACCAGTCGACTAGCACATGTTCGATCGAGACGTCCATTCGAATCATTAGAACATGCGCCATCATCGGAAAGTGCACGATAATCCATCCCATCGATCGAACATGTTCCAATCATTGAACGTCTCTACGATAACCTATAGTAGTCGACTAGCATAAGTTCTAGTCGACTGGCACATGCACCAGTCGACTAAAACATGCACCAATCATTCTGACAACATCACGAGAGTGGGATGATGGATGATTTTAGGTATAGACTCAATGTGATTGATGAAATACCCTAAATCATTCCATATAGTCATAGTGACTATAATCCTACGGCTTGGAGAAGGAAAAGATGAGACCAGAAAACCCTCACACATCATATGAAAACTAACGCCTTCCATTAATATGGGGAGAACCAGAGTTCTTATAGAGTTGGGTTGTTGGGTAAACCCAAGCTCACTCTATACGGATATGTTCGAACCATGAAAATAAGATTTTCAGATTAATGGGTCGGTTTTCACTAGAAGCATTGATTTGTTGAGTAAACTCAAGGTCAACGTAGACAGAGGCGAAATTGGGTAGTGTACATCAGATGTACGTGCATCAAGAGTTGATAACCCAATGAGTGTGCATACATCACGAGTTGATAGCACTAGTTGATAGTTACATCTATGAATCAAGTGGTATGACTGATACCTGCCGATAGATCTAAGGTGGCTTGTTGGGTAAACCCAAGGTCATTTTAGTAATGTCGGATGTCTATGATGCAATTGGTATGACTGATACCTACCGATTGACCTAAGGTGGCTTGTTGGGTAAACCCAAGATTATCCTTAGCAATGTCGGATATCGACCCACTAGGACATTTTGTCATAATGTTTCTTGGATTCGTACTGAGGGTTATGGATTCTCTGAAACTAGTGGGAGCCATATGCATGTCATTCAAGTCCCTATGATCATGCATGTAATTCTATTCTAACATTCTTTCTCTCTTTCTCTATAGGTTATTGAAGATGACTTCCAGTGTGAACTTGCGCTCGCTTATGGACTCGAACAAATTAACTGGACCAAATTTTCTCGATTGGCTGAGAAATCTGAGAATTGTTCTCAGGTCTGAGGAACTGGGATATATCCTAGATGCTCCACTTCACGATCCACTGCTGCGATGCTTGATGAGGATCGAAAAGCATATCGTAAGCATCTTAAAGACGATGACATGGCTACCTGCATTATGCTTGCCTCGATGTCACCAAAGCTGCAGAAGCAGCATGAGTCTATGGATGCTCATACCATAGTGTTTCATCTTAGGGAGCTGTTTGATAAGCAAGCTCGGTTTGAAAGGTTCGAGACCTCGAGGCTACTCTTCACTACTAAGATGACTCGAGTTCATCTGCGGTCGGATGCATCAAGATGAATGGGTATATTGAGAGGTTGGTCATCTTAGGTTTTGTTATGGATTATGAATTAAGTGTTGACTTAATTCTGGTTGGATTGTCTGATAGTTATTCACAGTTTGTGTTAAACTATCGGATGAACCAAATATCCACGACAATCCATGAGTTGATCAATCTGCTCAAGACAGCAGAGCAAGCTATCAAGAAGGATAGTAAGCAAGTGCTTATGGTGGCTTCTTCTTCTGGTTCAAAGAAAAAGAATCTAAAGAAGAAAAAGTCTAAGAAACCAAAAGGAAGTGCAGCCAAGAAGAAAACCAAAGAGACTGCACCAAAAGGAACTTGCTTCCATTGTGGCAAGACTGGCCATTGGAAGCGAAACTAGCCATTGGAAGCGAAATTGTAAAGTCTATCTGGATGAATTGAAGCAGAAGAAGGCATCAGATGCCTCGACTTCTTCAGGTATGTTTGTCATTGAGGTTAATACTGTTTCTGACCATAACATATGGGTATTAGGTACCGGTTGTGGCTCACACATATGCAATGATATGCAGGACCTCAGGGACGATGAGAGCGACTCATGAAGGAGAACTAGACTGCGTGTGGGAAATGGAGCAAGAGTTGCTGCATTAGCCGTGAGCACTTACTTTTGTCACTCCCCATGGGCTTGTACTTAAATTGGATGAATGTTATTTTGTACTGTATTAACAAAGAACATATTATGCATTTCTTGTTTAAATAGATTTGGTTTCCATTTGACTTTTAGTAACAATGGTTGTTCTATTAGTTTGAATGGAATGCTTTATGGTATTGGTACATTATGCAATGGAATTTACATATTAGATATGTCACATCCAATTATGAATGTCAATGACACGAAAAGACATAAACGAGATAATTTAAAATCAACTTACTTATGGCATTGTCGCCTTGGCCATATAAATGAGAGACGCATAGCTAAGCTCCATAAGAATGGAAGTTTAGGGTCATTTGATTATGAATCATATGACACATGCGAATCTTGTTTATTAGACAAGATGACTAAACTACCCTTTAAGGGAAAGGGTGAACAGCGACTGGAGTATTAGACCTAATACATTCAGATGTATGTGGTCCGATGTCCATCCATGCTAGAAGTGGTTGTCTTTACTTCATCACCTTTATCGATGATTATTCTCGATATGGGTACTTGTATCTGATGAGATACAAATCTGAAGCATTTGAAAAGTTCAAACAATTTAGAAATGAAGTAGAAAGCCAACTTGGGAAAAGTATCAAAACATTACGATCAGATCGTGGTGGGAAATACTTAGACCAACAGTTTTTGGATTATCTCAGAGATAATGAGATTTTATCTCAATGGACTCCTCCTTACACACCACATCATAATGGTGTGGCAGAGAGGAGAAATCGAACCTTGTTAGACATGGTACGATCAATGATGGGCTTTGCAAAGTTACTGAAATCCTTTTGGGGGTATGCACTCGAGACAGCTGTTTACTTGTTAAGCGAGTTCCATCAAAGACAGTTGATGTTACTCCATATGAGATGTGGACTAACAAAAGACCCTATCTTACTCATTTGAAAGTTTGGGGTTGTCCTGCTTATGTGAAGCGAACACAGTCAGATAAACTTGATGCAAAGTCTGACAAGTGTTTGTTCGTAGGATATCCTAAAGAAACAATGAGATATCAATTCTACCTTGCTGAGGAACAAAAGGTGTTTGTTTCAAAGCATGCTGTCTTTTTAGAGAAAGAGTTTCTTTTACAAGAAGACAGTAGGAGCAAAATTGAGCTTGAAGAAGTTCAAGATGCTCGAACAGACACAGATCAACTGCCTGAACCTGAAACTGTGACTCATATAGATGAAGTAACAGTTTAACCTTCTACAACACACGAAGTTCGTAGGTCACGTAGGATACGCTCTCTTCCCGAGAGATATGGATTTCTCTTGAATGAACAGAATGACGTATTGCTCATAGAAGATGATGAGCCTACCACCTATGAAGAGGTTCTGAAGAGTTCAGAGTCTGAGAAATGGCTTCAAGCCATGAAGGCTGAAATGGATTCCATGTATGAAAACCAAGTATGGACTTTGGTTGATGCACCCGAAGGAATCATACCCATAGGGTGCAAATGGGTTTTCAAAAAGAAAACCGACATGGATGGTAATGTAATTACCTATAAAGCAAGGCTTGTGGCTAAAGGTTTTCGTCAAAGACAAGGAGTTGACTACGACGAGACCTTCAGCCCAGTAGCAATGCTTAAATCCATTAGAATACTCCTAGCCATTGCCACTCATTATGATTATGAGATATGGCAAATGGATGTGAAGACAACTTTCCTAAATGGAAATCTAGCTGAGGATGTGTATATGACACAACCTGAGGGCTTCACCTCCTATGATGACGAAAAGGTATGCAAGCTTCAGAAATCCATCTATGGATTGAAGCAAGCATCTAGGAGTTGGAATATCCGTTTTGATGAGGTAATCAAAGAGTTTGGTTTCTCACAAAATCCGGATGAATACTGTGTGTATAAGAAGGTTAATGGGACAACAATCGTATTCCTTGTGTTGTATGTAGATGACATATTATTACTAGGAAATGATGTCTCTATGCTACAATCAATCAAGATTTGGCTGTCCAAACGATTTGCCATGAAAGACCTTGGTGAAGCAACTTATATGTTGGACCCCGAACTTTTGATGAAAAACTAGAAATATTAAAATGAATTTTAAATGAGAAAGAAATTGGTGGGAAAATTATGAATTTAAGGAAATTTGAGGAAATTAAGAAAAATTTATGAGAAAAGAGTTGTTTAGTTTAGAGGACTTTGATATTTGAGTGAACTTTTATGGATTATGAGAGGAAAGTGGATGAGTTGGTTGAAATGAAGTTATATAGCAAGAATTAAAAAGAAACAGTGTGAAAATTTGAAGGATTTAGAAAGTTTGACTTTTTGGAGAGAGAATGTTTGACTTTGAGAGTTGACTTTTGTTTGAGAGAAAATTTGATAAAGTGATCTACATGAAACTTGTAGATTATGTTAAGAGCTTTCTATAGACATAAAGTTTGCAATTTTTTGATATCGGGAGTGAAAGTTATGATCAGTCAAAGTTTATGTTTGATAAGGTTGACTTCTGACTTTAAATTATGATGACTGAATCTTTGACTAAGAAATTAACCTAGTTAGAGGTTAATTGAGCTTTGATGTTCTTCATGAAAGTTCAAGGATTTGATTTGATCTTTATTTCGATATAAAGTATGCAATTTTTCGATCTCGGAATAATAAGTTATGATTTTTACAAGTCTATATTGTGGTTTTAGCAAGATTATTTGAAGATAGAATCTTTGACCGGAAAATGGACTCCTTTAGGAGTCGAATTGAGTTTTATGTCCTTCGTGGAAGACGTAGAACTTTCTTTAAGCTTTCTATAGAGACTAAGTTTGTCAAAATTGGAGTTCGGGATTAAGAGTTATGAATTTTGGAAGTTTTGGATTTTTTGTAAAAAAAAAAAAAGTCTCCCTTCGCTAGGGTGACGCGTCGCCGTAGTGATGGCGAGCGTTCGGCTCGCATCACTAAGGCGACGCATCGCCGTAGTGATGGCGAGCGTTCGGCTCGCGTCGCTAGGGTGACGCGTTGCCGTAGTGACCGCGCCCTGATACGACGTCGTTTTGCTCCTTCAGTTTTCTTGCTTCCTCCTCCAATCCCGACCTTTGTTCACTATTTTGCTCATATCTTTTTCGTCCGACATCCGATTGAGTTGATTCTTACGGCGTTGGATTCGTAAGACAATTCTCTACATTCCCATGGGAAATTTGTAATTTTATGAGATTAAATTAATGGTGATTAATTTAATCAAAGTGAGTCGGGAAAGTTTCCGAACATAGTTCAGTATTTTGTGAAATTTGGGATCTATAGAGATCAGATTGAAGTGATTCTTGAGACGAAATAAAGATAAGACAAGGGGCTACAAATCATATGAGAAATGAAATGTCAATTTTGCCCCTAAGACCCTCAAATTATGGATGGAAGTTCAAATTCGTGTGCAGTTTTTGGATTTGGAACATCTGAGAGTAATTTGAGCATAACTTTTGATCTGGGAATCGAAATGAGGCGATTCTTATTTTGAATTAAACTAGAGACATAAGGCTACAATTGTTATGAAGACATTGAGTTTCAATTCTGGGATTAAGAATGTGAAATTTCGTACAGAAATAATCGTACATGGAAAATGTGTTAGAATATGGATATTCCCGAACTGTTTTGCATATAACCTTTGGTGTAGTGATCCGAATTGAGAGCGGTCGGTGGCGTCGGATTCGTATGATTGAGAGGAACATTTCTCGAGAAGGAAGTTTTGACAAATTCCTTCAAATTAAAAGTGCGAATCAGACCCGCAAGTGAACATGACTTAAAGTAACATGACAAGGGCATTTTAGTCTTTTCATTAAATTTTAATGACATGGCATCATTTTAAGTGGTATAGCCGTAGGAAAGGTCTGGAAATGTTAAGAGAAGAGAGAATAACGATTCTTTTAGAGAAAAGAAGAAGAAATGAGAGAGAAAGTGAAGAAGAAGGTTTCGTATATGGAGAAAAACGATGGAAGCTTAGAGATTTTTGAATTTCTAAGACTTCAAGCTTATTTTTGGAGTAGATTCAAGGGGAAAGGAAAGAAAGAAGATGAAGATACCATGGAGCTTGACAAAAACGAAAATGGAGGAGAAAAAGGTAAGAGAGAGAAAGTTTCGATTTTGAGTTTTTGATTAGTTTGTTGGTTGATTTAGCTTAATATGATTATGAATTGAAGTTTCCTATGATTAATTGAAGAGATTAGACTATGGTTATGAGTTAATTTTGGTTATGGAAGATTTTAGAGAGAGAAAGCTTAGTGAGGAAGATGATGAATAGTAACATTTGGGGGTTTTTGAAATTGATGATTTAGATGGCTTGAATTAATGATGAATTGGAGATATCCTAAGTTAATTTTGATGTTTATGCTTTAGGTAAAGTTTAATTTGTAAAATTATAAATTTGGAGTTTAGGCCAAATTAGAAATTTGGGGTTTTTGAAAATTAATGGTGTAGAATCATCAATACTAGTATGAATTGGTGAGATATGAAATCAATTTTGAGGAAATTGTAATTTATGATATGGAATTGGTGTAAATTGATTTAGGCCAATTTTGAAAATTTGGGATTTTCAAAATTGGAAATTTAAATAGCTTGAATTTATATGGAATTGGTGAATTCCTAAGTTAATTTTGAAGATTATGTTATTTATGATGTGAATTTGAATGATTATGGCTTAGGTCAATTTTAAATTGAAAGAAGGAAAGAAGCAAGGATCAATTGGAGTTTGAAATCAAGTTTCGGCATTTAATTCGAGGTGGGTAGCATATTTATATTTTGATTTGTAAGCTCAATATGAATTTTGAAAAATTAAAGAAAGCAAAAGTTTGGAATTTTGATCACTTATTGTTTTTGGAAATGTTTGAAACTAAGAATTGATTTAAGGTTTGAAATTATGATTCCTAAGTGATTTCTGAAAAATTATTATAAGCTTAAATTCATTGTTTTAAATGATTTGCTAAATCGTTAGAAATTTCTGAAACTGTAATTGTTGTGTACGCATTGATAATTACGCATATTGTTGCAATTATTGATTGATTGAATTAGTTGAATTATATGATATGTGTGAATTTGTGAGATTGTTTTGAGTTGATGAAATAATGTTAGAAAAGCAAAATTTTGGGGAAGTGCCTTCGGGCAATTTGAATTTCCGTTTTCGATATGTGTTATGTGGGTTTGGTAGGTCCTTTGGTGAGTCAGCGCTGTCTCTATTTGTATAGCCTTCGCCTGCTGCCCGCCAGTGTACGGAGCTCAATTCGGACTCCCTCACGGCTACACTGGACCGCTATGCGGGAAAGTGTAGTACGTTCTGTTCACGACTGCACAGGACCGTTATGCGGGAATGTACAGTACGTTCTGTTTCGGACCGAGCCAGACCATTCTGATATGTTATATGTTTTCAATTTTGTTTCTGAATGTTGCATTCATGTTTATGAAAATTCGAGAATTTTTGAAAAATAAGAAAAAGTGAGATTACCATGGAAAGTTTTGAAAAATATGAAATTTTTTTTTGAGGAAATTGTTTGAAAAATTATAAAGTTTGAAAAATCAGCCCTTTTGGCGAAAGATTATGAAAAATGATTTCGGCTTATTTGTCACTTTATAAATGTGTTATCCACGAGCTTCCGAGCTCACCCCCCCTTCATCCCCATCTCCAGGTTTCGAGCAGGAGATCGGATGAAAGAATGTGAAGACGTCAGTTTCGACATTTGTATAAGTTAGATTTTGAGTAATCCAAATTTGAGTATGGATACGTATATGATTCTTTAGATAAGTTTGGGGAAAATGTATTTGTGTATAAAGTTGAGAATTGTGAATGATTGTGAAATTTGTATATGAAATTATGGATAATTTGGGAATATATATGTATGATTGATTTGGGAATTTGATTGAATTATGAGTTTGGTATTGAATTGAGAATTATGGAAGTATTAGATTTAGGTTTGCGTTTTGCTGGTGTTTGGGTTCCGGACGGGAGAGGCCGATGATTCTGAGATCTGTTTGACATTTAGAAGTGTATTTCTTTACCTTTGCAGGTTTGGGTTAGGATAAATGCAGCCGTTATGCTGCCGAAATTTCGATAAAATGAGAATAAAGTGTAGTTTGAGATTTGTATGGATTTGTATAAGAATTTTGTATGATTGCTAAGTTTTGGGTTTAAGATTGAATTTCCTATGGGAAATTATATAGATGTGATTGATGTCAAAGATGAGAATAAGAAAGAAAAAAAAAATTCATACCGGATTTTGGAACGTCTTAGGGTTTCCAACGCGATTGTGTTCCTGTTTCTCCGTTCTTTGTTTTCGGATGTCGGATTTGTTTGCTTTGATTGTATCCGTTTTTGATTCGTATTCGATCCGTAATTGTTTCGTATTTCGGCTATTCGATAATACGCTTTCGATTCGTTTTGTATTTTGCCCCGCTTTGGTTCACTAAAAGATCCGCTTTTGATATCGATTTTCGCTTCCGCTTTTGTTTCCGCTTTGTAATTTGTTCCGTTTTCCGTTCTGTTTCCGGTTGGGATCCGGTTCCTGGATCGGGTCCCAACATTATATCCTTGGGATAAGGATCTATAGAGATAGATCAAAAAGGTTGCTTAGTCTTTCACAATCAACGTACATAGACAAGATGCTGAAAAGGTTTAGCGTGGAGCAATCCAAGAGAGGTACCTTCCCGTGACTCATGAGATAACACTCTCGAAATCTATGTGTCCTAAGACACAAGATGAGAGGATGCGCATGAGTATGATCCCATATGCATCTGCGGTAGGATCTATCATGTACACTATGCTATGTACGAGACCCGATGTATCATATGCTCTAAGTGTTACTGACGGATACCAATCGGATCTGGTGAGGGTCATTGGGTGGTGTCAAGAATATCCTAAAATACTTGCGAAGGACTAAGGATGTTTTCTTGATATATGGGATGGAGATCTCCGTGTTAGCGGGTATCTGATGCCGATTTTCAACTCGATAAGGATGATTCCAAATCCCAATCAGTTACGTATTTACATGAATGGCGGGCGATTAGTTGGAAGAGTTCCAAACAAGAGACAACTGCCGATTCAACGATCGAGGCAGAGTACATTGCCGCTTTAGAAGCGTGAAAGGCGGTTTGGATCGAAGTTCATTATTGAACTTGGTGTGGTTCTAGCGATGATGGGCCTATCACGATTGTATTGTGACAACAATGGGGCTATTCTTGCAATCGAAAGAACCAAGGTCTCATCAACGATCCAAACACGTACTCGCAGATATCACCGATCGAGGAGATCATTGGTCGAGGTGATGTGCGAGATAGAGAATTCTACAGAGCGAGAATATTGTTGATCCGTTGACAAAGCCATTGTCACGAAGAACTTTGATTCTCATGTACTACTTATGGTATTAGATATCAAGGCGATTGGCTTTAGGTCAAGTGGGAGATTGTTAGAGTAGTGCCACGAAGGCAATCGCCTTTAGCGCATTTTGTACAAATTTGTGTACGTCTTTATGAATAAATAAAGAAAGGCATATTTCATTAATTTGATGTTCATTATTTATGAATGGATATTGATCTATCAACAAATTAATGAAGTCCATGATATATGACATAGCATGAAGGAAATTGTGATGTGATCATACTATCTTGAGATTCCTATCATGTGCAATTATGTCAAGATCTAAATTATCCCTAGTCATAGGATTCTTGAGGCCGGATATCGGTGTCTGGAAAGACTAGCATCTCAAGCTCCTTGATTTGATCAGCAATGGATCTCGAAGCTGTAAATATGAGATATTTAGGGTTGAGATGTGGATGCTTACTAGAGGTAGTAAGTACATTGGATGACTGCTATGAGATCATCACATGGATGTCCTATTCTAATGTCGGTGATAATCTCATCATAGCAATGGTGCAAGTATCCTTAGACTTGAGGTGCTCGAGGATATCTTGGATCTTGATTACGTGCTTTGACTCCATTCCTTGTTGCCTTATAGAGGTTGCTCATAGGGTGGTGATTGGGTGCGACTTGAGGTATTGAAGGTAATTGAGTAGCCAATAAAGGATTCACCACTTCGTGATAGCGAGAAGATGATACCCATAGCCTCTTGTCGGGGTCATTACTTGAAATCTCTGGTAGAGTATATATGTCATGAAGAGTGTCTTGATGACATATAAAGTAATGAGTCCCGGGACGAGAACTGAAATCACTGGACTAGATTTGACATAGTCAGTCTAGTAAGAGTTGACACTTAGCCCATACTCATAACCAAGTGGGGTATAGCATGGTGAAAGGACGAATTGCACGGTAATTGTCTATGGAAAGGTTCGTGATATGATTCATGATGAATACATGTTCATTCGTCAAACCAATTACTTTCCGGTCAATTGGGGGTCATGATGTGTTGCTAGATACCGCTCATGACTTGCTCAGATTAAGTGTTAATCTAAGTGGCCAACATAACCGGGAACCTAATGGGTCACACGCATAAGAGTGTCTCGGAGAATTCGTAAAATATTTTTGGATAGAGATCCAATATATGGAGAGCAAACGGATTAAATGGATCCCGATGAGATCGAGATATGTCCCGATGAGATCGTGACATCGATATTGCTGAAAAAGGTTTTCGGGGGTTTTTTTCATATCGGGACCCGGTAGGCCGGTAGGACCGACCCCAGTGTGACTGGACCACTTCAGCATTTATATACATATATATATATATGATTAATTAATTAAATAATATATATATATATATATATATATAGGAGAGGAGAAGCATCTCTTTAACTTTATATATATATATATATAAGGCTAACATGGATGGCAAGAGAAGCTTCCAATTTTTGCCTTGTCATCTTTGTATTAAGTGGCTAAATGACAAAATGAAAGATGAAGATGAGTATCATCGTGGGTTTTGAAAGAATGAGGAAATAAGAGAGGATTTTGAGAAAATCCTAAGCCATTCTCTTCTTCTTCAACAATCTTCACTCTCATCTTCTCCAATTTTCATCTTCCTTCATCGATTCTTCCAAGCTCTCCAAGGACAAAGGTAAGAGCTAGCACTCTTTAATTTGTTCTAGCTATTCCCGGGTCAAAGGGTTTGTCCCGGTTAGGTTCTCCGATCTCTGCGTGGATACCGTTAGAGACGGTCTCCTTTGGCTGTTATGGTTTGAGTTTGTTGTATAGACACATGGATCCTGGCTTTCGGGAAGGTCCCGGAACAAAAATTTTTGTTTTCCGCACTGTGGGTATGTGATGCTCACACCGGGATTTTCCTACACTTAGGAGGATTTATGAATGGGTTTTTAATTGTCTAAGGATTGAACAAGTGCTGTGAGGGACAAAAAGAGGATAGCTAGCTAGAGGTGGAGGCATGCACAAACAGGGAAGCTACCAGCAAGAGGACACACGACGCATGCAACTGGAGGAGAAAAATAAACACACGCTAGCTCCAAGAAATCAAATCACGCATGCAGAAAACAACCCACCACGCCGACAGAAGAAACACAAGAGCATAAAAAGAAAAGCAAAGAGGGGCTCCACTTGGTGAATTCATGCAAAAAGCTCCAGCAAATTGGAGACTACGTTGGCAGCAAGCATCCAGAAAATTAGAGACTCCACATGGCTAAAAAGAAAATTGATGTTGACAGCTCAAAAAGGGGACCACACGTGACCCATAAAAGAAAAGAAATGAAGGAAGGACTCTCCACTCATTTTGACAAAGGAGGCACGCACATTAACAAGGGGGGCTCCACGGTTTCTTTAAAAAATTCCTCTCCACTCACTTGGAGAATTAGCTATCAACGTGGCAAACACCAAAGAAAGCTCCACCATTAAGCTCTCACTCTTCAAGGAAGCACCAACGTGAAGGAAGGACTAGCTAGAAGGCTCCCATTCGTTACACACATTTAAAAGGAACGTGACCCACCAAGCTCCAGGACCCCACTCAAAAACACTCACTCACTCCATTACTCACTCTCTACAAGCTCCAAACGTTATACCAAGAGAGAGCCCCAAGTGACCCACCAACATAACAACACCAAGCACTCACGCTGCTTTATTTTTCAATTGGCTATTACACCAAAAAGAAACTCTCCACTCACTTGGATATTGGGCTATCAACGTAACACCACATTTGGAGCTCATCAGGGACGCGTCAAAGCTTTTGGGGATTTCTGATTTTCTATCACAACAGTAGGACGGTAGCAGCTGCGTGAGGACAAAGAATAGTGGACCAGGAGCTGAAATCATTCGGTAACCTTGAAGCTTAAATTCCAACATTAATTTGAATTTCAGCTATAGTGGATAGAGACTAGCATTATGTGTGGCTAAGTTTTTAATCTAGACAAGGTACTTTACGTTTGATTCATGTAGTTCGTGAGACTCTCGTGGTTAATTGTTTGCGTTTATTTCTTATGTTTATTTGATCTCTGCATTTTAATTGATTTATTATTGCCGTGTTTGTTGATTAATGAGGCCTGTTAATTAATTGACTTGGTGATAAATTGCCGAATAGATTAGTTAATCTGTGATTGCTGTCTATCGAGTGGCGAATTAATTTTAATTAAGAAATTAATGAGATTAAATAATTTAGTCCAAATAGATCGCGGCTTTTCCGATTCTGTTGGCTAAGACAAAGGTCCATTAGAGCCTAGTGTTGTCATAGATTATATTCTGCGGAGCTTTACTCGGGAATAGTCTAATTGGTTAGAGTAATAATCTGCGGAGCTTTACTAGGAGTTATCGAATAATTACGAATGGATTGGTTGATATGTGCTGTTCACTGTCTGCTATAACTTTGTCCAAAAGAATGGACAAAATTTATATTTTTGAGTCTATGATCGAATTATAGTATCAAACGAGAGAGTACCTTGGCTAGGCTTTTCTTCATATTGCTTTCAATCTTTATCTTTAAATTCCTTTGACGTGATTTCGTGTTCTAAAATCAATCATTCCCAAATCAAATTAATTTCATTCTTTTATAGTTTTATTTTCATTTATTTATTTTCATTTTTATTATTTTTGATTTCACACAAATAAATAATTACTACATTGGTCTCTGTGGTTCGACCCTATTCACCACTTTACTCGCTTAAGTGTTCTAGAGTAGGAATTTATTTTTGCTGGTTTGACACGCCAGCATTAGTATTGATATTATTAGTAGTTATTACCCAACGCAATTGCGCAGAAAAGAAAAAGAAAAAGAAAAAGAAAATACCTTCGAAGGAACAACCTTTTGGAAGTTTTTGACACCGAAGAAGACACGATCAATGACCTCTAGGGGACTGTCTCTTAGCTTTCCATTGATATAAAGTTTGCAAATTTTGGAATTCTGGATCAAAAGTTATGGAGTTTAGAAGTTCAAATGTCGATGAAGAAGAAGAAATGGAAAAGCACCGTTTTGTAAAAGGACGACGGTGGCTTTTAAGAATTTAAGCCAAAAGCACTGTAGTGAGGGTTAGCCAAAAAACACCGTCATGCAAAAGCATGATGGCGACTTTGGAGTTGAAGAGAAATTTGCACCGTCGTGCAAATGCACGATCGTGCATTTGGGATTTTGTCTTTTATTGAACAGTCTTGCTTCTTTTGACCATAACTTCTTCTCTAGACCTCCAAATGACTTGACTCTTGAACCATTGGATTAGTAAGACATTCTTATATCTTTAGATAAAAATTTATAGCTTTTGGTTTTGACTCACAAAAGCTTGATCGAATCAAAATAATGGTATTGGTTAGAAGAGCATGAATTGGATATTTTACTGAACATGTTCCAGTATTTTGACGATATCTTGATCTGTAAGATTCCAAATGAGATGATTTTTAATTTCGAGTAAATTAGAGAAATAGGGATATAAATCATATGAATAAGTAGAATTGTGATTTAGTCTCTAAGATGTTTAATTTCTGGATGGAAGTAGTTTATAGCATACTGTTTTTGAATATGAACAGCCCAAAAATGTTTGTAGTATATCTTTTAAATCACCTAAATCACTGAACCAAATTGAGTGATTTTGGTGTCAATGGAAAGATAAGACATATAGGAACATTTTTGTAGAAGATAGTGAGACCAAATTACACCATTTTCACTTTATGATTGAATGTGAATAATAGACCCGAAAGTGTGACTTGGAAAAATTCTGAAGTGAGTCAATGAGAAAGGAATGGAGATTTTAATGGTTTTAGTGAGGAATAAACCTAAGTATAGATTATACTTGGATGAGTTTTGATATGAGAATAACTTTGTGATGAAATTAATGGTAAAATACCCAGAACTGTCATGAATATGCATTGTACATATTTCATTTTAGGCATGTGCATTATTAAACACTTATGATTGTACAAATTGTGATATATGTGTATCTTGTATAAATGGGTTGTGCAGGTTAAATGTCCGCATTCAGTAGTTCCTAAAATTTGGAAACAAATGTTAATCAGAAGCATACTGTGAGTAGACTTAGATAGTCTCATTTCATTGTTTGATTTGTATGAATTTTGGTATTGATTGACTACTGAATGTCTATATGAATGTGATTGATTGTGTTGGTTTCAGGACAAGAGGTCCGATGATTGTGATGCTTGGTTGAGATATTGAAGTGTTGCTTATATGTGAATGAGATGAACTAAGTGTATATAATTTGATGATAAATATGTTTTGAATGAGCTTTTGTATGTAAGTGAAAATGTGATTCTCAAATTAACATTGAATGCCGGAATAAGGTCCGACGATATGGGAATGTGATTGAATGAATCATGCAAAATGCATTTCATGTCGAGAATGCATGAAACATAATGGCAGTTGTGACCAGAGTAGCCATTGATCAGAGTGAAAAAGATCCTCGAGCTCAAAAGTGATTCAGAGCCTCAGGCTCAACGTTTAATGAGCCCTATATAGGGCAGTTATCAATGAGTCCTATATGGGACAGTTTAGGCACTCAGTCACAACAAAGTAATAAATGAAAAATGGGTCTCATGCATACTACATATGCATAATACGAATGATTAAATTGTATTGATTGCCCAATGTGAAATGTTGTGAAGGTGATTTATGTGTTATGTGACTGGGTGAGTCATCGATGATGGTCACTTATTAAGTTTGCAAAACTCATTCAAAATTTATAAATATTTTTCAGAATCAGAAGAATTCCCTATTAGGAAAACGGGAGTATCCCTACAGTATTCGAGTAAGAGATAGAGGTCGGGGATCAGTTTGCGTCTGCATTAGTGTTTTCCTATTTTTTGTATAATAATGTATTCCAAAATTTTTGCATAATGTGTATACAATGGTTTTTATGGTGGAATGTAAAGATATTATGACTAAAGTGTTTTGTATTTGTAATGGGCCCCAATTGGCTATTGAAATTTTATTGATTATATTGTGTTGATGGAAAGTGTTTCTGAATGAAAGTGGGCCCTAAATTGGTTATTATTTCCGCATATGTTTGTTGTTGTTTCAAAAAAAAAAATACCTATTTTTGAATGATTGAGTGCTCTAGCATGCCACCCTCGCGGGGCACGAACTCGGATATCACCTAAGATGTCAGGCACGTGCCTTGCAAGAGTGGGGTGCTACAATCCGCAACTTTAAATGCCCAATAATTTTCAAATTTTTTGGGAGGTAAATTGAATTTTCATTTACCATCACAATTTAACAGGATTGTTTGATATTATTTGCTTAATGATTTTTCAAATGTGTTGCAACATACCTATTTTTCACATTTCGGGGAGAACTTTCCCTATGAACACTTTGTACGGTAAAACTCTTTGTGAGGATTATGTTAAAGCTGCATTGAAGCAGGCGATGACTATTCACATTACCAGTTCTCCAGGTGAAATCCTAATATTCATGACCAATCAAGATGAGATTGAGGCGGCCTGTCATGCCCTTGCAGAGCGCTTGAAACAGCTTATATCCTCAACCAGGAAAACAATTCCCAAACTCTTGACACTTCCCATATATTCTCAACTTCCAGCTGATTTGCAAACAAAGTGAAGTGAATCACACGTTAATACAAGACTTATTATACAATATACAAATGCATAAGAAGGGGGTTGAATTGTGTATTATTTTTAAAGCCCTTCAAAACGCTTTTGTTAAAAGAAACTTGTTCTTTTCACAAGAACTCTTGAAAATCAAAGTTATAAAGCATTTTGAAAACTTGTATAAAACTAGTAAGATCGAAAATTGAAAGATAAGAGAGATTAAGAGTTGAGAGATGTTGACATAGCGATTTTATACCGGGTTCACCCCAAACCGTGGCTACGCCCAATCCTCGATATCTTTCTGAGATTTCACTATCTCTAAAAAACGTTACAAGTATTCTTTGTCTTCGAGCCTCTTCAGGTCTCTTACAATCAGTATTCTTTCACACTTAGCCTCTGCAGGCTATCTACACTACTTTCAACTGAAAGGTTTTTCGAGCTTTGTGCCAGAAAAATAGCTCTAGATTTTTCGCACAATAGTTTCTCTCAAGTATTGATAGCTTTTGTAACTTTTCGTATTGTAACTTTGTGTAACTTTTTGTAACTTTTCAATTTCGACTCCGAATAATATTTATAGTCTTCGTCTTCAACTGCTTCTTAATTCTTGTTTCTTTCAAGAAACGGTTATTCAGTTTGAGTTCTGTAACTAACTCAAACTAATTCTTGATTTGACGTTGTTTGCTTCCATCTGCTTTTCTTCGTTTGCTTTTCTTCCGTCTGCTTTTCATTTTAGCTTCTGTCTACTTTTCTATTTGGCTCCGTCTGCTTTTCTTCGTCTGCTTTTCTTCCTTCTGCTTTTCATTTTAGCTTCTGTCTGCTTTTCTATTTGGCTTCCGTCTGCTTTTTTTCGTCTGCTTTTCTATCGTCTGTTTTTCAATTTAGCATCCGTCTGTTTTTCATTATTATTTGTACTTCATCAAAATCATTTATGTAAAGTCATTTTGACTTAACAATCTTCCCCTTTTTGATGATAACAAATAATCATACAAGTAAGATGAAAAACTGTAAATGGAAAAAAAATGTACAGATGAGAAATAAGAACATATCTTCAAACTTCTAGTTCTTTATTTTCTGCTTACTCTTCCTCCCCTATATTTTTCTTTCTTCTTCAAAATTTTTCTTCTCCCCCTTTCATTTTCTTTCATTTTTTCTCCCCCTATTTTTTATTAATAAAAAATGATTATGACCGATGATGCTTCAATAATTCTTTCAACTTCTCCTTTATCTCCTTGACTTCTCTGCGTATTTGAATAACTTCTGCTTGTAAGTCAAAAGATGAGGTTGGTCGGTCATCATCCTTCGATTGTTCTTCTTTAACAGCAATTGTAGTATTATATGCATATGAAGATGGAACATATGCTTCAATGATCTCTAGGGTAGGAGGTTGAACAGATAGGTTGGGTTCTGGAAGATCTAAATCATCAGGAGCTGGTAGTCTTAAAACTTGTCTTCCACGCAAGAGTAGGACTTCTTCAATTGAAGATGTATTAGAAAGCGGCCTAATACGTATAATTATCTACACAAGGGATTCAGTGAACGTCCCTTTTGTAAGTTTTCCCCCCACTGGACAATGTTCATCTTTAGTTGTTGAACTACAACTAGCTCCTGTAATGTGATGTACAGAGCATACTTCATTTACGCTCCGTACTTCTTCTGCAATTTGATCTGCTGACAGATCATCTATTACCCCTTCTGGGTATAGTTTATGCTTCCCCTTATTGCGTTCCATGGGATACCTTGGTTGAAGGTCAGGTACAACTTTTATCACCGTTTGCTCTGTGATTGGGAAAATAGTGTACGGTTGGCTTGTCATCTTTGTGAGGTATGGTTTTGTTGCTGCATACCTCAAGGCCTCACAAAAGCTCTTCTTATCTTCAGTCAACAGATGCCATGTACAGCTATTTATAACAATAGGTTGTAAATGTACCTTCACTAACTTCTTTGGTGTATCCCTGATGATTATTGAGGTACTCCTCTTATGCACAGGTTGAACTCTTCAATCACTTTGACTCTCAAATCTTCTTTCCTTAGAAGTTGAGAAGAGGTATACTGTACCAGACTAAGTTCTACTGAATCTTCTTGTTGAACATCCATAGGAATAGCCTTCTTCTGACTTGGTTCTGCTGATTTCTTCTGTTGCACATCAGTAGGAGTAGCCTTCACCAGACTAACTTTCTCAGCAGTAGGAGTACTCTTCTTCTGATTGACTTTCTTAGTCTTCTTCTGTGGTTCAATCAGTCTTAGAGTCTTTTGAGGTTGTGGTTTCTTCTTCTCAAACTCCAATTTCCTTTTTCTCTCAGTCTCTTTAGCCTGTTTGGCTGTTTCTTCATTTAAGATAGAGACTAGAGATCTTGTAGCCTTAGGTGCACCTGTCTCAGAGACTTCTGCCTAACTTAGTTCTCTAGATCTCTTTTCTTCTTACTGTCGCAAGGTTTGAACTCTGGGTGATCTTCTCGTTTGCTTCGGAATTTCACTCAGAAGTGTCTCCCCTTATCTTTTCAGAGCACCTTCGTCTATCCTCCGTACTCGGCTACTTTCTTTCTAAATAATCATCTTTCAAGGTTTCTTCTGATGATTTTCTCCTTTCAGTCATGGGCATGCTTGTACTAGATTGAGATTTAGAACTTTTTGTAAGAGATTTCTTCTTTGTACGCTCCCCCTCAGTTCTTGCTTTAATCTCAGAATCTGCTTCTGCTCTGTCCAGATTCTTTAAACCCATTTTTGCCACTATTCCTGAGTTGATAAAACTGTTAACAGTCATCTTAACTCTGTTTCCTCTGTCAAGAAGGACTCCAGACTCTCTGAATATCCTTGTCAGCAACATTTCGTAAGGGTAACTGTTCGTATCTTTCATCGCCTTAACCATATACTGAAAAATAAAAAATGGTAAATCTATGGGTTGACGATTCAATAAGTAGAATAGGCATTATTCATCCAATGTTGTCACCAAATGCCTTGAACCTACTCGTGGTAAGATGCAATTGAACAGTATTGCATGTAGTACCCTAGCCTTTTGCACCAGATTTGAGGCCTTCCTCTCCGTTAGGTCGTTGTCTCCATACAACTGCCGATTGACTTCCTCTTCCTTAACACTGGCTTTCATCATCCATCTGGCTTTACTTGTGAGCTTTTCTCCAGCAAATGGACATTCAGTTACTTTTTCAATCAACTCCGTTGTCACAATAATAAACATTCTATCTACTGTGGAAAAAATAGTATTATCTACTAGCTGCACATTCTTCCAGAAATCATAAACTTCATTTTGATATACGATTTCTCGCACCTGGAAGAACTTCCTCCATCCTGCTTCTACTATCTTCGGTTCAATGTCCATGTCGTTTTTCCTCAAAGATTCAAAATCAACATGTCTTCCGAAAATCATTGCTTGCTCCATTTGATTCTTTGATGAGTAAGAAACTGAGTTCACTGATTTGTTCTTCAAAAGGGTAAAGTTGGTTACAGAGATATGAGAGAGCTGAGAACTGAGAAGTTTTTGTGTTGAGAATACTCGAAAGGTCTTATCAGGCATGTTCTAGAATAGGTGAAGTTCTCAAGGCGATGAGACTTTCCCTCCAAAACTTCCTTATGAGAGAAGTTACCAGCTGTAACTCACTGTTACTAATGCCGTTAACTTTGACGATCTTTTAACTTGGCTGTGACATATTAGACGGTTGGTCACTTAACATCACCATGTTGAGATTCCGTCTGATTTCTTTGAATCGTTCTTCACTCAGTGGTTTAGTGAAGATGTCCGCCCATTGAAACTTTGTCTCAGTAAACTAAAGACTCACAATCCTTCTCTGAACGTAGTCTTGTAAGAAGTGATGTCTGACTTCGATATGCTTCACTCTCGAATGCTGAATTGGATTCTTCGACAAGTTGATGGCGGTTGTGTTGTCGCAAAAGATTGGGATCTCCACTTCTTGTACTGAGTAATCTTCTAGTTAATATTTGATCCACAATGTTTGTGAACAGCAGCTTGCGACAGACATGTACTCGGCTTCAGCAGTTGATAGGGCAATTGAACTTTGTCTCTTGCTTGACCAGGAAACTAGGTTTGAGCCAAGAAAGTGACAGCCTCCACTCGTACTCTTCCTATCAATTCTATCTCCGGCATAGTCCGCATTGCTGTAACATCCCGTCCCCATATTAAGGGTTAGAACCCGAAATGCATTGACAAGTTCACACACATTGTGGCATACACACATATGGGAATCTGTGAATTATTTGATTGTGACGTATACATTGTTTAATTGTTACGCATGCACTTCATTCATGAGTGCATGATCAGATAATGAAAGTTATGATAGGAGTTGCCAGAGCTAAAAGCTCAACGTAATTGGGTCTTGAGCCCATAGTGATTTAGAGCCTCGGGCTCAACGATTAATGCGCCCATATTGGGACAGTTTAGGCGCTCGGTCACAACACCTTGATAAATTGGAAAAGTGTCACATATGCATATTATTTGATTCATTTTGATGGAGTGAATGTTTATGTGGGAAAGAAATAAAAGTGTTGCCTAAGTGATCATATGGTATTTCGATCGATGTGTGTTTATGACATCATTGTGATATGTTTTATTCTAATTCATGAATTATTGGCAAAGCTGTAATGAGTGACCATATGATATGCATTGTTATGTGAACGTATGAAAATTTATTCTCATGTTTGAAATGAATACTGGTTCGTTGAGGCAATTTGTGTACTGATGTGGTTTAAATGGGATTAAGTTGCATAGCTTTTAAATGAGTATAAATTAATGGGAGATGGTTGAGGATAATTGCTGCAAATGTGTGGACTTGTGCTCAAGGTTAGGTTGTGACTTGGTGGTGGCGCATATAAAGAGTGAAATGAATGTTATGTGGAATGAACGAAGTAGGATGGGAATTAAGTTTTCGATCATAACTTGTTCTGTTTAATGGCTATTCTATTGAGAAGAGGTTTGCCTTAAATTAAACGTGAAAATATTTGGCTAAAATCCTTACGGAGGAAGTATTGATCAATTGTGGCCTGAAAGAGGGTTGGAGTTTGCTTTTAAAGTGAGTTATGTGTACAGCCTGAACGGTAATAGGAATGCTGTGATCGGAAATGTTGATGAATTTTTCTCTATTGAGTTAGGTTGAATGTGTGACTGGGGTCTTCATGAGAGTTGGAGAGTGTTTTATCTGTCTATTGATATAAAGTATGGGAATTATGGACAATGGAATGTAAGTTTTTGATGTATGCTCGTTCTGATGTCGTTATGGATGAAGTTAGCGAACAACCACTTTTGCAGGGACTTTTGACCCCTTTTAGAGACTGAATTTAGTGTTAAGTTTCTTAATGAAAGTTGTAGTTGTAATCTCTCTAAAAGTTGTAGTTTTAATCTCTCTATCTCTTCAAGATTGTAAAATTTGGAGTTAGGGGCCAAAAGTTATAAGTGTTAGAAGTTTGAAGGTCGGATCGGGTACTAGCCGACCGATCAATCGAGCAAGCTCTGATCGACCGACCTTTGAGGGCCGATCGACCGAGCGAGCTCTGATCGACCGACCTTTGAGGGTCGATAGACCGAGCGAGCTCTGATCGACCGACCTCTGAAGGCCGACCGACCTCTGATAACCGAGCGATGCCTACGCCTGATCGACTGAGCAATTGTGTACGCCTGATCGACCGAGCGATTGCGCACGCCCGATCGACCGAGCGATTGCGCACACTCGATCGACTTAGCGCCTCAAGTAGGCGCATCGTCATTTGTTCTGTGTGGTCGATCGACCGAGCACCTCGCGTAGGCGCAACGCTCTGTGATTAGGGTCGATCGATCGAGCGCCTCGCGTAGGCGCATCGGTCTGCCCATGTTTGTTCAGTTTTGGCCGACCTACCTCTCTCCACTATGTTGGCCATAACTTTTTGCCTATCATCCGATCGATCTGATTATTAAAGCGTTGGATTCCAATGAAATCCCGCTATCTCTCCTTATCAAACGTATGGTTTTTGAGAATTACTTGAGGTAGACCGATCGGATCAAAGTGAGATGACCGATTGAAAGAGTTTGAGCTGGATATTATTCTTAATATGGGTCAGTAATTTGGAGGTACCTTGAGCTTGGGAAGCTCCTAACGATCCGATTTTTGTCACAAATTGAACTAGCGATATGGGGGCTATTAATATTCTGAAGAGGTCCGACCCCAATTTAGCCCTAAGACATTCAATTTCTGGAGTGAAGTTGGGCGACCGTTCGGTGGTAGAAGTGTATGAAGGGTAAAGTTGGCAGATCACTTAAGGTCTTGACTCATAAGTGGGACATTTGGCGCTCATTAATGGCATTTTGGTAAAGCAGTGAAGTGGGACTTTGTTTAAATAACAGGAACACCGAGTGATGAACGACACTTAGAAAATAACATAAGAAAAATATCATAGAGCAGAGCGAGATCTTTCAGTGGATGAAAAGAACGGAGAAGAAGAAAAGCAAAGCTAGGTCTTGGTTTTCTAAGCCCTCCTAGAGTGATTTTTATGGTGTTCCATGAAGGAAAAAGGTAGAGGAAGATGAAAGCTTCCTTTAGAGTCAAGAAATTTCCGAATTTGGGAAAAGATGAAGGTAAGGGCAATTTTTGAATTGTTAAATTTTGAATCAAATTCGGATTAAATAGATTGAGGATTGTATGGGATTGAGTTTTTTAAGAGCAATTATGTTAAATTGCCGGGTATAGATTGTTTAATTTCAGACTTCCTTGAATTAGGAATTTTTGTCTTGGATAAGAAAGAGAGTATTCTAAATTGAAAATGTTGCTAGTTGGGTTAGAAGAATTGAAAAATGGTTATGCGATTTTTGATTATCCTGTGAATTTTGAAATTTCCGAAATTGAGAAATGAATAGGGTTTTACACAATTGTGGTTGTGCAAGTTAAACACCTGCATAAAGGCGCATCCGGAATTTGGAAGATATTGCTAATCTGGAGCATACTGTGAGTAGACCTAGATGGTCTCCTTTCCTAAAGTGTTATATTTCCTAAAATTGTATTTGATTGACGTATAAATATGTATAAAAAGGGTGATGAATTGTGTTTTGATTGTGAATTTCGAGCCTAAGGTCCGATGACTGTGTGTTGAGAAAGTTGGAATGTTGAAGTGTTACTTGAATGTGAATTCGGATTACCTATATGCATTGAAGTGATTGACAAGTGTGTCTTTGGATGTGCAATATATGCTTGTTAAATGTCGGACCACGGTCCGATAACTTATTTGATTGTTAATCGTGTATTGGGACAGAAATGAAATTGTGAGATGCTCCACTTTAATGTGGAATACCGGACTACGGTACGATGTTTGTGATATTAAAATGGATAGTGAAGTGCCAGGGACGACCAATTAGATGAACGATTGTGTAAATATGTAAAAATATATTTAGTTATAAATGAAATTGTGAAATACTTCATTTTGATGTGGAATGCCGGACTACGGTCTGATGATTGTGATATTGGATTGAATATTGAAGTGCTATGGACTGTCAATTGGATAAATGATATGTTAATATGCAGTTTGGGAAACGTAAATTTAATTATCAATGAAATTGTAAAATGCTCCACTTTGATGTGGATTGCCGGACTAAGATCCGATGTTATGAGAAAGTGGTTAAATGGGATAGGAAATTGTGAGTGATGCATTTCATTGTATGAATGCATAAAACAAAATAGTAGTTGTGACTCGAGTAACCTTTGATTAGAGCTACAAGCTCTGTAGCACCCCACTCCCGCCAGACCCAGACCCGATATTGATGGTGATATTCGAGCCCGCGCCTCGCGAGGTTGGCGTACTAGAGCACTTAAATCCGTTCAGAAATTTCGTAAAATAATTTTGTACTTTTTGAAAGCAAACGAGTGCGCAGAAATCATTAAACAATTTGGGCCCGCAATATGAAAACATTTTTGATCAAATACTATTTCGGTACTCACATTACAATTATAACATTTATCAATTGGGCCCACTAAAACAACAGTACAAATCTGCAGAATTTGCAGAGTTACAAATTTACATACAAATCAGAAAGACTCAAATGCAGACGTAAAACTGATCCCGACCTTAAACTCTGACTTGCTAGCGGTAACCATACTCCCGTGTGTCCAACGGGGTACTCTTCGATCCCTGAAAAATAAATGCAATGTTGGGTGAGTTTGCGAACTCAGCGAGAAACCATCATCGATGGTTCACTCAACTCATGCATATACACACAATTTCCCAAATATCACGTACGATCACATTTCTCAAATGTAAGGCGTTTCGCCTTTCACACAATTCGCAATCAATCATTTATATGTATGATGCACATGTGACACTGTCCAATTTATTACGGTGTTGTGACCGAGCGCTTATCAGTGATCAGTAATCAGACGCGTCTAAGGAGTAGGAGAGCCCTCTGGATATGCACTAACTCCCCTCGAGCTCGAGGCTCGGTTTAGTACAGTGTTTCGGTGGGCTTAAAGCCCTAATACAGTGAGCCTGTGGCTCTAACGTTGGCTGCTCCGGTCACAACTGTCATTATCTGATCATGCTCTTATGCATGAATGCATATGCTTCAATTTCCATTTACAATCATTTACATTTCAATGCTATTCCCATTCCTTCGGACCTTCGGTCCGGTATTTCAGTCATATGCATTTACAATTTATTACCTTGATGCATTCGTGATCATTTATACACAGTAGCACTTCAATATCAAGTTCTCAATATTTCGGACACCCATGGTCCGAAATCAATCAAATTCAAACACACATATCCATCCATTATCTCCACATGGCATCAATGCGTAATATTAAACATATCAAGATTGAGGAACCAACTAGGTTACTCACCTGAACTTCCGAACTACCTGCCTGGAAGTCTCAGCAATATCCGTGGAATTGTCGTTCCAACTGTGCCTCTAAAACAGTCAAACAATTTCCAATTACTAAAATGCTCAATCAGAAATAATTTAATGATGCACATGTCTTAATAAAAAAGATGTACTATGCCTATTCATGACTTTCCCGGTACTAATTTCCCATTTTCCACTTTCTTTTGTCAAATTCGAACTTTCTACTCAATTGCTCCATAACAACTCAATTCCAATTCAATAACATATTACAGAACTCCTCAATTTCAATTCTAATATTCAGTCAATTTATTCAATCATATTCGCTAGGGTATTACCTCAAAATCAATAGCACTATTCTCTAGGTCAAATTCATCCTTTATGCTCAGTTCCTAAAATTCCCAGTAGCAATGAATTTACTTTCAAAGTCTCACATTATACCCCAATTACCAAGAACAATCCTTAAGTTGAAATACTGTTGGTCCCCGTCTCCGAAGCCCAACATTCGGACCCATCCAGCATAGAAGACCCACAACCGAACACATATGCTAATCACAAATATGGAAAAATTTCACTTTATAAAAATTCGGGTTGGCTCTTGATAAAATGATCCTCGATCTCACGATTCCAACGCAACTGGAATCGCTCAATTCGAGTTAGGAATGAAGATGTTATGGTTAAAACACTATCTCAAGAAAACAATCAAAATCGAGCACTACCGACTTGGGTAAGCATTTGAAAATCTTAAAGGCTTAATCACTGATCGGTCTCTTCATAAAACTTGTAGGTTTATGCCTCTAGTTTAATTTAAAACAAGAATCGCTTTGATCGGAGCTCTATAGCTCAAGATATTTTAAAATTCTGAAGCATAGTCAGCCCTTATCAACTGATCGCCATGCTTCGCTTTCAAACCACTATTTTCAATTTGAAAGAAAATCTGATAAGTCCAGTGTATAAAGGTAGAAAATCTTTTAGAAATCCAATGCTTCGAGAATGAGGTCGATCGGAGGTCTGTGCAAAAGTTATGGCCAAAAGAAGGAAGAGGGTCGTAAGACAAAAACAGATTTATAAAATGAGACTAAGATGACGTTATCCTTAGAAAATCGACGGAGATGATAAATATCCTCAGAAAATCAGACGGAGATGAACAGAATATCGCCTGATTTTTGCTACAGTAATATCGCCTGATTTTTGCTACCGTACATCGCCTGGTTTTTGCTAAAGACATTGTCCGGTTTTGCTACAAGACATCGTCTGGTTTTGCTTAAATGCATCGTCGGTTTTGCTACGATTGCATCGTCTCGGTTTTTGCCATGATTGCATCGTCTGGTTTTTGCTACAGGCATAGTCTGGTTTTGCTACAGTGCATCGCCTGGTTTTGCTACAGATGCATCGTCTGTTTTTTTGCTCATGAACCGTAACATCGCCCGATTTTTGCTACAAGAATATCGCTCTCGATTTTTTTGTTCCATGAGCAGTAACATCGTCTGATTTTTCCTCCATGAACAGTTCCACTTGCAAAGGTCATAACTTTCCACTCAAAACTCCAAATTCAACAAAATTTGTGTCTATTTCATAGAGAAAAGAAAGATCTACATTTTTCATGAAGACCACTGACCCAAATTCCAACTCTATAAGGGTCAAAAATGGACACAAAGGTTCTGTCTAAAATCTGTCATTTGACAGCACCTACATTTAATTCTAACCACTCACACCTACCATTTTAATACCTTATAAATAGCTCATAAACATCTTAGAAGAGCCCTACAGCTCGCCTATCACTCTCAAGGAGTCATAATGATCTCATACAACCTCTAACAACACAGAAATATCAGAAAATGCAACATACCCAGAATTTATAAAACTTCTACAACTCCTAACCTTGGAAATTTTCCAGCAAGCTCTTTCAAGGCAAAAACCCAGCAGACACCCAACAGCAATCTCCAAACTTAAAAGAATCATACACATGCTTCACACATAGGTCACAAATCAACACAAACATATAATGAAGAGAGTACTAGAGCTCTCATTCTCTTTTCCAATCATAAGAAAGATTCATGCATAGCTTTGGTTACATATTGGCATATTCATCAAAATCAAGTACAAAACACAAAAGATGAGATGCTCAATGATCAATATGCTTACAAAGCTATTCCAAAAGCTAGTTACTAACTTAATACAAAAGTTCCTAAGTCCTTGGAGTGATGTCGATGCCTTGCAAGGTTCAACTCTCAACTTGAATTTGCACCTGAGGAGGGAGAATGGGGTGAGCTAACACGGCTCAGTGGCTAACAAATTTATAGCCATCACATAATGAGCCACACACGCACAATTAATAATCCAAAGCATTAGCAATTTACATAATAGGTTGAAAACTCAACTTTATCACCTAACTCACAATTTACTCAACTCATCACACAAGGCATAACATAGAATCATCTTGCAACTAACACCCATCTTATGCATCATAAACACTTATAAATGATGAAATGCACACAATTGGCTCGAGAGTTCCATAAACACGATGGAAACCGAAGTTTATCAGAATCACGACGAGTCCATTTTTTTGGATCTCGTAAGTCTAAAGCGAGCACCGAGAGAAGGCTAATGGGGTCAACGTGCACGTGACTTCACAAAGGGTTCTCTCTCCCAAACACAATCAATATGCTCACATATCAAAACACAAGATTCACATTTTATGCTTATCGTACTCTTTCAAAGCATCAAAGTTCCATTCTTTCCTCTCAAAACACAAAATTTCATTTTCAATATGCACATAGTATAACAAGATAGCACACATAGGGCTTTGCCCATTACACAATAACTATAAAGATGTTACCCACCTATCGTCGGAAATCCGGATTCACGATTGCTCTTCCTCTCTCTCTTGAGTGAGGTTTCCTTAGTTCCTTCAATAAAACACATTTCAAACTCATTGGAAAAGTCGAAACATTCAAGAATCGATAAATCGATAACGAAGTCTTAAACCTAACCTACCCATAGCCCATTTAAGCTAAAACAACCAAACCTTAGTTTCGGAATCACAAAACCACTCATCTCTTCTTTCTTTCTTCATTCCTACACAAACCCTAACCTTCATTTCATCCCATTTCTTGAATCTAACTCAAAGGAAGATAGATACTTACCTTAAGGTCTTGATTTCTCTTCTTTTTCTCCTTCTTTATTCTTCTCCACAAGCCTCCCACGATTTTCTCTCTTCCTTTCTTCCTTGGCTAGCTCACGTTTTTCCTTCTCTTCTCCTCTCCTTTGGATTCTACGACACTCTCTCTTCTCCTCCTCTTCCTTTAACTCTTCTTTAATTCCTTTAATTCATCCTACACCAAAACTACATAGTTTTGGCTTTCCCCTACATAAAGGCTTTTGGGCCTCCACCTCCCAAGGCCTACTTCCACCAAACCCACTTATTATTAATCCTCCTTCTACTTAATCCATTTACCTAAGCCCATACTTTCCAATATTAAGCCCAAGCTTTCATTTAATTTCTAACTTCTAATTTACAAGCCCAACATAAAAATATTTACATAAACACATAATTAAATCAATTAAGACAAAATAAAATAATTAACGAATAAATCCATAAATAAATAATTAATTAATTCAAATAAAATAAAAATTTTCTGGGCCCAACAATTCTCCCTCCTAATAGAATTTCGCCCTCAAATTCTTACCGAGTCCATGAAGAGGTAGGGATACTTCTCCTCATGGCTTCCAAGGGTTCCCAAGTAGCCTCCTCGGTTTAATGGTTCCTCCACAAGACCTTAACCAGCTTCACAATCTTATTCCTTAGCACTTTTCCTTTGAATCTAAGATCTCCACCGGTTGCTCCTCATAACTCAAATCCTCTCTCAATCGAACTTCAAGGTTGAACTATATACTGAAGGATCCGACCTATATCTCCTCAAAGATCGACACATGGAATACATTATGAATCTTAGACAACTCCGATAGCAAATCTAACTTATAAGCCAAAGGCCCAACCCTCTCAATGATCTCAGATGGGCCTATATACCTCGGGCTAAGCTTACCTTTCTTACCAAACCTCAAAACGCCTTTCCATGGAGAAGCTCTAAGAAACACCTTCTCACCCACTTCAAATTCCATCTCTTTCCTATGGGCATCCGAATAGCTCTTCATCCGATCTTGAGCTGCCTTAAGCCTCTGCTTCACTAGCTTTATCTTATCAACTGTGACCTGCACTAACTCAGGCCCCATGCTTTCTTTCACCTTCCTCATCCCAACATATAGGAGTTTTACATCTCCTACCATACAAGGCTTCATAAGCGCCATCTGAATTCCCGAGTGATAGGAATTGTTGTGGCGAATTCAATCAAAGGTAGTGATCATCCCACTAACCTTTGAAATCCAAACCACAAGCCCTCAAGATTGCCTCCAAAGTCCGAATGGTCTTCTCCGATCGTCCATCGGTCATGGATGGAAAGTCAGACTAAAATGCAATCGAGTCCCCAAAGCCTCCTGCAAACTCTCCCAAAATCGAGGTAAACCTAGGATCCCTATCGACACTATCGAACTCGGAATCCCATGAAGTCTCGATCACCTCATTCACATACTTCTTAGCCAAAATATTCAAAGAATCATGTCTGATTTAATCGGCAAGAAGTGAGCTGACTTGGTCAACCTATCCACAATCACCCATATAGCGTCATGCTTCCTGGCCAGATCTCGCAATCCCATCGAAAATCCATAGTTATCTTTTCCCATTTCCACTCCTAATAGGCAAGGGATTGCTTGCTCGAAGGTGCTTGGTGTTCACTTTTAACTTGGCGGCACACCAAACATCTTTTAGCATACTCGCTACATCTCTCCTCATTCCTTTCCACCGAAATGCTCTTTCAAATTCGATACATCTTAGAACTCCCGGATGCATTGCATAAGGAGCGTTATGCGCTTCATCAAGAATTTCATCCTCAACTCTAACTCTGCCTTAACACACAATCTACTACCCACAACCATCAATCCATCTTCCTTACCTCTACATTAGACGGCTTTCCATTCTTTATCTCTTCCTAAGCTTACTCAAGTACTCATCCCGATCCCGCAATTCCTTGATCTTCTCCTTCAAAGACCGGCCTCACCCCAAACTTGCCAAAATACACTCAGCCCATCTTGCCTCAACATCACATCAAGTCCGCTAAATCCTTCAAAGAAAGGAAGGTACACTGTCTCCACATGTGCCATGGTGGACTTTCTACTCAATGCATCACCACAACATTAGCTTTCCCGGATGGTAGTCTATCACCAAGTCATAATCTTTTAGCAACTCTAACCATCGCCTCTGCCTCAAATTCAACTCTTTTTGGGTCAACAAGTATTTAAGGCTCTTATGATCTGTAAACATCCTAGTGGTAACTCCATACAGATAATGTCTCCAAATCTTCAATGCAAAGATTATAGCAGCCAACTCCAAGTCATGGATCGGATAGTTCATCTCATAAGGCTTCAACTGCCTAGAGGCATAAGTAATCACTTTCTCTCCTTGCATCAATACACACCCTAAACCCTTCCTGAGGCATCACTCATACACAATGTACCCATCATCACCGAAGGCAATGTCGAATCGGTGCGGTGGTGGCCGCTTCTTGAACTCCTCGAAACTACTCGCACTCCTCACCCACTCAAATTTTGATTCTTCCTTGTCAACTTGGAAAGTGGAGCAGCTATCAAGGAAAAGCCCTCCACAAACCTCCTGTAATATCCAAATAATCCCAAGAAACTTCTCACTTCACTACATTCTTTGGCGCTTCCTATTTAACCACGTTTTCTATCTTCATGGATCCACATGTACTCCTTGCTCGAGATCACATGCCCCAAAATACCACTTCCTTAGCCAAAATTCGCATTTATCGAATTTGGCATACAAATCATTCTTCCTCAATGTCTCCAAGGCAACCATCAAATGATCCTCATGCTCCTCATCACTCTTAGAATAGACCAATATATCATCAATAAAGACGATGATAAATTGATCTAAGAGAGACCTGAAGACTCTATTCATCAAATCCATAAAGACTGCAGGAGCATTCGTTAACCCGAAAGGCATAACCAAAAACTCAAAGTGGCCATACCTCGTCCTAAAAGCAGTCTTTGACACATCGGTCTCCTTAATCCTCAACTGATGATAACCCGACCTCAAGTCTATCTTGGAAAAGACTCTCGCCCCTTGCAACTGATCAAACAAATCATCTATGCGCGGGAGCGGATATCTGTTCTTAACAGTGGCATGATTCAACTTCCTATAATCCACACACATCCGCAACGACCCATCTTTCTTCTTCACAAAAAGAACCGGAGCTCCCCAAGGCGAAGAACTCGGTCTAACATAACCCTTCTCTAAAAGATCCTCCAACTGCTCCTTAAGCTCCTTCAATTCCGCCGGAGCCATCCGATAAGGCGGAATTGAGATCGGCGCAGTGCCTGAATGAAGCTCAATGGGAAACTCAATTTCCCTAGAGGAGGTAGTCTGCAATTCCTCGGAAAGACATCCGGAATTCCCGACTCTTGGAATGTCTTCCAACCTCCCTCTATCTGCCTCCATATCTAGCACATAAGCCAAAAGGCCTCACACCCTCGCTCATCATTCTCTCTCGCCATCATAATTGAAATAACCCGAGGTGGACTGACTTTTCTATCTCCCATGAGTATCACTTTCTCGCTATCCTCTAGCTCAAACTCCACCGCCTTCTCGCTTACAATCTAAAGTAACATGATACCTCTCTAATGTGTCCATACCTAGGATCACATCCAATCCTCCCATCTTCAAAGGCATCGATCCACCACCAATTTTTCTCCACCAATCTCTATCTCACAATCTCTATATACTTGATCGATAATAATATATTGGCCGATTGAGTACTCACCATCGCGGAGTATCCAATGGGCTCAAACTCCTCCTAGAAATAGTCCCACCAAGACACAAAGGAATGGGTAGAACTCGAGTCAATCATAGCAAGCACATAATCATCAAACAGTTTAACCATACCCGCCATAACTTCTGCGCAGCTCGCCTCCTCTCGAGTCATGGCAAACACTGGCCGAACTTGCCCTCTGGATCTGCATCGAGGATAAGCTCTCTTAGGACCTCCAGAGCTACCCACTTCTGTCACCGCTTCGAGCCATCGCCTCTGTCCTTCTAGAGGGCTGATCCGAGATCCTCTCTCCTGTCCCGCTTGGGACAAAACCTAGCGATATGGCCCTTCCGCCACAATTGAAGCATGCTCTGCTCAATCTGCGACATTCTCCTCTATGGAGATATCCACAGTGCTTTCGAGACTTAGGAAGGGTGGTCTCTCCCATCTCCTCTTCTACCGCCGCCCACCGTTGAGACTTGGTGGGAAGCGGAAGAAGTCCTCATCGGCCTAGGCCGCCCCACCCACTTCTCTCCTCGGATCAGACAGAAAGGCTCTAGCACTTCTCTCGGCATAGAAGTACCACCTCCCTCCCGAATCGCTATCTTCCTTCCTCTTCCAGTTAATTGCACTCTTGATGTTCTCGAGGTTCTCAACCTCGCGCTTCAACCAACTGCCGAAGTCACGTGTTCTCAGATTATCACCTTCTCTCGATAGCGGTGCAAACCCGACTCAAATCGACGGCACTTAGCAGCCTCACTCAATTCATCTCTCGCAAAGATATCTAGCTAATGTGAACCGACGTCAGATTCACTTGTCATCTCCTCAGGTAAGGCTTAGAACTCCTCCGCTTCATTGAATGTACACTTCAGACAGATACTTCTTCCTGAAGACAGTCAGAAGTCTCCCATGTCAATCCCATCGGTCTCTCATCGACTCCACAGCACGAGTCTCCCACCAAAGGTAAAGCATCACCAAGCAGATCGCGGCATAGACTACCCTCTCATCATCCTCGACTCCATCCGATCCAAAGACTCTCTCGGTCTTTCTCAACCAGTCTCACTTCCTCGGATCCGTGGTCCCGTGGAAATCCACCGCCTGCATTTCCTTAGCTTATCAAACTGTCTTCCCTCTTAGTCAGGTCAACTAGAAGCCTGTGGCATTTGCCCCATAGCTTTGAACAAAGCTTGGGTAAATGCCTCGAATACTGGGTCTAACGCAAGCACTTGCTCGAGACAGACTAGGTGATCACCGAGTCTCAGGAACGAAGAGGCTCACTACCCCCTTCTGAGGGCCTCTGCCACTCCCTGGGCTACAGACTATCCGTGCTCTCCTCTCAAGGAGAGTCAGTGCAATTGAACCTTGCAAAACTCCTCGTGTCCTTCGACGAGGTGGCATCGCACTCTTCAATGAAAATACTAGTGATTAGCTACAATTGCTTTTAAGCTTAGTTCTATATGTATGCATGATATGCATGTCACGTAATGCAAACAATCAATTCATAAAGTAAACATTTAATCACATACAAAACAATGTTCCTTACTATACATTTTAAGCCTAGGAGTAAGCTAAGCTTTGATACCAAACAATGTTGGACCCCGCCTCCAAGCCCAACATTCGACCCATCCAAATAGTAGAAGACCCACAACCAACACATATGCTAATCACAAATATGGAAAAATTTCACTTTATAAAAATTGGGTTGGCTCTTGATAAAATGATCCTCGGATCTTACGATTCCAACGCAATCGAATCGCCAATTTGGGTTAGGAATGAAGATGTTATGGTTAAAACACTATCTCAAGAAAACAATCAAAATCGAGCACTACCGACTTCGTAAGCATTTGAAAATCTTAAAGGCTTAATCACTGATCGGTCTCTTCATAAAACTTGTAGGTTTATGCCTCTAGTTTAATTTAAAACAAGAATCGCTTTGATCGGAGCTCTATAGCTCAAAATATTTTAAAATTTCAAGCATAGTCAGCCTTATCAACTAATCGCCATGCTTCGCTTCAAACCACCATTTTCAATTTGAAAGAAAATCTGATAAGTCCAGTGTAGAAAGGTAGAAAATCTTTTAGAAATCCAATGCTTCGAGAATGAGGTCGATCGGAGGTCCGTGCAAAAGTTATGGCCAAAAGAAGGAAGAGGGTCGTAAGACAAAAACAGATTTATAAATGAGACGAAGATGACATCATCCTTAGCAAAATCAGACGGAGATGATGTCATCCTCAGCAAAATCAGACGGAGATGAACAAGAATATCGCCCGATTTTTGCCTGATAATATCGTCGATTTTTGCTACCGTACATCGCCCGGTTTTTGCTCAATACATCGCCTGGTTTTGCTCATAAGACATCGTCTGGTTTTGCTCATAAAGGCATCGCCTGGTTTTTGCTATAAAGCATCGTCTGGTTTTTGCTTTCTAAAGGCATCGTCGGTTTTTTGCTCGTGAACCGTAATATCGCCTCGATTTTTGCTACAAGAATATCGCTTGATTTTTTTGTTCCACGAGCGAGAATATCGCCTGGTTTTGCTATAAAGGCATCGTCTGGTTTTTGCTACAGTGCATCGTCTGGTTTTTTTGCTCCGTGAACCGTAACATCGTCTGATTTTTGCTACAGTAACATCGTCTGATTTTTTTTGTTCCATGAGCAGTAACATCGTCTGATTTTTCCTCCATGAACAGTTCCACTTGCAAAGGTCATAACTTTCCACTCAAAACTCCAAATTCAACAAAATTTGTGTCTATTTCATAGAGAAAAGAAAGATCTACATTTTTCATGAAGACCACTGACCCAAATTCCAACTCTATAAGGGTCAAAAATGGACACAAAGGTTCTGTCTAAAATCTGTCATTTGACAGCACCTACATTTAATTCTAACCACTCACACCTACCATTTTAATACCTTATAAATAGCTCATAAACATCTTAGAAGAGCCCTACAGCTCGCCTATCACTCTCAAGGAGTCATAATGATCTCATACAACCTCTAACAACACAGAAATATCAGAAAATGCAACATACCCAGAATTTACAAAACTTCTACAACTCCTAACCTTGGAAATTTTCCAGCAAGCTCTTTCAAGGCAAAACCCAAAGAGACACCCAACAAAGAATCTCCAAACTTAAAAGAATCATACACATGCTTCACACATAGGTCACAAATCAACACAAACATATAATGAAGAGAGTACTAGAGCTCTCATTCTCTTTTCCAATCATAAGAAAGATTCATGCATAGCTTTGGTTACATATTGGCATATTCATCAAAATCAAGTACAAAACACAAAAGATGAGATGCTCAATGATCAATATGCTTACAAAGCTATTCCAAAAGCTAGTTATTAACTTAATACAAAAGTTCCTAAGTCCTTGGGGATGTCGATGCCTTGCAAGGTTCAACTCTCAACTTGAATTTGCACCTGAGGAGGGAGAATGGGGTGAGCTAACACGGCTCAGTGGCTAACAAATTTATAGCCATCACATAATGAGCCACACACGCACAATTAATAATCCAAAGCATTAGCAATTTACATAATAGGTTGAAAACTCAACTTTATCACCTAACTCACAATTTACTCAACTCATCACACAAGGCATAACATAGAATCATCTTGCAACTAACACCCATCTTATGCATCATAAACACTTATAAATGATGAAATGCACACAATTGGCTCGAGAGTTCCATAAACACGACGGAAACCGGTTTACCAGAATCACGATTTAGTCCATTTTTTGGATCTCGTAGCCTAAAGCAGCAGCCGGAGAAGGCTAATGGGGTCAACGTGCACGTGACTTCACAAAGGGGTTCTCTCTCGCCCAAACACAATCAATATGCTCACATATCAAAACACAAGATTCACATTTTATGCTTATCGCACTCTTTCAAAGCATCAAAGTTCCATTCTTTCCTCTCAAAGCACAAAATTTCATTTTCAATATGCACATAGTATAACAAGATAGCACACATAGGCTTTGCCCATTACACAATAACTATAAAGATGTTACCCACCTATCGTCGGAAACCGGATTCACGATTGCTCTTCCTCTCTCTCTTGAGTGAGGTTTCCTTGGTTCCTTCAATAAAACACATTTGAAACTCATTGAAAAGTCGAAACATTCAAGAATCGATAAATCGATAAAGAAGTCTTAAACCTAACCTACCCATAGCCCATTTAAGCTAAAACAACCAAACCCTAGCTTCGGAATCACAAAACCACTCATCTCTTCTTTCTTTCTTCATTCCTACATAAACCCTAACCTTCATTTCATCCCATTTCTTGAATCTAACTCAAAGGAAGATAGATACTTACCTTAAGGTCTTGATTTCTCTTCTTTTTCTCCTTCTTTATTCTTCTCCACAAGCCTCCCACGATTTTCTCTCTCCTTTCTTCCTTGGCTAGCTCACGCTTTTCCTTCTCTTCTCCTCTCCTTTGGATTCTCGACACTCTCTCTTCTCCTCCTCTTCCTTTAACTCTTCTTTAATTCCTTTAATTCATCCTACACCAAAACTACATAGTTTTGGCTTTCCCCTTACATAAAGGCTTTTGGGCCTCCACCTCCCAAGGCCTACTTCCACCAAACCCACTTATTATTAATCCTCCTTCTACTTAATCCATTTACCTAAGCCCATATTTTCCAATATTAAGCCCAAGCTTTCATTTAATTTCTAACTTCTAATTTCCAAGCCCAACATAAAAATATTTACATAAACACATAATTAAATCAATTAAGACAAAATAAAATAATTAACTAATAAATCCATAAATAAATAATTAATTAATTCAAATAAAATAAAAAAATTTTCGGGGCCCAACAAATACAATCACATTTTTAACTTTCTTTCTATAATTGAGATCTCAAAAACCTGAATTCGAACTCTTATTCTTTTCCTCGATTGTAGACCTCTTCCTCTAGATCATAACGAATCAAACATCACCTCAATTGGAGGTCTACACTATTAGTTATGCCCCAAACCAAACTATACTCATTCAGAAAAACAGCCTGCGCGACGTGAGGACATTAAATGGCGATAAGGATAGTCGCCCATGCGTGGAAGGCTTGAGGCTCGCGCGACGTGCTTCATGAGCTCGCATGCCAGTAAAAGGAAGGCTCGCCGCGGCGAGACCTTCAGCGTGCTCATGGCGAGAACACAATTTTCTCGCCAAGTCACAGACATCGCCATGATGTCAAGGACTCTCAAATGCCTTCTCCGACGACTTTTCGCCATTTTTCTCTCTAAAAACTTCCATAACTCACCCATAACTACCCCAATCTCTCACAATTAAACCCATGCATGCATCTGGATAGCAAATAAACAACATTAAACCGTTCACTTACCAATCAAGCTCAAATCTTCAAATTTCCGAAAATCTTCCAACTCCTTCCACCTTCCTCTACCATCCATGATAAACCTCTAAACTCTCGCAAAACATCATTTTCCAAGGTTCCAAGTTGATCTTCAACCAAAGAGAAGGAACAACAAGAATCTCGAAGGAAGAATCGAAGATCACCTAAGAAGAGGGAGGAGAAAATCGCAAGCCCTAAGATGGAGGAGGAAGCTTTTTGCCAAGTTTTAATACTAAGGTATTTAAAGGGGTAACAATTAAACCTCTTATCTTCTCCTCACAATACGTAAATCTCTTTCACTTTTCAATTCTGTTTCCAGTCCAATTCGTCTCCAAATTTCAATGGCTCAACAAATTAATTTCTAAAATCATATATCTAATTTCCCATAGTCATTGAACAATCATTTTAGTCCTATAAAATCAATCAGTCGTTCACTCGAAAAATTTCTGGTCCGGACATTTTCTCCCAAATTTCCAGAAAGATTTCCTAAAGTTCACTGGTGATCACTCTAGTACATTTCCAATTCAATATTCAAACTCGACTATTCCAAAATTTCGAATAAATCATAATTAAATCTAATTCTCTCACAAGTCACAATTCATATCATATTCAAAATCAAACGTCGGGAAAATGTCATGAATGCATGTACCTATATGTGCATGTGCAAGAGACTCATTCCTCTAAAATTAGAGGCCAAATGAATGATTACATTTCAAATATGCGATGCATCAACCTAGCCTGTCCCAATTTACCAGTTTACCCTTCCCATCAGGGACGGGATGCTACAATTCTCCCCTCCTTATAAAAATTTCGTCCTCGAAATTTCATATATGACTGATCAGGAAGGCAGGGGAAACTTGTTTCAATCACTAAACATTATTTCCCACTTATTTCACTATATGGTCAAATTTTGCCTATTAACTGAACTCAATACAATCAATCACCTCTCCCTTTTTTTTTCCTCACGCTCTACATTGTCTTAACTGTTTCCTCATGATTACAAGCAACTCTTCACTTTCGGTATCACTAACTCATATATCAGATCATAGAAATATTCCCTAATTCTTTTCATGCAATACCTTACGAATCCGAATCATCTTTTAGGTTTTAGACAGACTACCCAATCTAATCACACCTCAATCACATAGAAGCCACTTATAACAAATTAAATTCTCCAATTTACACACTTATCCTCATCTCAGTGCATTCAGGCCGAAATAATACACTTCAAAGCATTTCATTAACTGGTTATCGAATTACATCTCTTTAGAGTTAAAACACCAATTTTTTTTTAAGATTCTAATTACCTCGATGTAATCAACTCATTGTTATTAACTTTGGATTTCTCAATCCCTATTACAGATTCATTTCACTTATCAATTTTGTCTCAAATGAATCATGGCCTTTTATACACTATTTGAATAGTATCACCAATAAAACAATTGATATGCTCACAATCAATCTGAACTAAACATCAATTTCATGTCCCAATAAATTCCAAAAGTATCAGTCTCACATTTTCCACCAGCAGTCAAATCTATTAGTTAATCACACATATAATTACTCAATTTCACATTCTACTTTCTATTACTCTTTCAATGCACTCTTACTATCACATAAAGCTTCGATTGCCTCCTTGAATTTTCACTAACAATTCCTTTGATGGGTTTTACCCATACTTCTTAGTCCAGTCACAATTCTCATTTTCTCAATAGCTGAATCCATTCGCAATTCCTCGATAAGATCCACATATTCAAAATTCTCAAATTCGGATTTTGCCATTCTTTCTATACACACCTGCACACCTGATTTAGAAATCCAATAGCTAATACTAATACTTTCTTTTTACCTCTTGATAATTCGACAGTTTATACTCAGTAATACATTAGGTTTAATAACCTTATCGCCCAAATAGTGATCTCTTGCTATTGAAATTTTCTACTCAATACATTAAATTTCCATCACTCGCTAAATTTTTAAAATCCTCAAACATGAAATTCCTTTCACTTCTTTCACACTTATGACATTCCTCAATCGTTATCGATTTGCATATTCATAGCTCTATCTGAAATGTTTCTATCCAAATAATGTCTCCAAGCTTTCAAAACAATATCCAATACAATAAATTCCAAGTCACCAGTCACAAAGCAGCCCATGAGATTATACTTGTCCTTATGCACATAAAATCACTTTATACTATTTCAACAGATTGCATTATAACCTTTACTGGGACACTTCATTAAATATTGCAAAATCTCCAAATGTCTCTTTTTACATTTGTCATTCATACAATTTACACATTTCTCTCCAAACATTATCGTTAAAGAGCTAAGATCAAGAAGCCTTTAACAATCTTTGGACGTATCCAACATACAACCAGTTCTAAAATAACTCCAAACCCCATATAAATATATCCCTTGAAATTTCGCATTTTTTCATTACCTTTATCGTCATTAAGTCTCTCGATGTACCATATTCAAGTACTAATTCATCCACAATTTAATTGACCAAATCAAAATTCACTTTTTATGAAACTTTCATGATATGAAATTTTCTCAACTATGCCATTGCAATATGCCAACTATTCTTCTTCACTGTTCAGATACGTTTGATATATCATTAATAATCAGTCATTTTCTAATCTAAATACAATTGAAATACTTTACTCTTCGGTAGTACCCTTGATTGACTTTCCTAACTCTTTAAAAATCGAATTTCTCCAATAAGGAACAATTCTCTTATACTTTCTCAGATGCATAATAACGTACTCTGACTCACGTTCCTTTGCACTAGCTTCTCCACATATTCCAATTCATTGCCACAGTTGCAAACTAGGTTGAGAACATATTCACCAAATCCACTTGTACTTTCCGAACATTTTTACACAAATATTTGTGAACCGGTATTCTCCTCATAATCACAACTAAGGCCCCTTTTACTATTCAATAGTCCCATTACTCAATCGAATTCTTTACATTATCATAACGCATACCCTTTCAGTAATATATTCTATCTCTTACAGTTGAGTCTTTACTAAGAGTAGGACTCCCAAACGACTTTTATTTCATTTCAAATTAATCTCAGATTTGTCCTTTCATTGATATTTCGTTCAATTGAATCTTCTGATCGACTTAATCCATTTCAGGGAACTCTTCTTTGCAAGAAGATTTCTCAATACTTTCTTCGATACCGCTCATAAAATTCCTAATCATCAACAGTCATCACATTTCTTGTCAATCAATCTCAATGTCTTCAAAAATCAATTTTTTAAGCTATAACTCATAATATCCTATAAAGATCAATTATGCCTCAATTCATATAAATTAGAACATCCTCTCTAATACAATTTGGCGAAGTAAATACCACCAAAATCATTACATCATATCGAGAGAAAGATGTAGGACAACTCACCAAGTAACCATGATCATATCCTTAACATATAAAAATTTCAATTCATTCCCAATTGATCACTATAAACACTTTCATTTTATTCTAACTCATATTGAACTTTAAACTTGAAGAACTATAACTAGCAATTATCCACTAATTCATCAGTGACTTCCGAATATCATTTCCACACTTATGATACCTATAAGCTTAATAATTTCACTGGCCATGGAGTATTCCCATTATCAAGTGTGCTTTCTTAGGCAACTCAATTGAATCCTGACAATTTGTTCATCTACTAATTTCATTTTCTTACATTTCAATCTTTTCATCATTGCATCATACCCGTATATGGTCACAATCAAATCTAAATCATGAATGTCAAATCAATCTCGATTTCCCCTTCACATGCTTTGACTCAAAATCCTGAACCCTTATTCATTACTCTCATCACAGAAATCAAACCCATTTGTAGCTTTCACAGATCATAGAACATTTTATTCTCACCCGCTCTGCTTATACACTTTCAATCTTGCCATATCTAACATATCCCTAATTCCTCTATCAGTCCAGAACGATATATTCATATCTTACCTCACATTCAAGGATATACTCCAGTAACACGGATGTCGTATTGCCTATTAAATTCATCAATACCAATACACTCAATCTTCATTTGTTAAATCGAATCATATACCTTTTTCTGATTCTATGGTCTACACAACTTCCTTATATCACATTCTAACATCTCATCATTTTTCCTCACTAATTTTAATGACTTAAACAATTGGTACAGGCTCCTACATATAACTCATATGCTAGACTGGGGATCAGTTGTCACTGTCTGCCGAGACATGACTTAAATGCATGTACTTGACCCATATTTCAGAATGCCTATGTAAGATTGTACTTCTAGGCTTTGATACCACAAATGTAGCACCCCACTCTCGCCAGACCTAGACCCGATATTGATGGTGATATCCGAGCCTCGCTTCATGAGGTTGGCGATTAGAGCACTTAAATCCGCTCGAAATTCAGAAACAATTTTGTACTTTTGAAAGCAAACGAAAAGCAGTAAATCATTAAACAATTTGGGCCCGCAATATGAAAACATTTTCGATCAATACTATTTCGATACTCACATTACAATTATAACATTTATCAATTGGGCCCACTAAAACAACAGTACAAATCTGCAAAATTTGCAGAGTTACAAATTTACATACAAATCGAAAGACTCAAATGCGACGTAAACCGATCCCGACCTTAAACTCGACTTGCTAGCGGTAACCATACTCCCTTGTGTCCAACGGGGTACTCTTCGATCCCTGAAGAATAAATGCAATGTTGGGTGAGTTTGCGAACTCAGCTAGAAACCATCATTGATGGTTCACTCAACTCATGCATATACACACAATTTCCCAAATATCACGTACGATCACATTTCTCAAATGTAAGGCGTTTCGCCTTTCACACAATTCGCAATCAATCATTTATATGTATGATGCACATGTGACACTGTCCAATTTATTACGGTGTTGTGACCGAGCGCTTATCGCTGATCGAATCGACGCGCGTCTAAGGAGTAGGAGAGCCCTCCGGTATGCACTAACTCCCTCGAGCTCGAGGCTCGATCTCAAGATAAAGGTTTCGGTGGGCTTAAAGCCTGTAATACAAAGGAGCCCGTGGCTCTAACGCTATCGCTCCGGTCACAACTGTCATTATCTGATCATGCTCTTATGCATGAATGCATATGCTTCAATTTCCATTTACAGTCATTTACATTTCAATGCTATTCCCATTCCTTCGGACCTTCGGTCCGGTATTTCAGTCATATGCATTTACAATTTATTACCTTGATGCATTCGTGATCATTTATACACAGTAGCACTTCAATATCAAGTTCTCAATATTTCGGACACCCATGGTCCGAAATCAATCAAATTCAAACAAATATCCATCCATTATCTCCACATGGCATCAATGTGTAATATTAAACATATCAAGATTGAGGAACCAACTAGGTTACTCACCTGAACTTCCGAGTTACCTGCCTGGAAGTCTCAAAGAATATCTCGTGGAATTGTCGCTCCAACAAGGCTCTAAAATACCAAACAATTTCTAATTACTAAAATGCTCAATCAGAAATAATTTAATGATGCACATGTCTTAATAAAAAAGATGTACTATGCCTATTTATGACTTTCCCGGTACTAATTTCCCATTTTCCACTTTCTTTTGTCAAATTCGAACTTTCTACTCAATTGCTCCATAACAACTCACTTCCAATTCAATAACATATTACAGAACTCCTCAATTTCAATTCTAATATTCAGTCAATTTATCCAATCATATTCGCTAGGGTATTACCTCAAAATCAATAGCACTATTCTCCAGGTCAAATTCATCCTTTATGCTCAGTTCCTAAAATTCCCAGTAGCAATGAATTTACTTTCAAAGTCTCACATTATACCCCAATTACCAAGAACAATGCTTAAGTTGAAATACAATCAAATTTTTAACTTTCTTTCTATAATTGAGATCTCAAAAACCTGAATTCGAACTCTTATTCTTTTCCTCGATTGTAGACCTCTTCCTCTAGATCATAACGAATCAAACATCACCTCAATTGGAGGTCTACACTATTAGTTATGCCCCAAAACCAAACTATAGTCATTTAGGAAAAACAGCCTCGCCGCGACGTGAGGACGTTCATCGCGGCGACAAGGATAGCTCGCCGCAGCGTGGAAGGCTTGGAGGCTTGCCGTGACGCAGCTTGAAGCTCGCCATGGCGAGTAAAGGAAGGCTCGCTTCATGAGACCTTTCACAGACGCCAATGCGAGAACACAATTTTCACCGCCGCAGTACAGAACATGCCATGACATCGCGGACTCCCAAATCGCCTTCTCCGACGAGTTTTCGCCATTTTTCTCTCTAAAAACTTCCATAACTCACCCATAACTACCCCAATCTCTCACAATTAAACCCATGCATGCATCTGGCTAGCAAATAAACAACATTAAATCGTTCACTTACCAATCAAGCTCAAATCTTCAAATTTCCGAAAATCTTCCAACTCCTTCCATCTTCCTCTACCATCCACGATAAACCTCTAAACTCTCGCAAAACATCATTTTCCAAGGTTCCAAGTTGATCTTCAACCAAAGAGAAGGAACAACAAGAATCTCGGAGGAAGAATCGAAGATCACCTAAGAAGAGGGAGGAGAAAATCTCAAGCCCTAAGATGGAGGAGGAAGCTTTTTGCCAAGTTTTAATACTAAGGTATTTAAAGGGGTAACAATTAAACCTCTTATCTTCTCCTCACAATACGTAAATGTCTTTCACTTTTCAATTCCGTTTCCAGTCCAATTCGTCTCCAAATTTCAATGGCTCAACAAATTAATTTCTAAAATCATATATCTAATTTCCCATAGTCATTGAACATTCATTTTAGTCCTATAGAATCAATCAGTCGGTCACTCGAAAAATTTCCGGTCCGGATATTTTCTCCCAAATTTCCAGAAAGATTTCCTAAAATTCACTGGTGATCACTCTAGTACATTTCCAATTCAATATTCAAACTCGACTATTCCAAAATTCCGAATAAATCAAAATTAAATCTAATTCTCTCACAAGTCACAATTCATATCATATTCAAAATCAAACGCCGGGAAAATGTCATGAATGCATGTACCTATATGTGCATGTGCAAGAGACTCATTCCTCTAAAATTAGAGGCCAAATGAATGATTACATTTCAAATATGCGATGCATCAACCTAGCCTGTCCCAATTTACTAGTTTACCCTTCCCATCAGGGACGGGATGTTACAAGCTCAATGACCAATGAGCCCTATAAGGGACAGTTATCAATGAGCCCTACATGGGACAGCTATCAACGAGCCTTATATGGGACAGCTATGGGCCCTACATGGGACAACTATTAATGAGCCCTATTTGGGACAGTGAACAATGAGCCCTATAAGGGACAGTTATCAATGAACCCTATGTGGGACAGTTATCAATGAGCCCTATATGAGACAGCTATGGACCCTACATGGGACAGTTATTAATGAGCCCTATTTGGGACAGTAATCAATGAGCCCTGCAAGGGACAGTTATCAATGAGCCCTATATGGGACAGTTCAGATACTCGGTCACAATAGAGTAACAATTGGAAAGTGAGCCTCATCTATATTGAGTATGATATGTGAAATAACTAACCAAGTTTATGTGACTCAATATGGTTGTGAAAGAAATGATTGACTGATAGTAAATGTGAAATATCATGAAATTGTGCTATTGATATGGGAAATGACAAGTGAAATGTTATGAATTGGTTAATAGCGTATGTGAATGAAAGGATATGAATTGTTTATGTTATGTGTTATATGGCTGGGTGATCCATCGATGATGGTCACTCACTGAGTTCGCAAAACTCACCCAAAATTTGCAATTATTTTTTAGGATCAGAAGAATACCCCGATAGGCCAACGGGCATATTTCGACAGATTTCAAGTGAAGAATTAGAGGTCGGGATCAGTTCGCGTCTGCATTGCATGTTTTAAATTTGTAGTGAATTGTATATTTGTATATTTGAATTTGGGAAAATGGGCCCTAGTGGCTATTCAAATTTGTGTTTAATGGAATTGTATCTGATTGAATAAGGACCCAACTGGGTATTGATTTCTGCATTGTTTTTTTTAAAAAGTAAGTAACGATTGTTAGTGGAAGTTAGTAGCACGCCACCCTCGCGGGGCACGGACTCGGATATCACCATCGATGTCGGGTTCGGGTCATTGCGGGAGTGGGGTGTTACAATCGCAATATCCAATCAACCTGAAATCTTTACCTTTTTCATACATTAAGCAAAGATCAGTAGTACCTGCGAGATATCTCATAATTCTTTTAACAACAATGTAATGAGACTCTCTAGGATCGGCCTGAAACCTTGCACACAAGCATACACTGAACAATATGTCAGGTCTGCTTGCTGTAAGATAAAACAAAGAACCAATCATCCCTCTATACAGGATTTGATCCACCTTCTTACCAACTTCGTCTCTAGACAAAAGGTTCGAAGGATTCATCGGGGTTGCCATAGGCTTCACTTTTTCCATATCAAACTTAGACAACAATTCTTTCACGTATTTTTGTTGATGGATAAAGATCCTTTCTTCGGTTTGCTTGACTTGCAACCCAAGAAAGAACTTTAACTCACCGATCATACTCATCTCAAACTCATTTTTCATCAAATTCTCAAAACTCATGCACAAACTTTTTGAAGTCGCACCAAAAATAATATCATCAACATAAATTTGAACTAAAATAAAATCATTCTCATAATTCTTCCTAAAGAGTGTCTTATCTACCTGACTTCTACTAAATCCGCTCTCAATGAGAAAAGTACTTAGACGATCATACCAAGCTCTAGGAGCTTGTTTCAAGCCATACAAAGCCTTATGAAGTCTATAGACATGATCCGGATACTTGACATCCTCGAAACCAGGAGGTTGCTTAGCATACACTTCTTCGTCTATAACACCATTCAGAAATGCGCTTTTCACATCCATTTGAAAAAGCTTTATATCATGACAAACAACATATGCAAACAGTATCCTAATAGCTTCAAGTCTTGCTACTGGAGCATACGTCTCATTATAGTCTATTCCTTCTTGCTGATTATAGCCTTGTGCTACTAATCTTGTTTTATTCCGACTTACTCTCCCTGATTCGTCTAACTTATTCTTAAAAACCCATCTAGTTCCTATGATGGATTTCTGGGTTTAGGAACCAAGGACCAAACTTTGTTCCTAGTAAATTGGTTTAGCTCCTCTTGCATAGCTAAAATCCATGCTTCATCTTGAAGAGCTTCCTCAATCTTCTTCAGCTCTATTTCAGAAACAAATGCTGCATTAGCTTCTCTTCTGAATTTGGACCTTGCTCGAACTCCTTCTGAGGTCTCTCCTATGATTAACTCTTCTAGATGAGAACTCTTATATCTCCAATCTCTTTTTAACCTAAGAGTCTCTGGAATATCCTCAATCTTGTCTGACTGGGTTTCTGATGATGAAGCTTCTTTAGTATCACCTAAAGGCATTGGAGGGATTTCACTATCCATATCATCTTCCTTACTTGGTTGGAAACTATCATCAAACTTGACATGAATAGTCTCCTCAATAGTCTTCGAGGTAAGATTATAAACCCTAAAAGCCTTTGATGATAAGGATTAGCCTAGAAAAATTCCTGAATAGGTCTTTGAATCGAATTTGTCCAACAATTCCTTTATATTCAGTATAGAGCACTTGCAACCGAATGGATGAAAGTAAGATATATTTGGTCTCCTTCCATTCCATAACTCATAAGGAGTTTTTTTCAACAGAGGTCGTAACAATATTCTATTCTGAATGTAACATGCTGTATTCACAGCTTTTGCCCAGAAGTACTTAGGAAGATTCATCTCACACAGCATAGTCCTTGCCATCTCTTAAAAGAATTTTGCCCTCAAAATTCCTATCTGAATAATCACCAAGTAACTTATTCTCTCAAATAATTTCTTCGAAATAATCATATTCAATCACTTTCTTAACTAATTCCTCATCATACATATTTCTCAACTTACTCACAATTTATCACTTCTTGTATCAAATACCACCAATATCATATCATATCAATATTTCTTAACAGGTTTACGCAAGTTGATGGCGTGTCAAACCAGAAAAAATAAATTCCTACTCTAGAACACTTAAGCGAGTAAAGTGGTGAATAGGGTCGAACCACAGAGACCAATGTAGTAATTATTTATTTGTGTGAAATCAAAAATAATAATAAAACAGATGAAAATAAAAATAATAAAATTAATTTGATTTGGGAATGATTGATTTTAGGACACGAAATTAGAGCACGAAATCACGTCTTAGGAATTTAAAAATAAAGATTGAAAGCAATATGAAGAGAAGCCTAACCAAGATACTCTCCCTAGAGTCTCCTAACTCCTCTCCAGCTGTCTTCGTGTGTGTTCTCCACCTGCTAAACGTTTTTGCTTCCACCAGCTCCAAGTGATACCAACAGCTAACGTGTCTTTCTTGTTTTTGTAAGAGTCTTCAACTTTCGTTGCCACCTCCTGCTTTGTTTGGTGTCTCCACAAGTTGCCACGTTAATCTCCTTTGGTCTCCACCTTGCTAACTTTTTTATTTCCTCCCTTTTAAACCACCAGCTGCAATGTTTTTATCTCCCAGCAAAAATGTTCACGTCCTCCCTCTTCAACAGCTCACGTACTCTCCTTTAAATGGTGATAAAAAATATATGATTCTCGATGCTCCTTCCCAGTTGCTAATGTTAATATGATCTAGCTTTTTGATTGTAATAAAATATGTATTCCTCTCAAGCTCCCTCTAGCTAGTTCAATGTCTTCAGCAGCTGCTTCCTTCTTTTGATTTTTATTCTCCAATTAAAACGCTCCACCAATTGACTTCAACGCAGAAGTCTCCAAAAAGCTAAGCTCCTTTTCTCTCCACAAATTGCCTTCCACTATCGCCTTTTCATGTGATAAAATTAATTCTCCTCTAGTCTTCTTTGTCGTCCCTACCTATTTGATTGTGATAAATAAATCTTCCCCAAAAGTCGCTTCGGCCGCCTTTTGTGCTCCCTCTTTTCTTGTCAAACACGCCTCTACTCCCTTGCCAAAGTTACAGTAGTAGTCCTCCTATCCAAATTTCAATCATATATTCCCTACCTAAAAGCTGCCAACTTTTGTATATTTAATGAGTGGTCCCTATCGTTTTATCTCCAGCTGCTTATTTCACGCTGAAGTTTCCAATATCCACGCCTCCAACAGCTCACGCCAATCACGCAGAATCCAACATTTTGTTTACTCCACCAGCTGATTGCATTTTCTCTCTTTTTGCCATCTTTTAGTCACCTTCACGCCTACCAGCTTTCACGTTGCTTTTCTTCACTTCAACTCTGCTGCAGCCATCTTCTTGTCTCCATATTGAAAAATCTCCAACCTACGCACGCTCATTTCTTTGTTTATGCTGCTGCCATTATTTTCTTTTTGTTTGTTGTATAATGAATGTCAAACTTTGCTTCACGCCTAACCACAATCCTTCTTTTATCTCTTTGCCGCCAGCTGACTTTTGCTCTCTTGTTTTGTTTCTTCTCCTGTGCAGCCTTTCACTCTTAGCTTGTGATGTATGGTCGATGATTAGACAATTAAGTTTGGTGTCTCCTCTTAAATCCCTTGCTCTTTGCTTCTTCTCCTATGCATTGGCCCTCCTTTGAAATGACGCCACCTATTGCTCTCCTTTCCTTTTGTTGATTGTCTTCATTTTCTCCATTTTAATTTGTTGTTCCTCTTGCTGTAGTGTGATGTGACAAATAAATGTCACTCTCCACTTAAAACCCTTGGCTGTTCCTCTGCGTGCGTGCTGCTTTTTGGAGTTCCATGTGTTGCCACGTTATTTTCCTCATGCTTGTGGGCTTTCTTCATCAGTTTTCACAAATTTACTGCTCTCAAATGACAGCTCTAAAAATTCTGAAATTTGGTGCAAACATTCTTCAATGAGTCAAGATTATGCCTGCCAAATCTTAGAATTTTCTAATGCACTAATCCCGAGATAAAAATTCCCAAAGGTCCAAAGGTCAAATCTGCCAAAAACTGAAAAACAGTATTAATTTCAACCTATTAAGATCTTTTTGTATTTTATGTGTCTAAAGCTCTAATAATTATAAAACATGATAAAAAGGCCATAGATATCTATAAAACATATGCAAAATACTAAATATAAGGTCCTAAAAACATATAAAAATATGATTGCATCAAAATCCCCCACACTTAGCTCTTGCTCGTCCTCGAGGAAGGTTAAAAACATAAATTTTGAAAGCCTAAGAAAACCGAGAATACAAAAACTAAGTATGGATGCAAAAACAAAAATAAATATGCAAATGCAGGGGACATTTTTTTTTAAGTGTCAAAGTTTTTCTCCCAACCTCCCAACAACATCAAAGACATACAAGGATTATAAACAAGAAGGAACCCGCGACATTTAATCCATAAAAGTAATGAACTCACTTTAAATGCAAGAACCAAGCAAGATAACACAATAGACTTAAAGGAAATCTACACCATGTCAAAATAATAGGTCCTCTCATTGTCATACACTCCAACACTCAAGTGTTTATGGCTCAAATGTGTTTTAACTCTCATAAATTCAAACAATGCAATGCTCTACCATAGGCTTGCTCTTCAATCTTGAATACACTACTAAGTATTACATGCACAACATAAATCAAAAGGTCTTAAATAAGGATGTAACCTGGTTGGGTTAGGGGTAAGGTAAAAGAAAGGTAAGAAAAGGCTAAGTATCAGGGTGAGTAGAGCATAACAGATAATCAATAACACATATGTGCGCATCCTACATATCATCAAACAATTAAGCACATCTCTCTCTGTGTTTTTTTTATTTGAACTTTCATTCCCCAAACATTTATCAATCAAGCACATGGGGAATCCTTTTCCTTCCTTTCTTTTCTTGACCTCAAACTTTTTCGTTTTTTTTCGTTTTTTTCTTTTTCTTTTTAATTTCGATTCCTTCCCCATTGACAACATGTACAATATAAGTCATATACCACTGATATTCCTATATGCGCAATCTTCACAAGTTTAACTCAATAAGCATGCTCTACTAACCATGATAAGGGTTAGAAAGATAAATCAATTAAGAAAAGGTTAAGTTAAACATGGTAAAGCAAAGAACAGATAATAAGCTCAAATGGGCTCACTAGTGGATAACATGATTTGGGTTGGCATTTTAGTCAAGTGGTTAAAATCCTAGGTGCCTTTATCATCTTCATGCATGCATGTAAAGTATAGTCTCAACAAGATATAAAGCAAGTTCTAGAGATACAAAGCATTGAATGAACACACATCAAAGAATCGCATTGAAGGTTCAAAAGCTCACATGGGAAAATCATCTATTAAGTTAACACAGTGTAGTTTCAAAATCAATCCAAAAGCTATCAAGCTTAAAACTCACATAAAAACTCATTCATCAAGTTCATGATTCAAATATCACAGATTAACTCTCACCTATAATACTCATATTCTTATCAATCATTGGGAGATCAAAAGACAAAACTAAACACTTAAGGTGTAAAAAAAAAAAATTTCCCCAATTTTTATGGGTTTTTGGAACTAAAACATGCAAGTACAAGTGAAAATCTTCAAGTTCAAGCAAGAGCAAAGGTGTGACACTTTGAAGCACAAAAACCAAGAAAAATTTGAACCATTCATCCACTAAAACCTGAAAATTTCACAAAAAATTTTACCTAAATCCTTCCCCCACACTTTAGACCAAACATTGTCCTCAATGTTAGCAAAGAAAGACAAGAACAGTAAAATAAAAGGAAAGAGTGAGAGAAAGCTTCTCTAAGGTGATGCGCTAAGGTAATGGTGGAGTTGCGAAGTGATGCGCCCATACTATCCTGTAAAACAATAAAAACCTTGCGACCAAGTGATATTCAGCAAAGTGTTGGAAAAGAGTATAAATGTCGAAAAACAAGAAACCCGACAAAATTATGAAGAACTAAAAATTAAATTGGGAAGAACAAAATGAAAGCAAACCTTGGGTTGCCTCCCAAGAAGCGCATTTGTTTAACGTCGTTAGCTCGACATGGGCCCCATTCAGTTATATGAAGGTTCATGCAAAGAATTAACTTCGACAACTTGGGGCTGAAATCCTTCATAAAATGGCTTTAAACGATGACCATTCACCTTGAAAATTTTTCCTGTTTCCATGCTTTGAATATCCACAGCATCGTACGGATAGATCTTTGTGACCACAAAAGGCCCAATCCACTTGGATCGCAATTTCCCTGCAAAAAGTTTCAAAGTCGAATTAAATAAAAGTACTTTTTGTCCGACTTTAAACTTCTTCTCAAAGAAGTCGCTTGTCGTGAAAAGCTTTAGTTTTGGCCTTGTATGTATCGCTTGTCGAAAGCATGGTTCCGTAATTCTTCCAATTCCTGAATCTGCAACTTCCTTTGTTGCCCCGCAGCATCAAAATTCATGTTGCACTGCTTCACAGCCCAAAACGCTCGATGCTCAACTTCAAATGGTAGATGACAGGCCTTGCCATAAACAAGTCTGTAAGGAGACATATTTAATGGCGTTTTGTAGGCAGTGCGGTAGGCCCAAAGAGCATCGTCCAATCGGCAGCTCCAATCTTTCCTACTAAAATTCACAGTTTTCTCCAAAATACTCTTTACCTTTCGATTGGACAATTCCGCCAACCCATTGGTTTGAGGATGGTAGGCCGTGGAGGTCCTGTGCACAACTCCATATTTCTTCAACAATGAGGCAAACACTCTGTTACAGAAATGAGTCCCGCGATCACTAATAATTGCTTTCGGAGTGCCGAACCTAACAAAGATATTAGCCTTCACAAAATCCACAACAACTTTAGAATCATTAGTTCGAGTAGCTTTTGCCTCTACCCATTTCGAAACATAATCGATAGCTAACAAAATGTATTGAAAACCAAATGATGATGGAAAAGGGCCCATGAAATCAATACCCCATACATCAAATATTTCACAAACAATGACCGGGGTATGAGGCATTTCATTTCTCCAGCCTATGTTGCCAGTCATTTGGCACCTGTCACATGCTTTACAAAATGCATAAGAATCTCGAAAAATGTCAGCCTAGTAAAAATCAGATTCAAGCACTTTCCTAGCTGTCCTATTAGGACCGAAATGGCCACCACAAGCAGATGCATGACAAAATTGCAATATGGAAGAAATTTCAGATTCAGGTACGCACCTTTTCACAATCTGATCAGAACACATTTTCCATAAATATGGATCATCCCAAATATAATACCTGGCATCATTCTTCAATTTATGGCATCAAGCGGATGTGATACCACCGGTAGCCATTCGGTGATAAATTGACCAAATCACAGTACATGGGTTTCAACATGGCCATGTTGAAGTCACTACAAATAACTGTTCATCAGGAAACTCCTCGGTAACGACCATATTATCCCCAGAAGTGTTTTGCAGCCTACTCAGGTGATCTACGACCAGGTTTTCTGTTCCTTTTTTATCTCTGACCTCAATGTCAAATTCTCGTAGCAAAAGAACCCATCGGATAAGTCTTGGCTTTGCATCCTTTTTGCTCATTAGGTACCAAAGAGAAGCATGGTCTGAATACACTATCACCTTCGTACCAAGCAAGTATGATCGGAATTTCTCTAATGCGAAGACCACAACAAACATCTCCTTCTCCGTGGTTGAATAGTTTTGTTGAGCACTATCCAACGTCTTTGATGCATAATAGACGGTGGTTTGATGATAGGTGCGGTAACTAGCTTTTCCTTCAAGATGTCAAACGCCTTTTTGCAGTCTTCATTGAATTCAAACGACACATCTTTCTGTAGAAGGGTGCTCATAGGATGGGCTATCTTCGAAAAATCTTTGATGAACCGCCTGTAAAAACCTGCATGGCCAAGAAAGGAGCGTACTTCCCGCACATTTGCGGGGTAAGGCAGCGAGCTAATCATATCAATTTTTGACTTATCCACTTCAATGCCCCTAGCCAAAACTATATGTCCCAATATGATGCCTTGATTAACCATGAAATGACACTTTTCATAATTAAGCACAAGATTTTTTTCAATGCATCTTTTTAACACTTTCCTCAAATTTTCTAAACAAGATGTAAAGGAATCTCCATACACAGTAAAGTCATCCATGAAGACTTCAATAATTTCCTCTACATAGTCAGAAAAGATACTTACCATACATCTCTGAAATGTTGCCGGAGCGTTGTAAAGACCAAATGGCATGCGTTTGTAGGCGAAAGTGCTAAACGGACAAGTAAACGTCGTCTTTTCCTGATCTTCAGGCACTACATGAATCTGGTGAAAGCTTGAATAACCGTCTAAACAGCAATAGTGAGAACGACCTGCAAGTCTCTCAAGCATCTGATCAACAAACAGTAAAGGAAATGATCTTTACGGGTAGCAGTATTTAACTTTCTAAAATCAATACACACATGCCACCCGTTTTGAACTCTAGTGGGTACCAATTCACCTTTTTCATTCTCAACAACAGTAATGCCAGATTTTTTAGGAACTACCTGTGTTGGACTTACCCACTTGCTATCTAAAATAGCATAGATCACGTCCGCAGCCAATAATTTTAGTATCTCTTTTTTTACAACCTTCATCATTGGTGGATTCAATCGACGCTGAGGTTGCCTGCTGGGTTTGCAATCATCCTTTAACAGGATTCGATGCATGCAAATGGTAGGGCTGATTCCCTTGATGTCTGCAATCGACCATCCAATAGCTTCTTTATTCTCCCTGTGTACACGGATAAGCCTCTCCTCCACCAGTTCGCTCAACTGATTGGAAACAATCACAGGTAATGTTTCGGTCTCCCCCAAGAAGACATACTTGTGGTGCACAGGTAATGCTTTAAGCTCCAATGTCGGTGGCTGAAGAATGGATGGGAGTAATTTATTGCCGTCAATCTTCAGTGGTTGCTGTAGCATGCCAGATGCAACCTGTAATGCTTGCAGATCATGTACTGCATGGACCATACCTCTCGGAACTACCCATTCAGTCTCGATCTCTGATAACTTCGCAGGAGTAATGTTATCAGTTATCGCAGCCTGCAAAAAATCATCAACACACAACTCGAGAACTTTCTTGGTCAAGGGGTGAATACAATCAACAGCAAAAGCTGTACAATAATCAACAGGATGCTTAATGGTGTTATTAATATTGAATGTAACTTTGGCACCATCAAACTCCATAGTTAAAGTCCCCCCGTGAACATCAATTTTTGTCCTAGAAGTGCTAAAAAATGGGCGTCCTAATAACATCATTCTAGACGCAGGTGACCCCTCATCCTCCATTCTCATCACATAGAAATCTGCAGGAAATACCAAATCATCTACCTGCTCTAAAACATCCTCTAACAATCCTTCGGGGTACCTAGTGGTGCGATCAACCAGTGCTAAAATTACACCATCTTGCTTCAATGGACCAGCATTCAATGTAGTATAAATGGACAATGGCATAAGATTTATAGAAGCCCCTAAATCTAGCATAGCCCGTTCTATACCAACATTGCCAATTTTACAAGGAATGGTAAACATACCTGGGTCCTTCTCCTTTATCGGTAACTTGCCTTGCAACACTACTAAAACGTTCTCACTCATCACCACACGTTGATTGCCTCTCATCTTGGTCATGCTAGTAACCAAGTCCTTCAGAAATTTGCAGTACCTTGGTGTTTGTCTAAGCAATGTGAGAAGGGGGATATTGATCTCCACTTTCTCAAAAATCTTTAAGATCTCCTCTTCATTCTGCAATTTCTTCTTCTTAGTCAACCTGTGTGGGAATGGTGGCCTTTATGGGTTAACTGTCATGATTTTCTCAATTTCTGCTTCTTTTTCTGGCTCGACAGTTTCAACATGGTCATGTTGAAGTTTTTGCGATCCTCCAGCACTTTCGATTTCTTTTCCGCTATGCAAGGTAATGGCACTGATATTCTGCCTAGGATTAACAGTAGGCTGAGAAGGCAATTTCTCTTGATTCTGTGCAGCGGCCAGTTGACTAATTTGCTCCCTCAGCTCTTAAATATTTTTACTAGTCTGAGCCTGAAATTGTGCTAAATCAGTCTGAAACTGAACCAAACTTTGTAATTGTGTATTGGTCGTCAATTGGGCCGTAGTCAATTGTGACATGAGATCCTCCAAAGTGGAAATTCGGTCGCCGTAATTAGGCCTAGGATATTCTTCTTTATGCTTTGTGTCTTTGCCGAGGTTGACGACTGACTACTCGACCTTCGCCCATTCCCATATCTCAGATTGGGATGATCCCTCCATCCTGGGTTGTAAGTATTTGAATAGGGATCATATTTCCTTTGAGGCTGATAATTATCATTGAGTGCCTTAACTTCAGCTTCCATAGTATCATCTTGCAGAGCGGACAAGCATCAAGAAATGACCTCGAAATCCACAATGTGACAAATAGGACTTGTGGTCCTTGGTTACAAGATTTGCATTGACATTATTGGCATGGGAAGAATTAATAACTTGTCTCTCCAACAATTCAGCAATTTTGTCAAGTCTACTTTCAAGTTTAGAACTACTTACCTCATGGACACCTCGAGTGTGTGTGTCCGAACGATACCCAAACTGCTGAAGATTTGCGGCCATTGTTGCAATTAAGTTTTTGGCCTCCTGAGGCGTTTTGTTCACTATGGCTCCCCCACTGGCAGCATCAAGAATCTTCCTATCATTTAGTAACATCCCGTCATAGAAGTACTGAATAAGGAGCTGCTCTGTAATTCCATGTTGAGGAAAACTTGCGCAAAGCCTCTTGAATCTCTCATAATATTCATACATGTTTTCTGTATCTCTTTGTCTGATGCCACAAATCTCTCTGCGCAAACTAGCGGCTCTGGATGTTGGGAAGTATTTCTCTAAAAATAACCTCGCCATATCAGGCCATGTGTCCACTATCCCAGGTGGAAGATAGTACAACCAATCTCTAGTTGTGCCCTCTAGAGAAAAAGGGAAAGCACGCAGCTTCAACTGATCCTCAGTTATGCCTCTGGGTTTGAATCCAGAACATACCACATGAAAGTCCTTGAGATGTCTGTTCGGGTCATCAGAAGGTAACCCGTGAAATTTCAACAAGGCTTGAATCAACCCAGCCTTCAACTCGAACCCATCATCTGCAGCTCGGTACTGTATACATAGAGGTTGATCCTCTACTGGTGGTTCAAGCATATCCCTCAGAGTTGCAGGAGCCCGATTTCTGACTAGTTGTGCAGGTGGAATAGGTTGCTGATCTGACATCGCTGCTTCTTCAAAATCTTCCAGTAATTCAGTCTCAAAGGTAGGCAAATTCTCAGTTGGGTCAGGCAAGACTTGGGCAGAAGTAGAAGCTTGTCTCTTACGCAATTTAGTAGCTTTCCTGAGTTGTTTTGCAGTCTTGTCTATCTCCGGAGCGAACAATAAATCCCCTGCTGAAACACAATGCCGCATGCAAACAACTAAAAAAAATTGATTAGCAACACAAATAAACAAAAACTTAAACACTGGTCCCGGCAACGACGACAAAATTTGATGGCGTGTCAAACCAGCAAAAATAAATTCCTACTCTAGAACACTTAAGCGAGTAAAGTGGTGAATAGGGTCGAACCACAGAGACCAATGTAGTAATTATTTATTTGTGTGAAATAAATAATAATAAAAAAACAGGTGAAAATAAAAAAATAAAATTAATAAAATTAATTTGATTTGGGAATGATTGATTTTAGGACACGAAATTAGAGCACGAAATCACGTCGTAGGAATTTAAAAATAAAGATTGAAAGCAATATGAAGAAAAGCCTAGCCAAGGTACTCTCCCTAGAGTCTCCTAACTCCTCTCTAGCTGTCTTCGTGTGTGTTCTCCACCTGCTAAACGTTTTTGCTTCCACCAGCTCCAAGTGATACCAACAGCTAACGTGTCTTTCTTGTTTTTGTAAGAGTCTTCAACTTTCGTTGCCACCTCCTGCTTTGTTTGGTGTCTCCACAAGTTGCCATGTTAATCTCCTTTGGTCTCCACCTTGCTAACTTTTTTATTTCCTCCCTTTTAAACCACCAGCTGCAACGTTTTTATCTCCCAGCAAAAATGTTCACGTCCTCCCTCTTCAACAGCTCACGCACTCTCCTTTAAATGGTGATAAAAAATATATGATTCTCGATGCTCCTTCCTAGTTGCTAACGTTAATATGCTCTACCTTTTTGATTGTAATAAAATATGTATTCCTCTCAAGCTCCCTCTAGCTAGTTCAACGTCTTCAGCAGCTGCTTCCTTCTTTTGATTTTTATTCTCCAATTTAAAAGCTCTACCAATTGACTTCAACGCAGAAGTCTCCAAAAAGCTAAGCTCCTTTTCTCTCCATAGCTGTCTTCCACTATCGTCTTTTCATGTGATAAAATTAATTCTCCTCTAAGCTGTTGCTGTCGTCCCTACCTATTTTATTGTGATAAAATAAATCTTCCCCAAAAGCTGCTGCTGTCGTCTTTTGTGCTCCCCTTTTTTCTTGTCAAACACGTCTCTACTCCCTTGCCAAAGTTACAACCATCGTCCTCTTATCCAGCCCCCCTTTTGTGAATCATATATTCCCTACCTAAAAGCTGCCAACTTTTGTATATTTAAGGAGTGGTCCCTATCGTTTCATCTCCAGCTGCTTATATCCACACCTCCAACAGCTCACGCCAATCACGCAGAATCCAGCATTTTGTTTACTCCACCAGCTGATTGCATTTTCTCTCTTTTTGCCATCTTTTAGTCACCTTCACGCCCACCAGCTTTCACGTTGCTTTTCTTCACTTCAACTTTGCTGCAGCCATCTTCTTGTCTCCATATTGAAAAATCTCCAACTTACGCACGCTCATTTCTTTGTTTATGCTGCTGCCATTATTTTCTTTTTGTTTGTTGTATAATGAATGTCAAACTTTGCTTCACGCCTAACCACAATCCTTCTTTTATCTCTTTGCCGCCAGCTGACTTTTTCTCTCTTGTTTTGTTTCTTCTCCTGTGCAGCGTTTCACTCTTAGCTTGTGATGTACTGTCGATGATTAGACAATTAAGTTTGTCTCCTCTTAAATCCCTTGCTCTTTGCTTCTTCTCCTATGCGTTGGCCCTCCTTTGAAATGACGCCACCTATTGCTCTCCTTTCCTTTTGTTGATTGTCTTCATTTTCTCCATTTTAATTTGTTGTTCCTCTTGTTGTAGCATGATGTGACAAATAACTATCACTCTCCACTTAAAACCCTTGGCTGTTCCTCTGCGTGCGTGCTGCTTTTTGGAGTTCCATGTGTTGCCACGTTATTTTCCTCATGCTTGTGGACTTTCTTAATCAGTTTTCACAAATTTATTGCTCTCAAATGACAGCTCTAAAAATTCTGAAATTTGGTGGAAACATTCTTCAGTGAGTCAAGATTATGTATGCCAAATCTTAGAATTTTCTAATGCACCAACCCCGAGATAAAAATTCCCAAAAGTCTAAAGGTCAAATCTGTCAAAAACTGAAAAACAGTATTAATTTCAACCTATTAAGATCTTTTTGTATTTTATGTGTCTAAAGCTCTAATAATTATAAAACATGATAAAAAGGCCATAGATATCTATAAAACATATGCAAAATACTAAATATAAGGTCCTAAAAACATATAAAAATATGATTGCATCACAAGTCAATGGTCCAATTCTTAATAACCTTAATATGGACCAATACCATTCAATTTAATCCTTTTGAACTTCCATATATATATCTATATCTCTATCATTCAACTCATCTTTCACGTATCCTATATTACATCTCACATATATATATTCGAAAGGAATTCATCCAAATTCATCGTGAAATTCGAACCTTAATCTCCATTATCACATTCTTTTATCATCAATCACGCTTTCGACACCTTAATTAAAACATTCTTATACTCCAAATACATGTTAGGTCATTCACATCAATACCACATTCTCACTAATGTAAATTTTATCCTTTCAAACTCTGGTCAATTCCTCATGCATATCACTTATACACATGCGCCCATGTAAGATCCTATTACTGGCGCTCTGATACCATATCTGTTGGGACCTGATCCGGAAACCGGATCCCAACCGAAAAAGCAGAAAGCAAATTATCGAAACCAAAGCGAAACATGAAACAAAAGCAGATGGAAAACGAAAACGAACGAAAGCAAAATCGAAAGAAAGGAACATAAGGCGGAAGCAAAATCATAAGCGAAAGCGAAGAATGGTATTTACAACACGAAAGCAAATCCAATCTTAAAGCGAAAGAATTGGAAGCAAATCAAATCAAAACAAACATCAGATCAAATTGAATCGAAACCAATTTCCGACATCCGTGAATAAATATTTTAGGAAAAGCATCGCGTTGGAAATATTAAGACTATCAGTCAAAACTAATCCAAATCTGTGTACATTTTTTTTCTTTTCATTCTTTAATCATTCTCATACGAAGCACTTCAATTTCTCATTTGAACAAATTCATCCTCAACCAATATCTCAATCTACTTGATCCTATTTAAATCATGACCATCAATTACACAAAATCTTACTAATCCTTTCTTTTTTCAGTAGACACTTAATACACATACCTATATATCCGCAATTCATACACAATAAACGCTTCAATAATTCCCAATACAAAATCCATACGCGAATCATAATTCATTTTACCATTCCATATACAAATCCATAATGTATTTACGTCATGAAATACGTGCTTACAAAATATTCCATAATACAACATCAATATCCAAAATCCGAATATGTACACAAATCCAATGATCGCAGAATTCTCAACAACAATCTAACTTACAAACAAAACAATATGCACAAATACAAACAAAAACCTTCAATTTTCTTCACCCGATCTTCTTCTCATCACCTATGGATGGGAATGAAGAGGGGGTGTGCTTATAGCTCGTGGGTAACAGTTTATAACAAATAAATAAGCAAAACCTTTAAAAACGCTTTTCTTTTATTTTCTTGCAGAAACTTTGTTTGAAACCCATAAAGCACATTTTCAAAAGTTCTTTTCACGCCGTAGTCGAAATCACAATTTGCAAAACGTATGATTCTTAGGCTTTCAGCCATAAACCCAAAGGTTACAAAACATGAATGCATCAACTTGACAATTCATAGATTCAATGCATAACAAATGGCTCGAGAGTTCCGTAAACACAACGGATAAACCGAAGTTTATCGTAAACACGACGAGTCCGATTTCTCAGGATCTCGTGGCCTCAAGCGGGCAGCCGGGAGAAGGCTATCTATATGTCGACGTGCACGTGACTAACGAGACGTTCCTCTCTCGCCCAAACAAAAGCACATAATCATGCCTAAATCAATTTATCGAATGATCTTTTCTGAATATACGAAATGCCATGGAATCTTTCGAGGCATAACACAAATGTATTTTGCAATTCATCAAAAGTTCATGTATTGAATCAATAATGATTTTTCAAATCATTCATACAATGATGCAACATTTATGATGCAATTGAAATCAGAAAATCTCTTTGTTTAAAGAAAGCATTAGTGACTTATAAATTCTATTATAAACAGGTATCCATGCTTGAATTTTGTCCCAATCATCAATTTCTCCAATGCCTTTCTTAAAACCCTAATTCAAGACATAAACCCTAATTAATTCCACATCCAAAATTGATCCCATTAAAACATGTAATCTCTAAAATTGTCTTTAGAATTCACAAACCCACAGCAATTCCAAGGTATCTAAACCAAAAACTCTCTAAAAGATCAAAGATCGAAAATCAACTCTTACCTTCATCTTCTCCAATTTCAGATTTTCTTGGTTCATAATGGAGCTCTCTTCATTCTCCACCTTTTTCTCTCTTGAATCAACATAGAAAGCTTGCTTGAAGACCCCTAAAAATCAAACCCTAGCTCTCTCTCTTTTCTTTCTCCTTCACTCATCCGAAAGCTTGCTCTCCCTTCTCTCTTCTTTCTCTTGTTTTTTTTTCTTCTTTTGTCTCTTAATCGTGCATCCTCTTTCGGCAAGCATGACAGCCACTTGATTTATACATGCCATGTCATTTAATGAATGGTAAATGACCTATTTGTCCCTCCATGTAAGCCTTCTAACTTTACTTCTTAAGTAAACTTCCAAAATTGCCCTTCCTTTTTGCCCTAAAAAAACTGATATCTTGTCTCCTTATTTTGATAAGGTAGTTGAAGTATTTTAACAAAAATTTCTTTTATAGAAATGTCGCTCTATGTCTTACGAATCCATCGCTTCAAGAATCAGATCGTTCGGAGCTCTATAGTTCAAGATATCTCCAAAATACTGAAGTCTGTTCTTCAGACCCGAGGCTGAACACTACACCGAGCTTCATTCCAGAAATTGAAAGCCTTAGAAGCTTAATTGTCGTTTGGCTCCTTCAAAACATTTATAGCCCCATGTATCTAGTTTAATTAGCAACAAAAATCAACTCAATCGGAGCTCTACCGATCGAGATATCTCCAAACTACTGAACACTGTTCAAACTATTACAAAACCGAGACTAAACACTACATCTAACTTCAATCTAAAAATTGAAAGTCTTAGAGGCTAAATTGTCAATCAGCTCCTTCCGATAAATTGTAGATCCATGTCTTTAATTTAATTTACAAGAATAATCCGATCGATTGGAGCTCTATAGCTCGAGATATCTCCAAAATGCTGAAGTATATTCTTTAGACCCGAGGCTGAACACTACACCGAGCTTCACTCAAGAAATTGAAAGTCTTAGAGACTTAATTGTCATTCGGCTCCTTCATATAAATTGTAGATCCATGTCTCTAGTCTAATTTACAAGAAGAATCCGATCGATTGGAGCTCTACAGCTCCAGATATCTCCAAATTACCAAACGATGTTCAGACCACTACAAAACCGAAACTGAACACCACCTAACTTCAATCCAAAAATTGAAAGTCTTAGAGGCTATATAGTCGATCGGCTCCTTCAGATAAATTGTTGATCCATGTCTCTAGTTTAATTTTCAAGAAGAATCCGATCGATCAGAGCTCTATAGCTTAAGATATCTCCAAAATACTGAAGTCTATTCGACCATTACAAAACTGAGACTGAACAATACACTTAACTTCAATCCAGAAATTGAAAGTCTTAGAGGCTAAATTGTCGATCGGCTCCTTCAGATAAATTGTAGATCCATGTCTCTAGTTTAATTTGCAAGAAGAATCCGATCGATCAAAGCTCTACCGATCGAGATATCTCCAAAATACTGAATACTGTTCAAATTTTTACAACCGATCAGCTCACTTTGATCTAATCAACCTTTTTCAATTTAAAGCCAAAACCGATTAATCTAGTATGGAAAGATAGAAAAATGTCTTAGAAATCCAACGCTTCAAAAATCGGGTCGATCGGAGGTCGGACGAAGAAGTTATGGTCAAAAGAAGGAAGAGAGGTCGGTCGGCTGAAAATCGCCCCCACGGGCCGATCAACAAGTGCCAAGGACGAAGGCCAGACTAGTCTAACGGCAAGCGAAGGGCGCCGATCGCCGAGCGATCCTAACCTCCTAACTTCTAACTCTCATATCTTTTGATTCTGAGCTCCAAACTTTACAAACTTGGTATCGTTGGAAAGATAAAAGACAGATCTACAATTTTTAAGAAGGACTCAAAAGCAAGATTGGTCTTTAAAAGGGTCAAAAATGCACTCAAAGATGATTAATCGATAATCTACTCAAAACTTTAAACAACACCTCAACTTGTAAACATAATAACTTTTGACCCAGAACTCCAAATTTGACAAACTTGGTGTCTACGGAAAGGTAAAGGAACCCTCTACAACTTTTATGAAGGCCTTAAAACTCAGATCGACCTATAAATGGGTCAAAAACTCCACACAAAGTGACTGGTCGATCAGCTTCACACTAAACAAAGATCGTAACTTCCAAAATCATAACTTTCTACTCCCTTGTCCAATATTTTCGTGCTTTATATCAATGGAAAGATAAAACAAGATCTACAATGTTTATGAAGAACTCCAAAGCAATTTCAACCTCTAGCTAAGTCAATTTTTCAATCAAAGTTTCTGCCCTGTTAGCAATCACCTAAGCAATATCCAAACTTCAAATTATCATAACTTCTTGCCCCGATATCGAAAAATTGCATACTTTATGGCGTTAGAAAGCTGAAAACATGAGCTACAACTTTCATTAAGACTCTATGAACAAATTCTACATCAATGAGGGTCAACATCCAAATCGAAGCTACTGCCCCGAAATTTCCATACCAAACAACATTCAAACTTCACAATCTCACATCTTTCAACCTCCACATGCAAAAATTTCATATTATACATCACTTTAAAGCTATTCTAATTCTCTATAACTTTCACATAAACCATTTACTCCAATTCAAACCACATCAGTATGGCGATCGACTCAAAGCACAATACACACAAATCTATACTTCATAGTATCTTTCCAAAATAACGCCAAATACACTTAACTTCAAAATCTCATAACTTTTGATTCTGATATCGAAAACTGTCAAATTTTATGGCTACAGAAAGCTCTCAACATAATCTACAAATTTCATGAAGATCATTTTCTCAAAATCTGCTTAAATCAAAAAGTCAACTCTCTACATCAAAAGTCAAAATTTCTAATTTCTTCAAAATTTTACACTTTCACTTTCTATTTCTTGATTTCAACTTCCATTTCAATCATCTCATCCACTTAAACTTTCATAACCAAAACTAATCTTTAAAGTCATCAAAACCAATAAATTCTTTTTCTCATCAATTTCCTCAAGGCATAAAAATTTCTATAACACAATTCATATCCGAAAACACTTATTGAATTCATTTTAATATTTCTAATTTTCACCGAAAGTTTAGGGTCCAACAATTCTCCCCCTCTTAAAAGAATTTCGCCCTCAAAATTTCTATATGAATAATGACCTAGTAACTTATTCTCTCAAATAATTTCTTCGAAATGATCATATTCAATCACTTTCTTAACTAATTCCTCATCATACATATTTCTCAACTTACTCACAATTTATCACTTCTTGTATCAAATACCACCAATATCATATCATATCAATATTTCTTAACAGGTTTACACAAGTCAATGGTCCAATTCTTAATAACCTTAATATGGACCAATACCATTCAATTTAATCCTTTTGAACTTCCATATATATATATATATATCTATATCTCTATCATTCAACTCATCTTTCACGTATCCTATATTACATCTCACATATATATATCCAAAAGGAATTCATCCAAATTCATCGTGAAATTCGAACCTTAATCTCCATTATCACATTCTTTTATCATCAATCACGCTTTCGACACCTTAATCAAAACATTCTTATACTCCAAATACATGTTAGGTCATTCACATCAATATCATATTCTCACTAATTTAAAATTTATCCTTTCAAACTCTGGTCAATTCCTTATGCATATCACTTATACACATGCTCCCATGTAAGATCCTATTACTGGCGCTCTGATACCATATCTGTTGGGACCTGATCCAGAAATCAGATCCCAACCGGAAAAGCGGAAAGCAAATTATCGAAACCAAAGCGAAACATGAAACAAAAGCATACGGAAAACAAAAACGAAAACGAACGAAAGCAAAATCGAAAGAAAGGAACATAAGGCGGAAGCAAAATCATAAGCGAAAGCGAAGAATGGTATTTACAACACGAAAGCAAATCCAATCTTGAAGCGAAAGAATTGGAAGCAAATCTGTAACATCCCGTCACCGATGGGATGGGTACGATTCATTTTATACGTATTTTTACGTATGCATGCATTATTGAATTATGTATATTTGGCAATTATTGTACTGGCATTCGTACGTACATACATGTATGACATATTTCCGGTTTGATTTTGATAATTTGGATTTGGAGATGATTAGGGCAAATGTGAGAATTATGTCAAATTAGGTTCGAGAATTGAAGTAAAGTGAGAAATGAGATTTTTGAATTTGAATTATGAAATTGGAGTATACGATTATGAGTTTTCTATCTTTGAGGATTTATAGGAATTTTTCTGGAATTTTTGGAGTATTAGGTCCGGACCAAAAAATTTACTGTTGACTGATTAATTGAGTTTCGGTTCCGAGATTGATTGAAAATTTGTATGAAATAATTGGAGTTATGATTTTTGGAGTTATTAGTCATCGTTATTGGAATTCGGGAGAAATTAGAATTAGAAATGGGATTGAGGATATTCGGATCGGACTTGTGGTAATTAGATTTGCCAAACAAGCCTTATTAATCCTTTAATATATAAAGCCTAACCTTTGAATTTTTGCTCCACGATTTCTTCTTGCTTTTGACAGAAACTTGGTTCTTCTTCCTTCTTCCATCATCGTGGATCCTTCTTTGATTTGCTTCTAGGTTCTTTCTTGCTATTTTCTTCCTTTTCCATTCTTGAATCTATCCTTAAGTTTGGTGTTGGAAAGGATGAAGATGGGTTTTGCTTGGGTGATTGCCGTGGGTGTGTGAGTTGGAGTTTTGGTGTGATCCTTGAAGATTCGAGGCTTTAAATCAAGTAAGTTGCTTCTTTCTTGCCCTAGATAGATAGATTTAGTGATTGATTTAGTTATATGAATGATTTAGTTTGAATATTTGAGGATTGGGCCTTTAGGGTTTCCGATGGATATTTTCGTTGATTTTAGGGTTGAAATTTTGGGAATAATGGTTGTTTGATGAAATAGAGCTAAGGATTAGTGGTATGATGTGTATGAAATTATTTGAGAGTGGTTTGAAAGGAGAAAATTTGGATTTAGAGTTTTTATCAATCAAAATCTGGTTTATGGGCGTTGCGATTGCACGCCATGACGCATGAAGAACACGCCACAAGTGAAAGGCAAGCGACTCAAGACTTCACGACGAAAGCGCTGAAGGCGCCATGGGCGAGTAGAGAGGGACGATCGCGACGACGCTGTGCATCGCCATTTAAGAAAGCTTGGTTCGCATGGCGTGGCGCATGGACGCCATGAAAGGTGAAGAAGAGAGAGCTCGCCGCGGCGAGGGAGTAGGCGCCGCGGCGAGGAATGCTGTTTTCAGAAAATGTGATTTTTAGGTTTTTGAATTTGGGGATTTAGGAATTTGATGATTCAGTTGGTTATGGATTAAACTCAATTGGAGATTATGAATTCGAGATTTAGAATTTGAGATCGGGAAATTCGGATTAGTGTCGGAAATGTCATGACATGTATAGTACGTACATTATTTGTTACATATGCATCATTGAGTATTGGAATTGATACAATTAGTAATGTTATTCATATTTTGATTGTTATAGAGGTGCCAGTGGATCGTCGATTGTCCGACGTAGGCGAGACTTCCCGACAGTAGCTCGGAAGTTCTGAGGTGAGTAACCTAGTTGGTTTCTCAACCTATATGTGTTTAATTCTATGCAATTATGCCATGTGGAGTAAGGATGGATTGTATGTGTTTGTTTTGATTGATTTCGGACCAAAGGTGTCCGAAATATTGGAATGTGATATAGAAGTGTTTTGTGTGCACTAGTTGGAATAAATTGGTTTTAAATGTGAAGTTTAGACCTATGAAGTTTATTGTGATGCATGTATTGTAAACTGGACATGTGCATACATGCATAAAAGTATGATAAGATAATTGGCAGTTGTGACCGGTGCAGCCACCGTATCCAGAGCTTTAAGCTCAACGCACAAGGCTTCGTACCCAACGATTTTCAAAGCTTTATGCTCAACGTATTAGGGCTTCTGAGCCCAATGTTTTCAGAGCCAATGGCTCAACGTATATGAGCTCAAGCGAACGGTCACAACAACGAAAGAAAATGAAAGAGTCACATGCACATTGCATATATATGAATGTTTAAATGTGAAATTGAATGCGTGTGATTCCTGATTGTGATAATATATGTTATAGTGTGAAATGTTTGCCTATGCATGAGTTGGGTGAACTATCGATGATGGTTTCTCGCTGAGTTTGCAAACTCACCCAACATTGCATCTATTTTTCAGGACTGCGATAGTTTGACTCCTAACTCCAGTCAGTGAGACTTTTCCTGCTGTGTGTGTGCCGGCGAGAGGAGCATGGCCCACAGGTCGGTCAGTTGGAATCTTTTGGGGATGACCTAGTTAGGAGTTGCTACTGTTTATTTCGGGCTTGTACAGTTGTAAGTATGACCGAATGGTGCACTTATGGTTTTATGAAATGAACGAGAAGTATCTTTGAGGTTTTAAAATTTAGTGAATTCGATATTACTGCTTTATTATGTTGATGCCATGAGGTTTATAGAATGATCGAATCGTAGTGCACCCTCATCGTAGGTTATGCAGCGGTACGACCTACGGGCGTCCTGGTGTATACTCTACGGTAAGGGGGCGCTACAAAATCAAAACAAAACAAACATCAGATCAAATCGAATTGAAACCAATTTTCAACATCCGTGAACAAATATTTTAGGAAAAGCATCGCGTTGGAAATCTTAAGACTATCAGTCTAAACTAATCCAAATCTGTGTACATTTTTTTTCTTTTCATTCTTTAATCATTCTTAAACGAAGCACTTCAATTTCTCATTTGGACAAATTCATCCTCAACCAATATCTCAATCTACTTGATCCTATTTAAATCATGACCATCAATTACACAAAATCTTACTAATCCTTTCTTTTGTCAGTAGACACTTAATACACATACCTATATATCCGCAATTCATACACAATAAACGCTTCAATAATTCCCAATCCAAAATCCATACGCGAATCATAATTCATTTTACCATTCCATATACAAATCCATAATGTATTTACGTCATGAAATACGTGCTTACAAAATATTCCATAATACAACATCAATATCCAAAATCCGAATATGTACACAAATCCAATGATCGCAGAATTCTCAACAACAATCTAACTTACAAACAAAACAATATGCACACATACAAACAAAAACCTTCAATTTTCTTCACCCGATCTTCTTCTCATCACCTGTGGATGGGAATGAAGGGGGTGTGCTTATAGCTCGTGGTTAACATTTTATAACAAATAAATAAGCAAAACCTTTAAAAATGTTTTCTTTTATTTTCTTACAGAAACTTTGTTTGAAACCCATAAAGCACATTTTCAAAAGTTCTTTTCACGCAGTAGTCGAAATCACAATTTGCAAAACGTATGATTCTTAGGCTTTCAGCCATAAACCCATAGGTTACAAAACATGAATGCATCAACTTGACAATTCATAGATGCAATGCACAACAAATGGCTCGAGAGTTCCTTAAAAACAACGGATAAACTGAAGTTTATCGTAAACACGACGAGTCTGATTTCTCAGGATCTCGTGGCATCAAGCGGGCAACCGGGAGAAGGCTATCTATATGTCGACGTGCACGTGACTAACGAGACGTTCCTCTCTCGCCCAAACAAAAGCACATAATCATGCTTAAATCAATTTATCGAATGATCTTTTCCGAATATACGAAATGACATGGAATCTTTCGAGGCATAACACAAATGTATTTTGCAATTCATCAAAAGTTCATGTATTGAATCAATAATGATTTTTCAAATCATTCATACAATGATGCAATTGAAATCAGAAAATCTCTTTGTTTAAAGAAAGCAGTAGTGGCTTATAAATTCTATTATAAATAGGTATCCATGCTTGAACTTTGTCCCAATCATCAATTTCTCCAATGCCTTTCTTAAAACCCTAATTCAAGACATAAACCCTAATTAATTCCACATCCAAAATTGATCCCATTAAAACATGTAATCTCTAAAATTGTCTTTAGAATTCACAAACCCACAGCAATTCCAAGGTATCTAAACCAAAAACTCTCTAAAAGATCAAAGATCGAAAATCAACTCTTACCTTCATCTTCTCCAATTTCGGATTTTCTTGGTTCATAATGGAGCTCTCTTCATTCTCCACCTTTTTCTCTCTTGAATCAACATAGAAAGCTTGCTTGAAGACCCCTAAAAATCAAACCCTAGCTCTCTCTCTTTTCTTTCTCCTTCACTCATCCGAAAGCTTGCTCTCCCTTCTCTCTTCTTTCTCTTGTTCTTTTTTTTCTTTTGTCTCTTAATCGTGCATCCTCTTTGGGCAACCACGACAGCCACTTGATTTATACATGCCATGTCATTTAATGAATGGTAAATGACCTATTTGTCCCTCCATGTAAGCCTTCTAACTTAACTTCTTAAGTAAACTTCCAAAATTGCCCTAAAAGAATTGATATCTTGTCTCCTTATTTTGATCAGGTAGTTGACGTATTTTAACAAAACTTTCTTTTATATAAATGTCCCTCTATGTCTTACGAATCCATCGCTTCAAGAATCAGATCGTTCAGAGCTCTATAGTTTAAGATATCTCCAAAATACTGAAGTCTGTTCTTCAGACCCGAGGCTGAACACTACACTGAGCTTAACTCCAGAAATTGAAAGCCTTAGAAGCTTAATTGTCGTTCTGCTCTTCAGAAAATTTATAGACCCATGTCTCTAGTTTAATTAGCAATAAGAATCAACTCAATCGGGGTTCTACCGATCGAGATATCTCCAAAATATTGAACACTGTTCAAACCATTACAAAACTGAGACTGAACACTACATCTCACTTCAATAAAAAAATTGAAAGTCTTAGAGGCTAAATTATCAATCGGCTCCTTTTGATAAATTGTAGATCCATGTCTCTAGTTTAATTTTCAAGAAGAATCCGATCGATTGGAGCTCTATAGCTCGAGATATCTCTAAAATACTGAAGTCTGTTCTTCAGACTCGAGGCTGAACACTACACCGAGTTTCACTCAAGAAATTGAAAGTCTTAGAGACTTAATTGTCGTTTGGCTCCTTCAAATAAATTGTATATCCATGTCTCTAGTTTAATTTTCAAGAAGAATCTGATCGATTGGAGCTCTACAGCTCTAGATATCTCCAAATTACCGAATGATGTTCAGACCATTACAAAACCGAAACTGAACACCACCTAACTTCGATCCAAAAATTGAAAGTCTTAGAGGCTATATTGTCGATTGGCTCCTTTAGATTAATTTAAACCAAACATCATCTCAATTGGACAATCATAGAAGAAGTTACGACCAAATCATGTAAACATGCTCAAGTCAAAATTTCCAGATTTTCTTCCTAACACCTTTCCTATCTCTTCCATACCATTTCTACACTAATAACCACTCAATTTACTCCATATATTAACCATAACTAAGCCAAAACCTCCATTTGAACATGAACCCACAAAATGGCAGCAACATACACTTCATCATCCATCATTTTCTACACTCACCTACAACATCAAGTCATTTCCAAAACATCTAAACCACCTCTAAGTTACACTTATCACATTATTTATCCTTCATCATTCACATAATCAAGAAATTCATACATACACACACCCATATCCTCCAAACACAATTCTCATGCAATTAATTTTACAAACATCACAAATGATCTAATTTACTACAAAACCATAATAGAGAACATATTTCTGACCTAAATAAGCTTCCAAACCTTCAAAATCTTCAAGAACTCAAAAATCCCTAACTTCTTCACCGTCTCACGATCTTCATCATCTTGCTTGAAAGGTTGGGGTTTTTGGTGAGAAGGGAAGAGAGAGCAAGATGAAAGAGTAGCATGAAAGATGACTGAAAAAAAATTAAGAAGAAAAGAGGAAGAGAAGAGGAGCTACGAAATTTATGAAAGAGAACAAAATGGTTTGGTCTTCTTATAAGGAAGCATCGTCAAAGCCAAACCAAAAGGGGAAAGACTTTTTATTTAAATAAGGATAGTGGATGTAAGGGCATGTTTGGCTCCACATGTCCAAATCTTAACACCTAAGTCCAATTTCTACACTAATTGTCTCCCAATTTTCAATGGCACTTGTCAATAAATCTGAAATCATTTATCTAAATTTCCAGTGCCATTGGACAGTAATTTCTACTACCGGTAAACCATCATTTTGCCCCTTGACATTTTTCCTAGTCCGGAAAAGACCCCGAAATTTTAGAACAAAAAATTTCTAAAATTCTCTAAACATTCAAAACCCACAAAGACCCTCTCCAACTCAATTTTTCATATCCACAAACCACATTTTATAACAATCACATTTATTAACACTTATACCGGGAAATGTCATGAATGCATGTACAGTCATTTTCATGTGTAAAATTTACTATTCATGTGCATGTACACCTTATATAATGCATGAGCATGAGATGTGTTTTTTCTGACATGTACCAATTTCTAGGGTTCAAACCCTTTGTATGGAAACGGGATGTTACAAACATCTTTGACTTTGGATGGAAGTTTTTACGTCATTGATACAGGATATGGTAAAATGAAGGTGTAGCGCCCCCTCATCGTAGGGTACACATCGGGACGCCCAAAGGTCGCTTCGACACGTATCCCACGATAAAGGTGCACTACCAGAAAGTTTCGCTAAAATCCACATGGCATCGTAATAATGAATCACAATATATCAGAAATCAGTAAATTTAAAATCCAAAATATAAATCTGGTACAATCATCCAATAGCAGAATAGACAAGTCTATGAGTCCCTTAAACGAAACCAAAAAGGAAACTGATACAAACGTCTATCCTAAGTCGTCCTCAAAAGTCCAACCCAGCTGACCGACCTGTGTGCCATCGCTTCTCTTGCCAAAGACGTCAAGACGGCAGAAAAGGCTATCTCCGGAGCTAGGGGTCTACTCTATCGATCCTGAAAAATAGGTTGCAATTTTGGGTGGGTTTGCGAACTCAATGAGAAACCATCATCGATGGTTCACTCAAATCATGCATTACGATATTATGCATAAAGATATTTCAAGAATATACAATTAGCGGATCATATAACAGCTTTACAAGATATACAACAACGATTCTGATAGCATGTAACAATTTGCAATCTTTCATGCCATCACATAATTCAGTAAGTGTCACAAATCAATCAGTCATGTGTATACAATGCATATGTGACTCTTTTCCAATTATTCAGTGTTGTGCCCAAGTGCTCAGTCAGTATTCAGTGGGGACGCGTCAGGGATTTCTCCCCTCGGGCTCTAGGCCCGGTCAGTACAGTATTAGAACTCACGGCTCTTTTCAGTGATAATAGCAACTTGGGTCACATGTCCATTATCTGATCATGCATTTATGCATGCAATGCAGTGTTCAGTGATTCAGTGATATGGCTATAAAAGCCCAAGATTGCGAGCTTTTCGAGGTCATATAACAAGACAGCTCGATTCGGAGAAACATGCAATTCAACCGTAACATTTCAGTAATCGTACGGTTCACCTTTGCAAGTAATCATACAGTAATCCAATCCAGTACAGTAATATCGTGCAATTTGATCATATACATTTCAGTAATCACGCAATTCACATTGGCAAGTAATTCACACAGAGCATTTAGACAATCAGGAATTTGAGAAACTAACTAGGTTACTCACTTGTAACTTCTGAGCTACTGCCTGGAAGTCCAAGCAATGTCCGTGGAACGACGATCCTACGGCGCCTCTATAACAGTTAAATACAGTCCCATTATTAAATGCTCAATTAAACAATTCAGTAATGCATATGTCTCAATGACATGATGTACGATGCATGTTCACGATTTCGGGCGCTAAATCCCAATTTTGAAGTCTTATACTCAATCATATCTCTTCGCTCAATTGATCGACAATGATTGATCCATTCCTAAAATTCAGTCGATTTCCTCAATTCGTGCTCCCTATAGCAATTACCTATCCATTGGGTCAAAACCTCTATAGAAAATCCCAATTAAAACTCCAACAGTCACAATTCAATATTTAGGTCACAATAGGAACCACAATTGACCTTAATCTCTATGAATTAGTACCATAATAATTAAATCCCAACTCTCATAATTATCCTCAATTGTAGACCTTTTTTCCTAGTTCACAATAAATTGAGAATCACCTCAATTGGAGGTCTACACCAAAAGTTATGCCCAATAGTCAGAAATTAATCCAATCAGAAAAGCCCTTTCGTCGCGACCTACAGCCCTCGTCGCGGCATACACGGGTTGCTCGCCGCGGCGTGAGAATCGCTCGCCGCGACGAACAACTCTCATCCCCTCGTCACGGCATCCACACGTCGCCTCGCCGCGGAGCAACTTTGAACCCGCTCGCCGCAACGTCACGCGTGGCTCGCCGCGGCGAGCACGCGTTTCCTCGTCACGGCGTGCCCTTTTTCAGACGCCGCGACGTGCGGCCAAACTTCTTCTTCTTCGATCGTTCGACCCTCTATTCTCTCTCTAAAACCTCCATTAAACATTCCCAACTACTCAAATCAACCATAATAAATGCCATAAATGCAATAAAAACCATTAATAAGAACATTAATGCCATTAAAACTTACCTATCGAAGATCAATCCACAAATTTCTCAAAAATCACCGTAACCCTAAAACTTTCTCAAATCAACGATTAATCCACTCTCCAAGCTTGTCAACCTTCAACAACCACAATAAACCATTTAGCCTAGCACAATAAGAAGAAACCATAAGGAAAAATCGACGAATCTCACCAATGGGAAAGGAATCGATGAACGTCGTGGGAGGAGGAAGGGAAGAATGATTTTTGCCTTAGGTAAATTTTCCCAATTTCCAAACCTAGCTATTTATAGACCTAAGTCTTCAAATCAGTCCAAATTTCAGTCTCTAAATTTCAATAGCTCAACATATTTATTTCCTATCAGTATAACTCTAAATTTTTCCATTGCCATTTAACAATTCTTTCAGTACCATACAATCCATCGGTCTGTCACTCCAAAACTTCCGGTCCAGGCATTTCCTCCTGAATTTCCCGAAAATTTCCTATAAGCCATTGTTAATTACCAACCACTCTTAAACTATTCTAAATCAGTTATTTGAGCCCAATTACTCCTAATTTCTCAATTAATCACGATCCAGTCAATTCAATCAGTTTCCAGTTCACAATCCAGTCAATTTATACTCCCAATTAAAATGCCGAAAAATCATGAATGCATATACCTATGAATAAATGCATATGCAATAAACCTGTTCCTCTATAATTAGAGGCCAGTAACATGCTCAGTCAGTGAATGCAGTGAAACCTATCAGTCTGTCCCAATTTATCAAAATACCCTTGCTAACAGTAACGGGATGTTACAATTCATCCATCCTAAATAAAAATTTCGTCCCGAAATTTCAATACCTGTCCCATCAAATAAATGAGGATACTGACTCCTCATATGCTCCTCAGTCTCCTATGTAGCTTCCTCAGAAGAGTGGTTCTTCCAAAGGACTTTCACCAATGGAATCACCCTGTTTCGTAGCTGCTTGACCCGTGATCCAATAATCTGTACCGGCTCCTCAACATAACTCACATCACTGACTATCTCAATCTCCTGAGCCGGAATCACATGCGTCGGGTCTGATCGGTACCGTCGGAGCATACTAACATGAAACACGTCATGCAACTGGGACATCTCTCTCGGTAATGCCAATCTGTAAGCCAACGGTCCTATCCTCTCGAGGATCTCATACGGACCAATATACCGAGGGCTCAACTTGCCCTTCCGGCCAAACCTCAATACTTCTTTCTAAGGAGACACCCGAAGGAACACTCTGTCACCTACACTGTATTCCATATCTCGCCGATGCTGATCCACGTAGTTCTTTCATGCATCACCCGAGCCGCTTGATGCGACTCCGATCAACTGCATTTATCCATCAGATCCTGGATCAGCTCAGGACCCTTAATCGATCTCATGCCTTCCTCATCCCAATACAGTGGCGATCGACACAGTCGCCCATACAGGGCCTCATACGGTGCCATCCCAATACTACTCTGATACTGGTTATTATATGCAAACTCAATCAGTGCCAAGTATTGATCCCATGCTCCTCTGAACTCCAATACACACTCCCGAAGCATGTCCTCAATAGTCTTAATCGTCCTCTCACTCTGCCCATCTGTCTGAGGATGAAATGTCAGTCAAGTTCGCCTAGTACCCATAGCGATCAGAGGCTCTTCCGTAACTCGAAGTGAATCTGGGATCCCTGTCTGAGATTATCGACAACGGAACCCCATGCAACCGTACAATCTCTGCCACATACTTCTGGGCCAACTGATCGAGAGTATTACTCTCCCTCTCTGGCAAGAAGTGAGCCGATTTATTCAATCGGTCCACTATGACCCAGATAGCATCGTGCTGCCTCGGTGTCCTAGGCAATCCCATCACAAAATCCATGGTAATTCGCTCCCACTTCCACTCCGGAATGGGCAACGAATGCAACTTTCCCACTGGAGCCTGATGCTCGGCCTTAACTTGCTGACATGTCAGACACCAGGACACAAACTCTGCCACTTGCCTCTTCATACCAGGCCACCAGAAATGCTGTCTCAAAGTATTATACATCTTGGTCGCACCAGGATGCATAGCATAGGCAGCTACATGCGCCTCCTCCAGAATCTCACGTCTCAGATCATCAACATCTGGCACACACAGTCTCTGTCCCATCCATAGGGTCCCATCTCTCAACTCAAACTCTGAATCTGTACCAGTGTGCACTCTCTCAATCAGTCTCACTAACACTGGGTCTTGATCTTGAACTCTCCGGATCTTGTCATGTAACATCGGCCTAAGCCTCAGAGTAGCAATCAGAGCTCCATCCTGATCTAAATCCATCTGTACATTAAGAGCTCTCAGCTGAATCAGACTAGGCAACCTCGAAACCTGAATCTGAGCTGCACTACCATGCGATCTCCTGCTCAAAGCATCGGCCACCACATTGGCCTTCCCTGGATGGTACTCAATCGTGCAGTCATAGTCCTTCAGTAGCTCTACCCATCTCCTCTGTCTCAGATTGAGCTCTCTCTGACTTAACAGATACCTCAAACTCTTGTGTTCAGTGAAGATCTGGAACGTCTTCCCATACAAATAATGTCTCTAGATCTTCAGAGCAAACACAACTGTAGCTAACTCCAAGTCATGTACCGGATAATTCACCTCGTGAGACCTCAACTGTCTCGAGGCATAAGCTATAACTCTCCCATGCTGCATCAGTACACATCCTAATCCCTGATGCGAGGCATCACTGTACACTACAAAGCCTCCAGTCCCAGATGGAATGCCTAACATCGGTGCAGTCGTCAACCGATGTTTCAGCTCCTCAAAGCTCTTCTGGCACTCCTCAGTCCATCTGAACGGTACATTCTTCCTCAATAGCTTCGTCAAAGGGGCGGAGATCAACGAAAACCCCTCGACGAATCTCCGGTAATATCCGGCCAGTCCTAGGAAACTCCGCAACTCTGGCACACTCCTCGGAATCTCCCAAATCATCATCGCCTCTATCTTGTGAGGATCCACCGATACCCTCACCGACACTACGCGCCCCAAATACAATCTCATCGCCGAATCGACTTAGCGAATTTGGCAAACAATGCTCTCTCTCATGACTGCGCAGAACAATCCTCAGATGCTCAGCGTGCTCCTGTCCTCGAATAAACCAGTATATCATCAATAAATACAATCACAAACCGATCCAGGTAGGGCTGAAAAACTCTATTCATCAAAGCCATGAAGGCTGCCGGGGTGTTAGTCAACCCGAACGGCATCACTAAGAACTTGAAATGCCCGTACCTGCTCCTAAAAGCACTCTTAGGCACATCGGCCTCTGCAATCCTTAACTGATAATAACCTGATCGCAGGTCTAACTTAGTGAACACCTGAGCTCCCTGCAACTGATCAAATAGATCATCAATCCTAGGTAGTGGATACTTGTTCTTCACTGTCACCCGATTCAACTGCCTATAATCGATACACAATCTCAGAGTCCCGTCCTTCTTCTTCACAAATAGTACCGGAGCTCCCCATGGCGAAACACTCGGTCTAATGAACCCTTATCCAATAGCTCCTGCAACTGAGCCTTAAACTCCCTCAGTTCTACCGGTGCCATCCTATACGGAGGGATCGATATAGGAGCGACACTTGGAACGAGATCAATCGAGAACTCTGTCTCCCGCTCTGGCGGCAATCCCGGTAACTCCTCGGGAAACACATCCAGAAATTCCCTGACTACGGGAACATCCTGCAATCTCTGCTCGACTCTGGTATCCACTACGTGAGCCAAATAGGCCTCACAACCTCCCTGCATCAACCTCAGGGCACTCAGGAAGGAAATCATCCTCGCTGGCACTGCCTGACTAACTCCTCGAAACATAACTCTGGGCTGACCAGGAGACTCCAATACAACCTCCTTGGTATAACAGTCCATAATAGCCCTATGTGCTGTCAACCAGTCCATCCCCAATATCACGTCAATCTCTCTCAGAGGCAAAATGATCAAATCAGCACTCAAAACGGCTCGGTCAATCTGAACCGGACACCCTATACAGACCTCTCCCAATACAGTCGTACTACCTAGAGGTGTACTCACCTCTAACCCATATCAGAACCTCTCGCCATCCCCATGCAACTACATACTAAATGCGGTGTAATGAAAGAATGAGTGGATCCAGGATCCAACAATGCTTATGCCTCAAAACCAGAAATCAGAAGCATACCCGTAACAACATCCGGGGAATCTTGGGCCTCCTGCCGAGTCATGGCATAGACCACGCTCATGCTGGCATCGCTGCTCGCTGCCCTCGGCCCTCACTGCGGACCCCTCTGCTCGGCCTCGGCCTCGACCTCGACCTCGGCCTCGACCTCGACCTCGACCTCGGCCTCGACCTCGACCTCGCCATCCCGATCCACCTCCACGACTCTGCTGCACCGTGGTATTGCTGCCTGATGTTCCAGTCATAGTAGACTGGGCTCCCAAAGTCTCTGGGCAGTTCCTCACTAGGTGATCCATCGAGCCACACCTCAAACAGGCTCCAGACAGCCATCGACACTCTCCACTGTGCCTCTTATTACAATGCTCACATACGAGAACAGACTGCCCTGAACCTTTGACACTGCCGCCGCCACCACTACCAGTCTGTACAAATCTGCCCCTCTGCCCATGACCAGTCTGTCTAGCCCCTCCAGCAGATCTGAAGGGCTGCGCTCGATGCTTCTTGCACTTCTACTAGCATTGCCACAGCTATCACTAGGTCTCTTGGTCCCGGTCCCCGACCGCCTCACTAGACTCGACTCAAGAATGCTTTATCCTCATGCAGCAGCCTCACCAATGAAATTGCCCATATCGACCTAGCTAATCGGCTACGGATCTCCAAATTGAGTCCGCCCTCAAAACGCCGACACCTGTCAGCCTCAGTAGCAACCAATGTAGAAGCATAACCCAGCAACTCGTTGAACCGCACCTCATAGTTGGCCACTGACATCTGTCCCTGTCTCAGCTCCAGGAACTCTTGCATCTTCATCTCTAGATAGACCTTGGGCATATAATTATCTCGGAAGGCCCTCAGAAAGTCGTCCCATGTCACAGGCGAGGGCCGGTGGTACCGCCTTTAACAGCTCTTCCACCATCGATATGCCGGACCACAGAGCAAAGAGACTAAGATAATCAAATCTCTCCTCAGGGTCGCAATCCATCTGATCGAGGACTCTCTCAGTCCTCTCAAGTCATCCTCGACCTCCGCAGGCTCAGACGCTAAAGAAATCAATACCCCCTTGCGCGCCGATCATATCTCCGTTCCCGTCTCACAGGAACTCGAGGAGGCAACTCCTCTGAAAGAGGCATCGGGGACTCCCTACTAGCTCCTATCGATTCCAGGTCAGCTGGTAACTCAACTCGATCTCCAAATACGGACGACCTAAAACAGACAAGAAATTCCAATCAGTTCTACTATTCTCACAGTGATTCCAACCTAAAATACACTATGCCCAAAAGATGTCAAACCATGCTCTGATACCACCTAATGTAGCGCCCCCTCATCGTAGGGTACACATCGGGACGCCCAAAGGTCGCTCCGACACGTATCCCACGATAAAGGTGCACTACCAGAAAATTTCGCTAAAATCCACATGGCATCGCAATAATGAATCACAATATATCAGAAATCAGTAAATTTAAAATCCAAAATATAAATTTGGTACAATCATCCAATAGCAGAATAGACAAGTCTATCAGTCCCCTAAACGAAACCAAAAAGGAAACTAATACAAACGTCTATCCTAAGTCATCCTCAAAAGTCCAACCTAGCTGACCGACCTGTGTGCCATCGCTTCTCTTGCCAAAGACGTCAAGACGGCAGAAAAGGCTATCTCCGGCTGGGTCTACTCTATCGATCCCGAAAAATAGGTTGCAATTTTGGGTGAGTTTGCGAACTCAATGAGAAACCATCATCGATGGTTCACTCAAATCATGCATTACGCATATTGTGTACATCATATTTCAGTAATATACAATTAGCAGTATCATATAACAGTTTACAGTATTATACAACAGTTTACAGTAGCATGTAACAATTTGCAATCTTTCATGCCATCACATAATTCAGTAAGTGTCACAAATCAATCAGTGATGTGTATACAAGGCATATGTGACTCTTTTCCAGTTATTCAGTGTTGTACCCAAGTTCTCACCACTATTCAAATGGGACGCGTCGTGATTTCTCCCTCGGCTCTAGGCCCGGTCAAGACAAAGATTAGAGCTCACTATTTTTCAAAGGATAATAGCAACTTGGGTCACATGTCCATTATCTGATCATGCATTTATGTATGCAATGTAGTGTTCAGTGATTCAGTGATATGGCTATAAAAGCCCAGTATTGCAGTTTTCAGTGTCATATAACAGTACAGTTTAGTTCAGTAGAAACATGCAATTCAACCGTAACATTTCAGTAATCGTACGGTTCACCTTTGCAAGTAATCATACAGTAATCCAATCCAGTACAGTAATATCATGCAATTTGATCATATACATTTCAGTAATCACGCAATTCACATTGGCAAGTAATTCACATAGAGCATTTAGACAATCAGGAATTTGAGAAACCAACTAGGTTACTCACCTGTAACTTCGAAGCACGCTCGAAGTCCCAAAGAATGTCCGTGGAACGACGATCCTACGGCGCCTCTATAACAGTTAAATACAGTCCCATTACTAAATGCTCAATTAAACAATTCAGTAATGCATATGTCTCAATGACATGATGTACGATGAATGTTCACGATTTCCGGCGCTAAATCCCAATTTTGAAGTCTTATACTCAATCCTATCTCTTCGCTCAATTGATCGACAATGATTGATCCATTCCTAAAATTCAGTCGATTTCCTCAATTCGTGCTCCCTATAGCAATTACCTATTCATTGGGTCAAAACCTCTATAGAAAATCCCAATTAAAACTCCAATAGTCACAATTAAATATTTAGGTCACAATAGGAACCACAATTGACCTTGATCTCTATGAATTAGTACCATAATAATTAAATCCCAACTCTCATAATTATCCTCAATTGTAGACCTTTTTCCCTAGTTCACAATAAATCGAGAATCACCTCAATTGGAGGTCTACACCAAAAGTTATGCCCAATAGTCAGAAATTAATCCAATCAGAAAAGTCCTTCGCCATGACTCCACCTGTTCTTCGCCACAGCATACACGGGTTGTTTCGCCATGGCGTGAGAATTGCTCGCCAGGCATCCACATCGCCACCCATGGGCAAGAACTTTGAACCCGCCATGCGACATCATCGTGGCTTCGCCATGGCGAAAGCACGCTGCTTCCTCGTCATGCGTGCCTTTTTCGACGTCGCGATGCGCGCCAAACTTCTTCTTCTCCGATCGTCAACCTCTATTCTCTCTAAAACCTCCATTAAACATTCCCAACTACTCAAATCAACCATAATAAATGCCATAAATGCAATGAAAACCATTAATAACAACATTAATGCCATTAAAACTTACCTATCGAAGATCAATCCACAAATTTCTCAAAAATCACCGTAACTCTAAAACTTTCTCAAATCAACGATTAATCCACTCTCTAAGCTTCTCAACCTTCAACAACCACAATAAACCATTTAGCCTAGCACAATAAGAAGAAACCATAAGGAAAAATCGACGAATCTTACCAATGGGGAAGGAATCAATGAACGCCGTGGGAGGAGGAAGAGAAGAACGATTTTTGCCTTAGGTAAATTTTCCCAATTTCCAAACCTAGCTATTTATAGACCTAAGCCTCCAAATCAGTCCAAATTTCAGTCTCTAAATTTCAATGGCTCAACATATTTATTTCCTATCAGTATAACTCTAAATTTTTCCATTGCCATTTAACAATTCTTTCAATACCATACAATCCATCGGTCTGTCACTCCAAAATTTCCGGTCAGGGCATTTCCTCCCGAATTTCCCGAAAATTTCCTATAAGCCACTGTTAATTACCAACCACTCTTAAACTATTCTAAATCAGTCATTCGAGCCCAATTACTCCTAATTTCTCAATTAATCACGATCTAGTCAATTCAACCAGTTTCCAGTTCACAATCCAGTCAATTTATACTCCCAATTAAAATGCTGGAAAATCATGAATGCATGTACCTATGAATAAATGCATATGCAATAAACCTGTTCCTCTATAATTAGAGGCCAGTAACATGCTCAGTCAGTGAATGCAGTGAAACCTATCAGTCTTTCCCAATTTACCAAAATACCCTTGCTAATAGTAACGGGATGTTACAAAAGGTGTACAACCTTAGGATGGGTATGGATGCTCTCCAAGTTTTCCCATTTAGTCGTGCTGCTGCTGATCAATGTGCTAGACGTGATGGAAGAATTGGCCCTGATACCTACTATAGGCTTTATATAGAAAGTGCATACCTTAATGAGATGTTGCCCAGTCCAGTGCTAGAAATCCAACGGACAAACCTTGGCAATGTCGTGTTGTTGCTCAAGTCTCTTAAAGTTGACAACCTGTTGGATTTTGAATTTATAGTTCCGCCTCCACATGATAACATCCTCAATTTCATATACCAGTTATGGATCTTGGGTGCACTTAACAATGTAGGAGACTTGACTGATATAGGCTGGAAAATGGTTGGGTTCCCGTTGGACGGCCCATTTGCTAAGATGCTTTTGATGGGTGGACAACTAGGGTGTTTAAATGAGGTTTTGACAATTGTGTCAATGCTTTTAGTACCATCTGCATTCTTCTGACCAAAGGATAGGGCAGAGGAGAGTGATGCTACAAGGGAGAAATTTTATGTTCCCGAGTTTGACCATTTGACCTTGCTTAATGTCTACTTGCAATGGAAGGAACACCAATATTGGGGAGATTGGTGTAATGATCACTTTTTGCATGTCAAGGGATTACGCAAGGCTAGGGAAGTCAGATCCCAGCTCTTGGATATCCTGAAGACATTGAAAATACCATTAACATCTTGTGGATATGAATGGGACATTATATGGAATTTCATAAAAGGTGTTGGCCAGTATGTTAATTGTAGAAGTGGGACGCCATGCTAATTGTATCCAAGCAGTGCTCTATATGAATTGGGTTATACACTAGATTATGTTGTTTATCATGAATTGATTTTTACAGCAAAGGAATACATGCAGTGTGCCACTGCAGTGGAGCCCCAGTGGTCCCCCGAGCTCGGACCGATGTTCTTTTCAATTAAAGATTCGGAGACATCTGTTGAAGGCATTTTTATCATTAGAATTAATGGCATTTTCCCTTAATTTCTGGATTAATTATTGGGTTATATATATATATTTCTTGCTAAATTGTTTAATTTACCTGAATTTGCATTTATAATTGTTCATGTTTAATTCGTAGGAAATGCAGTTATAAAAGACCACAATTGTCCAAGGCAAATCGCTGGTAGAAAAAGGAGCAATAAATTGTCAAATCAGGATATGAAGACAAGAGAAAAATACAGCAAGAAAATCACGTACGCATACATTAGGAGGAGCTTCAGATCGTAAAAAATCAACGCATGCAAAAGACGGCAAGAAAATCACGCTTCAACTACAAAAGGAGGCTGTAGCGTGCGTAGAGCTGATAGAAGGCAGAAGAGGACGACGCACGCAACCAAGAAAAATAACGCTACAATTGGAGGCTTGAAGCACGCATGAGAGGAGCTACATAATACCAGAAGCTGTTGCTAGTGGGCGGCTAGTAGAGACAAAAGAGGGGAGGAGCATTCACGTTAGATAACAAAACAAATATACTCTCCAACGTGACAACTCCAAAGAAGGACCCACCAGAAGAAAATAAAAAAATCACATTAGAGAGACAAACATCACGCTGGTGTGAAGAAAGGCTCTCAACGTGACAAAAAGAACCAATAGGAGGGGGAGGTCAAAGACAGCTGGGGGATTTAAGGAGAATACGAAAACAACACATACAGATAAGAGGAGCTGAAAACTTTGAAGAGAAGAAATAAAAGCCAAAGGCAGTTGACAGCACAAAAAAAGAAAATAACGTGAGCAGCAGGCGTGAATGAGGAGCAGCTCCATCAGAGAATACACGCACCACGCCGAAAGGACCATCACGCATGCAAGAGGAGGACAACTCCAAGAGAAAACAGAAATCACGCTGCTGGGAGGACGCTGAAGACAGATGATGGTTTAAAAGAAAACAACATCTGGCTAGGCGTGAACAGAGGGAGATAAAGTTGATTTGGTTGTAAGGGAGCTGCTGGGTTTTTTACCACAACGCATACACCAAGGGGGTAAGAAGACAACAAAGATAAAACGTAAGGAAGGGTAAAAACAGGCTGACCCACGAGACCACAAAGCGGACACTCCACAAACGAAATCAACGCCACATTAGAGGGAGACTAGCTAGAGAGAGTGAGCAGCTAGAGAGGAGACGTGGGACTAGCTGAAAAAGATTACATGTGTTGGCTAAAAACAGAAAAAAAAAAAAAGGTGGAAGCTACATGGAAGCTACAAGAGAGAATGAAGGCAGCTGATGAGTGAAAAAAAAGAAAAAAAAACGTTGAAGGCTTGAAGCAAGTGGACAGAAAAACGAAAAAAAAATCATTAGAAGGGAGGCTCCACCAGCGTTCAATATCAAGAGGACTCTCCACTCAGTTGAAAAAGGGGGCCACTCTCCACTAAGGAAACACTCCACTCACTCTATCAACGTTACAAACACCATTAAGCTCACACTCTTCAAGGAAGCACCAACGTGAAGGAAGGAGGGGCCAGCTATTAGTTATCAACGAAAACACCAAGTGGGGCTCCACTTTTCTTTACAAAATTCCTCTCCACTCATTTGGAGAATAGGCTCCACCAACGTTACTCCACTCACTCTCTCTACAAGCACCAACGACAACTCTCCAGCTCTTGAACAAAACATTAGAAGGGGAGACCCACCAAGGAGGAGTTCAACGCAACCACCAAGAACCAAGCTCCAACGTTACACCAAGAGGGGGTTTTCTTGGAGAATAACGTGGCAGTAAATCATAGAGGAGGGACGCAGCTGCTGGAGACGAGAGTTTCAGGAGCAGAACCACACAATGTATACACGCATCAGAGGGAGACCCGAAAACTCATTTATTCTCTACTTTATTATATGATTTCTCCTAATGTTTGTTATTGACTTTAATGTTTGTGGTTTTTATCCTACCATGAGTGAGTAGTTTCCCCAAAGTTTCAAGGTTGGGCTAAAGCTTTTAGCTAATTTTATGGACTAAATCTCGGTTGATTTATTTGTATGGATTTTTGGATTTGATTTCTCTTTTTTGAAATTGATTTTGCTGGTATTATGTTTGGCCAACCATTACTTGACGTTAGTTGTTAATTGAAGAACCGATAGGTGAAAATTAATAACGGAACTCCAAACAGAGAACTTATAAATTTCAGATTTAGACATAAACTGAATTTATGAGAGAAAACCAGGTTAGCAAAGAACTTAATGGGTTATGCTTGATTGCTAGGCTATGATAGTAGACTAGGATTAATTGCGTAATACTCCTTTGATACCTTGAAAAAGGATCTAAGAAATTCTAGGCTCAACCTTCTATCAACCAAAAATTCACCTAATAAATTAATCCAGGTAAAGTCCATAGAAAGCGCTAAAAGTGGAACCATCCTTGAAGCTTACCACATTCCATTCAGAAAAACCCTAGAAATATTCGCAATTTTCTTTAGCTTTAATTTTTATTATTTTAGCTAGTTAAATTTCTTATTTTAAAGTCCCCATTTTTACACAATCGCTTAGTCCAATTAATTGAGTGATCCAAGCCTAGTACTTACATAATTACTTCCTGTGGGACGATATTATACTGTACTACTTGAGACCCGTGAACTTGCGGAACCACATCAAGTTTCTTGGCGCCGTTGCCGGGGAGTAATCCCTGAGTAATATTAGGCGACTGATTGTTTGGTTAAATTGGACATTTTTGTTTTTCTTTTCTTTTCTTATTTTGTGTTAATAGATTTTGTTAGAATTAATTTTTTATTTGTTCTCTTTATCGCTTACTTTATTTTATGCTTTCTACGTACTTTGCGCTTGATCTTGCCGTGTTAAACTTAGTCTATGCGAAAGTCCATTAGTGCTGAAGAATTATTATTTGATTCTGAAATCGAGAAGACAGCTAAGGCACTAAGGAAGGAAGCAAAAGCTAGGAAAGCACGGGCAAGCGCATTTAACGCACAACCTGTGCAAGAACGCCAGATCAAACCCGAACTTACTACAATTTTTCCAACAGGAGAGGCGGTCGAATCAGAAATGGCCGAACAAAATTTGAGAACTATGAGGGACCACGCAGTCCCAGATTTTGGAGAATTTCGCCCAAGCATTGCAAGGCCTCCTGTGCAAGCGAATAATTTTGAGTTAAAACCTGGCCTTGTACAAATGGTGCAGCAAAATCAGTTCGGAGGGCACCCGACAGAAAACCCGTATGTCCACTTGCAGCAATTTTTGGAGATTTGTGAAATGCTGAAGCAGAACGGGGTACCTGAGGATGCTATAGGTGTTGGGCCCCGATTCGCATGAAGCATGTTTAAATTATGTTGAGGCATGTTTAAATTTATTTTGCGATTTTAGTTTGAGAATTTTAATTTGGTTGGAATAAATTGAGGATTTTGTTGTGTAGGTTATGATTATTAAATGAAGGGATTTAGTGAAATTCGATTTGTTGAGAAATTTTTATTTTGTGATGCATGGTTAGTAGTAAAAAGAATTATATGAATTGAGGGTTTTACGAATTTAGGTGATTGAGATTGTGTGGATTTAGTTCAATTAGAGCTTTAATAAATTGTTGATAATGAGGAAGATGTAAATGTTTTTAAGGCTTAAGGCAATCAAGTGGGCTTTTAGCCTTTGATATAGCTTTAAAATAAAGAGCAAAGGAAGAAAATGGGCTAAGGTCCATTTAAATAGTTATTAAGTGAGCAAGATGGAGTCTTGGGCTTAAGTTATTAAGTTAAGGAGTTAGGTTAAGAATTAGGGTTTTAAAGGAAAGAAACCAAATGGGCTAGGGTTTTTAAGGTGGATTAAATGAAAAAGAAAGGAAGCATTTGGGTTTTTAAGTGGGAGCCCACGAAAATTCAAATGGGAAGGAGGGAAAGGAAAATTTGGGAAAGGTTATAAGGAGGGAAACTACTTGGGCTTGAAGACTTGGGCTTAGAGTTTAAGTTAAAGGGTGAGGATAATGTAAGGAAGCTTGGAATTGTTTAAAAAGAAAGGAAAGTTTCCTAAGGCTTGTAAGAGAGGAAATTTTCGAAATTAAAGAGGAAGAAAGCCTTTGGGCTAGAGCCCAATTAGGTGGATAAGTAAGGGAATGAAATAGACTAAAGGAAGGAAATAAGAGTAGGGTGAGAAGTTGTCGTGAATGAAGGAGGGAAAGTTAAAGAAAAAGAAAAGAAGAAAAGTCAAGGAGAGGGTTATGTTAGTGAGGTGTCGTATTTTAGCTTAGGTTAAGTGAGAAAGGCTTTTGGTTTTAGGTCATTTCTAGCATCATCCGAAACACACAAGAGAGAAGAGGGTCGAAAAGTTCCAAAGGAGAAAATAGAAGAGATGGGTTTCGGCTAGTGGAGAAGAAGGAGAAGAGAAAGAAAAGCTTAGGTCTTTGTGTTTTATACAAGAAGAAAGTGTAAAGGGAGAAGCTATCCTCCATTAGAAACAAGAAGAGAAGTCGTGGGTCATCTTCAAAGGTAAGAAAATTTCGAATTTTTGTGGATTTATAGTTAGGATTTGTTGTCTTTCTTGCTTAAATGGTGATTTATGAAGAAAGAAAGGAAAGAAGAAGAGTTATGAAGTTGAAGCAAAAATCTGATTCTCGTTAGTTTCTTATTAGGTAGTAGATTTTCAAATTTTGTTGGCTATTTAAGATAAGTGTTGATGTTAATGGTTTAGATAAAATATAAGTAAGATTATGTATTTTTCCCATGCCTTAGAATTTTCCAGCATTGTTTCTTTTGCTATTTAGGGCTTGATTATTAAGGTTTTGTATTTCATGCTTAACAATGGTGATTGGAAGAATTTTTGAGAGGAATAAGAAAATCTGATTTTATGGAAGTAAAAACCTGATTTTCGTGGGTTAGGGATTTCGAAACTTCTTGATTGTATTGTTAAGTTTTATCTTTTCTTGTTCGCAAATGATGGTTGAAGAATGATTGTATGAAGGAAAGGAAAAAAAAAATAGGTGAGACTAGGTGGTTAAAAGTCAAGTTTTGTACCCTTCTTTAAAATTTCAGCATTGTTACCTTTTGTTAAATTGCGATTATTGTGCTTATGAAGGTGAAGTGAGGCATTGAAGGAAAAGGGAAAGAAGAGGGTTTATAGAGGTTTAAGAAATCAGCATTTGCGAGTCTCTTTAAGGCATGAGATGTTCAAAAATATTGCATTAAATTGAGCGAGGTTATGATGGTTATAGTTTAGGAATGGCATAGGCAAAGTTAGGTAGGTTTTAATTCATGTTTTCCATTCTTGCGAATTTTCCAGCTTTGATGTTTATTGTTACTTAAGGCTTTTATTCTTTGATTAAGGACAAATAAGGTAATTGGAGGTATAAAAAAGGTATAAGTGAGAGTAGGTCGGGTTAAAGTCAAGTTTTTGCATTCTTGCCAATTTTCCAGCATAGTGACCCTTTGGTAATTAGACTTTTTGTGCTTTGATTAAGGTCCAATAAGGCACTTGGAGATTGAAGAAGGACATGTTGACCAATCCTAGAGCTAAAGAAGTCAAGGTGGGTAATGCGTTTATAGTTTGAATTTGAGGCCAATTATGTGATTTTGAAAAAAAATTCAAGAAATGAATGTTTGGTTGAAAATTGTGATTTTCGAATGACTAAATCCAAAGATTTGGAAATTATCATTATCTGAGATGTTTCGACAAATATGAGAAAATTGATGCTTTTTCAATTAATTCGAAAGTGTTGCATTCCTTGTGGGATTGGATTATGTAATGTGAATGCTAATACATGTGAATGTTATGTGAAATTGTAAATGTCATTTTGTGATATGGCATAATATGCGAAAGTTAAGTTTCGAACTGGGCCTTTGGGCAATCCGATTTGCAAGTATGAATTATGTGATTATGTGTTTTGTTTGGGCGAGAGAGTAACGTCCTGTTAGTCACGTGCACGTCGACGTATAGCCTTCTCCCGGCTGCCCGCTTTGGGCTACGAGATCCAAATTGGACTCGTCCCTGCTTACTGATATAACCTTCGGTTGTCCGTCCGTTCTCTACTAACTCTCGAGCCAATTGAATGTGCACAGCATCTTTGCATGATTATGAATAGTGCATATATTGATATATGTATTATGTGTCACATTCAAAAGGTGCTGCAATCATATGATGAATTGTTCCAATTATAAAAATTTGAGATTTTGAAGAACTATATTTGAGGCTTTCACTGGGAATTATGAAACTGCTTATGATTATTTTGGGAAGTTGAAAAAGAGACTTTGATAAATTTCTACTGCGAAATGTTTGTACATGGAAAATAAGTTTAAAAGTGTTTTTGCTTATGTTCTATTATAAACTTATTACCCACGAGCCGCCGAGCTCACCCCCATTTTCCCTCCATGTGTTTTGAGCAAGAATTGGTCATCGATCGGGATTGAGGCAACTCCGATGCATTTTGATGGTTTTGAAGTCATATGATAGAAAATTTGATTTTAGATAGCATTTTTGAAACTAAAGAAGTATTTTGTGTTTTGTTCTTCTAGACTTTGATGTTTTTGGGCTAAAATGCCTTTGAAGCATTGTACTTTCTCATTTATGTGAAAATGTAAGAGTTTGAAGTGAAAGTGTATTGTATATGTCTCCTTTAATATTTGAGGTGTCAAAGATAAAGTGTATTAAGCATGTATGATTGTATGTTTGGAATTGATAAAAAAAACAAAGATGAGATTGTATTTCAATTATGAGTTGGAAGTGAGTTGATGATTAGTTTGAGAAATGTTTAGAAATCTTAAGATTGTGATGTTGCTGCCCATTTGAGATAATTGAGTTGTTTTGGTAGTTGGATGATTGAAAATATGGACGATTGAAGTGGTTTTATGTAGGTTTGTAGTTTGGATAAATGAATTTAAAGATTTTGGCTAGAAGTATTTTTAGGGGAGGTGCTGTCCATTTTTAAAAAAAAAATAGGCAGCCACTTGTTTTGGAGTTTTAGACCTTGTTAGGATGTGAATTTGAATGGGAAGTCTTCTGGAAGTTTGTATAGAATGTTAATATCTTTATAATGGTATAAAATGGGTCATTGTCGGACTTAAAATGAAGAAGTTATAGGGTTTGAAAGTTTTCAGATTTCTATTCGCGGATACTGTTCATTCTGCATTTTTTCAGAATCTTTAGAGGTGTTTTTCACCTTCTTAGAGACAGTTTCAAGTTTTGCTTTCTTCATAGAAAATGTAGCTTATCTTTTCCTCTTATAATTTGATGTATGATTTACGATGTTTGAATATGGGAGTAAGAAGTTATGAGCATTTGAAGATTGCTGTTACTGTTCATGCTGCAAAATTACTGTTCCATTGGTTTTTTTTTTTTTTTAGCTGAAAATTCAAGTGTGTTTTTACCTCTCCTAATGATTGATTTGGCTTTTCCTTCCTTCATAAGAGTTGTAGATCATCTTTTTCCCTTTCCAACGAGGTATGGTATGTCTTGTTCAGAGTTAGGAGTAAAAAGTTATGAGAGTCGGAAGTTGACTTTTTACTATTCATTTGGTCAATTCAAATTTTCCTCTTCTAACTTTTGCAATTGACTTCTGATTTTCCCGATTTTCGAACCATTGGTTTTCTCAACAAATTTTCTACCCTCTCTCACAAAAATGTAAAATTTTTGGATTAGTTGAATTTTGTCGAAAAATTGCCCGCAAGTTTGTTTGAACCATTTGTTCGATTTGCTTTTGTTTTTGTTCTTTCGTTTCATTTTCCGGTTGGAACCCGATTCATGTATAAGTATGAAGGTTTTTCATTAGGTTGAAACTTTGCTACAACTCATGACCTCCTTAATGGATGAATTTGTTTTTTTTAAATCATTCTAGTGAGTTATAGAGTTTTCGTTTATGTTTCGATAGGCACTAAATCTTCAAATTCGGATTAAGTAGTTGGACATTCGGTAATGGGTTCCAACATTTATGGTATCAGAGCCCAGTAATAGGATCTTACTTGGGAGCATGTATTTGAGTTACACACATAAGCTTTTGAGGTGATAAAACGAGTGAAGAAAAGGATGATACTCTTTCAGGATATGAGAAAATGAAACTTTGTGGATAATTAGAGAAGCCCAGTAGTAGGATTTTACTTGGACTATATGTTTGTTAAGATTGAATTTGGGAGAATGTGCTAAGTGATTGTTTGATTTAGATGACGAGAATGATGATTTTACATGGGCAATCTTCGGATAGGTGTCAGAGCGCCAGTATTAGGAGCTTTCATGGGCACATGTGTATAAGTTACACACATAAGAAATTGTTAAGAGTTTCAGTTGATAGAAGTAGTAGAAAGGAGAATCAGTACATGGGTAAGTATGGTAATTAGAGATTCAATGCTATTATATTGAAGGTGTCGAAAGTCTTTGGTTGAGAATTGGAGTCTCGGATTGTTAAGTTGACGTCTTTAACGGTCGGATGATTTCGATCTCGATCAGAGTACGTATCGACATTCCTTTCGATGGAATGAACTGAGCACAGAGTTTGATAGGATTAGGCATCGACGATTTCAAATAGATTGAGGAAAAGTAGGGGGACAAGTGGAACTTCATGACAATAGTAAATTTTTTGGTTTTACGAAGATGAAATCGGAACCTATGAGGGTATATGTTTATAATAAATGCAGTAAGCCATTTTGTTTTCGATACAAGAAAAAGTTAATGTTTTTCATTGCATCATGATTTTTGCATAAAGTGTGCCTTAAATGCATTAAGAAATTGCTACCTGATTGATATGTGATATATGATTCACGCAATGAATTTTCATGCACACAATTGAATTAATGGCTTATAAATATATATATATATGCGAAATTAAAGGGAAGCTAATATGAAGAGTAATGATATTAGTATAAGTTCAAGAAGGTTAAATTGGTTGGTTATTGAGAGTATTTATGGGATGATCCAATATTTGTGGTATCACCATATGAAAGTGAGTGTATTAAGCATTAAGGTAACTCATGTGTGGGCATGATAGATGGCGAAACTTGCGATATATGGGATAATTTGTTAGCTATAGTTTCCATAGTTTAAAGTTAAGATAAGAACTTCAATAATAAAGAGAAGAATAATATCTAGGATTAATGGGGTCCAAGTAGCAAGTATGTGTTAATAAGTGGACAAGAAGGGATAAATTTGATGATGTCACCCAAGTATATACGGCAATAAGTAAGGTCATTTCTTCATTGAATTTTGAATGATTTGAGCATTTTTTAACCTTGTGAGGATGATAGAAATAGGTCCTCCCGAGATATTAAGAATAGCCGATACTGTGATGATGATGATAGGTGATTTGATCAGGATTGCATGAAGAGTATAGATGATAGTACAAGAAAGCCGTCCTTCAAGAAGAATTTGATTAAGTTAGAATAAGTAGATCAGAGATTTTTACATTAAAGATGATCATTGGAAGAACTGATCGGAAAGGAATAGTTAATGATTAGAAAGTGAGTGCACTCCTTAAACGGAGATTCAAGCAAAGAGATCGAATAGGTCATTAAAGTATGTATTATGATGACGTAAAGATCGCATGAATGAAGTTCTGAAATTGAGAAGACATTGATTTTTTATACGAGCAATCATGTGAATTTGCAAATAAGCTACAATATGAGGAGAAATTAGTATGAATAAGTCAGCATGAGAATAAGTCCAAGTGAGGTATTTGAGGAAAGAAATCATTTGGGAAATAAAAAGAAAGTGAGACAATGTATGGTATGGAGAAATCAGTTATTTACGGAATCATGAGGGCTAATGAGGAGACACATGGAAATTTCTATAATTTGTTTATGTTAACACATGTCCAATAGCACTATGGTATTGAAGACCAACATGATCCAAGATTTGAGGATGTATGGAAGAATACATGAAGAAAAATGTTTCAAGCGTATTAGGAATGTAAGTAAGACAAATTTCGAAGGATTCTATTGATGCAAATTATGTCATATGGATTGGGAGATTTTTATAGTGTGCATTGATGATGTATAAAGGATTAGGATCCAATGTAGCATGATAAAGTGATTTTGTATGTATGGAAGCAATTGCAACCGTATGAGTTGATGATTTGATACATGCTTTAGAATTGCTACATGAATAACTGTTTTGAAAGTTGGAAGCCAATATATGTACAGGAACATCTTAGAAAGGAGTATGTAAGTACAAATCGTAAACGTTTGGGGCAATCATTGAATTGAGAAAATTAAATATGAGAATCAGGAGATTTACATAAATATTTATTGGAAGAATGATACATGGTGAATGAAATAAGACATATATGAAATGAAGAAAGGTGATTAAGAAAAGGAAATGTTAACAAGTACACTTGGTGACATAAGTTATGCAACCTAACGGGAATACATTGAATGTCGCGTAAGCACCCAAATGTTTAAATTGATGGTTTTAACCATCAAGGATATGCTTAAGGCTTATCGTTAAAGTTCATAGGACCATGAGATCCAAGGGTAGTTCTAGCTGATAGAAGAAGTCATCGCTTTAGTATTATGATGATGAGTAAGGCCTACAAGTTATAGAAGGCCAGAATTGAGAATGTTATTAGGATTGAGTGATAAAACTTCTGTGAATTATGAAAGATGCATGTGTTTAAAGGATCAATGTCAAGAGCATGAAAATTAGCAAGAAGAGGCATAAGAGTTAAGTGTGTTAGCACATAGTCATTTAGCACGACCCCGATGTAAATCCTCACGTATAGGACAAGTTACCTCTTTGATACTCTAAGAGCTACATGTTTATACTCATTATGAGTACAAGCTTATGAGCACATGGATATGAGTACATGTTAATGAATACAATCATGCTAAGTTATGCTCAAGATCAATCAAGCAGGGTCAGGATGGTGTGCAATCTGAGCAAGTCATGAAAGGATTGATTGAATCCGTTAACTAAGTTCATTGGAAAAAAAAATTGAGTGATGAAGTAAAAGGGAAAAAAAACAGAAGAGTACAAGAGGAAGTAAACCCTTCCCCACTAGATTAGTAAGATATGAATTTCGAGGACGAAATTCTTTTTAGGGGGGGGGGGGGAGAAATGTTGGGCCCCGATTCGCATGAAGCATGTTTAAATTATGTTGAGGCATGTTTAAATTTATTTTGCGATTTTAGTTTGAGAATTTTAATTTGGTTGGAATAAATTGAGGATTTTATTGTGTAGGTTATGATTATTAAATGAAGGGATTTAGTGAAATTCGATTTATTGAGAAATTTTTATTTTGTGATGCATGGTTAGTAGTAAAAAGAATTATATGAATTGAGGGTTTTACGAATTTAGGTGATTGAGATTGTGTGGATTTAGTTCAATTAGAGCTTTATTAAATTGTTGATAATGAGGAAGATGTAAATGTTTTTAAGGCTTAAGGTAATCAAGTGGGCTTTTGGCCTTTGATATAGCTTTAAAATAAAGAGTAAAGGAAGAAAATGGGCTAAGGTCCATTTAAATAGTTATTAAATGAGCAAGATGGAGTCTTGGGCTTAAGTTATTAAGTTAAAGAGTTAGGTTAAGAATTAGGGTTTTAAAGGAAAGAAACCAAATAGGCTAGGGTTTTTAGGGTGGATTAAATGAAAAAGAAAGGAATCATTTGGGTTTTTAAGTGGGAGCCCACGAAAATTCAAATGGGAAGGAGGGAAAGGAAAATTTGGGAAAGGTTATAAGGAGGGAAACTACTTGGGCTTGAAGACTTGGGCTTAGAGTTTAAGTTAAAGGGTGAGGATAATGTAAGGAAGCTTGGAATTGTTTAAAAAGAAAGGAAAGTTTCCTAAGGCTTGTAAGAGAGGAAATTTTCGAAATTAAAGAGGAAGAAAGCCTTTGGGCTAGAGCCCAATTAGGTGGATAAGTAAGGGAATGAAATAGACTAAAGGAAGGAAATAAGAGTAGGGTGAGAAGTTGCCGTGAATGAAGGAGGGAAAGTTAAAGAAAAAGAAAAGAAGAAAAGTCAAGGAGAGGGTTAGGTTAGTGAGGTGTCGTATTTTAGCTTAGGTTAAGTGAGAAAGGCTTTTAGTTTTAGGTCATTTCTAGCATCATCCGAAACACACAAGAGAGAAGAGGATCGAAAAGTTCCAAAGGAGAAAATAGAAGAGATGGGTTTCGGCTAGTGGAGAAGAAGGAGAAGAGAAAGAAAAGCTTAGGTCTTTGTGTTTTATACAAGAAGAAAGTGTAAAGGGAGAAGCTATCCTCCATTAGAAACAAGAAGAGAAGTCGTGGGTCATCTTCAAAGGTAAGAAAATTTCGAATTTTTGTGGATTTATAGTTAGGATTTGTTGTCTTTCTTGCTTAAATGGTGATTTATGAAGAAAGAAAGGAAAGAAGAAGAGTTATGAAGTTGAAGCAAAAATCTGATTCTCGTTAGTTTCTTATTAGGTAGTAGATTTTCAAATTTTGTTGGCTATTTAAGATAAGTGTTGATGTTAATGGTTTAGATAAAATATAAGTAAGATTATGTATTTTTCCCATGCCTTAGAATTTTCCAGCATTGTTTCTTTTGCTATTTAGGGCTTGATTATTAAGGTTTTGTATTTCATGCTTAACAATGGTGATTGGAAGAATTCTTTGAGAGGGAATAAGAAAAATCTGATTTTATGGAAGTAAAAACCTGATTTTCGTGGGTTAGGGATTTTGAAACTTCTTGATTGTATTGTTAGGTTTTATCTTTTCTTGTTCGCAAATGATGGTTGAAGAATGATTGTATGAAGGAAAGGAAAAAAAATTAGGTGAGACTAGGTGGTTAAAAGTCAAGTTTTGTACCCTTCTTTAAAATTTCAGCATTGTTACCTTTTGTTAAATTGCGATTATTGTGCTTATGAAGGTGAAGTGAGGCATTGAAGGAAAAGGGAAAGAAGAGGGTTTATAGAGGTTTATGAAATCAGCATTTGTGAGTCTCTTTAAGGCATGAGATGTTCAAAATGTGTTCTTCTATATGTTCTCATTGGACTGGCGTCTCTTGATCTACTTCTTACATACATCTGTTCACTTTTCTTCATTACGTGTGCATGTCAGATGATTGATCCTGAGAAGGTTGTAAACACATGGCTACTTCCAAAAGCATACAGGACTCCGGAGACATTGACATATTTAATAATCAATAGAACTTCCATGTTCCATGTGTTACATGTTACTAACTTGGTGATACCCATATCTTGATCTATTACTCCATTGACAAGACCTTGTGACGGAGTGTGGTGGTCTAGAGTGACTGAAAGTAGTGGTTATGGTATTGAGGTATGATGGTTGAAGTTTTGGAAAAATTGAAATTTTACAAATAAACGAGCAGATTATAAGACGAATTCCGAACAAATGGCTTAGAATTTGGAGGTGATTCTTAAGGCAAAATTGTAGAACAAAATGTGGGCTACAACTTTGATGAAAGAAGTTCTCCAATTGGATCAATACTTTAGAAGTTATGGTTGATTTAGTTCGGCGTGTCTGAAAAGATGTGGCAATGAGATTGACTAATAAAATGGATGAAAAGGATTAGTGTTTTGCTTTTAGAAACAAACAAAACCCTATTAGTTTTTCGAAACTAACAAAACAAGGAATAATAATAAATTGCAAAGAAAATTTCTCTTAATTTTTGATTCATCAATTGTGTGTATCTTAGAAAGATTACAAATGCATATATAAGGAAATGTAAGGCAAACTAAGGGTCTTGATGGATAACCACAAATTTGGTTTCTCATCAACCCATAATATTATCATTAAACATCATAAATAAGGAAATAAAATCTTCATAACTACTATCATAAAGGCTGCAAATAAAAGGCCTCTTAAAAGAAAATATATCAATGCATAAAAAGAAAGTAAACGAACAATTAAAGGCTATTATTCTTCTCATCACTTTGGTCGGGCTTGAGATGCCATTTAGGTTGCAAAATCATGTCAAAGTGTACAACAAAGACTCCCTTTGTTGGCCGAAATAGCTCCTTAAAATGGTTAGTTTTGAGCTTCATAAATCAAGGGCTGGTAAACCCCAAAGTGCTTCAACAAAATTTGCAGCTTCAAAATAAGATCGGGCTCCTTTTCAAGTTCTTCTTCCTCAACTATGCCTTCTTCATCACTACTTGTTGGATTGAGGCCTATATTAGTAACATCTTCTAATGCTTGGCTTGATGGACCTCCATCATTCTCCTCTCCTTCAAAGGCTTCTTCTTGGGCTTGGAATTGGACTTGGTCGGATTGCATTGTGTCTTCTACATACTTGGTTAAATCACAAACATTGAAAGTATTTGAAATGTTACAAGCGTTTGGCAATTATACCTTGTATGCATTTTGATTCACTTTTTTGAGAATTTTAAATGGACCCTCCGAGCTTGATGGACCTCCATCATTCTCCTCTCCTTCAAAGGCTTCTTTTTTGGCTTGGACTTGGGCTTGGTCAGATTGCATTGTGTCTTCCAAATACTTGGTTAAATCACAAACATTGAAAGTATTTGAAATGTTGTAAGTGTTTGGCAATTCTACCTTGTATGCATTTTCATTTGTGAGAATTTTAAATGGACCCTTCGCCCTTAGCATGAGCTTGTTCTTCCTTTTTATAGGAAACCTTTCCTTCCTTAAGTGTACCCAAACAAGATCACCCTCTTTGAATTCCACAATGGCCTTCATTTTTGCTTGCTTCTTGTAAGCCTCATTCTTCTTTTCAATGTGGGCTTTGGCTTTAGCTTTGGCTTTGGCTTTGGCTTTGGCATGGAGTTTGACACTTTTTTTAGCTCTATTTTTGACCTTCATGTTGGATGGGATGCTAGAATGGGCCGAAATCTTCCCAAGGAGCATTTGGAATTGGCCATCGTAAGTATAGGTCGTGGGCCCTCCTTGTTATTTTGGCTTGTTGACATGTGTTGCATCCCTCCACAAGCTTTGCTACATCTTTCCACATCTTAGGCCAATAGAAATTTCCATTAGCCAACTCATAAGTCTTGTCTCTTCTAAAGTGACCGACAAGTCCTCCACTATGGACTTCTTTCAAAATTGCTTCTCTCAATGAACATTTTTTAATATAACGAGCATCAAGTTTGAAAAGATAACCATCATGAATGACAAAATCCTTAAATGCACCACCTTTCCTAACCCTTTTCCAAATCTCACCGAATTCACTATCTCTCTCATACAAGTTCCTAATGTCCTCAAATCCTATTACATGAGCATGCATAGTACTAAGAACATTATATCTCCTAGATAATGCATCGGCCACCACATTCCTTGGAGCATCCCTATACTTCACTACGAAATCAAAAGATTGCAAATATTCCACCTATGATGCATGTATTCTACTTAAATTGGATTGACTTTGAATATATTTCAAAGCTTGATGATCAGTGTACAAGATAAAAGAATTTGTCAACAAATATGCACTCCAATGTTTTAAGTGCACGGACTAAAGCATAAAACTCCAAATCATAAGCAAAATATTTTTTTTTCTAGTTTCATTCAATTTTTCACTAAAGAAAGCAATGGGTCTACCCTCTTGACTCAAAACAGCCCCTATTCTTACCCCACTTTCATCACACTATAATTCAAAAGGTAGGCAAAAATTAGGCAAGGCTAGAACTGGTGCTTTGATCACGGCATTTTTCAAAGTATTAAAAGCAATTATGTCTTGTGAAGTCCACTTAAACATACCTTTTTCATACAATCCGTTATAGGGCAGGTTATAGTACTAAAGTTCCTAATGAACCGCCTATAAAAAGAGCAAAACCCATGAAAACTTCTTACTTAAAACAAATTACTAGGAATTGACCATTCTACAATTGCTTTTATCTTGGCCGGGTCCATGCTAATTCCCTCTCTACACACAACATATCCCAAAAAACTAATGATGCTATCACAAAAATGATACTTCCCTATATTAGCATACAATGTGGCACGACCCAAAAACTCAAAAACAAGTCTTAAATGCATGCAATGCTCATGTAAACTATTGCTATAAACTAGGATGTCATCAAAGTAACTACCATAAATTTGTTGAGAAATGGTTTAAATACCTCATTCCTAAACTTCATGAAAGTTAAAGGTGAATTGGAAAGTCTCATTGGCATGACTAACCATTCATAGAGTCCTTCATTTGTTTTGAAAGTCGTCTTCCATTCATCCCCTTCCCTTACTCGGATTTGGTGGAACCCATTAGCAAGATTAAGCCTTGTGAAAATCGAAGCTCCATGAAGCCTATCTAGCATATCATCAAGTATTGGAATAGGGAATTGTACTTAATAGTGATTTTTTTTACAACTCTTGAATCAATTACCATCCTCCATTTTTCATTCTTTTTAGGAACAACAAAGGCGGGAACAACACATGGTGAATACTCTCTCTAATGAAACCTCTCTTTATCAACTTAACAACTTGCTTTTGCAGCTCATCATTTTCTTTTGGGCTCATTCTATAGGAATGTTTGCGGGGAATTGTGGCTCCAGCAATGAAGTTTATTTCATGTTGAATGTTTCTAAGAGGGGATAGGCCATTTGGTAGTGTTTTAGGAAAAACTCTAACAAACTCATTAATTAAAGATTGTACCTCACTTGGAATAAGATGGTTCGGCTTAGGCTCATCATCAATGTCCACGGGAATATAATTGGGTAGCTCCTCCATGATTGAACTCTTCTCCTTATTTGAAAGCAAACCAAGTGTGCCAACTTCTCTTTTCTTTCTTCTCTTCTTGAGTAACAAAGGTTTGAGTAGAATTTTTTTACCTCCGTGAAACAATGTGTCAGTATTTGCCCTTCCTTGGTGATGTACATCTTTATCAATCAACCACAGCCTTCCAAGTAGCAAATGGCAAGCCGTCATGGGAATTACGTGACACCAAACTTCATCTTTATATTGACCTATAGCAAATGGAACTAGACATCTTCTTATGACTCTAATTTCATGCTTTGAATCTAACCAACTCAACTTGTAAGGAGAATCAAGTGGCTCGGTTTTAAGATCCAATTTATCAACCATCTCATTAGATACAACATTCTTACACGCTCCACTATCTATTACAGCTTCACATAATTTGCTTTTTGTCATACACCTAGAATGAAACAAATATTTTCTTCTCCAATCTTCCTCACTTTTCTCACAATTTGAAACTCTCAACAACATAAACATCTCTCCATTTAGTACATTTGCATCACAAACAAGTGCATTATCTTTGTACAAATCTGACCGTGAGCCATCATCAATATCATCAACATGCAACAAATTATTTTCAAGCTTATTTTCAATCTCCTCAATTTCTTGGGTAGTCATAAATTTTCTGGTGGGACATTCATATTAGAATGATCATATCCTTGACATTTGAAACATCTGAGGTGGTTTTTGGACATACTTTTTATTGGAGGGGCAGATTGGGTGTTTCTTAGTCTTAAAGAGGTATTTGGAGAGTTTGTGGATGGCTTTAGAGATGGTGTAAGGTTCGGTTTATATGGGGCAGGGGTGGATGCACTAGCATGTGGGCTTGATTTGGATGGTGGAGTGTACTTTGATGGGGCTAAAGCATATGGAGGCATGAATCTTTTTTTGTCGAGTGTGTTTGAGGCTAGTTTCACTACTTAAAGCTAGTCTTTTCAATTCAAAGAAAGAGTCATAGGAATAAAATTTTACCATGTCTTATATGTCAATTCTCAACCCTTTGAGGAATCTTCCCATAATCATCTCTTCAGTTTCTTTGAGCTCACACTCATCAAAAACTCTTCAAACTCCATAGTATATTGCTCCACAGTTTTTGAATCTTGTGTAAGGCTCAACATTTGTTCAATCAATTTATACCTATAGTTTGGAGGAAAAAATACAATATCCATCTCTTCTTTAATTCTATGCCACTCATTGATTCTAGGTCTTCCTTCTTTCACTCTTCTTTTTTTTGTAAATTCTCCCACCATAGGGTTGCATACCCCTTTAATCTCATTGCAACTAGTTTCAATTTCTTCTCTTCAGTCACCTCTCTCAATTCAAAATCTCTTTCAATTGTATAAACCTATTTAAGATAAGCATTGACATCTATCTTACCATTAAATTCTGACAATTCAACTTTGTAATTGAAGAACTCCTCTTGCCTCTCTTGTTACTGAAGTGGTGTTTGTGGGAGGTTCCTCACGGCTGTCTTTCCTTTGCAATGGTATTTTCCTCTCCCTCTTCCTCTTGGTAGTTCTCTACGGGCTATAACAAAAGGCCTTTCATCTTCTTCATCTTCAATATGTTCTTGTGGAGTCTTCGTAGACCTAGAGACTAATGAGTTGTGAACAAGGGCTTCTAAGGCTTCATTCTTTGCCTTAAGAGCCTCCATTTCTAGGCACATAGTTTCAAACTTGACTGCAAGATCTTGATCGTTGGACATGATATTTTTGCTTTTTTAATGGTGCGTTAGAATCTTTGGTCATGCAGTGGACATTTGAAAGGAACAAGGCTTTAATTATAGCGCCCCTTTACCACAGGGTACACACCGGGACGCCCGAAGGTCATTCTGGTACATATTCTACGATAAGGGCGAGCTACGTTCGATCACTACATTCTGTTTATATGACATCATATCAATCTTCACTTAAAAGCATTATAAGAAATCACAATATTTTTTAAACCAACTTTTCCTCTTTTTTTTAAAAAAAAAATTGAAAGTCTACATTGTGTCTTTCAACCTTTACTACATGTACATCAACAAAACCTAGTACAAAAGTACTACATGAAAGAAAAGAATATATCAAATCTATCTAAGACATCCAAAAATCCCAGCTGACCGACTAGGTTACTCACTGGTTGCTCCCGAAAATCACATTCATTCATTATTCAAAACATAATTATAAGCAAACAATAATTGAGAGAAACCGTCTAGGTTACTCACTGGTTGCTCCCGAAACTATTGCCTGAAAGTTCTGGCAACGTCTGTGGGTTGACGTTCCAATTGCTCCTCTATAACAAATAACATACACATATATCACAATTTGCACAATCACAGGTGTTTAATAATGCACACGAATGCGATGAAATATGTACAATGCATGTTCATGACAACCCCGGGTATCAATCCAACAATTTTATCACAAGATCATTCTCATATCAAAACTCATCCTTAAGTCACCCCTTTCGGGTCTACTATTCACATTAAATCAGAAAGTGAAGCTGAAGTAATTGAGTCATACTCTCTTCTAGAAAAGTATTCCTTTATGTCTTATGGATCCATTGGCACCAAAATCACTCAACTAGGTTTGGTAATTAGGAAGATATACCTCAAACAGTTTCGGACTGCACTTGTCCAAAACAATGTACTATGCACAACTTCCATATGAAATTTAAACATCTTAAAGACTGAATTAGATTCCAAGTTCTCGTACCATTTGTAGCTCCATGTCTCTATTTTACCACAAATCAGAAATCATCTCATTTAAAGCTCTACAGATCAAGATATCATCAAAATACTGAAGTATGTTAAGTAGAATAACATCAGTTCATACTATCTAAGAATACACTCACTATACCCGTTCCACTTTTTCACTCAATATTTCTCAATTTGATTCAGAGGGTTATGATTTTTGGTAGAGATGTAGAGCAATGTCTTACGAATCCAATGGTTTAAAAATCAAGTAATTTGGGTGTCTAGAGAAGGAGTTATGTTCAAAAGAATCCAATCTATTTTTATCCTCAATCATACTGAACCTGTTTCGGGAAATAGCTATAACTTTCTCTAGAAATTTTTGATTAAGGCATTCTTTGAATGGTTCGAAAGAGGACTTCAAGAGCTACAACTTTTATGAAGACCTCAAAGTCAAATTCTATCTTCTCCATCTTCTTACTTTGTTTCGTCTTACTTTTGCTTCGTCTTACTTTTGCTTCATCTTACTTCTTACTTTTGCATCGTCTTACTTTGCTTCGTCTTGCTTTTGCATCGTCTTACTTTTGCATCATCTTACTTTTGCATCGTCTTACTTTACTTCGTCTTACTTTTGCTTCTCCACATATAACGATCATAACTTCCAACTCAGATGTCCAAAAATTTCATACTATATACCGTTGGAAAGATAAAAGAAAGATCTACAACTCCCAAGAAGGCAACTTTGCCAAAATCTGTCTAGATTAATCCAAATTTTCTCCCGAAGTCAGAACACAAATTTTACATTAAACTCCCAATATACTGCACTCAGTTCTCAACTTCATGAAATTTTGAGACTCTTAGAGACAGAATTGAAATTCGATGACTTCCTAAGAAATGTATCCATACATCTCTAGGTTAATCCAAATTAATAATCATCTCGTTTGGACAATGAGAGAAAACATTATGGCTAAAAGACTGAAGCATATTCAGTGAACATTTTCCAGATTTTCAAACTTTCAATATTTTACATCACCAGAACACTAAAAATCTTTCAAAAATTAATTTTACACTATAACCAAATTTATTTCCTCCCAACCCAGTATTTATGAATATACACTTAAATGTCACTTTCCATGCAGATGACAGTAACTCCTTAACTTTCTTTCATAAATCACCAACTTTAAATGATTTATTCACTACTTACTTGTTGGAAACTCCAAAATCTTCAAGCCCTAAACTCCATGCAATTTATGTATTTCACTATGTACAATGACCAGTTTCTAGTTTTTCTTAGGGTAGAAGACACAATTAGCAAGGTGGGTTTGGGGTAGGAAAGGAAAAACAGAGAAATCTCTTAGAAGGGGTTAGATGGAACACTTTGTGTATAGGAAGGAAATTTAAAGAAGATGACCATCACGAATGAACCTAGACATATAACTTAACTTTTCAACTCTCAAAAACAGTAACCTATATCTAGTAAAAGTACACAGCCTAAGTGACACTTGTCACTTTCCTCATATCTAAGCTCTAACTTAGTTCCCTTTAAAACTAACTCTCTTAACTCTCATCTTTACAATTCAACTATCTCCAAAACTCAATTTGATGTTTTTTTTTCTATTTTTCAAAATTTTCCAAAAATTTATGCCTAAATTCACCAAAATTCACAAATATAATATTCTTACTAACCAATAGAATTTTGCATATAAATAAATTCAAAATTATCAAAACACCCAAATATCATAACTCTAATTATACCTGAAATTATTCATGAATGTATGTACAATTATTCTCATGTGCCATGACTTCACTATTCATATGTATGTGTATGACATAATATGCATGAACATGGAGATGCATTTCTAACTCCCATAATCACTAACATTTACCATTTTAACTGTTGGACCCCGAACTTTTGGTAGAAATTAGAAATATTAAAATGAATTCAATGAGTGTTTTCGGATATGAATTGTGTTATAGAAGTTTTTATGCCTTGAGGAAATTGATGAGAAAAAGAATTTATTGGTTTTGATAACTTTGAAGATTAGTTTTGGTTATGAAAGTTTAAGTGGATGAGATGATTGAAATAGAAGTTGAAATCAAGAAATAGAAAGTGAAAGTGTAAAATTTTGAAGAAATTAGAAAGTTTGACTTTTTGGTGTAGAGAGTTGACTTTTTGATTTAGGCAGATTTTGAAGAAATGATCTTCATAAAATTTGTAGATTATGTTGAGAGCTTTCTGTAGCCATAAAGTTTAATAGTTTTCGATATTGAAATCAAAAGTTATGACATTTTGAAGTTAAGTGTATTTGGCGTTGTTTTGGAAAGATACTATGAAGTATAGATTCGTGTGTATTGTGTTTTGAGGCTGATCGCCTTACTGATGTAGTTTGAATTGGAGTAAATGGTTTACGTAAAAGTTATAGAGAATTAGAATAGCTTTAAAATGATGTATAATATGCAATTTTTGGATGTGGAGGCTGAAAGATGTGAAATTGTGAAGTTTGAATGTTGTTTAGTATGAAAAGTTTCAAGCAGTAGCTTCGATTTGGATTTTGACCCTTATTGATATAGAATTTGTTTATAGGGTCTTAATGAAAGTTGTAGCTCATGTTTCTAGCTTTCTAACGCCATAAAGTATGCAATTTTTCGATATCGAGGCAAGAAGTTATGATAATTTGAAGTTTTGATATTGCTTAGGTGATTGCTAACATGACAAAAACTTTGATTGAAAAATTGACTTAGCTAGAGTTTGAAGTTGCTTTGGAGTTCTTCATGAACATTGTAGAGCTTGTTTTATCTTTTCATTGATATAAAGCACGAAAATATTGGACAAGGGAGTAGAAAGTTATGATTTTTTGGAAGTTTTGATGCTGTTTAGTGTGAAGCTGATCGACCAGTCACTTTGTGTGGAGTTTTTGACTCATTTAGAGGTCGATCTGATTTTTAAGGCCTTCATAAAAGTTGTATAGGGTTCTTTTAACTTTCCGTAGACACCAAGTTTGTCATATTTGGAGTTCTGGGTCAAAAGTTATGATGTTTACAAGTTGAGGTGTTGTTTAAAGTTTTGAGGAGATTATTGATCGGTCATCTTTGAGTGCATTTTTGACCCCTTTAAAGACTGAGCTTGCTTTTGAGTCCTTCTTGAAAATAGTAAATCTGTCTTTTATATTTCCAACGATACTAAGTTTGTAAAATTTGAAGCTCGGAGTCAAAAGATATGAAGGTTAGAAGTTAGGAGGTTAGGATCGCGCGAGCGCTCGGCCCGCGCGCTCAATTTTCGGCCAACCGACCTCTCTTCCTTCTTTTGACTATAACTTCTTCATCCGACCTCCGATCGACCCGATTTTTAAAGCGTTGAATTTCTAAGACATTTTTCTATTTTTCCATACTAGATTGATTGGTTTTGGCATTAAATTGAAAGAGGTTGATTAGATCAAAGTGAGTTGATCGGTTGTAAAAGTTTGAACAGTATTCAGTATTTTGAAGATATCTCGATCGGTATAGCTCCAATCGATCTGATTCTTTTTGAAAATTAAACTAGAGAGATGGATCTACAATTTATCTGAAGGAGCCGATCGACAATATAGCCTCTAAGACTTTCAACTTCGGATCGAAGTTAGGTGTAGTGTTCAGTTTCGGTTTTGTAATGGTTTGAACAGTGTTCAGTATTTTGGAGATATCTCGATCGGTAGAGCTTAGATTGAGTTGATTCTTATTTCTAATTAAACTAGAGACATGGGGATATAAATGTTATAAAGGAGCCAATCGACAATTAATCTTCTAAGACTTTCAATTTCTTGAGTGAAGCTCGGTGTAGTGTTCAGCCTCGGGTCTGAATAACAGACTTCAGTATTTTGGAGATATCTTGAGTTATAGAGCTCCAATCGATCTGATTTTTGAAGCGATGGATTCGTAAGGTATAGAGGAACATTTCTCTAAAGTTTTTAAGGCAAAAAGGAAGGGCATTTTTGTCACATCACTTGAAGGGTTAGGTTATAAGGCATTTATGTAAGGGTATATGGGTCTTTTGACACTCATTAAATGACATGACATGTATAAATCAAGTGGCTGTCGTGGTTGCCTAAAGAGGATGCACGATTAAGAGAAAAAAGAAGGGAAATAAAAGAGAGAAGGAATGAGAGAAGAGAGATAGCGATGGAGAAGAAGAGGGAAGCTTGGGGTTTCGAATTTTGGGGGCTTCTACCATGATATTTTCGTGGATTCTAGAGGGAAAAGAGGGAAGATGATGAAAGCTTGCTATAGAAGCCAAGAAAATTCGAAATCTGTGAAGGTTGAAGGTAAGAGAAATTTTCGATCTTTAAGTTTTTAGTGAATTATTGGTTTAGAAACATGGATAATAGTGTGGGTTTGTCAATTCTAAGATCAATTTTGGGAATTACTTGAGTTAATTGGATTAATTTTGGATGATATTAATTAGGGTTTATGCCCAATTTTGAGATTTGAGGATTTTGGAAATATATGATTTAGATAGTTTGATTATATGTGAAATTAGTGTTTTCTAAGTTCAATTTGAGGATTATGTCAATTATGAAGTTGAATTTGGGTTAATTTGATTTAGGAAAATTTCAATTGGAAGAAAGAAAGAAGTAATGGTCAAATTGAAGCTAAGGACGAGCTTCTAGCATCGATTCGAGGTGGGTAGTATGTTTATTATTGAATTTTAAGCATAAGCATGTGACTTTGAAAAATTATTGTTTATGTAAATGTTTGAAAAATTATGATTTCGAAGGATTAAATTCCTTATTTTAGAAATGCTTTCAAGAAATTACAAGAATTAAGAAATTCATGGTTTTTGAATTATTTGACAAATTTGAAAAAAAAATGCTTTATGAATATATATATGTTTGATATATGTTTTCAAGAAATAAATTGCATTCATAGTTATGATTTTGATTGATATGTGATTAAATTGACAAATTTAGATTGAATGTGAATTGCTATACGATTTCATGTTTGGATATGTAATTGTGATATGAAAATGTGAAAAATCAAGATTTTCGAAAAGTGCCTTCGGGCAATTCAAATTTCCGTTTTCGCTTATGTGTTATGTGGGTTTGGTCAGGTCCCATAAGTGGGACGAGTGTGCACTTGTCTGTTTTTAAGCCTTCTCCCGGCTGCCCGTTAGTGGCATTGGAGTTCCGATTTCGGACTCCCATAAGTCATGGCTACACCGGACCGCTATGCGGGAAGGTGTAGTACGTTCCGTTCACGGCTGCACAGGACCGCTATGCGGGAATGTACAGTACATTCTGTTTTGGACCGAACCAGACCATATGATATTTTATGTGTTTTTGTTTTTGTTTCTAAGTGAAATGCATTGCATATTTTAAAAATGTCTAAGAAATATCGACTTTGTTCATGTATTGGAAAGAAATGTGAAATTTTTTTAGAAATAGACTATTGTGGATTTTTCAGCCGAAAATTTATCGAAATTGTTTGGCAATGCTTTGAAATGTTCGAGAAATAACGGAATTGCCAAATCTTTCTAATGTGAAACTTCTGAAATAAATGGCAAAGGTTTTTGCAAATATTTTTTCACTTATTTTTCAATCTATAAACATATTATCCACGAGCTTTGTGCTCACCCCCCTTTCATCCCCTCCTCCAGGTATTCGAGCAGGAGATCGAATGAAAGAGTGTCAAGTTCAATATTGTATCGTTTGTAATTTGTGTAAACTGGGATTTTGGTATTAAGTTTGTATATGGCTTGTATTGCCATTTATGTATCTAAGGTATTTATTTCAGGATGTATATGATTTATGAAGTTTGTATGTAATTGAGTACGAAGTATATGAATTCCAGATTTTGGGTATTGATTTGAGTTATGAATTGTATATGATTATAATTGGTTTAGGTTTAGGATTTGATTTTTGAAATTGTTTATGGAATTGAGATATGATTGTTGATTTGGCTATGGATGTGCTGAATTATGAAATGGTGTTTATAAAAGAGTGTGATGTATTGTAATTCTGGAAATTTTGGATTTGAGATGGATGATTTCTGATATGGGAAGGTAGATATAGGTTTGTGTTTGTGTATGCTGAGATCCCGGACGTAGGGTCCGGTGGATTTTGATGTTTGTGTGATTGTTTAGGAATTTTAGAAGTGTGTTTTAAACCCTTGCAGATTTTGGGTTTTACGAAAAGCAACCGTTATGCTGCCCAATTTTCGATAAGAAAATTGGTTATATGGCAATAGATTAAAATAAGAATTGATTAAAGGATGAAATTTTGAGATATGTATGTTTGTATGAGTTTTGCGATTTGTACAAAAGATGCAAGATAAGAAAGAGAGAAAAAAAAAATTTATACCGGTTTTGGAATGTCATAAGAATTTCCAACGCGATGCTTTTCCTAAAATATTTGTTCACAGATATTAGAAATTGGTTTCGATTCGATTTGATCCGATGTTTGCTTCGTTTTGATTTGCTTCCAATTCTTTCGCTCTAAGATTGGATTTGCTTTCGTGTTGTAAATACCATTCTAAGCTTTCGCTTATGATTTTGCTTCCGCTTTGTGATTTCCGTTTCGTTCGTCTGCCTTATGTTCCTTTCTTTCGATTTTGCTTTCGTTTCATATTTGTTTTCAGTTTCTTCGGTTAGGATCCGATTTTCGGATCGGGTCCCAACATTAACCTTCCCATAAAAATGGGATGTTACATTAATAACCTGTCTTTGATACCAAAATGATGGAGTGTTGTGGCCTAAAGTGGCTGAAAGTGGTGGTTATCGTGTTGAGGTATGATGGTTGCAGTTTTGTAAAAATTGGAATTTCTCAAGTACAAACAAATAGGCAAATTCCGGACAAATGGCTTGGAATTTGGAGGTAATTTTTGAGGGAAAATTGTAGAAAAGGATGTGGGATACAACTTTGATGAAGGAAGTTCTTCAATTGGATCAATGGTTTAGAAGTTATGGTTGATTTAGTACGACGTGTCTAGAAAGGTGTGGCAATGGGATTAACTAAGAAAATGGATGAAAAGGATGAGTGTTTTGTTTTTGGAAACAAACAAAGCCCTATTAGTTTTTGGAAACTAACAAAACCCAAGGAACGATAATAAATTGCAAAAGCAAATTCTCTCTTAATTTTTGATTCATCAATTGTGTGTATCTTAGAGAGATTATAAATGCATATATAAGGAAATCTAAGGTAAACTAAGGGTTGATGGATAACCACAAATTTGGTTTCTCATCAGCCCATAATATTGTAGGAAAATCCCGGGAGGAACATCACATGTTCCAGCAGCGGAAACAAAAATTTTTAGTCCCGGGACCTTCCCGAAACCCAGGATCTCGGTGTCGGTATGAAAACTCAAACCTGAATAGCCAATAGAGACTATCTCTAAAGGTATCCACGCAGAGATCAGAAAACCTAACCGAGTCAAACCCTTTGACCCGAAATAGCTAGAAAGAATAAGAGCTGCTAGACCCTACCTACCCTGGAGAGCTTGAGGAGACGTTGGACCACTTGCCTTGAGAAGAGAAGAAATCGATGATGGCTTGATGAAGAGGAAGAAAATCACCTTTTCAAAGTAAGCTTAACCATTAAACTTTCATCTTCTATTTCTTCTTGCCATGACCGTCGACCACACTCCCACTTAAGCCTTCTTATGTTAATTTTTAACACTTAAAAATGCTTTCATAAGATCAAGACAAGTGGTGACTTAATGGCCTTTCATTCTTTAATGGAATAAAGTAATCAAGCTTTGACTTTTCAAAGCTCTTATCCTCTCCTCCCCACTTTCCAACGCACATGTATATATATATATATATATATAATAATTAATTAATTAATTAGAATATATTTTCTAAGGTCCAGTCCAACTGGGGTCGGTCCTACCGGCCTACCGGGCCCCGATGCTGAAACAACTCTGGAAACCTTTCTTAGCAATGTTGATGTCGCGATCTCATCGGGACATATCCCAATCTCATCGGGATCCATTTAATCCTAATGCTCTCCATAATTGGAACTCAGTCCAATACTATTTTACAGATTCTCTGAGTCACTCTTATGCATGTGACCCTTTAGGTTCCCGGTTATGTCGGCCACTTAGATTAACAATTAATCTGAGCAAGTCATGAGCGGTATCTAGCAACACATCATGACCCCCAATTGACCGGAAAGTAATCAGTTTGATGAATTCATCACGAACCGGATCACGAACCCTTCCATGACAATTCTTGTGCAATTCGTCCTTTCATCATCCTATACCCCACTTAGTTATGAGTATGGCTAATATGTCAACTCTTACTAGACTAAGTCTAGCCCAGTGAAATCGGTTCTGTCTAAGGACTCATTACTTTATATGTCCATGAAGACACTCTTCATGACATAGTCATGCTCGCCGAGACTTAAAGTAATGATCCCGACAAGAGGCGAGGTATCTTCATTATCACGTAGTGATGAATCCTTTATTGGCTACCCAATTACCTTGAATACCTCAAACTGCACTCCAAGCACCACCCTATGAGTAACCTCTGGAAGGCCACAAGGAATGGAGTCAAAGTGCAGGATCAAGATTCAAGATATCCTCGAGTACCTCAAGTCTAAGGATACTTGCACCATTGCTATGATGAGATTATCACTGACATTAAATCCATGTGATGATCTCATGGCGGGTCATCAATGAACTTACTACTACTAGTAAGCATCCATATGTCAACTCTAAATATCTCATATTTACGCTTTACGAGATCCACCGCTGATCCAATCAAGGAGTATGACATATGCTAGTCTGTCCAGATTAATGATGTCCAGTCTCATTAATCCTATGACTAGGGAGAATTTAGATACTGACATAATTGCACATGATAGGAATCTCAGGAGTATGATCACGTCATAATTTCCTTCATGCTATGTCATATATCATGGACTTCATTAATTTGATTAAAGATCAATATCAATTCATAAAGAACATCAAATAAATGAAACATGCCTTTCTTTATTTATTCATAAAGTCTATACATGACTATGAACAAAAAGCGCTAAAGGGGATTGCCTTTAGGGCACTACTCTAACAATCTCCCACTTGACCTAAAGCCAATCGCCTTGGTATCTAATACCATAAGCGAGTACATGAGAATCAAAATTCTTCTGTGATAATGGCTTCGTCAACGGATCAACAATGTTACGCTTCTGTGGAATCCTCTCGATCACGACATCACCTCTAGCAATGATCTCGAATCGATGATATCTGCGGTGCGTGTTTAGATCGTTGGTGAGACCTCGGTTCTTTTGCTGAGCAATAGCCCCATTGTTGTCACAATACAACCGTATGGGTCCATCACGACTAGGAACCACACCAAGTTCGAAATGAACTTCGATCCAAACAACTTCCTTTTCCGCCTCTGATGCAGCAATGTACTCTGCCTCGGTCGTTGAATCAGCAGTCGTCTCTTGTTTGGAACTCTTCCAACTTACCGCTCCGCCGTTTAGCGTGAAAACATAACTTTGACGGGATCAGAGTCATCCTTGTCAGATTGGAAACTGGCATCCGTATGCCCGCTCACTTGGAGATTTCCATCTCCATATGTCAAGAAAACATCCTTAGTCCTTCGCAAGTACTTGAGGATATTCTTGACAGCCACCCAGTGACCCTCACCAGGATCTGATTGGTATCTGCTCGTGACACTCAGAGCATACGATACATCGGGCCTCGTACATAACATAGCATACATGATCGATCCTACTGCAGATGCATACGGGATCTGATCCATGCGAATCCTTTCATCTTGTGTCTTAGGACACATAGATTTCGAGAGTGTTATCCCATGAGTAATGGGAAGAAACCCTCTCTTGGATTGCTCCATGCTAAACCTCTTTAGCATCTTGTCTATGTACGATGATTGTGAAAGACCAAGCAACCTCTTTGATCTATCTCTATAGATCTTTATCCCAAGGATATAAGTTGCTTCACCAAGGTCTTTCATCGCAAATTGCTTGGACAACCAAATTTTAACTGATTGCATCATCGAGACATCGTTTCCTAGTAATAATATGTCATCTACATACAACACAAGGAAAACGATTGCATTCCCATTAACCTTCTTGTACACACAGTGCTCATCCGGATTTTGTGAGAAACCAAACTCTTTGATTGACTCATCAAATCGGATATTCCAACTCCTGGATGCTTGCTTCAATCCATAAATGGATTTCTGAAGCTTGCATACCTTTTCGCCATCACTGGAAGTGAAGCCCTCTGGTTGTGTCATGTACACATCCTCGGCCAGATTTCCATTAAGGAAAGCTGTCTTCACATCCATTTGCCATATCTCATAATCATAATGAGCGGCAATGGCTAGGAGTATCCGAATGGATTTAAGCATTGCTACGGGGCTGAAGGTCTCGTCATAGTCAACTCCTTGTCTTTGACGAAATCCTTTGGCCACAAGCCTTGCTTTGTAGGTAATCACATTACCATCCATGTCGGTTTTCTTTTTGAAAACCCATTTGCACCCTATAGGTTTTATCCTTCAGTGCATCAACCAAAGTCCATACTTGGTTTATATACATGGAATCCATTTCGGCTTTCATGGCACAAAGCCATTTTTCAGACTCTGAACTTTTCAGAACCTCTTCATAGGTAGCAGGCTCATCATTTTCTATGAGCAATACGTCATTCTATTCACTTACAAGAAATCCATATCTCTCGGGAACAGTGCGCATCCTACTTGACCTACGAACTTCGTGTGTCACAGAAGGTTGAATCACATACTTCATCTGAATGAGTGACAGTCTCAGGTTCAGGCAGTTGATCTGTGCTTGTTTGAGCATCTTGAACTTCTTCAAGTTCGACTTTGCTCCCACTGTCTTCTTGCAGAAGAAACTCTTTCTCTAAAAAGACAGCATGCTTCGAAACAAACACCTTTTGTTCCTCAGCAAGGTAGAATTGATATCCCATGGTCTCTTTAGGATATCCTACAAACAAACACTTGTCGATTTCGCCTGCTTATCTCGATCAATCCGCTTCACGTGGTGACAACCCCATACTTTCGGATGAGAAAGATAAGATTTTCTGTTAGTCCACATCGATATGGAGTAACATCAATGCCTTAGAGGGAACTCTGTTTAGCAAGTAAACAATGTCTCTAGCGATACCCCAAAACGATTTTGGTAACTTCATAAACCCATCATTGATCGTACCATGTCCAACAAGGTTCGATTTCTCCTTTCAGCCACACCATTGTGCTGCGGCGTGTAAGGAGGAGTCCACTGAGATAATATCCCATTATCTCTGAGATAATCCAAAACTGTTGGTCTAAGTATTCTCCACCACGATCGGATCGTAATGCCTTGATACTTTTACCAAGCTGGTTTTCTACTTCATGTCCAATTGTTTGAACTTTTCAACGCTTCATTTGTATCTCATCGATACAAGTACCCATATTGTGAATAATCATCGATAAAGGTAATGAAGTAACGACAACCACTTCTGGCATGGATGGACATCAGACCGCATACATCTGAATGTATTAGGTCTAATACTCCAATCGCTCGTTCACCCTTTCCCTTGAAGGGTAACTTAGTCATCTTGCCTAACAAACAAGATTCGCATATGTCATATGATTCATAATCACATGACCCTAAACTGCCACTCTTGTGGAGTTTAGCGATGCGTGTCTCATTTATATGGCCAAGTCGACAATGCCATAAGTAAGTTGACTTTAGATTATCTCTTTTATGCCGTTTGGTGTCATTGACATTCAAAATTGGATTAGACATATCTAATATGTATATACCATTGCACAATGTACCAGTTCCATAAAGCATTCCATTAGAATTAATAGAACAACCATTGCTACTAAAATTCATATGGAATCCAGCTCTATTTAGACAAGAAATGACAATATATTCTTTGTCAAACGGGTACAAAATAACAATCATCCAATTCCAAAGACAAGTCCAAGAGGGAGATACAAAACATAGGTTCCTACGGCTAATGCAAAGAACTCTTGCTCCATTTCCAACACGTGGGTCTACTTCTCCTTCATGAGTTGCCTCGTCCCGAGGCCCTACATATCATTACATATGTGAGCCACAACCAAGATCAAATACCCAGATGTTGTGATCGATAATGATGATTAACTTCAATGACATACAAACTGAAGTAGTCGAGGCATCGATGCCTTCTTACGCTTCAATGACTCGAATAGACTTTGCAATTGCGCCTCAATGGCCATCTTTACCGAATGGAAGCAAGTTCCTTTCGGGCAGCTCCTTTGGTCTTCTTCTTGATGGCGCTTCCTTTGGTGTCTTTGCCTTCTTCTTCTTTGGGTTCTTTTCTTCTTGGAACTCAAGAAGAAGAAGCTACTACCAAAGACTTGCTTACTATCACTCTTGATAGTTTGCTCAATTGTCTTGAAAGCAGATTGATCACTCGGTATTGTAGTGGATATTTGGTTCATCGATAGTTTAACACTAATCGTGCATAACGTTGACAATCCAACCGAAATTAAGTCTATACTTAACTTATGATCCATTGCAAAACCTAAGACGGCCAATCTCTCAATATAGCCATTCATCTTCGTATGCTTGCATGCAAAAATGTCCCTGGAGCCATCTTTGTGGTGAAGAGAATCCTTGAGGTCTCGAACCTTTCGGACCGGGCTTGCTCGTCAAACAGCTCCCTAAGATGAAAAACTATAGTGTGAGCATCCATGGACTCGTGCTGCTTTTGCAGCTCTGGTGACATCGAGGCAAGCATGATGCAAGTAGCCATGTCATCGTCCTTTAGATGCTTACTATATGCCTTCGATCATCATCGAAGCATCGACAACAGTGCATCACAAGCGGAAAATCTAGGATATATCCTGACCTTCAGATCGAGAACTATTCTCAGATTCCTTAACCAGTCAAGAAAATTCGGTCCAGTTAACTTGTTGGAATCCATAAGCGAGCGAAGATTCACATTTGACGACATTTTTCAAACAACCTACACGGATAGAGAGGAAGAATGTTAGAATAGGAATAGCTGCATAATCATAAGGACTTGAATGATATGCAAAAAGCTCCCATTAGTTTCATAGAATCCATAACCCTCATTACGAATCCAAAGAAACAAGATGACAGAATGTCCTAGTGGGTCGATATCCGATATTGCTAAGAATGACCTTGGGTTTACCCAACAAGCCATAAATTAGGTCAATCGGTAGGTATCAAACATACCAATTGCATCATCGATAACCGACATTGAGAATGACCTTGGGTTTACCCAACAAGCCACCTTATGTCTCGGGAGGTATCAGATATACCAATTACATCTTAGACACAACTATCGATCAGTGCTATCAACTTGTTGATGTATGCACTTACATTGGGTATCAACTCTTTGATGCGCATACATCTGATGTATGCTACCCAATTTCGCCTCTGTCCACGTTGACCTTGAGTTTACTCAACAAACCAACGCTTCCAGTGAAAACCAACCCATTGATCAGAAAATCATATTTTCATGGTTCGAACATATCCGTATAGAGTGAGCTTGGGTTTACCCAACAACCCATCCCTATAAGAACTCTGGTTCTTACCATATTAATGGAAGGCGTTAGTTTTCATATATCGAGGAGGGATTTAGAAACTCTAGACTCCAAGCTGAAGGATCATAGTCGCCAGGACTATATGGAATGATTTAGGTTTCATCAATCCAATTGAATCAATCCTTATAATCATCCATCATCCAACCTGAGCATGCCACATGTCGACTTTCATCGAATGCAAGTCACCTAATGCTTCTGCCCACACACAAGTCGACTTATCTGCTGATACAAGTCGACTTATGGAAAAATTCTAGAACAAGTCGACTTATTCAGAAAACAAGTCGACTTATCCAGAAAACAAGTCGACTTATCGAAGCGAACAAGTCGACTTATTCTGCAAACAAGTCGACTTATCCTGCAAACAAGTCGACTTATCCAAGCGAACAAGTCGACTTATTCTGCAAACAAGTCGACTTATTCTGCGAGATTGCTATTATATCTAATCGGCTAATTCCTCAATCCATGCAATTCCAATTCACAATACCAACATACCTAGGATAATATCTGTTAATTGATGCCTCAATGAACACTTCATTGATTCATGAATGCCTTAAATAGTCAAACTATATGAAAAGCTTGAAATGAGTCAAAACTCATAAATATCCAAATAATTTAGGAACACTTAAATTGTCACCCTAAGCATCTCAAGCTAGTGTATACACTCTCAAAACTACTCCGGCACTTGTCACAAAAATTGTGACGGCCAAAACAAGCAAGAAAATGAAATATACCAACGAGACACAAATGTGACCAATTCGGCATTCAAAAATTCTTGGAAAAGCAACTTCAAGCAACTCAATTTGGCAATCATACTACATCAAGATAACACATTTTTAATCACATTAAAAATGGTGCAAGGCATTGGAACTGGAAAAACACACTCAATCAAGCCAAGCAAAACAGTCCCAACAATTTTCACAAAACTGTCCAGTTCTGTACATTGCTTGAAATGATCAATGAAACAATTTCAATAAATCATGAGAAAATTATATAGGTTACTACATGTTAAGAAAATGATACCTGAATTGTTTCAGGATTTTATGCCATCAAAAACTCAGTCAACCTAAATAACAAAACCGATTCAAAAACTGTGTTCATCAGCACAGCAATTCCCAACAGCATAGAATAAATTCGTGAATAAATATCCAATCACCTTTAAATCCAATTTCCATGCTCACAGACATTCACCAACATCTTAAAGACATGTAGGTGAAGGAAAATCCAGAAAACGATTTTTCTAGAATTTATTCTCGATTTTATACTACTGCCTGTACACAGAGTGTTTCACAAAACAGCATCTGGAACCTTAGGGAATTAATTAGCAAAACTATATCAAATCAAATCGATAAATTCTGAAATTTCATAGACATATTTTATAACATGTTATGAACAATTCTGGGCAGAAAAATTTCGAAAACCCTATCTTTATAGCAATTCGAAATCTGAACAGGATGCATGCTACAACATCACAAGCAGTTAGGGTTTATGATCTAGCTTCTGTTAAAGCTTCATACACGACACCAGACTCTCTGATACCACTGTAGGAAAATACCGGGAGGAACATCACATGTTCCAGCAGCGGAAACAAAAATTTTTAGTCCCGGGACCTTCCCGAAACCCAGGATCCCGGTGTCGGTATGAAAACTCAAACCTGAATAGCCAATAGAGACTATCTCTAAAGGTATCCACGCAGAGATCAGAAAACCTAACCGAGTCAAACCCCTTTGACCCGGAAATAGCTAGAACAGAATAAGAGCTGCTAGACCCTACCTCTGTCCTGGAGAGCTTGAGGAGACGTTGGACCACTTGCCTTGGAGAAGAGAAGAAATCGATGATGGCTTGATGAAGAGGAAGAAAATCACCTTTTCAAAGTAAGCTTAACCATTAAGCTTTCATCTTCTATTTCTTCTTGCCATGACCGTCGACCACACTCCCACTTAAGCCTTCTTATGTTAATTTTTAACACTTAAAAATGCTTCCATAAGATCAAGACAAGTGGTGACTTAATGGCCTTTCATTCTTTAATGGAATAAAGTAATCAAGCTTTGACTTTTCAAAGCTCTTATCCTCTCCTCCCCACTTTCCAACGCACATGTATATATATATATATATAATAATTAATTAATTAATTACTTAATTAATTAATTAGAATATATTTGCTAAGGTCCAGTCCAACTGGGGTCGGTCCTACCGGCCTACCGAGCCCCGATGCTGAAACAGCTCCGAAAACCTTTCTTAGCAATGTTGATGTCGCGATCTCATCGGGACATATCCCAATCTCATCGGGATCCATTTAATCCTAATGCTCTCCATAATTGGAACTCAGTCCAATACTATTTTACAGATTCTCTGAGTCACTCTTATGTGTGTGACCCTTTAGGTTCCCGGTTATGTCGGCCACTTAGATTAACAATTAATCTGAGCAAGTCATGAGCGGTATCTAGCAACACATCATGACCCCCAATTGACCGGAAAGTAATCAGTTTGATGAATTCATCACGAACCAGATCACGAACCCTTCCATAGACAATTACTGTGCAATTCGTCCTTTCATCATCCTATACCCCACTTGGTTATGAGTATGGCTAATATGTCAACTCTTACTAGACTAAGTCTAGCCCAAGTGAAATCAGTTCCTGTCTAAGGACTCATTACTTTATATGTCCATGAAGACACTCTTCATGACATAGTCATGCTCCGCCGAGACTTAAAGTAATGATCCTGACAAGAGGCCAGGGTATCTCTTCTGTTATCACAGAAGTGATGAATCCTTTATTGGCTACCCAATTACCTTCGAATACCTCAAACTGTACCCAAGCACCACTCTATGAGTAACCTCTAGAAGGCCACAAGGAATGGAGTCAAAATACGGGATCGAGATTCAAGATATCCTTGAGTACCTCAAGTCTAAGGATACTTGCACCAATGCTATGATGAGATTATCACTGACATTAAATCCATGTGATGATCTCATGGCAGGTCATCCAATGAACTTACTACTACTAGTAAGCATCCATATGTCAACTCTAAATATCTCATATTTACAGTTTCTAAGATCCACTGCTTGATCCAATCAAGGAGTATGACATATGCTAGTCTGTCCGGATTAATGATGTCCAGTCTCATTAATCCTATGACTAGGGAGAATTTAGATACTAACATAATTGCACATGATAGGAATCTCAGGATTATGATCGCATCATAATTTCCTTCATGCTATGTCATATATCATGGACTTCATTAATTTGATTAAAGATCACAATCAATTCGTAAAGAACATCAAATAAATGAAACATGCCTTTCTTTATTTATTCATAAAGTCTGTACATGACTATGAACAAAAAGCGCTAAAGGGGATTGCCTTTAGGGCATTACTCTAACAAATATTACCATTAAACATCATAAATAAGGAAACAAAAACCTTCATAACTACTATCAAAGGCTGCAAATAAAAGGTCTCTTAAAGGAAAATAGATCAATGCATAAAAGGAAAGTAAATGAGCAATTAAAGGCTCTTATTCTTCTTATCACTTTGGTCAAGCTTGAGATGCCTTTTGGGCTGCAAAATCATGTCAAAGTGTACAACAAAGACTCCTTTTGTTGGCTGAAATAGCTCCTTTAAATGGTTAGTTTTAGGCTTCATAAATCAAGGCCTGACAAACTCCAAAAGGCTTCAACAAAATTTTCAACTTCAAAATAAGATTGGGCTCCTCTTCAAGTTCTTCTTCTTCTACCATGCCTTTTTCATCACTACTTGTTGGATTGAGGCCTATATTAGTAACATCTTTTAATGCTTGGCTTGATGGACCTCCGTTACCTTACATGTTATGGCTTGATTGTGTTCGTTTGCTCAAGGCATTAGCATGCACATACAGAGATTTTCGCTCTAATCAATCACTCTCTTATTGTGTGTCTAAGAATGTAAAAGGGTTTCTTAATACTCAATATTGATTTATTTCCATATCTACCATGTTAGTATACATGTCCATCATCGTATTGACATTTTAAGCTACACTTAATACAAAGTAAATAAATAAAATTACGTTGATCGAATTTTAAGTTAAATTTTAATTAAAATTTACGTTTATAGTATATTAAATATTTAAATTAATTATATTTTATTATGTTTAGAATTTTATTTTTTGAATTAAATTAGATCTATACCAAATTATTATGTACAAGTTAAACTTGAAAAGCGAAAGGGTTTTAGTTTAAGAAAAATAATTTTATGAATTTAATTCAACTTAAATTTTAATTACGAAAATGTAAAGATCAATTTTAATTATATAAGAAGATTGAATAAATAATCCAAAAAATTTAATAAGTAATTTCCAATTAAGTGTAATCAAATAATTTATTTACAATAATGTCCATATTTATTTTCTATATTATATAGTTATCCAATCTATTAATTATTACATTCATTTGTTTAATTTAGTTTTATCATCAATTATTATTATGATTTTGTGTATTATTATAAAAATTATACATTTAATTTATAAACAACTTCCTTATTTTTTAGCAAATGATGCAATATTTATATAAAACTTATAAAATTACTATAAAATTTAAAAGATAGGACTTATAGGTTAAATTTAAATTTTAATATGGTAAATCTAAATTAGAAAATGAAATCTATTTCATAGGCCAACTTACAAATTTAAAGTGTTTAAAAAATTTGAACTTTAATTAACTTTGCCAAAGCTCTAATTGTATTACCACTAAAATTATATAATAGGCTCTAAAATTACTTAATATAATTATATATATTGCAATAGGTAAATAATTTGAAATAGTTGCAAGGATAACATTGTTCAAAGTGTATGCACTTAGCATTGCAGCTATAAATTTGCTTCAATTGTAGATAGTACAACCATAGGTTGACTTTTTGAGAGTAAACATGTCCAATTGTGCTTTTTCCTATCCTCTAAATCACTTGTATAATCACTATCACTAAATCCCACTGATAATGCATATGAATCTTTCTTATAAAAGACCATATTTTAAAGTGCCTCTTAAGCCGCTTAGTACTCGCTTGATTGCCTGATAATGAAACTTAATTTGGTGCTGCTATAAATCTACTCAAAAGTTTGATTTCATACAACATATCTGGTCGAGCTAAAGGCTAATATATAAGGCTACCAATGATCTGCTTATAAATGGTATTTTCAACAACTTTGCTTCCATATTTTTCAGTAACTTGAAGTCAGGCAGAATTGGATTCTTCACAGAGTTACAACTAGACATATTAAAACATTCTAAAATTTCTTGAGCAAATTTCTTTTACTTATAAAAATTTCAATTGATAGCTCTCCATTTCCATGCCAAAAAGTAAGTTATTCTATTAAGATCATTCTTTTCAAATTCTCTCATAACAAAAATTTTGAATTTGACAATCATAGTTTCATCATTCCCTATGAAAATTAGGTCATTAACATATAAATAATCAATCAAAGTCTTATATCTATTGTCTGATTTCACAAATAAAGTATACTCATAAGGGCATTTGTGAAATATGGCCTTTAAGAAATTTGCATCAATTTGAGTATACCAAGCTCATGGTATTTGTCTTACGTTGTTAGATTCTACTTCTATTTTATTTTTAAAGTTTTATATTTTATTTTAAATTCAATAAAAATTTGTTTAATTGAGTTTTAGTTCTAGTTTTGTTTTCTCAAAATTTTTGGTTCTTTTTAAAAATTTTATTTCTAAATTCAATTTGTTAATTAAATTGTCGTTTTATTTTCATAATTTATAAGATCATAAATTTATTTAATTGATTTTCATAATTTATAAAAATCATAAAAACTAGTTACAGTAAAATATGCACGCCTATTTCGGAATAAACGAGGCAAGCGGTTAGTTTAATGTTTAAACGGGCTGTGGTCAATAAATATTATATCGAACCAACCGACTTTCTCTACAATTGTATTGTTTTTCAACTTTTTACTTGCCCCTTCTTCGTTTGAGCACCAGGGTGAGTTCGTGTCCGTTGCAATTGAATATTACTTCTTATTGGTCTGTGGATTTAGGGTTTCTAAGGCTTGTATCTCGAAGCTGTTTATGCTCAAATATGAATCAATGATTTGACTATTCCAACACAATAAATCTGTATATATATAAGTTTGGTGCTTATTTGCCTAAATTAGTGGGTCCATGATACTGACAGAAAATACTTCCTATTATAAAGATATGTACAGCTAATGATCCACAAATTAAATGCTGACAGATTTGGATAGATATAATGCAGATATTCTCGTTTACCCCAACCACCCCCCCCGTCTCAAGTTGGTGCATGTAAGTCTTGAATGCCTAACTTGCCTAAGAGATAATTAAATTGTTTGGTGCCAAGAGGCTTGGTTAAAAGATCTGCAAGCTGGGTGTGAGATAAGAGGGACTGAGATGCCTTTGAACTATTTCATCCTGAACAAAGTGACAATCGACTTCATTGTACTTCGTGCGTTCATGGAAGACGGGGTTCTTGGCGATATGGAGGGCAGCCTGGCTGTCACAGTAGAGGAGAATGGGCACAGTGAGGGAGATGCCAAGGCTAGAAAGAATATCCTTCAGCCATTTTAACTCACAAGTGGTGTTAGCCATGGAGCGATATTCGGCTTCCGCAGAGGATTTGGAGACAGTGTGTTTTTTCTTGGTTTTCCAAGAAATCGGTGAGTTGCTAAGTTGAATAAACCAACCAATGAGAGACTTGCGAGTTAAAGGGCAGCTCGCCCAATCTGAGTAACACCAGTTATAGAGAAAAAGTCACTGTCGCAACGCAGGAGGATACCCTACCCTAGGTGTCCCTTCAAGTAACGAACCACACACAAGGTAGCATGCTAGTGGTCCTCCCGGGGGGCCTACATGAATTGAGATAGAATATGAACACCGTAGGACAACTCAGGTCGTGTGAAACAAAGGTAAATGAGGCGGCCAACGAGACGGCAGTAAAGGCTAGGATCAGAGAGTAACGAGCCATCCGCTAATGCCAAACGGTGATTTCTTCCAATGGAGTGGGAGCCGGTTTGGCTCCAAGTAACCCAACTTCCGTGATAATGTTCAATGCATATTTTCTTTGGCACAGGTGGATACCAGTGGGGGATCGAGCAACTTCCGCCCTGCGGAAGCATTTGAGGTGCCACAAATCCTTCATGTGAAAACAACGATGGAGATAATTTTTAAATTGTTGAACAACAATTATATTATTACCTCTAATGAAAAGGCCATCGACATAAACCAACACCACAAGCCACACTTCACCTTGATGAAGAGTGAACAATGAGTAGTCGGAATAAGACTGTTGAAAACCGTACTGAACTAAAGCAGCAGAAAGTTTTGCAAACCAACAGCGAGGGACTTGTTGTAAACCATAAAATGATTTACGAAGTTTGCACATTGCTCCTGGTTGTGACACCTGGAAATCGGGAGGTAATTTCATGTATACTTCTCTTCTTCAAGATCGCCATTTAGGAAAGCATTGTGGACATCCATTTGATGAAGTTCCCAGTCTTTAGCAATTGCTACAGCTAAGACGATGCGGATAGTGACCATCTTGACCACAGGAGTAAAAGTCTCATTGTAATCCAGTCCTTCAACTTGGTGGTTGCTGAGAATGACTAACCGTACCTTGAATCGCTGAAGACTCCCATATGAGTGATATTTAATTTTATAAATCCACTTGCAACCGAGAGCTTTCTTCCCTAGAGGCAATATCGCGAGATCCCAAGTGCCATTGTCTTGAAGAGCTTTTACTTCGCATGCCATTGCCTCCCTCCATCGGGCGTCTTTGACAGCCTCAAAGAAGTGCACAGGTTCTCGTTTTGTATGTACATCAGCAAGGAAAGTGCAGTGATAGGAAGAAAATTTGTCACAAGATACGTAGTTGGCCAAAGGATAGGACACATATGAAGAAATTGACGAAGGGGTAGAGCGGGCTGGTGAGTCATGGTGTATCATGGTGTGAGTGACATAGTCTTTGAGTTTCACTGAAGGTTTCTTAATGCGTTGTCCTCTACTGAGTGGAGTGATAGGGACAGCAGAGGTAGTAGTGGGCATTGCCGTGTCTTCAATCACCAAGGCCGCATCATCGTGAGTGCTAGAACCCCCCTTTTAGTGGTGGTCAGTGCTGCAGGAAATGTGGGTATAGAATCTGCAGATGCAATGATGGGCGCCGTTATATGAGTGTCTGGTAGGCCACCATCACTACCTTCTACTTCTTCAATTATAGTGTCAACAAATCCTTCAAGGGCCCGCATTGGTGGAATGTGCTCATCTGCTTCACTGGGCTGAGTGGCATATGGGATCTCTTCTTCCACAAACTTAACATCACATGAGACAAAAATAATTCCTTTATCCAAGTCAAAGAGCTTCCATCTTTTTTGTCCATAAGGGTAACCAACAAAGACACAATTTCGACTTCTACTATCAAATTTATCCCCACGTCGGCTTTGGTTGTGAGCATAACACAAAGAACTAAATACCCGCATGTGATTATAAGATGGTGGCTTCCCATGTATCATTTCATACGGGGTCTTCCCATCAAAAACTAATGATGGAGTTATATTAATTAAATACCCGGCAGCCAAAATGCATTATCCCCAGAAATGAAGAGGAAGTTTTCCTTGAAAACGTAGTGCTCGTGCAACATTTAATGTAACATCCCATCACCGATGGGAAGGTTATTTGGTAAATTGGGACTGGGTAGGATTGCATACTGCATTTTATTGATTGAGCATTCATTGACCTCTAATTATAGAGGAATGAATTAATTGCACATGCATTGATAGGTACATGCATTCATGGCATTTTTCGGCATTTAATTGTGTTCATGAATTGATTTGTAAATTTTCGAGATAATTAGGTTTAATTATGATTTATTGGGTTTGTATAGTTAAATTGGAGTGAGAATTGAATTTTAGGGTTTTGGAAATTTAAATTGGAGTATAGGATCTAGTGTCCTATATTTTTGAGGATTTATAGGAATTTTTCTAAAATTTTTAGAGTTTTGGGTCCGGACTGGGAAATTGACTTAAAGACTGATGAATTAGATTCCAGTTTCGAAATTGATGGGTAAATGGCATGGAAAAATTAGATTTGTGAGTTTATGAATTTTTATGATGAGCCATTGGAATTTAGAGACTGAAATTTAATGAATTTGAGGACTTGTGTTTGATGAGCTATAGGTTATAAATCAACCCTTTATAAGCCTTAGGTTTTGAATATTGCAGAAAGACTTCCCTCTCATAACCTAGGGCACGTTGTTCTTCTTCCTCTTCCTCGGAGATTTTCGTTCCCCCTTCTCGATCCTTGCTAGTTGCCTTCTTCCCCTTGTGCAAGCCTTCTTGACCCTTGAGAGAATGAAGATTGGTGAGTGTTAATGGTCCACCGTGGTTGTTAGATAAGGAGGAAGAGTGGGTGATTTTCGAAGATTTAGGGTTTGAGGATTTGAGTCGATTTGGTAAGTTAATGACTTTGATGTTGTTATTTATTATTGTTTGATGCATTTATGGTTTTTATTGTGTAAGAAATGGGTAGTTGAGAGTGATTAATACTGGTTTTTAGAGAGAGAAATGATGAAAAATGGATCGGAGAAGACGATGTAGCCCGCACGTCGCGACGTCTGCAAGTCGTCTCGCCGCGACGAGCGCGCTTGTCGCGGCGAGCAGGGATGGGTCGTCGCCGCGGCGAGCGTGAAATTTTACGTCGCGACACGTCTCTCTTCGTGCGTCGCGGCGAGCTGAAGGAAGGTGTTCGCCGCGACGAGCATCTTTCACGCCGCGACGAGCAACCCTTATGCGTCGCGGCGAGGGGCAAAATTTCTGAAAATGTGTTTTGGTTTTTGGGGAATAACTTATGGTATAGACCTCCAATTGAGGTGATTCTTGCTTCGTTAGGAACTAGAGAAAGAGGTCTACAATTGAGGTAAAGAATGAGAGTTCGAATTTAAATTATCGGGTTCTCAATCATAGAAAGAGAGTTGATTATAGTTCCTATTATAACCTAAGAATTTTATTATGACTATGGGAGTTTAAATTGGAGACTTATGAAATTAAGGGATGATATTGACCTAGTGAATGGTGAATTTTGGTTATGAAGCAAAAGATAGCGGTATTGGGTTCTAGCACCGAAAAATCATGAATATGCATCGTACATATTTTCTATTATACATATGCATCACTGAATTATTTTAATTGAGCATCTAGTAATGGGAAATTATTTTACTGTTATAGAGGCACCGTTGGATCATCATTCCACGGATATTGCTGGGACTTCCAGGCAGTAGCTCGGAAGTTACAGGTGAGTAACCTAGTTGGTTCCTCAATTTCTAATGTGCTAAATGCTCTATGTGAACTGTTTACTAATATGAATGATTTGATCAAGATGCATGATTTTGATAAATTGGAATTCACTGATACGTGACTATGGGAAACTGTGTTAAATGGGCTTATAGCCATATGACTGTGAATTATCGTACATATGCATTACACGCATAATTGCATGAACAGATAATGGACGTTGTGATCTGAGTCGCTTTTATTACTGAAAAGAGCTTTGAGCTCGAATACTGTCACTGAACCGAGCCTCGAGCTCGAGGGGAGTTAGTGCATCCTGCATGAGGGCTCTCCTACTCCCTGACGCGTCCACTGAAAACTGTCACTGAATCAGCGCTCGGTCACAACCCTGAAATAACTGGAAAAGAGTCACATATGCATCGCATTATACAACTGTGATAACTGAATTGCGAATTGTCCGTGTGTTATAAACTGCTATATGATATTTCAACTGTTAATGTAATATGTTGTACGCAATTTGCGTAATGCATGAATTGAGTGAACCATCGATGATGGTTTCTCATTGAGTTCGCAAACTCACCCAAAATTGCATTTATTTTGCAGGACTGATAGATTAGACTCCTAGCTCCAGAGTTATACTTCTCCTGCCGCGTGAGCTTTCTGGTGAGAGAGGCGATGGCGCACAGGTCAGTCAGCTGGGATTGGATTTTGGGGACGACTTAGTATAGACTTTTGTATCAGTTTCCTTTTTGGATTATTGTATTTAGACTGTAGGGAACTGATAGACTTGTCTATATTTCAGATTGATTTTATGACATGAGAAAGGCTTTATGGTTTTTAAAATTCAGTGATTTTGATATTACGGATTTTATTGTATTGATGCCATGCGGTTTATAGAATTGATCGAATCGTAGTGCACCCTCGTCGTAGGTTATGTATCGGTATGACCTACGGGCGTCCCGGTGTATACCATACGGTAAGGAGGCGCTACATTTAAAATGTGTCAATGCTTCCTTTCCACTCTTCCGTTTTGTTGAGGAGTCCCTATACATGATGTTTGATGAAGGATTCCATGTTGCATAAAATACTGTTTTAAACATATGAATTCAGTCCCATTGTCACTACGCACCATTTTTACCTTTTTATTGTACTGTCGTTCAATTAGGGAGAAAAAATTGACCATTGAGGCACGAGAGTAATCATCAACTAAAGTGAGGAAATAAGATGCACCGCAAGTTGATGGGGTTCTATAAGGTCCCCATAAATCACAATGTATTAAATCAAAAATATCTGAGGCTCGAGAATCACTTAAAGGAAATTTTTCTCTCGTTTGTTTCGATCTTTCACATACTTCACACAATTTATTAAAGCACTTACTTGCTACTCAAATTAGGAAGCATTTGAACCACTTTAAAAAACGGATGTCCCATTCTCTTGTGCCAAAGCTCAAGTTGTTTTTTTACACTAATATGAAAAACTTGCATCCTACGCACACCATGATACAGATAAAGCCCATCTCTCCGCTCACCCACTCCAATCAGCATCCTCAAAGTGAGGTCCTGCATTACATAAAACTTGTTAGTGAACAACACCAAGCACTGCGCCTCATCTGTTAATTGTGGCACTGATATCAAATTGCATTTAATTTTAGCACATATAACACATTTTTTAATCTGAGTCCTCCATCAAGAACAACATCTCCTTCTTTCTTTGCCAGCATCTGTTCACCATTTGGCAACCCCACCAGGTAGCCTCCTATAGTACGCTCCTTGCTGAGATTTCTCAAAGTTCCTATCATATGGTTAGAGGCACCGCTATCTATGATCCATAAGTCACAAACATCTTTACCAAACATCTTTTCGCTTTCAATGGTTTTTGGGGAGTTCAACATTTCCATAATAGCATGCCACTGCTCATTGCTCAGGCCCACCACTTCGCTCCTTCCATTCTCTGTTCTCATATCAGCATGGACACCTGCAATAACTTATGTCACATTGGCACGAATCGTGCCACCTCTTCCTCGGCTTCCACCTACCTTAGATTGGTTCCTTCCAATCTTCCACCCTCGCTTCATGGGTGTTCACCCCACCAGTCAGGGTATCCTATGATTTAAAAGCACCCTTTTTCATCATGTCCTGGTTTGCCATAGTGCGAGCACACCATCGACGTATCCTTTCCCTCACCTAGTCCTTTTGGCTTGTATCTCGTCTGAACAGCAAGGCCCACAACCATCCCTATCTCTTCCTTTGATTTGGCAATTGACTTCATTCTCTCCTCTTGCACCATGGTTGCGTAGACTCGGTTTAACAAGGGCAAAGGATCTGTCGCCAAGATGTTGGAACGTGTTGTCCCATAGGTCACATCATCCAGACCCATCAAAAATTGATGAACCTTTTATTCTTCTCTTCGCTTCTCAAGCTAAGATGCAATGTTACACTTGCATCCTCCACAAGTACGCCTTGGAATCTGTTCATAGTTGGCTAACTCGTCCCATAAAATTTTTAGTTTTCCATAGTATGCAGCCATGGTCATTCCTTGTTGCTTACACTCTGCTAGTTCTTCCTTCAATTGCTGAATTCTTGGTCTGTTTATCATTGAGAAATGTTCTTTAATTTCTTCCCACATGTCTTTCACATTTTCTACATATGCGACAGTGGAATGCAAACTTGGCTCTATAGTGTTCAAGATCCAAGACACAATCATGGACTGCACTGTCCACCAACCTTCTTGTTCTGGTGCATCATTCAGTGGCTCCTTGTGAGTTCCATGTAGCACCCCCTTACCATAGGACATATACAGGACGCCCGTAGGTCATTCCAATACACACCCTACAATAAGGGTGCGCTACGAACAATCACTAACACTTCACATAGCATCAATAATCATAAAGCATCAATATGAAAATCACTAATTTTTGAAACCATAAATTTTCTCATTTCATATCATCAAAAGCAATAATTTACATAACTGTTAGTTTTTTCTTGTCTGTACATTACTCCAAAAAGGAAATCAAATACAAAAAACCCTAACTAGGTCATCCCTAAAAAAGTGCCAGCTGACCGACCTGTGAGCCATGACTTCTCTTGCCAACTCGATCTACACGGCAGGAAAAGTCTCTCTGGAGCTACGAGTCTACTCTCTCGGTCATGAAAAATAATTTGCAATTTTGGGTGAGTTTGCGAACTCAGTGAGGAACCATCGTCGATGGTTCACCCAATTCATGCAATATACAAACAGATCACATTTATTTCATAATAATCCATTCAGAATTGCCACATGACTATTCACATAGGCACAAAGCAATTTACTTTTCACCCAATCAAAGACATTCAATCAAATGCATATGTAATGCGTATGTGACCTTTTTTTCCAATTTATTACGTTGTTGTGACCGAGTGCTTAAACTGTCCCATTAAGGGCGCATTAATCGGTGAGCCAGAGGCTCTGAGTCACTGTGGGCTCGAGGCCCAATTACATTGAGCTTGAAGCTCTCGGTGGCTGCTCCGGTCACAACTGTCAAATTACTGATAATGCATTTATGCATGGGATGCATATGACAATATAAAGCAAAGCCCACATCCAAATTCATCCCAAATCAATGCAGTCAACAAATAGTTCACAAAATCACAATCACAACAAAACACTCCTATGTCATAATCTCCCACATACATCGGACACCTTCGGTCTGGAATATAGGCATAGACAAACGCAATAGTCCCACCATTATTCTCCACAGTTTTATAAGTGCAAAATATAAACAAATTATAATTGAGGAACCATCTAGGTTACTCACCAAATAGCTTCCGAGCTAATGCCGGGAAGTCTCGGCAACGTCCGTGGGATGACGTTCCAACTGTGCCTCTATAACATTCAAAATATTCACACATTACCAAGTGCACAATCAGAAATATTAAATAATGCACATGTAGCAATTTAGATGTGTACAATGCATGTTCGTGACATTCCCGGTACCATTCTATAATTCACATCACAAAATATTTCCCTATGTCTTAGGAGCCCATAGACACCAGAATTATTCAATTTGGACCTCTATAGGCCCGAATATTGCCAAATTTTAATCAATTCTCTCACTTGAATTCAATCCCTAAATTTCAATTAAAATCCCACAAGTTCATCAAGACAATTACTTGAGTAATTTATCCCAATTTGGCAGCACATTACACACTAGGTTCTTCACTAAAATTCCATTCATCTAGCATCACACATACATCAAAACCAATCCAAAACTAATCCCCAACATATTTATCATTCAACCTCACATATACTTACACTTAAACCCATACAAACCTACCACTATCTTTATGAAATTAATGTACAATTAATCCCCATGAATGCTTCTAACTACTAAATTAAAGAACACAATACACAATTCTTACCTTAAACAAGTTACAAGCTTTAAATCTTCAATCTTCCACTAACTCACCAAATCCCCTCCTTCCCTTCTCTTACTCAACAATCACCATATCAAGGGAGGTAGAAAACTTAAGCATGGACACATGAAGGGAAATATAAAAGCTTTGGTGTGGGTGGAGATTAACAAGAAGAAGAAGAAGAAAAAGAAGAAGAGACCATTGAAGAAGGGGAGGAAAATCACCTACGGATGAGAGAACTTCTTAAACTTCAAAGTGATTTTTTTTAAACTTTCAATGAGAGAGTCGTAGGAACTAGGACTCCTTAGGTGAATTTAATAACAAGACTAAGTAGGCAAGTGACATGTGTCACTTGCCACTTGTCTTCTTCCTACATTCTCTTAAGGTATTCTCCAATTTCAATTAAATTTCTAGTCCAATTTGTCTCCTAATTCCAATGGCTCAAAGTTCATAATTCCTAAAATCATATGTCTAATAGTCCAGTGCCATTTGACCGTTATTTTCAGTACCGAAAGTCCACTCAGTCTGTCACTTGACAATTTTTCGATCCGGACAAGTACCCCAAAAAATTCCAGAAAAATTCTCATAAATCTCTAAAAATGTAAAACACACCTAGAGCACTTCAATTCAATTTTTCAAACACAAATATCACATAATTCACAAAAATTTCATTTAGTCACATATGCCGGGAAATGTCATGAATGCATGTACAATAATGTGTATGTGCAAAAATTACCATTCATATTTATATAGAGGCTATAAGATGCATGTGCATGCCGAGATATATTTAAACATTCCTAACCCGTCCCAATTTACCAAAATACCCTTCCCATCGGTGATGGGATGTTACATTCCATCTATGAACCCCCACTTTCTTCGAGCCCTTAGAGAGATCTTTACGGCTCTGGCCCATTCCTCATAGTTCTCGCCTCGTAGTTGTACTTGTATGATCACGTTTCCAAGGTTGTCACTCGCACTCAGCTCATAGGCTGATGGAGTCTTCTTGCTCTCATTCCCTTGAGTTTTCTTGATTTCTTCATCGTGCGTCTTTTCTTCTGTTCCTGCCATTTTTGCAGCAGAAGTCAGTGCTTTGATACCATGCTCAAATATGAATCAATGATCTGACTATTCCAACACAATACATCTGTATATATACAAGTTTGGTGCTTGTTTGCCTAAATTATTGGGTCTATGATACTGATAGAAAATACTTCATATTCTAAAGATATGTATAGCTAATGATCTGCAAATTAAATGCTAAGAGATTCGGATAGATATAATGCAGATATCCTTGTTTTAGATTCACATGCCTCCACTAATGCGTATGTGTAGCTTAGAGAAGTTTAATGATTATTTCTATTTACATAGTCTAGCAAGGAGGTGAAAGTAGCATTATTGATACAGACAAGACCATGGTGATTATGGAGCCCAAGTCGAGCGATGGAGGGTTGTGTGTGCCTGTAAAGGAGAAAATTGAATTTAAGACTCCCGGAAAAAAGTCCATTTTAGGTATGCTTAAGCATTTGTTGTACTTTCTTTTTCATCAATTCATCTTTTCGTATAATGTGGGTTAAGTTTATAACCTGTTTTTGGATCCTCTTACGAGATCAGTATAAATAATTATGCATTGAGTAGCCTGTGAAACTATCCTATTTAGTTCTTCTTTGATTTGGAGTATTTTCCATGTTCCCCCTACGTATATATTTCGAAATCAGTATAAATAATTATGCATTGAGTAGCCTGTGAAACTATCCTATTTAGTTCTTCTTTGATTTGGAGTATTTTCCATGTTCCCCCTACGTATATAATGATTTATTATGTTCTTCCTTTCTTTATCTGTATGTATTTTTGCTTGTAAATATGCAAGTGGCATTTTATCTACTTGATAACAAAAATCTATTGTCAGGATTAGATGTCCTTGCAAATGCCAAGAGGGGAGGATCTGTTGATGTGTTTAAGGCTCCAAGAGCAAGAGTGACTTCAGTTATAGCTTCTATTGATGAGGAGGAAGAGTTGGTCTCCTCATAAATAGATGTCCTAGGTGACCGTAAAACCAATAATACACGCACTAATGTGAATAGACAATATCGTGAAACATCTACTACCAACACAACAAGCCTTGATATATATGTTATATAACCCTTATATAAATAAATGCATAAACTGAAGTGTAATTACATATATGTTAAGCTATTTTATATATTAAGGAAGAACTATGTATTAAAAGTTATATCACAATAAGGGTTAATTATAAAAAAAACTCAAACTTCCGTAAAATTTTCAATTATAGTCTGAATTTTAAAAAGAAGTAATAAAATGTTCAAACTTTCAATTTTAACCTGAATATCAAAAAATAACAATAAAATGATCAAATTTTCAAGTTTTTTAATTTTAGTCTAACGTTAATGTCTTCGTTAAGTTGCTGACGTGACTTGCCATGTGTTTTAAAAACCTTAACTATTAATATACATTAGCTAAAATTAATACAACAAATGGAGATTAATAAAATGGTCTTTTAATCATATAATTAAAACGATGTTTAAAGATAACGTAAATTAGATCACGCAACTTCGACAACTTTATGCTTTGATTTCAATTTTTTCATTTATTTTCAGTTTGTTCTCTCAATGTTCTCACTCTTCGAATTTCATATTACGCAGCTCTGACGCCTTCACACTAAGGGCATCAAAAGAATAAACTAAAAACGAAGAACTTACTTATACAATACGTTTAATGTTAGAGTAGTTTGAGCCGTTAAAAGAATAAACAGAAAATAAATTGTTAAAGGCTGAGGAAGAATAACAGACAACTTGCTAATTGAAGAAAATTGAAAATTTAAATATTTTATTATCACTTTTTAAATTTTGGGCTAGAATTGAAAAAAAATTGAAAATTTAAATATCTTATTGCTATTTTTTAAAATCCCAGTATAATTTTTTTCTTATCTTGTCTATTTGTATTGGCTAAATTAATCACGTGAGTTTACTTAAAATCATGTGAACAAGAAAATTTAGTTGAATTGTTGAAATTCAACTATTGGACTTTGGCACATTTTAGAAAAAGAGTCGGGGATCCTTGCTTAAGTATTTGTAGTTCTTAACTAAAGATCTTGACTTCATTGTTCAACTCTGAACAAGGTCACAAAGATTTAATTCGATTGGTCCTGAAATTTCTTCCAACCAGTCCTGTAATAATTCCGTGTCTTCCAAATGACAAGCGACAAAATTACGAAGAAACAAGCAATGTGCCGTAAAGAGAACCAAATCATTTCTCCAGAAGTAAATGCTATGGGATAACAGGAGTAATTTATGGAATAATTCCAGAGTAAATCGCATAAAGAGCTGATATAACTTTAGTTGAATAAACCAGCAACTACAAGATACAATGTGTATGTTGACCCTGATAAATCTTCTGACGCACATAAACTTGATTACCTGTTCGTATAATTATATCTTCCATGAAGCTACAGATTTTCTGATTGGCGACGTATGTCACAAGACGAACATATCAAAGATTGAAGTCCTTAAATTAAATACCAACAGTGCTCGTGTAAGAACCATATGCAGCAAAAAGCAAACCGCATATCAATATGAAATAATCTAAAGCCCTCTGCCAGCGGTGTAAAGATGAACCTAATAATCTCAGGTGAAACACCGCAGGTAAAACGAATGAGATGAGTGCACATACAGTACTTCCCACCAGAGAGGCAAACATGGCAAAGCCGGGAATGAATGATGCCAAGACTGCCAAAGCCACGATTAAAATTGAACGACATGCATATATTCCACATTTTCCCATTGGTGTTAAATTACCACCACCACTACTGAAATGCTTTTTAAACCATTCTCTGCTTCTTAGCTTCCCTTCCGCAATCTCGTGAATTGGATGTAACATAATGGGAAATGTGAAAAGTAGTCCCAGGCATAACCCAGCCTGTTCATCAAGGAAACCAAAACTCAGTAGCACCACTTAGTTATATTGTTTTTGCAAATTATAGTTTCACATCAAAAGATTTAGAGGATTACAGTACCACGTAAAGTCCATGAAAACTTGATATTGTTTTTACTTTTTCTATAGCTTTAAATGAGCAAAGATAACTTGCATAGAATACCATTGTGAAATAATCATGCCTGATTTTAGTTTTACAGATTTTGCTGACTTAACAGGATAATTATGGATATAGGGAATCTCTGGAAGGTATATGAGCTGTCCAAACTGACACAGACTACGAAAATGGATATGGGTCCATCGATCAAGAATCAACATTCTCTTCTCTTTGGTGGGTAGGAGTTACTTACAAGTAAAGACAATCAACTCCATTTTGATAAGGTTAGGTTGAGTTGTATTAATGATAAAACGACAGAGCAGACAAGTAAGCAAGGCATCTGTGTACCACAGGCAGGCAAATGGGCCAGAGAACTTTTCCAAGTTCAGAAGGTAATTCTACTTTCTTATTTCAGTCTAGGCAAGAAAACACTTTCAATAATTAAAAGATTAGAAAAATATTTATTACCAAGTAAAGTTCTAAGCATAAAGAGAAGTACAATCTAAAGTTCTACACATATTTAAGCATAAGGCATTACCTGAACAGCAGTGGTGGACCAATTATGGGGTAGATTGAGAGTTATGATCTCTCTAGTTTCATCACCATAAGCCATATAACCAGAAAAACCAAACAACACATAGACGAAAGTTATCCCACTGAATGCCTTTCCCAGTAAACTAGGGAATCTTCCCCTCTCTTTCATCGATGATTCTAAAGCCAAAGTCATTCCAAATCCTTCAAAACAGAACACTGCCATCCCTCCAGCAAATGGCAATCCCCCAATATTAGAAGTGAATGCCTTTCTATCATTCAACTTAAATTCTCCTCTCAGTATATTCTCTACATCCTCCTTAATCACTATTCCCATTGCTAACAAGTTGCATACATCAGCGAAAATGCTAAAAGGTGCCAACGCAGATAAACTACTAATCCAAGATAGGGCAATCTCAATAGGAACTAACAAGAATATAAAAGATGAGAAACCGAGGCCTTGGCCTTTAAATATGGATGAGAGGTTTTGGCCAATAAAGACCAAGTATGCAACTGATCCTCCGCATTGGGACAGGAATATGAGGCTTTCTGTTAAATAACGGCCTGTTTTACCTAGGGATTCATAACCTAAGTCTCCGTATGTTTTCGTTTCCTGGTTAGTCAATTCTTTGGGTGCAAACTTGTCTCTGCACTGAACCTGTAGACCCAGAAAATACAAACCGGAAAACTGTCAATACACAATATAGAAGCTACACAGAAATACTACCACGCAGAACAAGCACTAAAACTAGACCTCAAAACGTATCCAAGATCAAATATTTCGCGCAAATATGAAAAGATGGGAAGATCCAACTGGAAGGACTAGAAAGAATTTGTATTTCGATAAGTGGATTGTTCGTTGAGAAGACATGCCCCTAACCAAACAAATGCCACAAATTGAGATGTTCTTTTACATAACACTGAATCTGCAAAATGATCCAGATGGCATATTGAAACAACACCCCACTACCCTAAGAGAATTAAAGATGAAGCAAACCGACTTACCAGAAGAAGCATGCAGTAGTAGGTGGCGATTCCAGCTATAACAACACCGAGCAGACCAGCAAACCAACCAGCTATTTTGAAAGCGAACGGGAGGCCCAAAACACCTGTACCAACTATGGACACGATGATGTTCCCAAGTGTTTTCAGAGCCGAAGATGATCCTGTTGATGATGATTCGAGTAAAGGACTTGATTTACTCCCACATCCATCTTCCATTCTTTCCTTTTCTTCACAGTTCCGTTCAATCGATACTGACACAGAGGATCCTCCGGCTTAGTTCAGGCCACTTGGGATCGAATAATGGTAGCCTTCTGCTGGAGGTGTCCCATATAGCCAACTATCTGCCATCAAGACTTAAAATAAAAAGTTGAAAAAGTATTTTTTTTTGGTTCGGATAAAATGAGCAGTGTTCACAAAAGCAGCACATTACCTAATATAAGAGACCCTATTAAATCATGATCAAGCTATTTATAAATACTAGGAGGGGCTTGTCTCAAAACATGAAAATCAGGAGAAAAATCAAAAGCAAAGTGGGATAAGGAGTCAGCAGCAAAATTCCCTTCTTTATAGATGTGAGTGAGTTTTACAATATTAAAGCGCTTCAGTAGGTCGAAAATTCTAGCAACAAGAGAGGAACAACCTGAGTTTGCTTGGACATCACCATTTAATATCTTGACAGCAATCTCATTATCACTCTCAACAAGAACATCCAAATAAGCAAAATTACAGGTGAGATGAATCTCATGATAAAGGCCTCACAATTCAGCACGAAAAATAGAGCAACGATTGGTCTTGAAAACTAACCCATATTTTCGGTGACCATTATAATCACGAATTAAACCTCCACCTGCAGTAATTTCCGTAGCAGTAGCCAAAGAAGTATTAGTGTTGAGTTTCATAAAAGGGGATGTGGACATTTCAAAAAATTAATTAGGAACACGAAGGACTAGTAATGTGGTGGTTATTAGTAAAACAGTTCGTATCACCTGTACAATTGCTATGTAAAACCAGAGCATTCATTTTGTAGGCCTTATTTATTATACAAACGGTGATTCATACTTTGTTTTATAAATATTCTTTAATTTATTTCTTATGTATCTTATTTATTAGATGAATGAATACTATTACATTAAATGAATGAATACTTATAAAATAAGATAGGAACAAAATAATAGAAACAAGTGATCTGTTCTTTAATAAATTAGTACTTATAAAAATAGTAAGCATAAAGTAATATAAATAGGTGATTTGTTCCCATGATTCAAGGATAGAAAGTTCATAATATATGTATGATTTAAGCATATTCTTTTACGGACACGTTGTAAGATTTAGTTGTTTAAGGAAAAAATATGATTTGCTTAATTAATGATAAATACGAGATTTAAAAAACACACACATACATACATATATTACATATTTTGTACAATTAGTTTTAGAACTAACTATATATGCATTTTGTTAAATTAAATTGATAATTATATTTGTATTAAACTGATTAATTATTTCATAACTTGGTTGAATTCCCAAGTGATAATTATCAAGGCATTGGAATAAATATTGATTGTCATTATATGTGTTTAAGAGCAAATTATAAATATGCTTCTTAATGATAATCTTCAAATTATTGATTATTTGTATCAATATTCTTTTTCAAATGTCCTTACATGCAGTGAATATATCTTCGATCACATCTGATGAAGTATAATACATGCATGTATATTTGTTATTAAACCTAGCTTACAAAATAAATATCTTGTATTACTGTTTGCCAAATTTATCGTTTGGTTAACTCTGGCCAAGTTCCCATTTTGGATGGGAAGTGTTCTTTGGATTTAATCTAAAGACAGCTGATGCTATACAATGGATAATTCCACAAAAAACAAAACTCCTATCATCACACAACAAAAACAACAGCCGGAATCCAAATGTGTCGATTTTATGAACCTAGATTATATTGACTGGCCACAGAAAATCATCTATAAGATGAACTGTCAAAATCTGGCAGTCACAAAACGAAGACCTAAGATCTGGACATATCCAGTACATACTCAACAAAGATAAGAATTGACAGTAGAGACGACATATAAGTTGCAACTTGTCAAACATACTACCCACACTCTGGATACTGGGTAGCCACAATGGGACAGGCTTTTGATAGAACATCAAACCTCCTGCATTTGTTATGATACTTGAACTTTGTTTCCAAACTAATGCATTGTTTTATTAGTCTTAATATAAATGACAGACAGGTAAGGGATAGGGGATCCCTATGCATAAAGGTTATGACAAAAATGCTAATTTTTATATATTTTCAAAATAGTTACAAAAGGCCCGAAGCTATCTCAATAAACGTAAGTCTTTGTTCAAATGAATTATTTATAAGTATTTGGAGATTTGTTGGACATTAATACAAAAAAATAAGCTTTAAGGCTACTAAATCTCTAACTTGGTGGTTAACATCATAACTTTAGTTATCATTTTAGTGGGTGATATACTTAACTTACCACTTATCCACTCCTAAGTATAAGAAACAGATAATAAATATAGGTAAGACACATTAATTTTGTACCATAACTATTATCTCCATCCAAAGATAAAAGTAGCTAAGTTTCAAGCTAATCCATATATGATATAACTAATGCATGCACATGGTCTAATATGTGTGTCCATCGTTCATCATTTGAGCAACATTTTGTCCTTAGTCTAACTAAGATGTCTAAGGCAAGTCTAACTCACTTAGCCAAGTTGATTAAAGTTCCATGGTATATTAAAGCCAATTGAAGCTCAAATCATACTTGAATCCACTTGGTTAAGTCACCTTGGTTTCTACAGTATGCTAAATCGTGCTAGATGTTAGGTTCACCAATGATTAGCAAAATCGACTCTGTAGTAATAAGGGGCTAACAAATCATGTAACATCTCATTACTTATAGGAAGGTTAAAATAGTAAATATGAGTGATTTGTGAGAGTTTAGAAATGTAATTGCATGCTCATGCATAATGTGTCGTACACATACATGAGGATAGTGAAAAATTTGCACATGAACATAATTGTACATGCATTTATTAACATTTTCTGGTAAAATTGTTTATAAATGTGGGCTCTATTGAAAATTGTGGTTGCTTATATTGAAAAAAAAATAGATTTGGAGAGTGTAATTGCTGATGTGGAATTTTTGGAGAATTTTGAAAATTTTGGTGAATTTAGGAATAAATTTTTGGAAAATAGGAAAAAGAAATCAAAAGAAGTTTTGGAAATAGTTGAATTATAAAGATGAAAGTTAAGGGAGTTAGCTTCAAAAGAAACTAAGTTAGAGCTTGATGTGAGGGAAATGACAAATATCTCTTAGGCTGTGTACTTTTGCTAGAAGTAGGCTACTATTCTTTAAGAGTTGATAGGTTAAGTAATATGTCTAAGTTCTTTCTTCATCATCATCTACTTCAAGTTTTCTTTCCATACACAGTGTTTGCTATCAAACACCTCCTAAGATATTTCTATGTTTTTCCTTTCCTACACCAAACCCACTTTGCCATTTGTGTCTTCTATTCTAAGAAAAAAACTGAAAGCTGGTTATTGTACTCAGCAAAGTAAGGAAATTGTGTGGAGTTTAAGGCTTGAAGATTTTGAAGTTTTCAGAAGGTAAGTAGTGAATAAATCCTTTGGAGTTGGGATTTATGAAATAAATTTGATAAGTTACTATCATCTACATGGAAAATGAAATTTACGTGGTTGTTCATAAATACTATGTTGTTAGGGATGAAAATTTTGGTTATAGTGATAATTTAGTGTTTTGAAAGATCATTGGCGATTAGGTCTTGTAAATATTGAGAGTTTGAAAATCTGGAAAATGTTCACTGAGTATGCTTAAGTCTTTTAGCCACAACGTTTTCTCTAGTTGTCTAAACAAGATGATTCTTAATTTGGATTAACTTAGAGATATATGGCTATATTTTGTATGAAGACATTAAATTTCAATTCTGTCTCTAAGAGTCTCAAAATTTGTCACGAAGTGAGAACTGGGTCCAGTACATTGGGAGCTGAATATGAATTTTGTGTTCTGACTTCGGGAGAAAATCTGGATTAATCTAGATAGATTTTGGCAAAGTTGCCTTCTTGAGAGTTGTATATCTTTCTTTTATCTTTCCAACAGTATATAGTATGAAAATTTTTAACATCAGAGTCAAAAGTTATGATCTTTATAAGAAGGAAGAAAACATTGTCTTAGTTACTGTACATTCTAAGACGAAGTTACTGTACATTCTAAGACAAAGTACTGTACATTTTAAGACGAAGTTACTGTACATTCTAAGACTAAGTACTGTACATTCTAAGACGAAGTTACTGTACATTATAAGACGAAGTTACTGTACATTTTAAGATGAAGTACTGTACATTCTAAGATGAAGTTGCTGTACATTCTAAGACGAAATTACTGTATATTCTAAGACGAAGTTACTGTTCATCATCTTAGTTTGTATCGTCATCTTCTATCCTATTTCTGATCCTTTTAAAGGCAAAATTCCATTTTGTGGTCTTTATGAACCTTGTAGATCTAGAAGTTTTCTTTCAAATGGTCTAAGAACGAACTCAATCCGACATCCGTAGAAAAAGTTATGGTAATTGCGCCAAGAGAGGTACAAATTGATTAAGGAAATTAACATGTTAGATTCTTTTGGCCATAACTTCGTCATCCGATCTTCGAATGAGATGATTTTTGATTTGGAGTAAACTAGAAACATAGGACTACAAATTATTTGAAGAAATAAAATTCTGAATTGGACTCTAAGAGTTTCAATTTTTAGATGGAGTTTGAGTGTAGGGTACTTTCTCGGAATAAAACCAATCCGGAAATATTTGGAGTATAACTTTCATCATACTGAACCAAATTGAATGTTTTTGGTGACATTAGAAAGATAAGATATAGAGGAATACTTTTCTAGAAGAAATCACTGTCAAATTTCTTTATTTTAATTGTCTTGATGATCAAGAACAGTAGACCCAAAAATCAGAGTTTGGAGAAAAATCTGAAATGGCTCGTTAGGTTATGAAATTGGATTCTCATGGTTTATTGAGGTATAAACCCCATGAACAAATGCCAGTTAAGTGAGTTCCGATATTTGATTATTTTGCGATGACATTGATGGAAGGATACCCGGGATTGTCATAAATATGCATTGTACATAATTCATTTCATACATGTACATTAATGAACACGCATAATTGTACAAATTGTGATATATATGTGTGTTGATTGTTATAGAGGAGCAATTGGAACATCAACCTCCAGACATTGCAGGTACTTTCAGGCATTAGTTTCGGGAGCAACTTATGAGTAACCTAGACGGTTCCTCTCAGTTATTGTTTGCTTATGATTATGTTTTGAATAATGAATGAATTTGTTTTGATTGTGAATTTCGGACAGAAGGTCCAATGATTGTGTAATGAGGGTTGAAATATTGAAGTGTGGCTTGAATGTGAATGTGAAGACCTATGTGCTTTATATTGTGATTGATTGTGTTGTATGCATTCCATTCATGAATACATAATCAGATAATGGAAGTTGTGACTAGAGTAGCCAATGATCAGAGCTTAAAGCTCAATGAATGAAAATGAGCCCCGAGCTCACAAGTGTTTCAGAGCCTCAAGTTCAATGTGCAATGAGCCCTGTATCCTCATCGGATAAGGGACATTTATTAATGAGCCCGAAATCTAAATTAGATACGGGACAGCTCAGGCATTCAGTCACAACAACGTAACAATTAGAAAGTGTCTCATGAGCATTTGATATGCATCTTGTTAATTATGTTTGATAAAGTGAAATAAAAAATTGCTTATGCTTAAGTGAAAATGTGTTACCCATGTAAAATGCATAATTGTGAAATAATTGTGACATGAATTGATATGTTGCATGAATTGAGTGAACCATCGATGATAGTTACCTCATTGAGTTCGCAAAACTCATCAAAATTGCAACGTTGTCTTTTCAGGACCGAGGGACGACTCTGGCTTTTGAGAGGCTCTATTGCTGAGTAGATTGTGATTGGCAAGAGAAGTCATGGCTCAAAGGTCGGTCAGCTGGGATTTTTGGACAGATTAGTTAGATTGTACATATTTTCCTCATTCATATAGTATTATGGTATTAGGTTTTGATAATGTACCTATGGAGATTGTTGAAAGTCACAATGTAGACAATCGGGTTTTTATGATATGAAATGAGGAAAAAGGTTGATTTTAAAATATTGTGAATTTCTTATAATACTTTATAAGTGAATCATGATACCATGTCATATGAAGTGAATGTAGTAATCAAACGTAGCATGCCCTTATCGTAGGATATGTGTTAGAATGACCTTCGGGCATTCCGGTGTGTACCCTGCGATAAGGGGACGCTACATCTAGGTGGTATTAGAGCATGGTTGGCATCTGTTGGGACATATAGGAGTGGTAAGCATGAAAGATCTTGAGAAATGTAGAAAATGATTGAAATTATTGTTTGTTATAGGTCATCCGCTCTAGGTGATCAAATTGATTAACCAGCTGACCAAGAATTGGTAGCAATCAGTAAGGAGTCCTCGGTGTCTCAATTTGAGGAGATGCCTCCTAGAGTTTCCAAAAGAAAGGAGAAGAGGTATGATAGGCTAAGAAAGCAAGGAGCTGTGGAATTCTATGGTAGCACAAACTCGGCTGAGGCCGAGGGATGGTTAGAGAGGACGGAAAGGATATTTGATCAGATGGACTGCGAGCTTGATGAGAGGTTCGATTATGTAGTGTCTTTACTACAAAGCCCAGCATATCAATGGTGGAAGATTGTCCTAGACAGTACCACCAGGCCTTGTCAGTTGAAGTGGGAAGAATTTCTGAGGGTCTTCAGAGACAACTACATGCCTAAGATCTCTCTAGAGATGAAGATGCAGGAGTTCTTGGAATTGAAGCAAGGCAGGATGTCAGTGGCTGAGTATGAGGTCAGATTCAATAAATTGATGTGTTATGCTACTGCTCTGATTCCTACAGAAGAAAACAAGTGTAGGCGGTTTGAGAATAGACTTAATATGGAGATCAGAACAAGACTGGCGCGGTCAGATATGGGTACTTTCATTGAATTGAGAGCTGCTTCAATTAGAATTGAACAGCTGATGAGAGAGAAACAAGTTGAGACTAGGGTAGGGTCTAGAGGAAAGAGGCCTAGTAAGAGTCAGGGCAGTTCTGGCAGGAGCTATAGTAAGCGCCACAACAGAGCATTCAGATCATCAAGTAGATCCAAGTAGTCAGGAACTGGGCAGAGGGGTAGATTTTCATAGACTGACAGTGGAAGGAGTACGACTCTGAATCAATTTCCAGTTTGTGAGCACTGTGAGAAGAGGTATAGTGGTGAGTGTTGGAGATTGACTGGAGTTTACCTTAAATGTAGCTCCATGGACCACCAGATTAGGGATTGTCCTGCTACTTTGGGAGCTCAGTCCGCTGTCAGTGGCCGATCTGGGAGTAATGCTACAGTTCAGCAAAGTAGAGGTTGTGGATCTGGACAGAGAGGCAGAGGAAGAGTCAAAGGGAGAGCTAGAAGTTCTTCCATGAGGACTGAGGGACAGGGCAACCGACTGCAGTCCCAGGCCAGGATCTATGCTATGACCAGGCAAGAAGCCCAAGACTCACCAGATGTAGTTACAGGTGCGCTTCTTGTTTATAACTTTGAAGCATTTGCATTGCTAGATCCAGGATCCACACACTCCTTTATCACACCGCATTTGGCATGCAGATTGCATTGTGATAAGGAGTCACTACAGTATGGATTGGAGGTGAGTACGCCAATAGGCAGTACTACAGTTATAAGAGAGGTTTGTAAAGGATGTTTGATTAGGATTGATCAAGCAATTTTGGAGGCAAACCTTATTATATTACAATTGAGGGAGATAGATGTGATCCTAGGCATGGATTGGCTCACTGCCTATAGGGCCATCATGAACTGCTACACTAAGGAGGTAATATTAGAATCTCCTGGTCAGCCGAGGGCAGCATTCAGAGGAGTTAGTCAGGCAGTGTCAGCTAGGATGATATCATTCATGAGTGCATTGAGGTTGATGCAAGGTAGATGTGAGGCTTTTCTGGCCCATATCATTGATATTAGAGTTGAGTAGAGTGTACAGAACATTTCAATAGTTAGGGAGTTTCGATATGTGTTTCCCGAAGAGTTACCTGGTTACCACCAGATCGAAAAATGGAGTTCACGATTGACCAAATTCCAGGAGCTGCTCCTATATCTATTCTTCCATATAGGATGACACTTGTAGAACTGAAGAAGTTGAAGACTCAACTTCAAGAGTTATTGGAAAAGGGTTTTATTAGACCCAGTGTTTCACCTTGGAGAGCTCCAGTGTTATTTGTGAAGAAGAAAGATAGGACTTTGAGGTTATGCATCGATTGTAGGCAACTGAATTGGTGACAACGAAGAACAAGTACCGTTGCCTAGAATTGATGATTTACTTGATCAGTTGCAGGGAGCTCAGGTATTCACTAAACTGAACTTGAGGTTAGGGTATTATCAGTTGATGATAGCTGAAGCTGATGTACCCAACAGTGCATTCAGGAGCAGGTATGGGCATTTTGAGCTTTTAATGATGTCGTTTGGGTTAACTAATGCCCCGACAGCTTTTATGACCTTTATTAATAAGGTGTTTCAGCCCTACCTGGATTGATTTGTAATTATTTTTATTGATGATATCTTAGTGTATTCGAAGAGCAGGAAGGAGCATGTTGAGCATCTGAGAGTCATTTTGCAGATCATGAGAGAGAAATAACTGTATACTAAATTTAACAAGTGTGAATTTTAGCTCGATCAGGTGGTATTTCCGGGACATATAGTGAACGGAGATGGCATACAGGTAGATCCAAAGAAGATAGAGGCAGTGGTAAATTGGAAAACTTCGAAAAATGTGTCAGAGATCCGAAGCTTCCTAGGATTGGCCGGATATTACCAGAGATTTGTCGAGGGGTTTTCTCTAATCTCGGCCCCTTTGACTAAACTTCGGAGCAAGAATTGTTGGCCTCTGAAATTTTTTTAAAAATTAAGCATGTTTAAATTATTTTGAGGTGTTGTCTAAATTATTTTGAGGTTTTAGCTCTTAAGAAATAGAAATTAAATGAGGGATTAAGTTTAAATTTGAGTGGAGTAAGTTGTTAGAAATTAAAAGGAATAAAATGGCTTGAGGGCATTTTGGGTAGATAACAAATGTTTTTAAGGCTTAAGGCTTGCAAGGAGGGACTTTTTAGTCTTTGTAGTTGAAATGAAAAGAAGAATGAAGGAAGGACCCTCCAATGTTGTCGTGAGTGAAGAGAAGAGATAGGAAAATTTTCAAGTTTTAAGAGTGTTAATGAAATTACGTAGTATTGACCTAGGTTTTTAAAGTTTAAGTTTAAGAAGCAGTTTGGCTAGGGCAATTGGGAGAGTGGCTTACGAAAATCACAAGGAGAGAGGAAAGAAGGAGTCTTTCGTGGGAAAGAAGAAGAAGAAGAAGAAGAAGAAGAAGAAGAAGAAGAAGAAGAAAAGGAAAAAGGTTAGGGCTTTGTTATTTCTTGCTTTAGAGAAGAGTTCAGAGAGTTCCTTAAGAAGGAAAAAGGAAAAGGAAAGGGAAATCCTCCATTAGAAGCAAAGAGTGTATTTTCGTGGGTCTCTCCTTAAGGTAAGAGAAATATGAATTCTTTTGGAATTATGGATGGGTTTTAGTGTAAATAGCTTAAGTTAGGTATGGATAAAATTAGATGGGTTTAATTTCATGCTTTCATCTCCTAAGGATGGCCAATTTTGATATCTCATGTTGTATGGGATGATTTTGTATTTGATGAAGGTCAAGAGAGAGAATTGGAGTGAAAGGAATGGCCAATTGTTCAAGCTCCTAGCTAAAGGAACTAAGGTGGGTAATATTTTAATGATTGAGATAATAGGCTACTCAATTGTTTTGAAATAAATGTCATTGAAGTTTTTTGTTTTTGCCTATGATCTTTCATTTGTGAACGAGTTGCTTTTTATGATAGTTTAATCTTGTATAAGATGTTTTGATGTAAATGCCTTATGGAAATGTTTGTTACCTTGTTTTGTCAAGTGAAGGAGATTCAAATATGTTATTTCGGCGATTATGTGAAATTCTTGCGAAAGTGAATATTTGTAAGAGCCATTTGTGGCTAATGTTTATGAATTGTGTGAAATATGTGTTATGCATGCTTTTTTTGAGTTTGTGGTGGTCCCATATGTGTCAGGTGCACCTGTCTAATTATAGGCTTCTCTCGCTTGCCCGCTAGTGGCCATGGAGCTTCTCACGGACTCCTTTACGTGTCACGGCTACACATAACCGCTTGCGAAAATGTGTAGTACGTCATGTTTCGGATCCACCCGAACCACTTTATCTGTGCTTAGGTGATAGCTTGATGTGTGAATGTTTTGATGTGATGAATTTGTGAAAAGTTTTAATAAAATTGAAAGAGTTTCGATCAATGTGATGTTGGCTTTGAAAACAAGGAGTTTTGATGAATTGAAAGTGTTTTGATCAATGTAATTTGGCTTTGATAAATTTGAAAGGTTTTATCAATTTGAAAGTTTCTTTGAGAAAGAATAAATAAAGAACGTTTTTGCTTATTTCTTAATTATTAATTTGTTATCTACTGAGCCGTTGAGCTCACACCCCTTTTCCCCTCCACAGGTGACGAGCGAGAACCCGAGTTACAGTATTGGGATTGAAGCATCACCCCGATGCTTTTACTTAGAAGTCATTTTTGGAAATAAAGCATTAGGTTGCATTTGGAGAATTGATTCACTTTGTACTTTAACTTTTGTTAATTTGGGTTGTATTTGGGCTAGATGCCCTTTGAAGCTTTGTATTGACTCATCTCCATGTAAATATAAGGGTATTGAAGTTTAAAGTGTATCTTGTATATGTTTTCTAAGAATGTATGGATGTATGGTTGAAATTGATAAAAGCAAGTATGAGATGGTATTTCTTAGGTTTTGAAATGAATAGATACCTAAGAGTGTGATACTTGTAGGAAAATCCCGGTGCGTGCATCACATACACACAGTGCGGAAAACAAAAAAAATTTGTTCCGGGACGTTCCCGAAGTCCAGGATCTATGTGTCTATACAAAGAGGTACCATAATTCTCAAACCACAACGGCCAAAGGAGACCGTCTCTAACGGTATCCACGCAGAGGTCGAAAAACCTAACCGAATCAAACCCTTTGATCCGGAAATAGCTAGAATAAAGAAGAGAGTGCTAGCTCTTACCTTGATTCTTGAAGAGCAACGTGAAGGAGGATGAACCCTTGGAAGAGGAAGAGAGCTTCGGTTGGCCTTAAAAAAAAATGTTTTTAAAACATGTTAAAATCCTCTTATCTCACGATTATCTTCCTCTCCAAGCTTTCATTTTTGTCTTTTATCCATTAAAGACATTAAATGAAACTTATGAAAGAAGCCATCCATATTATATATATATATATATATAAATGCTGAAGTGATCCAGTCACACTGGGGTCGGTCTTACCGAGTCCCAGGTGTGAAAAAATATCGAAAACCTATTTCAGCAATATCGATGTCACGATCTCATCGGGACATATCCCGATCTCATCGGGATCCATTTGGTTCTATTGCTGTCTATATAATGGATCTCTATCCAAAACTATTTTACGAATTCTCCGAGTCACTCTTATGCGTGTGACCTATTAGGTTCCCGGTTATGTAGGCCACTTAGATTAACACTTAATCCAAGCAAGTTATGAGCGGTGTCTAGCAACACATCATGACCCCCAATTGACCGGAAAGTAATTGGTTTGACGACTGAACCCATGCTCACCACGAACCATATCACAAACCCTCCCATAGACAATTACTGTGCAATTCGTCCTTTCACCATGCTATACCCCACTTGGTTATGAGTATGGGCAAAGTGTCAACTCTTACTAGACTGACTACATCAAATCTAGTCCAAGTGATATCAGTTCTCTTCCTGGGACTCATTACTTTATATGTCAATGAAGACATTCTTCATGACATATGTACTCCGGCCAGAGATTTCCAAGTAATGACCCTGATAAGAGGCCATGGGTATCATCTTCTGCTATCACAGAAGTGGTGAATCCTCTATTGGCTACTCAATTACCTTCGAATACCTCAAGCTGTACGTAATCACCACCCTATGAGCGACCTCTGTAAGGCAACAAGGAATGGAGTCAAAGCACAGAATCAGTATCCAAGATATCCTTGAGTACCTCAAGTCTAAGGATACTTGTACCATTGCTATGATGAGATCATCACTGACATTAGAATAGGACATCCATGTGATGATCTCATAGTAGGTCATCCAATGTACTTACTACCTCTAGTAAGCATTCACATCTCAACTCTAAACATCTCATATTTAAAGTTTCTGAGATCCACTGCTTGATCAAATCAAGGAGCTTGACATGTGTTAGTCTCTCCGGATTAACGATGTCCAGTTTCAGTAATCCTATGACTAGGGATAATTTAGATATTGACATAATTACACATGATAGAAATCTCAGTAGTATGATCACATCATAATTTCCTTCATGCTATGTCATATATCATAGACTTCATTAATTTGCTTATAGATCAATATCAATTCATAAATAATGAACACCAAATTAATGAAATATTCCTTTCTTTATTTATTCATAAAGTCTGTAGACAATTTTGTACAAAACGCGCTAAAGGCGATTGCCTTTAGGGCACTACTCTAACAAAATCTCCCACTTGACCTAAAGTCAATCGCCTTGATATCTAATACCATAGGCAAGTACATGAGAATCAAAGCTCTTCTGTGATAACGGCTTTGTCAACGGATCAAGAATATTTTGCTCGGTGGGAATTCTCTCTATCTGGACATCACCTCGACCAATGATCTCCCTAATCAGATGATATTTGCGGAGTACGTGTTTGGATCGTTGATGAGGCCTTGGTTCCTTCGCCTGCGCAATAGCCCCATTGTTGTCACAATACAACTATATGGGCCCATCACAGCTAGGAACCACACCAAGTTCATAAATAAACTTCTTGATCCAAACTGCTTCCTTTGCTGTGTCTGAAGTGGCAATGTACTCTGCCTCGGTTGTTGAATTGGCAGTTGTCTCTTGTTTGGAACTCTTCTAACTGACCGCCCCGCCGTTCAATGTGAATATATAACCTGATTGGAATTTAGAATCATCCTTATCAGATTGAAAACTAGCATCTGTATGCACTCACTTTTAGATTTCCATCTCCATATATCAAGAAAACATCCTTAGTCCTTCGCAAGTACTTGAGGATATTCTTGACAGCCACTCAGTGACCCTCACCAGGATTCAATTGGTATCTGCTCGTAGCACTTAGAGCATATGATACATCATGTCTCGTACATAGCATTGTGTACATGATAGATCCTACTGCAGATGCATACGGGATCATATTCATGCGCATCCTCTCATCTTGTGTCTTAGGACAAATAGATTTCGAAAGTGTTATCCCATGAGTCATGGGAAGGTACCCTCTCGTAGACTGATCCATGTTAAACCTCTTTAGCATCTTGTCTATGTACGTTGATTATGAAAGACCAAGCAATCTTTTTTATCTATCTCTATAGATCTTTATCCTAAGGATATAAGTTGCTTCACCAAGATCTTTCATGACAAATTATTTGGATAACCAAATCTTCACAGATTGTAGCATAGAGACATCGTTTCTTAGTAATAATATGTCATCTACATATAGTACAAGGAATACGATTGCAGTCCCACTAACCTTCTTATACACACAGTGTTCATCCGGATTTTGTGAGAAACCAAACTCTTTGATTACCTCATCAAAACGGATATTCCAACTCCTGGATGCTTGTTTCAATCCATAGATAGATTTCTGAAGCTTGCATACCTTTTCGCCGTCATAGAAAATGAAGCCCTCTGGTTGTGTCATATACACATCCTCAGCTAGATTTCCATTTAGGAAAGCTGACTTCACATCCATTTGCCATATCTCATAATCATAATGAGTGACAATGGCTAGGAGTATCCTAATGGATTTAAGCATTGCTACTAGGCTGAAGGTCTAGTCGTAGTCAATTCCTTGTCTTTGACGAAAACCTTTAGCCACAAGCCTTGCTTTATAGGTAATCACATTATCATCCATGTCGGTTTTCTTTTTGAAAACCCATTTACACCCTATGGGTTTTATTCCTTCGGGTGCCTCAACCAAAGTCCATACTTGGTTTTTATACATGGAATCCATTTTTTCCTTCATGGCACGAAGCCATTTCTCAGACTCTGAACTCTTCAGAACCTCTTCATAGGTAGTTGGCTCATTATCTTCTATGAGCAATACATCATTCTGTTCACTCACGAGAAATCCATATCTCTCGGGAACAGAACGTATCCTACGTGATCTACGAACTTCTTGTGTTGAAGAAGGTTGAACTGTTACTTCATCTGTATGAGTCACAGTTTGAGTTCGAGCGATTGATCTGCGTGCTCGAGCATCTTAAACTTCTTCAAGTTCAATTTGCTCCCACCGCCTTCTTGTAAAGAAACTCTTTCTCTAAAAGACAGATGCTTTGAAACAAACACCTTTTGTTTCTCAACAAGGTAGAATTGATATCCCATTGTTTCTTTAGGATATCCTACAAACAAACACTTGTCGATTGCATCAAGTTTATCCGATCAGTATCCGCTTACATAAGCGTGACAACCCCAAACTTTCAAATGAGAAAGATAGGGTTTTTGGTTAGTCCACATCTTATATGGAGTAACATCAACTGTCTTTGATGGAACTCTGTTTAACAAATAAACAACTGTCTCGAATGCATACCCCCAAAAGGATTTTGGTAACTTTGTAAAGCCCATCATCGACCGTACCATGTCTAACAAGGTTCGATTTCTCCTTTCAGCCACACCATTATGCTGTGGTGTGTAAGGTGGAGTCCATTGAGATAAAATCCCATTATCTCTGAGATAATCTAAAAATTGTTGGTCTAAGTATTCCCCACCACGATCGGATCGTAATGTCTTGATACATTTCCCAAGTTGGTTTTCTACTTCATTTCTGAATTGTTTGAACTTTTCAAATGCTTCATATTTGTATCTCATCAGATACAGGTACCTATATCGAGAATAATCATCGATAAAGGTAATGAAGTAAAGACAACCACTTCTAGCATGGATGGACATCGGACCACATACATCTGAATGTATTAGGTCTAATACTCCAGTCATTCGTTCACCCTTTCCCTTAAAGGGTAACTTAGTCATCTTGCCTAATAAACAAGATTTACATGTGTCATATGATTCATAATCAAATGACCCTAAACTACCACTCTTATGGAGCTTAGCTATGCGTCTCTCATTTATATGGCCAAGGCGACAATGCCATAAGTAAGTTGATTTTAAATTATCTCGTTTACGTCTTTCATGTCATTGACATTCATAATTGGATGTGACATATCTAATATGTAAATTCCATTGCATAATGTACCAGTACCATAAAGCATTCCATTCAAACTAATAAAACAACCATTGCTATTAAAAGTCAAATGGAAACCAGCTCTATTTAAACAAGAAACAGACAATATGTTCTTTGTTAAAACAGGTACAAAATAACATTCATCCAGTTTAATTACAAGCCCACCGGGAGTGACAAAAATAAGTGCCTACGGCTAATGCAGAACTCTTGCTCCATTTCCTACACGCAGTCTAGTTCTCCTTCATGAGTCGCTCATCGTCCATGAGGCCTCAGATATCATTGCATATGTGTGAGCCACAACCAGTATCTAATACCCATATGTTATAATCAGAAACATTATTAACCTCAATGACAAACATGCCTGAAGGAGTTGAGGCATCTGATGCCTTCTTCTGCTTCAAGGATTCCAGATAGACTTTACAGTTTCGCCTCCAGTGGCCAGTCTTGCCACAATGGAAGTAAGTTCCTTTTGACGCAGTTTCTTTGGTTTTCTTTTTGGCTGCACTTCCTTTTGGTTTCTTAGACTTTTTCTTCTTTAGGTTCTTTTTCTTTGAACCAGAAGAAGAAGAGTCCACCACGAGCATTGGCTTGCTATCCTTTTTGATAGCTTGCTCTGCTGTCTTGAGCAGATTGATCAACTCAGGGATTGTCGTGGAAATTTGATTCATCCGATAATTCAACACAAACTGTGAATAACTATCAGACAATCCAACTAGAATTAAGTCAATACTTAATTCATAATCCATAACAAAACCCAAGATGGACAACCTCTCAATATAACCATTCATCATACTGCACTGCAGATGTCCCTGGAGTCATCTTAGTAGTGAAGAGTAGCCTCGAGGTCTCGAACCTTTCAGACCGAGCTTGCTCATCGAAAAGCCCTTTAAGATGAAACACTATGGTATAAACATCCATAGACTTATAATGCTTCTGCAGCTCTGGTGACATAGAGGCGAGCATAATACAGGTAGCCATGTCACTATCTTTGAGATGCTTACGATATACTTTCTGATCCTCATCAGAAGCATCAACAAAGTAGTGGATCGAAAGTGGAACATCTAGACATAGCCCGACTCCTCGGATCCGAGAACAATTCTCAGATTTCTCAGCCAATCGAGAAAATTAGGTCCAGTTAATTTATTAGAGTCCATAAGTGAGCGCAAATTCACACTGGAAGACATCTTCAATCAACCTAAAGGGAAAGAGAGAAAGAATGTTAGAATGTTAATACATGCATGATCATAAGGACTTGCACGACATACATATGGCTCCCACTAGTTTCAAAGAATCCATAACCCTCACTACGAATCCAAAAAACATTATGACAAGGAGGCTCATGTGGCCGCTTATGTGATGCATCCTGGAGTCACCAAAATGTATAATACTCTTAAGTTGCATTTTTGGTGGCCAGGTATGAAGAGACAAGTGGCAGAGTTTGTGTCTCGGTGTTTGACGTGCCAGCAGGTTAAGGCTGAGCACCAGGCTCCAGTGGGGAGATTACATTCGTTGCCCATTTCGGAGTGGAAGTGAGAGCGGATTACTATGGATTTTATTATGGGGTTGCCCAGGACACCGAGGCAACATGATGCGATCTGGGTCATAGTAGACCGGTTGACTAAATCGGCTCATTTCTTGCCAGTGCGAGAGAATAACACTCTCGATCAGTTGGCCCAGAAGTATGTGGCAGAGATTGTGCGACTGCATGGGGTCCCAGTGTCGATAGTGTCTGATAGGGATCCCCGATTTACTTCGAGGTTCTGAAGGAGCTTGCAGTCAGCGTTGGGTTCGAGATTGAGCTTTAGTACAGCGTTTCATCCTCAGACAGATGGGCAGAGTGAGAGGACGATCAAGACTGCAGTGAGAGTTCGTGAGCAAGTGAAGCGATGGATCACAGGTCGGTCAGCTGGGGCGATTCTTTTGGGATGACCTAGTATAGACGTTTTTATCAGTTTCCCTTTTTGGACTGTTGTATTTAGCTTGTAGGGGACTGATAGACTGGTTTATATTTTGGGATTGATATTTTGGAAATGGAAGTTTATTATGGATTTTAAATTGTAGTGAATTGCAAGATGAGTTTGATTTTATCGATGCCATGCGAGTGTTTAGTGATTGCTTTGCGATAGTAGCACTTCCTTGTTGTGGGATATGCGTCGGAACGACCCACAGGCGTCCCGGTGTGTACCCTGTTAGAGTAGTGCCCTAAAGGCAATCCCCTTTAGCGCTTTTTGTTCATAGTCATGTACAGACTTTATGAATAAATAAAGAAAGGCATGTTTCATTTATTTGATGTTCTTTATAAATTGATATTGATCTTTTATCAAATTAATGAAGTCCATGATATATGACATAGCATGAATGAAATTATGATGTGATCATAATCACGAGATTCCTATCATGTGCAATTATGTCAAGATATCTAAATTTTCCTAGTCATAGGATTAATGAGACCGGACATCATTAATCCCACAAACTAGCATATGTCATACTCCTTGATTGGATCAGCGGTGGATCTCGAAGCCGTAAATATGAGATATTTAGAGTTGACATATGGATGCTTACTAGTGGTAGTAAGTTCATTGGATGACTGCCATGAGATCATCACATGGATTTAATGTCGGTGATAATCTCATCATAGCAATGGTGCAAGTATCCTTAGACTTGAGGTACTCGAGGATATCTTGAATCTTGATCCCGCATACTGACTCCATTCCTTGTGGCCTTTCGGAGGTTACTCATAGGGTGGTGCTTGGAGTGCAACTTGAGGTATTGAAGGTAATTGAGTAGCCAATAAAGGATTCATCACTACGTGATAGCGAAGAGATACCTGCCCTCTTGTCGGGATCATTACTTTAAGTCTCGGCGAGCATGACTATGTCATGAAGAGTGCCTTCATTGACATATAAAGTAATGAGTCCTCGACAGAACCGATTTCACTTGGGCTAGACTTAGTCTAGTAAGAGTTGACATATTAGCCATACTCATAACCAAGTGGGGTATAGGATGATGAAAGGACGAATTGCACATGAATTGTCTATGGAAGGGTTCGTGATCCGGTTCGTGATGAATTCATCAAACCAATTACTTTCGGTCAATTGGGGTCGTGATGTGTTGCTAGACGCCATGACTTGCTCGATTAAGTGTTAATCTAAGTGGCCAACATAATCTGAAACCTAAAGGGTCACACGCATAAGAGTGTTTCGAGAATCAGTAAAATAGTATTGGACCGAGTTCCAATTATGGAAACATTCGATTAAATGGATCCCGATGGGATTGGGATATGTCGATGAGATCGCGACATCAATATTGCTAAGAAAGGTTTAGAGTCGTTTGACCATCGGGCCGATAGAGGCTTCAGTAGGACCGAATTCCACTTATGATGGACCTTAGCAATTATATTCTAATTAATTAATTAAGTAATTAATTAATTAATTATTATATATATTATGCATGTGTCGTTGGAAAGAGGGAGAAGAGATGAAATCATTTGACTTTTCAAAGCTTATTATTTTAATCCATTAATTTGTTAATGGTTTATAAGCTTCCACATGGCATCATCTCATGCTTAGTCTTTTAAAAGTTAAAAGACTTATATACATGTGTTTTTGGCAAGTGTGGTTCGTAGGTTTTGCTGGAGGAAAAAGAGGAAGCTTAAGAGTTAAGCTTAAGGTGAAATTAGGATTTCATTTTCTCCTTTTTCTCAAGACAACCATCGATTCTCTCTTCTTCTCCAAGTGGTCCAACGTGAATCAAGCTCTCCACAGGACAGAGGTAGGCTCTAGCAGGCTTTATTCTGTTCTAGCTATTCCCGGGTCAAAGGTGTTTGATCCGGTTAGGTTTCCTGATCTCTGCGTGGATACCTTTAGAGATAGTCTCTATTGGCTATTCAGTTTGAGTTTTCATACCGACACGGGATTCTGAGTTTCGGAAGGTCCGGAATAAAAATTTTGTTTCCGCTGCTGGAACATGTGATGTTCCTCCGGGATTTTCCTACAGTGGTATCAGAGTCGGTGTCGTGTATGAAGCTTTAATCAAGCTAGATCATAAACCTTAATTGCTTGTGATGTTGTAGCATGCATTCTGTTCAGATTTCGAATTGCTATAGAGATAGGGTTTTCGAAATTTTTCTGCCCAGGATTGTTCATAACATGTTAGAGAATATGTCTATGAATTTTCAGAATTTATCGATTTGATTTGATATACTTTTGCTAATTAATTCCCTAAGGTTCCAGATGCTGTTTTGTGAAACACTCTGTGGACAGGTATGAGTATAAAATCGAGAATAAATTCTAGAAAAATCGTTTTCTGGATTTTCCTACACCTACATATCTCTAAGATGTTGGTGAATGTCTATGAGCATGGAAATTGAATTTCAAGGTGATTGGATATTTATTCACGAATTTATTCTATACTGTTGGGAATTGCTGTGCTGATGAACACAGATTTTGAATCGGTATTGTTATTTTGGTTGACTGAGTTTTTGATGGCCTAAAATCCTGAACAAATTCAGGTAGCATGTTCAGAATATGTAATAACCTATGTAATGTTCTCAGAATTTATTGAAATTGTTTCATTGATCATTTCGAGCAATGTACAGAACTGGACAGTTTTGGTGAAAATTGTTGGGACTGTTTTGCTTGGCTTGATTGAGTGTGCTTTTTCAGTTCCAATGCCTTGCACCATTTTAATGTGATTAAAAATGTGTTATCTTGATAATGGTATGATCGCCAAAGTGCATTGCTTGAAGTTGCTTTTCCAAGAATTTTGAATGCCGAATTGGTCACATTTGTGTCTCGTTAGTATATTTCATTTTCTTGCTTGTTTTGGCCGTCACAATTTTTGTGACAAGTGCGGAGTAGTTTTGAGAGTGTATACACTAGCTTGAGATGCTTAGGGTGATAATTTGGGTGTTCCTAAATTATTTGGAAATCTTAGAGTTATGACTCATTTCAAGCATTTCATATAGTTTGACTATTTAAGGCATTCATGAATCAACGAAGTGTTCATTGAGGCATCTATTCTGATATTACCCTAGGTATGATGGTATTGTGAATTGGAATTGCATGGATTGAGGAATTAGCCGATTAGAGATTTTAGCAAATTTCCTTGGATAAGGCGACTTGTGTATGGAATAAGTCGACTTGTTCAGAGTCTTAGTATAAGTCGACTTGTAGCACATTACAAGGCGACTTGTACATCAAGCGAGTGTCATAAGTTGACTTGCATTCGATGAAAGTCGACTTGTGTGTGAAGTAGCATAAGGTGACTTGCATTCGATGAAAGTCGACTTGTGACATCTCGAGTTGGATGATGGATGATTATAAGGATTGATTCAATTTGATTGATGAAACCTAAATCATGCCATATAGTCTAGTGACTATGATCCTTGACTTGAGTCTAGAGTTTCTAAATCCTCCTCGGTATATGAAAACTAACGCCTTCCATTAATATGGTAAGAACCAGAGTTCTTATAGGGATGGGTTGTTGGGTAAACCCAAGCTCACTCTATACGGATATGTTGAACCATGAAAATATGATTTTCGATTAATGGGTTGGTTTTCCTTTGGGCGTTAGTTTGTTGAGTAAACTCAAGGTCAACGTGGACAGAGGTGAAATTGGGTAGCATACATCGGATGTATGCGCATCAAAGAGTTGATACTCAATGTAAGTGCATACATCAACAAGTTGATAGCAGCGATCGATAGTTATGTCTAAGATGTAATTGGTATATCGATACCTCCCGAGACATAAGGTGGCTGTTGGGTAAACCCAAGGTCATTCTCAATGTCGGTTATCGATGATGCAATTGGTATGTTCGATACCTACCGATTGACCTAAGTTGTGGCTTGTTGGGTAAACCCAAGGTCATTTTAGCAATATCGGATATCAACCCACTAGGACATTATGTCACTTTGTTTCTTTGGATTAAGTAATGAGGGTTATGGATTCTATGAAACTAGTGGAGCTCTTTTGCATATCATTCAAGTCCTTATGATTATGCAGCTATTCTATTCTAACATTCTTCCTCTCTATCCGTGTAGGTTGTTTGAAAATGTCGTCAAGTGTGAATCTTGGCCGCTTATGGATTCCAACAAGTTAAGCGGACCAAATTTTCTTGATCGGTTAAGGAATCGAGAATAGTTCTCGATCTGAAGGTGCAGGATATATCCTAGATTTTCCGCTTCGGATGCACTCTTGTCGATGCTTCGATGATGATCGAAGGCATATAGTAAGCATCTAAAGGCGGTGACATGGCTACTTGCATCATGCTTGCCTCGATGTCACGGAGGCTGCGAAGCGGCGATGAGTCCATGGATGCTCACACTATAGTATTTCATCTTAGGGAGCTGTTTGACGAGCAAGCCCGGTCCGAAAGGTTCGAGACCTCAAGGCTTCTCTTCACCACAAAGATGGCTCGGGGACATCTGGCATGCGATGCATACAAGATGAATGGCTATATTGAGAGATTGGCCGTCTTAGGTTTTGCAATGGATAATGAGTTAAGTATAGACTTAATTACGGTTGGATTGTCCGACGATTATACACGATTAGTGTTAAACTATCGGATGAACCAAATATCCACTACAATACGAGTGATCAATCTGCTCGAGACAAATGAAAGCGGAACTATCAAGAGTGATAGTAAGCAAGTGCTGGTAGTAGCTTCTTCTTCTTCAGGTTCCAAGAAGAAAAAGAACCCAAAGAAGAAGAAGGCAAAGAAACCAAAGGGAAGCGCCATCAAGAAGAAGACCAAAGAAGCTGCCCCGAAAGGAACTTGCTTCCATTGCGGTAAAGATGGCCATTGGAGGCGCAATTGCAAAGTCTATCTCGAGTCGCTGAAGCAGAAGAAGGCATCAGATGCCTCGACTACTTCAGGTTTGTATGTCATTGAAGTTAATACTGTTACTGATCACAACATTTGGGTATTTGATACTGGTTGTGGCTCACACATATGTAATGATATCGAGGGGCCTCGGGGACGATGCAACTCATGAAGGAGAAGTAGACCTCGTGTTGGAAATGGAGCAAGAGTTCTTTGCATTAGCCGTAGGAACCTATGTTTTGTATCTCCCTCTTGGGCTTGTCTTTGGAATTGGATGATTGTTATTTTGTACCCGTTTGACAAAGAATATATTATGCATTTCTTGTGCGAATAGAATTTGGATTCCATATGAATTTTAATAGCAATGGTTTTTCTATCAATTCTAATGGAATGCTTTATGGAACTGGTACATTGTGCAATGGTATTTACATATTAGATATGTCTAATCCAATTTTAAATGTCAATGACACCAAACAGTACAGAAGAGATAATCTAAAGTCAACTTACTTATGGCATTGTCGGCTTGGCCATATAAATGAGACACGCATCGCTAAACTCCATAAGAGTGGCAGTTTAGGGTCATTTGATTATGAATCATATGACAGATGCGAATCTTGTTTATTAGGCAAGATGACTAAGTTACCCTTCAAGGGAAAGGGTGAACGAGCGATTGGAATATTAGACCTAATACATTCAGATGTATGCGGTCCGATGTCTATCCATGCCAGAAGTGGTTGTCATTACTTCATTACCTTTATCGATGATTATTCACGATATGGGTACTTGTATTTGATGAGATACAAATCTGAAGCGTTTGAAAAGTTCAAACAATTCAGAAATGAAGTAGAAAACCAGCTTGGTAAAAGTATCAAGGCATTACGATCCGATCGTGGTGGAGAATACTTAGACCAACAGCCAGATTATCTCGTAGATAATGGGATATTATCTCGGTGGACTCCTCCTTACACGCCGCAACACAATGGTGTAGCTGAAAGGAGAAATCGAACCTTGTTGGACTTGGTACGATCAATGATGGGTTTCGCAAAGTTACCAAAATCGTTTTGGGGTATCTTGCTAGAGACAATTTGCTTACTTGTTAAACGAGTTCCCTCTAAGACAGTTGATGTTACTCCATATGAGATGTGGACTAACGAAAACCTTATCTTTCTCATCCGAAAGTATGGGGTTGTCACGCTTCGTGAAGCGGATTGATCAAATAAGCTTGAAGCAAAGTCGACAAGTGTTTGTTTGTAGGATATCCTAAAGAGACCATGGGATATCAATTTAGTGAGGAACAAAAGGTGTTTGTTTGAAGCATCTTCTTCTTAGAGAAAGAGTTTCTTCTGCAAGAGGACAAGGGTGATTAGGAGCAAAGTCGAACTTGAAGAAGTTCAAGATGCTCAAACAAACCAGATCAACCGCTGAACTCGAGGCATCACTCATTCGGATGAAGTAACAGTTCAACCTACATGACACACGAAGCTCGTGGGTCAAGTAGGATGCGTCTTGTTCTGAGAGATATGGATTTCGTAAATGAGCGAATGACGTATTGCTCATAGAAGATGATGAGCTGCTACTATGAAGAGGTTACGAAAAGTTCGAGTCGAAAAATGGCTTTGTGCCATGAAAGCGAAATGAATTCCATGTACATAAACCAAGTATGGACTTTGGTTGATGCACCGAAGGATAAAACCTATAGGGTGCAAATGGGTTTTCAAGAAGAAACGGCATGGATGGTAATGTAATTACTTACAAAGCAAGGCTTGTGGCGAAGGATTTCGTCAAAGACAAGGAGTTGACTATGGCGAGACCTTGACCCAGTAGCAATGCTTAAATCCATTCGGATACTCCTAGCCATTGCCGCTCTTTATGATTATGAGATATGACAAATGGATGTGAAGACGGCTTTCCTTAACGGAATCGGCGAGGATGTGTACATGACACAACCAGAGGGCTTCACTTCCAGAGATGATTTAAAGGTATGCAAGCTTCGAAATCCATCTATGGATTGAAGCAAGCATCCAGAGTTGGAACATCCGTTTTGATGAGTCAATCAAAGAGTTTGGTTTCTCACAAAATCCGGATGAGCATTGTGTGTACAAAAGGTTAATGGGAATGCAATCGTTTTCCTTGTGTTGTATGTAGATGACATCATCATGTTACTCGGAAGCGATGTCTCATTGATCTGTCGGTTAAAATTTGGTTGTCCAAGCAATTTGCGATGAAAGACCTTGGTGAAGCAACTTATATCCTTGGGATAAAGATTTATAGAGATAGATCAAAGAGGTTGCTTGGTCTTTCACAATCATCGTACATAGACAAGATGCTAAAGAGGTTTAGCATGGAGCAATCGAGAGGTTTCTTCCCATTACTCATGGGATAATACTCTCGAAATCTATGTGTCCTAAGACACAAGATGAGAGGATTCGCATGGATCGAGATCCGTATGCATCTGCGAGGGATCGATCATGTATGCTATGTTATGTACGAGGCCCGATGTATCGTATGCTCGAAGTGTCACGGCGGATACCAATCGAGATCTGGTGAGGGCCCTTTGGGTGGTCGTCGAGAATATCCTCAAGTACTTGCGAAGGACTAAGGATGTTTTCTTGATATATGGAGATGGAAATCTCAAGTGGCGAGCATCTGGATGCGGTTTCCAATCGACAAGGATGACTCAGATCGGTCGGGTTATGTTTTCACACTAAGCGGCGGAGCGGTCGGTTGGAAGAGTTCCAAACAAGAGACGGCTGGCGATTCGACGATCGAAGCGAGTACATTCTTTGCATCGAGGCGGCAAAGAAAGGCTGTTTGGATCGAAGTTCATTTTGAACTTGGTGTGGTTCCTAGTGTGATGGACCCATACAGTTGTATTGTGACAACAATGGGGCTATTGCTCGAGCAAAAGAACCGAGGTCTCACCAACGATCTAAACACGTACTCATGAGATATCATCGATTAGAGATCATTCCTAGAGGTGATGTCGCGATCGAGAGGATTCCCACAGAGCAGAACATTGCTGATCCGTTGACGAAGCCATTGTCACAGAAGAATTTTGATTCTCATGTACTCGCTTATGGTATTAGATACCAAGGCGATTGGTTTTAGGTCAAGTGGGAGATTGTTAGAGTAGTGCCTAAAGGCAATCCCTTTAGCGCTTTTGTTCATAGTCATGTATGGACTTTATGAATAAATAAAGAAAGGCATGTTTCATTTATTTGATGTTCTTTATAAATTGATATTGATCTTTAATCAAATTAATGAAGTCCATGATATATGACATAGCATAAAGGAAATTATGATGTGATCATAATCACGAGATTCCTATCATGTGCAATTATGTCGATATCTAAATTTTTCCTAGTCATAGGATTAATGAGGCTGGACATCATTAATCGGACAGACTAGCATATGTCATACTCCTTGATTGGATCAGCGGTGGATCTCGAAGCGTAAATATGAGATATTTAGAGTTGACATATGGATGCTTACTAGTGGTAGTAAGTTCATTGGATGACTGCCATGAGATCATCACATGGATTTAATGTCGATGATAATCTCATCATAGCAATGGTGCAAGTATCCTTAGACTTGAGGTACTCGAGGATATCTTGAATCTTGATCACATTTTGACTCCATTCCTTGTGGCCTTTCGGAGGTTACTCATAGGGTGGTGCTTGGGTGCGACTTGAGGTTATTCGAAGGTAATTGAGTAGCCAATAAAGGATTCATCACTTACGTGATAGCGGAAGAGATACCACACCTCTTGTCGGGATCATTACTTTAAGTCTCGGCGAGCATGACTATGTCATGAAGAGTGTCTTCATGGACATATAAAGTAATGAGTCCTCGGGCAGAACCGATTTCACTGGGCTAGACTTAGTCTAGTAAGAGTTGACATATTAGCCATACTCATAACCAAGTGGGGTATAGGATGATGAAAGGGCGAATTGCGACGAGAATTGTACATGGAAGGGTTAAATGATACGGTTCGTGATGAATTCATCAAACCAATTACTTTCCGGTCAATTGGGGTCATGATGTGTTGCTAGAGGCCGCTCATGACTTGCTCGGATTAAGTGTTAATCTAAGTAGCCAACATAACGAAACCTAAAGGGTCACACGATAAGAGTGTTTGAGAGAATCAGTAAAATAGTATTGGACCGAGTTCTAATTATGGAGAGCATTGGATTAAATGGATCCGATGGGATTGGGATATGTCGATGAGATCGCGACATCAATATTGCTAAGAAAGGTTTAGGAGTTTGTTTGACCTACGGGACGATAGGCGTAGGGCCAGAGACCAACATTTGGACCTTAGCAATTATATTCTAATTAATTAATTAAGTAATTAATTAATTAATTATTATATATATTATGCATGTGTCGTTGGAAGAGGGAGAAGAGATGAGATCATTTGACTTTTCAAAGCTTATTATTTTAATCCATTAATTTGTTAATGGTTTATAAGCTTCCACATGGCATCATCTCATGCTTAGTCTTTTAAAAGTTAAAAGACTTATATACATGTGTTTTTGGCAAGTGTGGTTCGTAGGTTTCTTTGGAGGAAAAGAGGAAGCTTAAGAGTTAAGCAAGGTGAAATTAGGATTTCATTTTCTCCTTTTCTCAAGACAACCATCGATTCTCTCTTCTTCTCAGTGGTCCAACGTGAATCAAGCTCTCCACAGATGTAGGTAGGCTCTGGCGAGGCTTTATTACATTCTAGTTATTCCGGGTCAAAGGTGTTTGATCGGTTAGGTTTTCGATCTCTGCGTGGATACCTTTAGAGATAGTCTCTATTGGCTATTCAGTTTGAGTTTTCATACCGACAAGGGATTACGGGTTTCGGGAAGGTCCCGGATTAAAATTTTTGTTTCATTCTTTGGAACATGTGATGTTCCTCCCGGGATTTTCCTACATACCCTACGGTGAGGGGGCGCTACATTAGGTGGTATCAGAGCATGGTTTGAAATCTTTTGGGCATAGTGTCTTATAGGCCTGAATTTCGGTCTGAAAAGTCGAATTGATCGAATTGTGATTTTATTGTAGGTCATCAGTTCTTGGGGATCAAGTGGATCAACCAAATGACCTAGGATCCGTGGGAGCTAGTAGAGTCCCTATGCCTCATTACGATGAGTTGCCTCCCGAGTTCTGTGAGGCGGGAGAGGAGTGCGATAGGCTGCGTGGCGAGGCGGTCGACTTCTATGGCAAGCACCGACCCTTCCGTGAGGATGGTTAGAGCGGATGAGAGAGTCTGGACGGATGGATTGTGACTCGAGAGGAGAGGTTTGACTATATAGTGTCTTTGCTTGAGGTCAAACTTACCGTTGGTGGAGGGCCTGTTAAAGGCGATTCTACGGGCCCTGTTTATTGACTTGGGATGATTTCTGCGGGCATTGAGAGATAATTTCATGCCCAAGGTTTATCTAGAGATGAAGATCACGAGAATTTCTTGGTGAGGCGAGGACGGATGTCGATGGTGATTATGAGGTGCTGATTTAATGAGTTAGTGGGTTATGCTCCTTCCTTGATTGCTTGAGTCGGCGAGATCCGTAGATTTGAGGGCGGACTCAATTTTGAGATCCGTGCCGATTGGCCCGGCGGATATGGGTTCCTTTGTTGGTGAGGGCATTCTTTGTGAGATAAGCGATTCTTTGAGACGAGCGTAGCTGAGTCGGCGAGGTCGATGTGAAGAGCAAGTGGCGATCGAGGCGGTGAGTAGAGGATTGAGTGGCGCTTGAGCCGGACTTCGTGTCGTCTGGCGGTGGTAAGCGATCGATTTGGGCGGAGAGGTCGATTTATTCGGTTAGCAGATGGTAGTAGCGGTCTTAGAGGTTGAGCGAGTATCCCATGTGTGAGTATTGTGAGAGGAGGCACGATGGAAGTGTTGGAGACTCTTGGGCATGCCTCAAGTGTGGTTCGATGGACCACCACTCAAAGTGTTCCTTCCTTGTGGAGGCCGATCGGTATGTGGTAGGTCGGTAGTGGTTCCACATGCAGCAGAGCCGTGGAGCGGTTTTGGGTTGAGAGGCGGCGAGAGGCCGAGGCCGAAGCGAGGGATCGATGGTGAGATCGAGGGGCGAGCGTGAGGCGGTCCCAGGCCGAGTCTATCTATGACTCGGCGGGGCCTTGAGTCTCCAGATGTTGTTGCGGGTATGCTTCTGATTTCTGGTTTTGAAGCATATGCATTGATGGATCCTGGATCCACACATTCATTCATTGCACCGCATGTGGCATGTAGACTGCATTGTGATAGAGAGAGATTGCAGTGTGGGTTAGAGGTGAGTACACCTCTAGGTAGTACGACAGTGTTGGGAGAGGTCTGCAAGGGGTACCCGATAGTGATTGAGCAGGCAGAGTTGAGTGCAGACCTCATAGTGTTGTCTTTGAGAGAGATAGATGTGATCCTAGGGATGGACTGACTTACTGTCCATAGAGCCGTGATGGATTGTTTTACCAAGGAGGTTGTGCTAGAATCTCCTGGTCAGCCTAGAGCTGTTTTTCGAGGTATTAGCCAGGCAGTGCCAACTAGGATGATTTCTTTTATGAGTGCCCTGAGGTTGATGCAGGGAGGCTGTGAGGCCTATCTGGCTCATGTGGTTGATTCCAGAGTTGAGTAGAGATTAGAGGATGTTCCTGTGATTAGGAAATTTCCGGATGTGTTCCCCGATGAGTTCTGGGTTTCTGCGGATCGGAGATAGAGTTTGGAATAGACCTCGTTCAGTACCGCCCTATATCTATTCCTCCATATAGGATGGCACCGGTGGGCCGAGGGAGCTTAAGGCTCGATTCAGGAGTTGTTAGATAAGGGTTTATTAGACCCGGTGTTTACGTGGTGGGAGCTCGGTCTTGTTGTGAAGAAGAAAGATGGGACATTGAGGTTATGTATCGATTATAGGCGACAATCGGGTTCTTGTCAAGAACAAGTACCTTTGCCTAGGATCGATGATCTATCGATCGATTGCAAGGAGCTCGAGTGTTTACCAAGTTGGATTTGAGGTCAGGGTATTATCAGTTGAGGATAGCAGAGGCCGATGTGCCTAAGAGTGCGTTCAGGAGCAAGTCTGGGCATTTCGAAGTTTTAGTGATGCCGTTTGGGTTGACCAATGCCGGCGAAATTTCATGGCTTTGATGAATAAGGTATTTCAGCCTACCTTGATCGGTTTATGATTGTGTTCATTGATGATATCTAGTGTATTCAAGGGTAGGCGGGATCATGCGGAGCATTTGAGGATTGTGTTGCGGATCATGAGAGAGGAGGCTGTATGCCAAATTCACGAAATGTGAATTACGGCGATGAGTGGTGTTCTAGGGCACATAGTGTGCGGTGAGGGTATCCGGTGGATTCTCACAAGGTTGAGGCGGTGAAGTTTGGAACACCGAGGCGTGTCGAGTTGAGGAGTTTCCTCGGTTTAGTTGGATTTTACGGAGGTTTGTTGAGGGTTTCGTGATCTGTTGCTTTGACAAAACCGAGGAAAATGTGGTTTCGGATGGGTGATGAGTGTCGGAGGAGAGGCATCGATTGACTCTGGCGCGATGTTGACTTTGCCGTCGGTCCCGGAGGATTTGAGGTTTCGATGATGCTTGTGGCGAGGATTAAGCGGTGTTTGATGCGGCATGGGAGAGTGATAGCGTATGCCTCGAGGCAGATTGAGGCCTCGTGAGAGGAATTATCCGGTGCATGATTTAGAGTTGGCTCTGATGGTGTTTGCTCAAGATCCGAGACATTATCTGTATGGGAGACGTTCGGATCTTCACGATCATAAAGTCTGAGATATCTGTTGAGTCAGCGAGAGTTGAATTTGAGACAGAGGAGGTGGATTGAGTTACTGAAGGACTATGACTGCACGATTGAGTACCATCCAGGGAAGGCCAATGTAGTGGCCGATGCTCTGAGCAGGAGATCTCATATCAGTGCAGCTCAGATTCAGAGTGAGAGATTGCCCAGTTTGATTCAGTTGAGAGCGCTGAATGTGCAGATGGATTTGGCTCAGGATGGAGTCTTGATAGCTACTCTGAGACTGAGACCGATGTTGCAGAATCGGATCAGGAGAGTGCAGGATCAGGACCCAGTGTTAGTGAGACTGATGGATAGGGTCAGATCAGGGTTGCCTGCTGAGTTTGAGTTGAGAGATGGGACTCTTTGGATGGGTCAGAGATTGTGTGTGCCAGATGTGGATGAGCTGAGACGAGAGATCTTAGAGGAGGCTCATGTGGCCGCTTATGCGATGCATCCTGGAGTCACCAAAATGTATAATACTCTTAAGTTGCATTTTTGGTGGCCAGGTATGAAGAGACAAGTGGCAGAGTTTGTGTCTCGGTGTTTGACGTGCGGCGAGTTAAGTGAGCACCGAGCTCGATGTGGAATTACATTAGTTGCCCATTCCGGAGTGGAAGTGGGAGCGGATTACTATAGATTTTATTATGGGGTAGCCCAGGACACAAAGCGGCATGATCGTCTGGGTCATAGTGGACGGTTGACTCATCGGCTCATTTCTTGCCGGTCGAGAGAATAACACTCTCGATCAGTTGCCCAGTATGTGGCGAGATTATCGCATTGCATGGGGTCCCGATGTCGATAGTGTCGATAGGGATCTCGATTTACTTGAAGTTACGGAGGAGCTTGCGATCGGCGTTGGGTTGAGATTGAGCTTTAGTACAACGTTTCATCCTCGAACGGATGGGCGAGTGAGAGGGCGATCAAGGCTGTTGAGGATATCTTTGAGCTTGTGTATTAGAGTTGAGGTGCTTGGGACGATCTTGGCTCTTATTGAGTTTGCGTACAATAATCGATGCAGAGCGGTATTGGGATGGCACGTATGAGGCCTTGTATGGCGGACCTTGTAGATCACCTCTCTTTGGGATGAAGAGGTGTGAGGATGCTTGAGGTCCGTGATCCAGGATCCGTGGATAAAGTGAGAGTGATTAGAGTGGCATCAAGCTGCTCGGGATAGACGGAAGAGTTATGTGGATCGGCGTCGGCGAGAGATGGAGTCTGATATAGGTGATGAGTGTTCCTCAGGTTTCACCTTGGAGAGGAGTGTTGAGATTTGGCCGTGAGGCAAGTTGAGTCCCGATATATCGGTCCATATGAGATTCTTGAGAGGATTGGACCGTTGGCCTATAGATTGAGATTGCCTAGTGAGATGTCCCGGTTGCATGATGTGTTTCATGTGGTATGCTCAGGAATACCGCTCGAACCCTACTCGTGTGATTCCGGCTCGAGATTGAGATAGCGAGTGATTTGAGTTATGTTGAGGAGCGGTCTGATTATTGGATCACGAGTCAAGCGGTTGAGGCGGGGTGATTCCATTGGTGAAGGTCTATGGAAGAACCATTACGTCGAAGAAGCGCTTGGGAGGCGAGGAGCACATGAGGAGGCGGTACCCTCATCATTCGACCCGGTCGGTATGAAATTCGGACGAAATTTTAATTAGGAGGAGAATTGTAACATCCGTTCTGATGTGAGGGCATATCGGTAAATTGGATAGTTTGAGCGGTGAGTGCATTCATAATTAGGTTGCACGTATAGTGATTCTGCATCAGTGACATGAGTAAATTGCACATGCATCATAGTGACATGCATTCATGATTATTCCAGCAATTAATTGTGATTATGAGTTGAATTGTGAAAATTGTGTGAGCTATGAATTATTGAGGAGTAATTAAATTGAATGGTTAAATTAGTTGAATTGTGATTGGATTGAGAATTTAAAGAGTATTGAGTTGTATAGTTGAATTTGAGTGAGATTGGAGTTTTAGAGAAGTGAAAATTTCAAATTGAGTATAGAATTAAGTGTCTTATATTTTTGAGGAATTATAGGAATTTTTCCGGAATTTTTAGAGTTAAGTGATCGGACCGTGAAATTGACCTAGAGACTGATTTTAGGATTCCGGTTCCGAAAATGATTGGCAATCAGTTTGAAAATTTAGAGTTAAGCGTTTAGGAATTTTTGTGATGAGCTAGAGGAATTTAGAGACTGAGATTAAGTGAATTTGAGGATAGTGATCTCTAGTGTTTAAACCAACCCTTATATATATATATATATATATATATGCTTTTGAAGTTGAGAGAAAGCTTGTTCTTCTTTCCCTTGTGGTTCACCGTCGATAATCTTCCTCTTTCCTCTTGGAGATTTCGTTGTCTCTTCTTCATTGTAAGTGAAGATCTGCTGGATCATTTGAGCTTGATGTCTAGCTTGGAGTTGGAGAATCATCGGGATTGTTAGAGCTTGAGAGGAGTTTCGGAAGATTTTTAGGGTTAGCTACTGATTCCTTGATTTGGTAAGTTTCATTGTGTTTAATGTTGTATTTATGGTTATTTATGACATTTGTGGCATTTATGATGTTTTAATGAGTTAGTTTGAATAGTTGAGGGAATAAATGTTGAGTTTAAAGAGTATTAATTGCGTAAAGGACAATCGGAGAAGACGAACCAGTCGCACGTCGCGACGAATAAATTAAATGTTAATTTTACGCCGCGACGAGTGTACGTCGCGACGAGCCGAATGAGACGTCGCGACGAGCGGAAGAATTTAGACGCCGCGACGTGTGGTTCGTAGGCGTCGCGGCGAGCATCTCGTACGTCGCGACGAAGGGACATACGTCACGACGAGGAATGAATTTATGAAGTGAAATGGTTTAGTCTTTTGAGCATAACTTTTAGTGTAGACCTCCAATTGAGATGATCCTTGATTCGTTATGAACTAGAGAAAGAGGTCTACAAGTGTGGTATTAACTGAGAGTTGAACTTTGATTTGAGAGATCATAAATTATCAAAAGAGAGTCTATTGCAGTATTGAATGCGACTTAAGTGTTATGTATTGAATAATTAGAGTTTCAATTGGAGAATTATGGTATTGAGGGATATTATGGATCTAGTGAATAGTGAATTTTGGATATAAAGTGAGAGATAGCGAAATTGAAGTTGAGAGCTGGAAATCATGATCATGCATCATACTATTTTAAATTGAGACATATGTATTAGTGAATTTGATTAATTGAGCATTTAGTGATGAGAATGTGTTTGAATTGTTATAGTGGCACCGTTGGATCGACAGTCCACGGATATTGCTGGGACTTCCAGGCAATAGCTCGGAAGTTACAAGTGAGTAACCTAGTTGGTTCCTCGACCCTTAAGTGATAATATGTGCTGTGAATATGTGAATTAACTTTGCAAATGTGAGTGTTTGTAAATGTGAATTAAATGTGCGGAGTTTATGGTAGTGCTCGAGATGCGATAGATTGGTGATGCGATACATATATGTGTTAGTGATTGTGCGGTGTGAGTACTTTATAGTTGTGAGATACATGTCTTTGAGGCTGCGAGTGAATATTAGGAAAGAGATAAATTGTGTTGAGTGAGATACATATATGTGCTAGTAGTGTGTAAGTGCAAGTGCATGCGGACATAATTAATGGATTGTGGCTGGAGCTTAGTGATCGAGCTTTAAGCTCGATAATCGATAAATGGGCTAAGGCCATAAAGGGATTAGTGCATATCCAGAGGCTCTCCTATCCTATAGTGGCGGGCGAGTAGTGCATACCAGAGGCTCTCCTACTTGCCAAAATGTGAATATCGGCCTTCCGATCCACAACAACGACATAAAAGATAATTTGCATACATTATGCATCGGACCGTAGTGAAATTGAGAATGCGTGCAAATATCGGCAACGTGAAATGATATGTTTGAGTGTGTTATGGCATAAAATGTGTATAGTGTTCTAAAATCGTAAAGTGTTTATAATGGTTGAAATTGTGTTAAAATATATCTATGTGATATATCATGTGTATATGCATGAGTTGGGTGAACCATCGATGATGGTTTCTCATTGAGTTATAAACTCACCCAACATTGCAACATATTTTTCAGGCAGCGTTAGTAGGACTCTAGCTCCGTGATAGATCTTCTGCGGTGAGGTTAGTGAGCAAGTGAAGCGATGGATCACAATCGGTCATTTGGGCGATTCTTTTGGGATGACCTAGTATAGACGTTTTTATCAGTTTCCCTTTTTGGACTGTTGTATTTAGCTTGTAGGGGACTGATAGACTGGTCTATATTTTGGGATTGATATTTTGGAAATGGAAGTTTATTATGGATTTTAAATTGTAGTGAATTGCATGATGAGTTTGATTTTATCGATGCCATGCGAGTGTTTAATGACTGCTTTGCGATAGTAGCACTTCCTTGTTGTGGGATATGCGTCGGAACGACCCACAGGCGTCCCGGTGTGTACCCTACAGTGAGGGGGCGCTACACTAGTGCTATCAACTCGTGATGTATGCACACACATTGGGTCTCAACTCTTGATGCGCGTACATCTGATGTACACTACCCAATTGCGCCTCTGTCTATGTTGACCTTGAGTTTACTCAACAAATCAACGCTTCTAGTGAAAACCGACCCATTAATCCGAAAATCTTATTTCCATGGTTCGAACATGTCCTTATAGAGCAAGCTTGGGTTTACCCAACAACTCTAACTCTAAAAGAACTCTAGTTCTCCCCATATTAATGGAAGGCGTTAGTTTTCATATTATGTGTGAGGGATTTCATACTCTGGTCTCATCTAAGCCGTAGGATTATAGTCACAATGACTATATGGAATGATTTAGGGCATTTCATAAATCACATCGAATCTATACCTATAATCATTCATCATCCCACCTAACCAACCCTAGCATGCATTCTTTAATGCAATCATCTCATAAGGTTTTCCTATATAGGTTGTGACGTGTTATGCTTCTACAGCTTTGACATTCGATTCAACTCTTGAACCGAATTGCTTTCTAATGTTAACATCGGCTAATTTCTCAATCCATATGTTTTCAATTCCAATTCACAATACCAATATACCAAGTGTAATATCCTCTCCTTTGATGTACCAATGAAACACTAATTGTAGCATGCTTGCCATACATAGTCATACTAGACATGAAATACTCGAAATAGATTGATATACTATTATTCTCTTAGATTTCCAAATAATTTGAGAACATCAATCCATCACCCTTAGTATCTCTAGGTAGTCTCCACTTCATCAAGACCACTTCGGCACTTGTCACATAACTTGTAACGGCCAAAACAATCAAGACAATATAATATACTAACGAGACGCTAATGTGACATATTTGACATCCGAAAATTTTTGGAAACCCAATTTCAAGCAAATCAGTTTGGCATGCATACAACATCAATGTAACATATTTATAATCACATTAAAAATGATCCAAGGCATTGGAACCGAAAAACACACAAACAATATTCCAAACAAACCAGTTCCAACAACTTTCTCAAAATTGCCAAGTTCTGTCTTTTGCTTGAAAAAAAATCATTGAAACAATTTCAATAAATACTGATAAAATTACAGAGGCTACAACATGTTGACAACATGCTCCCTGAATATTTTCAGAATTTATTTCCAAGAAAAACTCAACCAACCTCAGCAATTAAGCCAACCCAAAATCTGTGTTCCTCAACACAAACATTCCCAGCAGCACACAAGAAATTCTCAAATAAATATTCAATCACCTCGAAAACATTTTTCCATCTTCATAGACATTTATAAACATCTTAGAGACATGTTGGTGAAAGAAAATCCAAAAAAAAAATTATTTATTTTATTCTCGAATTTACAAGCATGCCTATTCATGGAATGTGCATAAACACAGCAACCAGAGCATTAAGGAATAAATTAGCAAAACCATATCAAATCACATTGATCAATTTTTTTCCTTCCACAGACATATTCAACAACATCTCATGAGCAAATCTGGGCAAGAAAATTTCAAAAACAATATTTCTACACTGATTTCGAATTCAACACATTCAGCATGCACAATCGTCACAACCAATAGGCAGCATCAATCTTATTATGATTTCTTCTTTATATACGACACAAGTGGCTCTAATACCACTGTAGGAAAATCCCGGTGCGTGCATCACATACACACGGTGCGGAAAACAAAAAAAATTGTTTCGGGACGTTCCCGAAGTCCAGGATCTATATGTCTATACAAAGAGGTACCATAATTCTCAAACCACAATGGCCAAAGGAGACCGTCTCTAACGATATCCATGCAGAGGTTGGAAAATCTAACCGAATCAAACCATTTGATCCGGAAATAGCTAGAATAAAGAAGAGAGTGCTAGCTCTTACCTTGATTCTTGAAGAGCAACGTGAAGGAGGATGAACCCTTGGAAGAGGAAGAGAACTTCGGTTGGCCTTTTAAAAAAAACATGTTTCTAAAACATGTTAAAATAAACCATCCATATTATATATATATATAATAAGCCATCCATATTATATATATATATATAAATGCTGAAGTGGTCCAGTCACACTAGGGTCGGTCTTACCGGATCCCGGGTGTGAAAAAATACCGAAGACCTATTTCAACAATATCGATGTCGCGATCTCATCGGAACATATCTCGATCTCATCGGGATCCATTTGGTTCTATTTCTCTCCATATAATGGATCTCTATCTAAAACTATTTTACGAATTCTCCGAGTCACTCTTATGCGTGTGACCCATTAGGTTCCCGGTTATGTTGGTCACTTAGATTAACACTTAATCCAAGCAAGTCATGAGCGGTGTCTAGCAACACATCATGACCCCCAATTGACCGGAAAGTAATTGGTTTAACGACTGAACCCATGCTCACCACGAACCATATCACGAACCCTCCCATAGACAATTACTGTGAAATTCATCCTTTCACCATGCTATACCCCACTTGGTTATGAGTATGGGCAAAGTGTCAACTCTTACTAGACTGACTACATCAAATCTAGTCCAAGTGATATCAGTTCTCGTCCTGGGACTCATTACTTTATATGTCAATGAAGACATTCTTCATGACATATGTACTCCGGCCAGAGATTTCCAAGTAATGACCCTGACAAGAGGCCATGGGTATCATCTTACGCTATCACGTAAGTGGTGAATCCTCTATTGGCTACTCGATTACCTTGAATACCTCAGTGTACCTAATCACCACCCTATGAGCGACCTCTGTAAAATGCAACAAGGAATGGAGTCAAAGCACGAATCAAGATCAAGATATCCTTGAGTACCTTAAGTCTAAGGATACTTGTACCATTGTTATGATGAGATCATCATCGACATTATAATAGGACATCCATGTGATGATCTCATAGTAGGTCATCGATGTACTTACTATCTCTAGTAAGCATTCACATCTCAACCTAAACATCTCATATTTACGGTTTACGAGATCCATCGCTGATCAAATCAAGGAGCTTGACATGTGTTAGTCTCTCGGATTAACGATGTCGGTTTGATAATCCTATGACTAGGGATAATTTAGATATTGACATAATTGCACATGATAGGAATCTCAGTAGTATGATCACATTATAATTTCCTTCATGCTATGTCATATATCATGGACTTCATTAATTTGCTTATAGATCAATATCAATTCATAAATAATGAACACCAAATTAATGAAATATGTCTTTCTTTATTTATTCATAAAGTCTGTACACAACTTTGTACAAAACGTGCTAAAGGCGATTGCCTTTAGGGCACTACTCTAACAATATTGCCATTGGAATTTGGGATAAGTGGATTAGATTAAGTTGTGGAAGATTGGATATTGAGTTTTCTCTATGCAGGTAATGGAATTTAGATGAGAAAATTGAAGTTTGGCTAGTGGAATATTCAAAGGAGGTGCTGTCAAATTTTTGCAAAATTTGACAGAAACTTCGCTTTGGTTTTAGACCCTCTTAATGTTTGAATTGAATTGAGGTGTCTTCTTAAAAATTATAGTATTTTTTGAGAGCTTTCCAACGATATAAAAATTGTCACTTTTGGACTTTGGATGAAGAAGTTATGAGGTTGGGAGTACATTCAGTTACTGTTCATAATGCTATTTTACTGTTTCATTGGTCTTTATATGAGCAGTGCCTTTGAGTGACTTTTTACCTCTTTTAATGATGGAAATGACTTTTGCATCCTTCATGAAAGTTTTAAAGCATCTTGTTATCTATCCATTGAGGTATTATATCTTATACTTTTCGATATCATGGAATGTCAGAAGATGTAGTTAGGATGATGCTCTTTCCCTTCACACTAAAGGATAGAGCCAAGGCATAGTATCACTCTTTAAACCCTAAAAGCATCACAATATGGAAGCAACTAGTGCGTACATTTTTAGACAAGTACTTCCCTCTGACAAAAACGACAAGGTTGATAAAGGAAATTACAAATTTCTAACAAAGCAACGGGGAGTCATTATACAAAACATGGGAGCGTTATAAGGACTTGCAAAGGAGAAGTGTAACACCCAAATACCCCCTGGGAGGATACATGGATGCCACCCAAGACAGAACAAACAAAATCAAACATTACACATATGCATTGTTTTAAAATCTAAGTTTAACACACATATAATACATCTCAGACTTTCCAGAAATAAATCCAAAGAATATGTACAGGCTCAAATAAACCAAACAAAATACATATTCGAAAGGACACAAAACTCGACTCCTTTGGCCCTCGCGGTTGACTTGTCCCAATCCTTAATCTCTTTGCTCTGTACCTACACGGGGCAAATCCACCGTGCTAAGCTTATAGCTTAGTGAGTAATCATTTATCTAATTTAACCAATTTCTTTTCACATATTAATACTCGAGCGGCAAAATGCACTTCATAATAGATGTTATCATTAACGAATGAAAACAAATCAAAAGTCCATAAAATAGAAGTGGTAGCGGACTTATCGGAAGACCAAGTCTCGACACGAAGTGTCCATATCGAAGACACCAAATGTCACGAAGATCAAGTCTCGACAATCAAGTGTCCATATCGAAGACACAGAAGTGTCACGAGAAGACCAAGTCTCGACACCAAGCGTCCATATCGAAAGACACCGGTGTCACGGAAGATCGAAGTCTCGACACGAAGTGTCACGAAGTACTACTGAACCCTTCTAGGCATGCCTATTTACCTGACTTCAGACAGAACAAATCATTCCGGACATTTCATGTGCAATAAATTAGCACTTTCAATAAAATAATCATGCAATAATCGCCTCGGACGTTCATTATCCGGAACAGTACACAATCAGTACAGCACATATGAGCACGCGGACATTCATTGTCCGGACCAGTACACAATTCAGTACAGAAAAAAATCAAAGTGAGACCGTCTCGGGTCTCTTACTTATTACCGATATATTTACTGAAATGACTTACAGAAATTACGGTATTACTTACTGAAATTATTGACATTACTGAAAGTCCTGATTACTGACCTTAAATCGCCCATACTATTTATTGCCTCGAAGTCCCGGCAATATCTGGCAGTGGTCGTTCCTCTATAATAGGGAACACAGATACAAATTATTATTGTGCATAATTCTTGATGATCGTGATGCATGTTCATGCAAATTTCCGGATTCTTTATTGTTCACAAATACGTCATGAATCTTTGTTCACAAATACGGATCTTGTCTTTGTAGCAATACTATTCACTAGTCACTATTCACCACTATTCACTATTTACTATTCACTATTCCTATTTACTATTGACTATTTACTATTCACTATTCCTATTTACTATTTACTATTTACTATTCACCGACACTGTTCACACACTGTTCATCGTCTCCTACCTTACGAAAAGCACTGTTCATTTCTTTTTTTTTTCTTTCTTTTCTTTTTCCTCTCAAATTTTCTCAATTCTTTTAGCATCATCACTTAACAACTAACCTCTTACGCCAGTCTAACCTATCAGAATCACCAAAAACTTCAAACATGATAGATCGAAAAATTTCCTTCCCCTTTTTCTTATTCTCCCATAAAACCATCTAACAGATCATATATACCTATATGTCTCAACCAACACCAGAAAAGATTCATGATCTAAAGGACTAACCTCGTTATTTGCTGCAGAAAAGCAGATCGATCGACAGACAGTGATGAAGAGCATCGGTCGTGAGCAAATAAACTGAATTTTATGAGTTATACACGGTTCTGTCTAACCCTTATATAAGTCGGCCACTTATTCAATTTTTACTATTGGCTTACTGTGGGATGAATAGTGAAAAATACACTTATGATTGCGGAATCAACTAATTCCCGAAGTTCGGACAACTTCCAAAATTCACCAAAATTCCGTCATAAAATATGACCGCCAAATAATTGTTCCAAAATACTCCATCGTCACCAATAATTTCTAAAATCATTGAAGTCTCCAAAATTACTAAAATTATCTTAATATTGTCCGAATCAATCCGAAATTTCATTTTACCAATGTACCGGAAATACCATAAATGCATGCTAAAATATCAAAGAGAGAACATAAATCGGACTAAATTTGCTTAATATGCTAACCCCAATTTGGGGTGTTACAACTCTTCCTCCTTAAGGAATTTAGTCCTCGAAATTCATATAAATCCGAATATTTTATACCTCCAACGGTATTAACGGTCAAAATGGCTAGTTTCTAACGGTCATAAACGGTTATCAGCGGTAGTGAAACGTACCAAAATGGTCTATAAATAGAAACTACTTCTTCCTCATTTACTTCATCCCTCCACATTCTTTCTTACTTACCTTAAACTTTCTTCTGAAGCGAAACCAAAGTTCAAAATGTTATCCGCTATCGCATGCTTTGGTATACTTCTTATCATTATGTATCTTTATCTAGATTCTTAGTATTAATTTTGAGCTACGTGAAGCTCGCACTTTTTTGTCTTCTTAGCATTTCCTATGATCCTTATGTTGCTTATTGTCATAGCCTTTGAGCAAGGCATGTAACTTTTTTTTCGTCGTAATGGAAAAATAAATGTGTTGCTCTCTATTTAAATCGTCATTGTGATGAGGATTGATACCTCACTTCATTTGTGGAAAAATGTCCAATAGGATCCTCAATATGTTCCCTTTCACTTTCAAATCCATAACGCCAATATCAAATCCTATTCTACCTCGTACCAAATGCATCTAATACCACCAAATATCATCATAAAAGCTATAGCCACAAAACCAATGTTTCTTCACATAGTTACATAATCATACCACCATCAACAAAAGGTTCAATTCATATATCGCGATCGTTAATCTCATCTTTCACGTATTCCCTCTTGTAAAATCACGCAACAATGTGATCAAAGAAACCTAATATCGATATCATCAATTTGTCGGATCGATTTATAATTAATCACTTTTCTTCTCTAATTTCCTTCTCATATATATTTCTCGATCTCTTCCCAATTCCTCGATTCTTATATCAAATATTTCATCAATAGTCTTTAACATTTATCCTTTAACATTTACTGAAGTCAATGGTCCACTTATGGACCAAAGTCAAACATCAAGTCATCTCATCTTTCAAAATTTGAATCTCTCACAAGCATACCTTCATCAAAATTTCTACTCTCTAAATTCAATCTTAAATCGAACAAACAATTTAACTCTACAAATATGTATCCTCCAGTATTTCTTATTTCATCTCACACATGAATATCTGAAAGCCATTCATCAAATTTGATCATGAAAATTCTCCTTTCAATTTCCATTACTTATCACCTAATCAAACAATCCATTTACATTTCTATCACATTTCTCTAATTCCATCTTCCTAAACCTAATGCCCATCTTTTTCATTCATCCTTTTTCTCTTTCGTCAAACTTATTCCCAATCATATTCTTTTTCCTTTTGGCATCAAATTTGTCTTACTCCCAAACTCACTTCTTATTCTTATTCTTATCTTAACCCGATTTTTACCACAAATCGGGCAGCATAACGGCTGTATTTTGACAGCCCATAAATCTGCAATGATAAAACACACTTCTAAAATTCTCACACAATAACCAGAATCATCGGACCTCCGTCCGAAATTCAAACATCAAGAACAACGCACTTATATACCTAACACTTCAATAGACTCGACTCTCGATACCCAATGCATCGATACCATAGCACAATATTGATATCGTATTCCATAATATACATTACATCATTATTTGTCATAGCTAACTAGATATTATTTCCCACTTCTAAATAGTCCTGACTTTCATTTTCCTTATTCAGATAGATCGGCATGCTTATTTGACATCTCGACTTCTGAGCTAATCAAACTCGTACTTCCTAGACGTACTGTCATAGATTTCATTACGAACCTAAATCCATATACGTTTGCTAGTCTATTCAACTTTCCTTATCTGACTCTCATATTGATCTAACTCCAATATTCACAGCTAATTCGTTCCATACTCATTAATTCCTTCTTGTCCCAACATATATCATCTCCGTACACCATAACATCATTCGCCAAGCAACCAGTACACTCAGAATAACTTCATCTTACTTGACTATGCTCTCAATCAATTCAAAAACTTACGATCTTTCAAAATTCTACTATCGAACCCATTGTTAAAATCTGACATACCTCATCAACAGTCTTGTGAAATCTTTCCATACGTAAAAACCAAACATGGGACAAACTGCATTAGGCCAAAACACAACTTAGACACTCAACGGAAAACAATAGGCAAGCCGTGGTTAAACCAGAACCGCCTAAACTTGCTCTGATACCAAAAGATGTAACACCCAAATACCCCCTGGGAGGATACATGGATGCCACCCAAGACAGAACAAACAAAATCAAACATTACACATATGCATTGTTTTAAAATCTAAGTTTAACACACATATAATACATCTCAGACTTTCCAGAAACAAATCCAAAGAATATGTACAGGCTCAAATAAACCAAACAAAATACATATTCGAGTGACACAAAAACTCGACTCCTTTGGCCACTGCGGTTGACTTG